>CM060915.1:556680076-557930076 GCA_030737875.1 Allium sativum
TTGTTCTCAAAGTATCCGCTCTTTCCTTCACGGGGGAGTTACGGGTCTTCACATTAGTTAAGTGTTGTCCGCTCATGTTTAACCTAACCCACTCATTCATCATGTCATGTTGGTTAAGCATTTCTTATTAACTTGACCCTCCTTACTTATCATGTTGGATCAGTTAAGTGTTTCCTATTAACTTAACCCCGTCCGTTCATCAAGTTATATTGGTTAAGTGTTTCTTGTTAACTTAACCCCACGTATTCATCTTGTTGTATTGGTTAAGTGTCATCAATCAATTCAAGTTAACTTAACCCACCTACGTGTCATGTTACTTTGGTTAAGTGTTGCCTTCTAGTGTTAACTTAACGCTACTACAAATCAAGTTATATTGGTTAAGTGTTGCCCTCTTATTTTAACTTAACCTTTCCATACATCAAGTTATATTGGTTAAGTGTTTCTAAATTTACTTAACCTCACACACTTGTCTAATTAACATGTTATAAAAGTTAAGTGTTCTAAATTTACTTAACCTCACCCACTTGTCTAATTAACATGTTATAACGTTTAAGTGTTCCAAATTTGCTTACCCTCACCCACATGTCTAATTAACATGTTATAACAGTTAAGTGTTCTAAATTTACTTAACCTCACCCACTTGTCAAATTAGCGTGTTATAACGGTTAAGTGTTCTAAATTTACTTAACCTCACCCACTTTTCTAATTAACATGTTATAACGGTTAAGTGTTCTAAATTTATTTAACCTCACCCACTTGTCTAATTAACATGTTATAACGGTTAAGTGTTCTAAATTTACTTAGCCTCACCCATCAGTTTAGTTAACATGTTGAATTGGTTAAGTGTTTCCTTAATTGACTTAACCCTACCAATCTTGACTTAGCTTTATTAAAGCACCAACCACTCACATTAGACAGGTATTGTTGTAGTCACTGGATTTGCCGGTCGGTTCTGAGAAGTTTTACACCACAACTCAGTCTAACCTCAGGTCCTTTTTGGGCTCAATGCACTAACCACCCACATTAGACAGATATTGTTGTGGACACTAGATGTGCCAGCCGGTTCCAGGCAGTTTTACACCACAACCCATTCTAACCTCGGGTTTGGCATATTCGTCTTTTCTAAATTTTCATATTTCTTATTTATGACAAGTTCCATATGTAAATTATTCCCAATTTAATTATGCCATAATTATCCTTTTAATTATGCTCACAATTAATGGATGCTAAATATACCATTTCATGAACCAATCTATGCCATGTAATTTTTCATGTTTATCCTACATATTTACATGTAAATTATAAATCAATTATTGTCATGGCACACTTTCCTTCTAAATCACGTTCAAAATTTTAGGTATATAGATTATACCATTTTCATGCCACTTATCATGCTTATGTGTCAAACATGCCAATTACATGTAGTTTCATGTTTTCCCCAACGTTATCCTCGTTGTACGTTCGAAAAATTACATAGAATGTTAGGCTCGATATTTTAGCCTAACTTATAAAACAAAAAGGGGAAAAGAGGAACTTTGCAACATTCCAACATCATACAAAAGTATGGATCTAACTACATATATGTCACATGGATTTGGCATAGAACAATATACTTTTAACTATGAACTTGAGAATTTGATCTATGCAACATGAACCACGTGCATATGAATTTACATTAAACTATACAAGTTAAACTTGGCATGTAATGGTGAACTTGCAAATTAGATCTATCATAAAGGCATATGGATCTGACATATAAAGTTGTAGATCTAAACATATAAGGTCGTAGATCTAAACATGTATGCATAATGGCTCTAAACAATTAGGCATAAACGACTTGACTTAGCCTAAGACTTTTATGTATCATAATATCACCAAACTTACATATGGTAATTTCATTCCCAAATTCCTATACAACATCATAGGTTTACTCACCAGTTTCCACATAACATGATAGGTTGGATAGACCACAATAGTTCATAGGCATATATGATAGAATAGACATGAATCAGCATCACATACAACTTGATACAATTCTATTTTACAATTCATTACAAATCATGTCTTTAATTTATTCACATCTGAAAGATAACTACACTTACAATCAAAAGGAAAAACTTGATTTCAGGGATCTGTATTCTGAAACTGAATTGCTTGCCTTTGATGTAGATCGTTGAATTCTCTTAGTTGAATTAGTTTAGTTTTATTTGATTTTGATGTAGCTTCTATCTTGCCTTTGAGTTAAAAGAGATGACGACAATTCTAGGTTCACCATTGATGGCATGACGGCTCTAGGAATATTTTTGGGTGGCTTAGGGTTTAGATTTAGGTTGCTTATATAGAAGTTTGATTTAATAGGAACAGTAAGATAACCTAGAGCAAATCAAAGCCATTCAGATAAGATAGAATAGCCACATCATCCCTAATGACTCAGCAAGGAGTCCATCAGAACCAATCAGATGCCACATCTTCCTTAAAGCGAATCGGCCCACGGGTTGATAGCCAAACACCCTGCATCAACCCCTAGTCAACCCAAACGGGCTCGAGTCGACCTCAAAAATGGGTCGGTTCGGTTATTCCCCTTTCAGATTCGCCGTTTTGAACTTTTTTGCATATTTATTTATTTAATTTATATATATATATATATATATATTTCTCATATGTATACAAACTTCAAGGCTTAATAACTTCTTCATAAGGTATCCGTTTTATGCAAACTAAATGTATATCTTGACCAAAATTTTGAGACGTACGTAATAGCGCAACCCATTTCACTTTATTCTTCTTCTCAAAATTAAGTGTTCTTGAATTTGTTAATTTTAATATTCTCAGAAAATTCGGGGTGTTACATCACAATTACCTTTTCAGACATCACATTCAACTTTGAATGCCACATTGTTAGGTCCACCAAATCACTAATTGATTTGCACAAATATACTCTGGGTGTTAAGCTAAAAGAAGTTTCACTCTGCCACCATACTTGGTATATTTATAGAAAACAACGTATGAGATTTTAGGAAATACTCCGTTAGACATCCGTCCATACAAGTTCGTTCTAGGACTGAACGAAACCGAAGAATCCCCAAAGCGTAGGGATTACTCCTACAAGTTTAATCCTAATAGTTAAGCAGAGACATCAGTGAGCATCCATCTTGCTCCAAAGATCCATGCCTTCAAATTAACTCAAAAGCATCCCTACAAGATTAGTTTTCGAATGCAAAGTAATTTCGAAGTGGTTTTCGGCCCATTTCCCATCCCGGTCTCCTCTAACTAACACGTCAATAGTCAAATTATATTCATTGATAGTCGGGTTTTTAACTATCAAATCAAAACAGTACAGATCTACACTAGCAGCTCAGGCCTTTTTAATTAAAACATTCCTTTAAAGCCAGTTTATCGATTCTTACAAATCGATTCCATATAATTATCTCAACCGGATAATTATATTCTCAAACCTCTCCTTTTTCATTACTTTGAAAACAATAACCATACCCTTATCTTCTCTATAATAGGCATATTCACAAAACTCACTTCTTTATTTCCTTTACATCAAAAATATTGTTATATTTTCGCAAAACCCAATTTTATTTCCTTTACTTTGGGAATATCGTTATATATACCTAACCTATTGGTATAGGTTTCATCACCAAATCTTATAGGGACCAAAATAATGTCATGTGACATATTTCTTATTATATAAACCTAAACAGTTTTACTTAACTTCAGAACTTTGCTAAGTGAAGCTTATGATAACGCTTTGGAAATAATAATTAAAGTGAATATTAGGCTCACATCCTTAAAAATAAAGTTAATTAGGCTTACATCCTCCCCTTTTGAAACATTTAAATCTCATCCCTATTTTTAAAATGCAGCTTTTATTTTTCTGGAAATGCCCTCATTCAATTTTAAGGGTGTAGGGATTGTTTATAGGTTACGTATTAGGGTTTTATTTTTTACAGGAACAAAATTTTCTAATCCATGGCGGCGGCGGCTCCAGCACCAAAACCTAAATCACTAGACGCGTGAGCCCTACTTCCAGCAACTAGCGACCGCCGCTCCAGCACCATCGATCAACCCCCCTTCAGTCGACGCCGCTCCAGCACCAGTATCCGCCAACGCGCTGCTACCCACTGGCGCACCCAGAACTCCAGCAACCAGCGACGACAACCATCGTCCACCCCCCTTCAGTCGAAGGCAGCAAACCGTCCACAGCAAATTCTCCACCCTTTTCGGCTCCGTCGATCTGAAACCTAAAATTGTGTGAGTTTTTTTCCTTTTCTTTCTGATTTTATTTGTAGGATAAATATAAGGTTTTTATTAGCATAAAAATACGATTGTTAGAACTCGTGGATTTTTGCTCAACTTCTGATAAAAAGTTGCGGACAAATATGCATATGTTCTATATATATGCATATATATATATATGCAGTTTTTTATCAAACAAACAGAAAAACATATTTTTTTACAAATATATTCATATTTCTATGCATATATCTGGAATACTTGCATATAAATATTCAGAAATTATTGTTATTTTGCTGAATTGTACGCATGTATTTATATTATTTTGAAGCAGTTTTTGTAATTTAGGTTACTGCACATTAAGCTTATTAATGTTGATTTTATTTTTTTAATAACAATGTTCCGGCGGATATTGGTGTAGTGGTGTTGTTGAAGCTTGGTCGTCCATCTTTTTCCAAATGGTTGAAATCTGCAGTTGTTACTCGTGGATTTTTGCTGAACTTCTGATAAAAAGTTGCGGACAAATATGCATCTATTCTTAATATATGCATATATGTATGCAATTTTTTATCAAACAAACAGAAAAACATATTTTTTTTACAAATATATTCATATTTCTATGCATATATCTGGAATACTTGCATATAAATATTCAGAAATTATTGTTATTTTGCTGAATTGTACGCATGTATTTATATTATTTTGAAGCAGTTTTTTTAATTTAGGTTACTGCACATTAAGCTTATTAATGTTGATTTTCTTTTTTTGATAACAGTGTTCTGGCGGATATTGGTGTAGTGGTGTTGTTGAAGCTTGGTCGTCCATCTTTTTCCAAATGATTGAAATCTGCAGTTGTTTCTACAGAGACTACTAGATGTGGTTTGCGCGATAAGCTGGGTCTTAACAAAATTATTTGTTCTTGAAAAGACCATCATCTCTGCTTTGTAAATATTCTGAAATTTTTGATGTAGTACATGTAAATGTGGTCTGTACTTATTTTTTGATGTAGTACATGTAAATGTTATGAAATTTTTCATGTAAGTATGCACATATTTCTGTTATTTGCATATATATATATATGCATCTTGTTATAATTATATGTATTTACTTTTTTGTCATTTCTTTTGTTTCAGCAATTATGCAGTACAGTTCTATATATGTATGCAATTATTTCACTTAGTTGCATAAATGTATGCAATTTTATGTAATATTTGTATCTAATTGTCTAGTTTTTCGTAAAAATCAAAAATCTTAATAAAAAATTGTAGTCCCTACATTCAAGTAATTATTTATTTCTGTATAATATTAATGTATGCACGTCTACTTCATTGTTGCGTAAAACTAATAATTTATTTTCTGTAAAATATTAATATATGTATGCAATTATTCCACTTAGTTGCATAAATGTATGCAATTTTACGTAATATTTGTATCTAATTGTCTAGTTTTTCGTAAAAATCAAAAAATGTAATAAAAAAATCGCTGTTGGATAGTTTTTTAGGTGTGTAAGGGTAGATCTGGATTTTTTTTAGTGGAAATTCAAAAATAGGGATGTATTCTATATTATTTTTATCACCGGGTTTTTTGATATTTTGAAACTTAATAGGGACCTGTAAAAAACGCACCCATAATTAAATTTCCAATATCCATTTGCATTTCAAATCCGTATAACCTCTTGTTTCATTTCTTCGAAAACCATAGCCATATACTTATTACTTGGAATAAGTGTATTCCCAAAACTATACTATTTTCATTTTGAAAATAGTGCTATATATTTAACCAAATGGTACGAATATAATCACACTTCATATTTGGGTCAAATAATGTTAAGTGATTCATTGCTTACTTTAAAACCCAACAACTTTATTAAATCTCTAAACCTTGCAAAATTTAAGTTGCAACATGTAACGTCCTAGATTTTTAGTCATCTAAATTTAATTATTTAAATTTTTCTAGATGTCGAGTTAGGAATAAAACTGATTTTTATACTGAATTTATCGATTTAATAATCGATATACGATTTGTTTTGAATATAATTGAATTATCGTAATACGAAAATGATGAATAATTGAATTCGGAGTTAAAACTGAATCGAAATGATTCAGTCGATCAATATAAATTCTACATTGAATTAGGACGATAATAATAGTTTATTATCGATAAATTTGAATGGTTTGAATTTAAATTATATCGATTTAATATGGTTATTTCGAATATACAATCAAATTAAATTTTAGAATCTGTACTATTGAGTTTAGAATAACATATGATGTTGGAAAACATCGGTCGTTACGTTTAGATAGGGGTTCAGAAACGTAAAATATATTATTATAAAATTAAAATGGATAAGAACAAAATGAAAATCGCATTAATTAAAAATCAACTCAAAATTAAACATGTTTATGCGTAGTCCGGCCTTCATTTAAAACTAACGTATGTATTGTTTCCTCTTTCCCTTTAAAAATCATGTTCCCTTCCCCATTTCAATTCATTTGCAAATCCAAAGAATAAAGCCTAAGAGAAAACGACCCCTTTCTTTCCTTAAAATCACGATTTCCTCCCTTCCTCATTTTCATTCTCGGCAAACGAATCAAATATTTGAACAAATTAAAATGGCCACTCATCCTCTTGCAAATTCAAATCGAAACTATGTTTTATTTCCTTTCTCAGCATCATATCATAGTGAGGCGAGCTGTGTTCGACATCTGGAATGGAGGCACACACGATTAGGTTAAGGATTTCGATCTGGTGAAGTCGCACGGTGATGTTTGGGTTGTTCAATTTCATGCACAGCAGCTAGTTGAGCTAGATGGGGAATTGGCTTCAAGGGGTCGCGATGGATTTGCGGACAAAGTGGAAGTAGTGCCATGTATAAAAAGGACTGGAGATAGAAATCGCGACTTTAGTCTTCATCATAAGGGGATATTAGCAAAGCAGGGAAAAAAGCTTCAACATCGTGTTGACCAGAGGTGATTCGAAGTAGAATTCTGACCATTATTGAGGTGATACGATTTCAAATGCCACGATGGTCGTGTTCATTGGCTTTAGGGTTGAAATCGACTTGTTTTTGGGCTTTTGACGGTGTGATTTTGGGAAGTATGGAACTGGGTGTTGAGGGGTGGATGCTATGCCAATGACCGGTGATGAGGTCTGTCATTGTTGGAGTTGGTTTGGACAATGGAATGGAGGATTGAAATGAAACATTAAAGATGGCAAGTAGCAACAGTAGAAGATTGCCCATCACATGTTCGATAAAATCCTCTATTGGGTATATGGAAAATTTGGGGCTATTTCCATAGGAATGGATCGATGATGGTTAAGCTGGCTTCATAGCTGATAAAAAACAACGAGGTATACGTTTTTAATAAATTTAAAATACATAAAATAAATTGTCTATTTATTTAATAGTTAGTTTGACTTGAAAATAGCTTAATCGTTAAATAAAACAAATGATCATAGGTGAAAGATAAATTCAACGTGAATAGCTTCGTAGCCACGACAATACAAATTGGATATTCGACCAACGAAAACCAATGTGAGTAAACTCACTGCCTAGTTCAATTATAGTTTATTACAATCGAATTTTTATTTAACACATATATTTATATGTTGTTTGTTGGTTACTTGGTTGCATTGCTGTTTATTGATAAATTGTGGTTATTACATATATTAGTTATTTAGGCTCAGTGGTTATTGCTATTATATATATATATTGGATTTCTCGCAGTACCATTAGCGAATTCTCGCAGTATCATTAGCGGATGACCCCATCGCCCCACGATATACGAGTGGATGACCTTCTATACCGTGATATCCTGCCTTACAGGATTGGTATTATTTATGTTGTTTGACATCTGTGGATGCAGGGAAACAGGTGGGAGTGATCCAACTGGATTCCTCAAAATTTATAATTGTTTTTTTCCATATATATTATCATATATGATGTGTTTGAAAAAATGTGATTGATAATTGGGTGTTTGTGGATGTTGGGATATCGCTGGCCCTAGATATTTATATTTAAAAGTATCATGAAAAAGGTTTTCTTTTTCAGATTTAAAAAGGAAAAATTATTTTTCCAAAATAGAATTGAATTTCGAATGTGTTAAAAAATATTAACTTATTTTTAGTTATAAAAACAAGTAATTGAATATATAAACAATGTTTAAAAATGGAAAGAAAAAATTAGTATTTAATTATAAATTAAGTATGAATTTAAAAAGGAAAAATATTTTTTTGAAATGGGAATTGGATTTCAAATAAAATTTGAAATAGAAACCGGTTTCAAGTATTTAAAACAAGAAGTGAGATTTATAAACGTTGTTTATAAGATAAAGAGAGAGTTTTCATTGGATAAGTTATAATTTAAATACAAGTACGAAATTAAAAAGGGATTTATAATTTAAAATCGTTTCGGGGAAAGGAAAAGATGAAGTTATTCCGATATTTGGAATATAAATGAAATAAAACAAATCCGTATGAATTTGTGATTAAAAGTCGACCATGTCGAATTTATTAAAAAATAAATTATTTATAGATAAGATATTTGAATTATATTTGATAGAAACTAGAATTTAAATATGAAAATAAATTCCACATTAATTATATATACATATATATATATGTATATATATATATAGATATAAGTTATAAAAATAAAATATTCCAAAATGGGAATCGAGTTCAAATAGATTATTAAAATAGAAGTTTGTTTTAATATGTTTATAAACAGTGTTGATAAATATAATGAAGTAATTTTCATAGGATAATTGGAAATAGATTTTTCCAAATATAAATAATGACATTTAAAAATCATATTTTTAAATGAGATAAAAGAGGGGATTTTATGATAAGTAATATCAGTTTTTGTATTACAAGCTCTTATCCATCTCAAGATAAAAACGGTGTTGGCTAAGGTCCGAGAGATAAATAAAATACCCCAACTTGGATGACTTCACTATTATCAAGAGATGGTATTAGTTTGTAATGATAAATGATGTTGAATTAATCGATTATTCTAATAAAGAAATTTATAGTTGGAATTCGATTATATTGAATTTTATAAATAATTTAATTCCAGGTAAATTGGAATTTAATATTGGATTTGAGTTGTAAATAAATTTACAACTAATTTATGAATCTAAAATGAATAATCAACGATTTTGGATAATCGGAGTTTTCAAATTAAGTTAGAAAAACTAGCTTAATTTATATGGAAATGAAGTTGGGGTTGATTTAATAAACAAAGATTATACGCCTACATTAAATTTAATTAGAACGAACTCACCACAGAGCGTTAGTTCGTAATTTGATGATTCGAATATCAATTGAATATATAGAACTCAATATAAGTCGGAATTCGATGAAACATGAAACTTTAGGACTTATTAAATGATAGTTTTCTAATGGAAGAGAAAAATCTGGATTTCGTCTTATAGGTTTTGGTTATGTCAAAATCAAATTTTCAGAAACACAGCGTTATAATCGCTTTAAATCATGATGATTTATTTAATATAATAAAAGGAATTTGAATGAATAAAATTCCAAATTCCCATTAAAAAATTCCAGATTTGAGTTATAAAATAAATATGAACTCAAGCAGAGTAAATGAAGTGATTTTTATAATAAAAAACAAAAATCAAATTTTGGATTATGGGATGATATTAACTAATTAGTGAAAGAAGTTAGTTAACATAGTTTTGAATGTAACTTAACGTAGGTCAAGTAAATTGGATTTGTTCTGTAGAATCTAAAATCGAATATGCGACTTGAGTTATAAATGAAATTCAATTTGTTTATAAGTGGATTAAAATATGTGTGAGCATTATTGTTTCAAACTATAAGTGAATAGAGCTATTGAACTAATTAAAGAATTAATTAGTGGAATTGAATGCGGTTAAATCAAAATAATTGTATGAATTGAATAAATGAAAATGTAGGTGTATGCATATTAGATAACTATGAGATGAAGTGAATGAAGAATATTTTGAAATGCCCAACAAAAGTTACACGTTTAATTCCATATGAGCTTTTATGAACCTAATGGACAAGCCGCTTGGCTTTTTGATTTTCTTTTTGAATGAAAAGGGCCTAGAGAGGCGTTTTGTATTGTACTGATTGAAACGTACAAAGGAGGTGTTAGCGAAATTTTCCACGAAACGAGGCCCACCACCTGTCGTCCATAGCGTTTAACCCCCATTCCGAACACAATGGGATATGTATCGCAAGCTGATGTGATCGTTACAATCAGTTTCTGTTGAATTTACATTTAAATCATTATATTGAATTTTAAACGTACATTTCAAATTACCGGGGCCACATACTAACTAGAAAAATTCCAGAAAGATATTTTCTAGCTTCGTATTGACGATACGGTCCTAACAAAACTAGTTTCGTCGAATTCTGAGACCGTTTGAAAAATGGCCAATTTCCAGTCGATTAAAATCAACTGAAACTGGTCAAACGCGTTTTCCTTTGCCACGCTCACATATTGATTCGAAAAATTATGAAATTTGAAACCTAGCAATAACTTGACACTGCGGACCCAACAAAAGTGGTTTCGTCGAAATCCGAGGTCATCTGCAAAATATCCATTTTTAAGGGCCTTATATATATATATAAATATTTATAAATTCCACAGCGACTATTTCTAATTTTAAACTGGACATATCTTATCATTTCTAAGATGAAATCTCAGTTTGTTAACTTCGTTATAAAGATATAGTTATACAGATTCAAATATTTCTTGTTTCGTTCAATTCTGACTTATATTGAATTCTGTATATTCATTTGAAATTAGAAATCGAATTTTCGAACTACCGCGCTATTTTCAATTCTATATATAATTATATTTAATTATATTGGTTTTCAAATGTCGATTCAACTCAGTTTTCATCGCCATTACTTAAAATATTTATTCTAAATATTTAAAATCCATTATTTTAGCCAATTTAAAATTTTTAAATTGGTTCAGATTTTCTGGGTCGTTACATATAAGACCCAGGTCCTATCACACAATGCAAACGCAAGCCGGGGGATAGGGTTTTCCCTTATAACAGCCAAAGAATGCTTGATACGTTTAAAACAAAACATTTGATACTATTATAAGTGCATAGAGTATATAACAACTTCAAATCATAAGTATCAATCATAGGCGGCATGGGTACCATATATCATGTCGCCATATGTAGGTTTACAAATAAAACCGCAAATGTCACGTATTTGGAAATTGGATTTCCATCTATGAACCGAGGCAAAAGATAGTCCTCAACCGATTCGAGACGCTCTAGCCCGCCCCTCAGGATCAGAGCTCGAGTGACCCTTGGATCGTCAGGGCCGGTCCACACGGAGTGGATTAAAATGCCTGAACATGCGTTTCCCCGCCCTATGGGGCGTAAACGAGCCAACTAAATGACTCCATCGGTTCGAGAACGACCGATCAATCCGAGGCGCCTCGCAACAGCAACAACCACATAAGTCAAACTCGTCAGGGCGTGTAAAACCACTGACGCCACTTTTTAGCTAGAAAGAAACACATGCCCTCCCTGACGTCCTCTCCCGTTTTTGGTTCATACCGGGTGTGAAACACGCGAGGTAAACGTTACACAAAGCTACGCCACAAAGGCCGTGCTTTGATCATCACCACAAGACTTTGCTTTTCAACAGAAGCCTTGATCATTTGCATCTTAGCATGCCACACAGGCAAACCATCCTATGCAACCGATATCAGTCACACAGAATGAAATCCGATGTCAGACACACAGTCCATTTACAAGTCCGTCCTGGGTCTGAACGAAACCGGAGGCACCTAGTACCCCGCATATCCATCGATCTCCAAGTACGTCTGGACGATCACTAACTGTTTCCATCTTCTTGGGTGTACAGCCCAATCAAGATCATCAGTAATTACCCAAACGACGTGAAGACCTCCGGTCTTCGACCATCGTCTTCATCTTCGACTTATCGTCGTATCAGTTATTCAGAATGGGATAAACCCGGTCTTTCCGAATAACTCGCGTATATATTATAAAAGTGTTACACAAACACAACATACGCCTCATTCCAATTCATTAGTCACTAACCGTAAATTAATCAAAAGAATAATTCCCCAAATATTAACCCCGAAGGCCGAAACCAACATCAGATCAATATCCAGAAAACCATTCTGCTTGGCTAACCGACAGTTAGTTTCTAAATTTCGCATTCATAGGGAAAGGTTCCCATTAATTTTATCAAAGATAAATTCTTGAATTTATGCTTTAATCTACTTTTGAATATCAATTCAAACTAGTCGGGATTAGCGAACCTTACCGAAGTAATCATTTGTTTTAATTTCCCAATCCCAACCTATTCATCCCATGAAGTAAAACTGGTAATACTTCATATTTAACACCACGGTGTTATCGGTAAATTCAATTACCATTTCACGTTCAAATCTAATTAAAGATTTAACTATCGCCTGGAGCAAAACTGGTGATACTCCATTTTCGACCATTTCAATCTAATTAAAGATTCATTAAAACTCCACTCAGTTTTAATCGTTAACTGGGTTAAAGAATCAGTGTCATTTAAAACACGGTTCACGATAAACCCAAAATCACATTCATTAATTATCAGGTTAAAGAACAAGTGTTATTTAAAACACTGTTCACGATAAACCCAAAAATCAATATCAATTCAATTCCAATTAAATATCATTTAATTGGTACACTTCATTAAATCTAAATAAAAAGATTTAATCTTTTCTCAACTGGGTTCAAGAACAGTGTTAGTGAAGACACCATTCACGACAAACCCAAATCACATTCGATATTAAACACAAGGCTCTGAATAGAAAATATATCGGCCTATATTCAATATCAAATTCTACGATTAACAAACGTCGTAGTGGAACTAACGATATAAAAATATATCTTTCAAATTTCCATAACAACACCTGTATAATCACGAATTCCAACATCGAAATATTCCGAAGACAATTTCGATTCAAATCCACTCCAATGCAATCATTGGAAATTTTGGTTATTTTCAAAACCCTTTTCGAATTCAATTTATTTATTTAAAAATAAATAGAATTATAATTCTAGTTCAAAACTAGTTCATTTCGATAAAAACTATTTTTATCTTTTCAAATATGGAGTTTTTCATCCCAAATCTTCACAAATCATTTCTTATGATTTTACATAAATTATTACTATTTTTAATAATTTTATCAAGGCCCCTACAGTCGATTTCCATCAACGGCCATCGAACTGCACTTACAGCGACCTTTTTCGAATTTGATTTGGACATAATTCCAAATCCAACCGTTAGATTTCTAATTTCTAATATTCTTTAGAAAGCTCTTTTCGATACGAACCCAACGGTTCCGGTTTTAGGAGAATCCGACGGTCGGATCTCCCGTAATGTCCATTCGAAGTCAATGGTCGAAATTCGCGAACTGCCGCGGCGCGGCGCGTTCTATTCAGGCCATTATATTATATATATATAATATATAATATATACTTCGTCGATTTCTATTCAAAACGAATTATATAAATAGTTTTAAAATCGTTTCAAAACCTATTTCAACTCCCATTTCAAACCAAAGCAAAAATGGAATTCTTCTTTATAAATTCGTTTTAAAATTCATTTCTATTCAATTCAAATTTCAATTCAATTTGAATTCATTTCAATTCACTTTCAATTCAATTCGAATTCGTTTTCAATTCATTTTGAAATCGTTTTCAATTCAATTCATTTCGAAATCGTTTTCAATTCAATTCATTTCGAAATCGTTTTAAAATCGATATAAATATCGTTCACGTCAAAATGGCGTCAATCTAATCAACACGGCTTCATATATTCCTTTATTTTCAAATATTCTATTTCAAATATTTCTTTTTCAAATATTTCTTTTTCAAAACTGGAATGAGGCCCAATCAATTACCATATAAAATTAATTATATGGATTTTCATACAACACATGTATATAATAGCATTGAAAATAATCAACCATCAACCAAAGTGCACTACACTGTATAAGCATCAAATATAGATATTCAACGCTTATAACAGCCTGTCAATCAATCGATCGACAAATTTAATCAATCAGGATGAGTGAACTTCAAATTTCATCCCAACACCCGTGTGGGGTTTCAAACAATCAAACACAGATTTTGTTCGTGCTGTTGGGCGATGTGTAAAATTTATCGTCCCAATCAATGTCATTCAAATAGGTGTACATAAACAAACCGTCTGGTTTGTAAATGACTATTCTATTTTATTCACTTTCACGTTAAAAATTATATTTTTAACGATAAAACATTTTATTCCAACATATGAATTTCTATTCAGTTCATTCTTTAAATAAAATGATATTTTTATTTTTCTAACATATTTTAGAAAATTTCGGCGGCATAACGGCACGATACTAGAAACGGGACAAGGCCTAGCCTTATCCCCGGTCTAGTGAAGGCCCACGCCATTCACATATCAATTTTAATCAATTTCCAATTCAACCAATCAATCAAATCCAAATCAAATAACCTAACCAACTACGCAACCAAACAAACAAGTCCATGGTATGTGGACGGGTGTCGGGTGCTTCTAATAAGCACCGTCTGCATCCTAGTATATATATATATATAACTAGAAAAATAGAATTTGAGTGAGAAGTTCTCACCTATAGCTATCCTAGCTCCACGGCACTTCATTGATAGAAATCTTCGTCGGTCCCGCCTTTTTGTCACCTTCGTTGCCCGCTTTCACTACATATGTAAAAATCGAATTTTTACTTCGCTATTCCATATATAAAAATCGAATTTTTATTTCGCTATTTAATATATAAAAATCGAATTTTTAGTTCGCTATTCAATATATAAAAATCGAATTTTTATTTCAAAGTTCAATATATAAAAATCGAATTTTTATTTCAAAGTTCAATATATAAAAATCGAATTTTTATTTCAAAGTTCAATATATAAAAAACGAATTTTTATTTCAAAAGATCAAATCTTTTCTCTTACTTTTTAAAGTTTAACTCTTTTACCTTTCAAGTTAAAACCTTTTCTTTTTTTAAAATTTAAACCATTTTCTTTTTTTTAAAATAAAATCAGTTTAAAATACTTTTAAAAAAACAGTTTTGAATTTCCTTTAAACCAATCAGTTTTAAACTAAACAAAAATCAGTTTTTTCATATTATCAAAAATCAGTTTTCTTTAAATATAACCAAAAATCAGTTTTTTCCTCTTTTATAAAAATGCAGTTTTTAAATCCTTTTTCAAAATGCAGTTTTTATTATTCTTTTAAATCAGTTCTGTTTTTAAATCTTCTCAAAAAAACTGTTTTTACATTCTAAAAAAAAACAGTTTATATTCTCTTTAAAAATTCTGTTTTCAAATCTTTTCAAAAATTCTGTTTTCTATATTCTAAAAAAACAGTTTTTAAAACTAAAAGAAATCAGTTTTATAAATCTATTAAAAAATACAGTTTTTATTTCTTTTAAAAAAATTTCTGTTTTTATGCATTTAAAAATCCAGTTTTATAAATCTAATAAAATAATAAAAAAAAACAGCAATATAACTCAGAAATAAAAATAAAAATAAAAATAAATTAAGTTAAAAAGCTCACCGTGGTATGCGAAGGGGAGGAGGGAAGAAGAGGGCGGCTCGGCGGTGGCTCTGAGGCGGCGTTCGGAGGTTCGCGAGGCGTCGCGGCTAGGTTTCGGGAGGGGCTCGATTTGATGTCGCGATGTCTGGAGGGAGGAGGGAAGTTGGTCGGGCGGTGGGGCTTCAGCTCGATCGTCGGCGGTGCGAGGTAAGGCGGCGCGATTTAGGATTTTTAGGTTTTTTTTTTTTTTTTATCTTCCTGTTAAATGATCGGGGGGGGGGGGGCAATGAAGGAGAAAAGGGGGGAATTCTATTTTTTTATTTTTTTTTATTTTATTATTTAATTATTAAATTTTGCCAAAGGGTTGACTTTTTACATATGACCTCGAAACGAGGCCCACCTCCTGTCGTCCATAGCGCTTTACCCCCATTCCGAACACAATGGGATATGTATCGCAAGCTGTTTCTACCGTTTCGATCAGTCTCCTTTGAATTTACATTTAAATCACTACATTGAATTTTAAACGTACATTTCAAATTACCGGGGCTACATACGAACATGAAAAATTCCAGAAAAATATTTTCTAGCTTCGTATTGACGATACGGTCCTAACAAAACTAGTTTCGCCGAATTCTGAGACCGTTTGAAAAATGGCCAATTTCCAGTCGATTAAAATCAACTGAAAATGGTCAAACGCATTTTCCTTTGCCACCCTCACATATTGATTCGAAAAATTATGAAATTTGAAACCTAGCAATAACTTAACATCACGGACCCAACAAAACTGGTTTCGTCGAAATCCGAGGTCGTTTACAAAATTGCTATTTTTAAGGGCCTTATATATATAAAAATATATATAAATTCCACAACGATTTTAAACTGGACATATCTTATCATTTCTAAGATGAAATCTCAGTTTGTTAACTTCGTTACAAAGATATAGTTATACAGATTCAAATATTTCTTGTTTCGTTCAATTCTGACTTATATTGAATTCTGTATATTCATTTGAAATTAGAAATCGAATTTTCGAACTACCGCGCCATTTTCTATTCCTTTTATAACAATATATAATTATTTATATTCTAACGACGGCGTATATAATATATACGTTCTAATGCTATTGAAAATGAATTTCTCGTAGATATTATTTAAAATAATCTATTTTAAATAATCTAAATTCGCTAAAATTGCCAAAATAAAAATTTTAAACTGGCCCAGATTTTCCGGGTCGTTACAATCTCCCCCACTTAAAACTTTTCGTCCCCGAAAAGGAACAAAGTCGAAAGTGGTTTGATTAATCAACTCTACGTTCGATCTGGCTTCCATTCTCCAACTTTTCAGTTTCTGAGAATTTTCAAAAATTTCAAAAATTTGGCTAACACCCTAAATTTTTGAAAAATTTCGCCATAACCTCCCCTGCACCGGGAGCATCGGGGAATTTCAAATAGCTTCCCCGGTCCTTCAGATCTCAAAAAGAAAAAGAAAAAGCCAAGCGGCTAGCCAATAGGCTCACAAAATCATCATCACCCAAACAAAACAGGAAATTATGTAATAAACATGTACCTATTTGTCAGGCAAACAAATTTTATTCTCTGCTCTAGCCTCCTTGCTATGACCTGTTCAAAGATATATATGTATATGCAAGCAAACGCAACCAATTTTCGATATAATTCAATATTTGGTTCGATTAAGCATAATGGTTCAAAATTAGCAAACTAATGAACAAACAACACACACATCAATCCATTAGTTGATTTATCATTTGAAATTCATAACTTTGATACATAGTCAAAAATCAGATTTTTGATGCCAAATCACAACAATGTGTTCTATCTATATAAGTTTTGGTTCTCACACCAGTTTAATGGAAATATATAGAAAATCACACCTTCGAAACTCGAACATAAATGTTGATGATGCGATCGCTATCATCAATATCATCTTCGGGCGACTAGAGTGCGATGCTATATCTATTCAATATATTAAAACTTTGAATATACGTTTGCAAGGCGTATATGCAAATTCTTTATATACTGAATTGTCCAAAATCAATATAAACAAATAATCAAATACGAATAGTTGATTTAAATTTCAAAACAAAATTTGTTTTCACTTTAAAAATATACTCTTCACACTCGTTCTAGGATACTACTGATCCCATCTCTAACGAGTCATTCTAATTGGATATTACTAATCCAATATCTGATGAATTCTTTCGTATGTTTCTAATGTGCCTTGTTCTCTGCTTTGTAAACCAAAGCTCTGATACCAACTGTGACGACATAGAATTTCGCTCGGTCCGAACCAGTCGCTAAACCGATCCAGGCCGTTCGAAACGCCCTATCGTTTGAGAACACGACAAAACAGAACGCATACAGAAGGACATTTCATTGTATATTACAACAATGCACCAGATTACAAGAATATACAGAGTATAAATGAATATTACACAGAAATATCAGAGATTTAAATTACATTTAAATACATCGCAGCGGAAAATAATACAATACACAACTAGAAGAGATATACGGATACAAAGCTTTCCGGATATCATTCCAGCTGTAAACCAGGATCCTGTGAATATAAATCTGCAAAACCAAAACTACTAGCTGCCCGTGTCGAAAATAAGGGCACCCAGAGTTTAGGTTAAAACAATAAACTCCAGGTCAGTCATGTGACTGGTGTGAGAACTAAAACAGTTATTAATCTTTATTTTAAATCATTAGGTAAATCAAGGGACCACGCCGTATAACACGGAACGGGTTTCCTCCCAAGAATACCAGTGCATAAAACAAATAGCGCAATGCTAAATAAAGAAAAATGAAGCTGTTATAATGAGACGACCCGATTTCCCGTTCTCACGGAAACAAGGTTATCTTTCGGAATATAACACAGAAACATAAGATAGCAGAACAGAATTAAATAAATACACCAGAATGAACAACAAAATATACTGGATAAAAGTAATCATCAGAGTTACACAGTATACAGGATCTTACTTAGTACAAATACAGTTCAGCTATACATAAATGTCTACAGCGGAAATAAACAAAATATGTACAGTAGGAGCTGAACAGCATAAAAAGAAATAAATGATAGAATCCATCTTCAGCTCCAGCTATCCAGAAAGAAGAACCAGCTAAACCTGAATACAAGGCTGCCCGTGTAGAAAAAGGGGCACCCGAGTTTGAGAGTGAAACAAACTACGAGTCAGTCATGGGACTGGTATGAGAAATCCACTCAACACATATATAATTTGGCTAATCACAGGACCACGCCACTTTCGTGGAACGGGTTTACTCCATTGGATTGCCAGTGCTTTAAAACAAATCATTCTTTTAAACATCGCTATGCTTTTTATAAAAATGAAGCCGTTATAAGACTCAGTTCCCATCACACAATGCAACGCAAACCGGAGGATAGAGTTTTTACCTTATAACGGCCAAGATATGCTTGATACGAATAAAACAAAGGCATTTAATATTATTGCTAGTGTTTATATGTTTTGAAATCAATTTCAAATCATAACTATCAATCATAGACGGCATTAATGCCCCATACCACTATGTCGCCATATATAGGTATACAATCAAAACCGCACGATGTCGTATTTGGAAATTGGTTCTCCGTCATGAACCAAGGCAAAAGATAGTCCTTACCGAATTCGTGACTCTCTAGCCCGAGCCACAGGATCAGAGCTCGAGTGACCCTAGGAGCGACAGGGCCGGTCCACCGATGTGGATTAAAATGCCTGAACAATACGTTTCCCCGCCCTTTGGGGCGTAAACGAGCCAACGAATGACTCCATCGGACCCGGATCGTCCGATCAAACCGAGGCGCCTCGCAACAGCAACAACCACATAGGTGAAAAGTATATAAATGTCAGGGCTGGTAGGTCACTGACACCACCCTAGCTAGAAAGAAACGCATGCCCTCCCTGAGGTCCTTCCTCCCGTTTTAGGTTCCTACCGGGGTGTGAGGCTCGCGAATTCACGTTATACACAAAGCTACGCCACACAGGCGGTGCTTTGATCATCACCACAAGACTTTGCTTTTCAACAGAAGCCCTGATCACTGCATCTTAGCATGCCACACAGAATAAATCCTATGTCAGACACACAGTCCATTTACAAGTCCGTTCTGGGTCTGAACGAAACCGGAGGCACTAAATACCTCGCAAACCCTTTGATCAACACGTACGTCTGAACGATCACCACTCATTATCCATATTTCGGGATGCCTCCCAATCAGGACCTCGGTTACCATCCAAACGAGGTGAAGATCTCCGGTCTTCGACCATCGTCTTCATCTTCGAATTTCAATCGTCGGTCGATTATTCGAAATGAGAATTAACTCGGCCTTTTCAAATAATTCACGTATATTTAGAATTTCAAATCGATTTATTTCAATGGTTAAAGTATTCGACAACACCAATTGTGTTCTTTAATATAGTTTTCACACCAAACACATTCAACCATCAAACGTCACATAAATCAAGCCAATTCAGTTTATTTCCATTCCATATCGCTTACGATATTTTATAACTATTTATCGCTATTTTTATTTAATTTAAAATAGCCATTATATTCAAAACGACGTTTCGGGCCATAAAGTGGCCGTGGCGCTGTTTTTCTTCCGATTTGATTTACACATATCTGAAAATCTAACCGTTGGATCTTCACAAAATTTACATCATTAGAAAGGTCTTTTCAAAACGAATCCAACGGTTCCAGTTTCGGGAAAATCCGACGGTCGGATCTTCCGGTACAATCGTTTGAAGTTTCGATTTCAAAATACGAACTGCAGCGTCGTTATTCGATTAAATATATAATTATATTTATATATATATAAATATAATCGCTTCTGGCGCTGTTTTTCTTCAGATTTGAATTAAACATTCCAGACAATCCAACCGTTGGATTTTTACAAGGTTGGTGCCGTTGGAAAGATTATTCCAAGGCGAACCCGACGGTTGAGGTTTCGGGAAAATCCAATGGTCGGATTTCCCGTACTAGTCGTTTGAAATTACGGTTTCGAAATACGAACTGCACGGCTTTGTTTCGTTTTAATTTTATTTATATTTATATAGTTATATAAATATAGTTCATTCAACAATTCCAATATCGTTTTAACTTCAAAAATTTTTCTAACACCTTAAATTTTGGAAAAATTTCGCCATAACCTCCCCTGCACCGGGAGCGTCGGGAAATCGCAAATAGCGTCCCGGTCCTTCTAATCTCAAAAAGAAAAAGAAGAAGCCAAGCGGCTAGCCAATAGGCTCAAAATCATCACCCAAACAAATCAGTAAATGTGTACCTATTTGTCGGGCACAAAATTTTATTCCTCTTCTCTAGCCCCTTCGCTATAACCTGTTCAATGAATATGCATGTACATATATATACAGTCCATATCATTTTTCATTTTCTATTCAACTTCATATTCGATTTCTATTTGGTTTAAAAACACCATTCATTCTAATGTTACATAAATAGGTGCAAATCATTTCATTAGCTAATTAATGAATATTTCAACTCATCTATGTTTATTTTGAACAAGTGGCTATTTTTAACACTTCATATTTTAACGATTTATGCATACAACAAAAATGTGATTTTTATTGTAAAACAACTCATTTCGAAACACTATTTTTTTCTATATAGTTCATGTAGGTGATAAAATAGAATTTTTACCGTAAAACAATTTATTTCAAAATATGAATACTATTCAACACATGAATTTCTAAACAACGAATGAATATCAATTCAACACATGAATGTTTTCAATAGTTTTTAGATATAGATAAAAATGTGATTTTTATTATCTAACAGTTTATTTCAAAATATGAATACCATTCAACACATGAATTTCTAAACAACGAATGAATATCAATTCAACACATGAATGTTTTCAATAGTTTTTAGATATAGATAAAAATGTGATTTTTATTATCGAACAGTTTATTTCAAAATATGAATACCATTCAACACATGAATTTCTAAACAACGAATGAATATCAATTCAACACATGAATGTTTTCAATAGTTTTTAGATATAGATAAAAATGTGATTTTTATTATCTAACAGTTTATTTCAAAATATGAATACCATTCAACACATGAATTTCTAAACAACGAATGAATATCAATTCAACACTTGAATGTTTTCAATAGTTTTTAGATAT
Source organism: Allium sativum (assembly GCA_030737875.1). NCBI lineage: Eukaryota > Viridiplantae > Streptophyta > Magnoliopsida > Asparagales > Amaryllidaceae > Allium > Allium sativum. The sequence continues at coordinate 556,702,089 of CM060915.1, forward strand.
AGATAAAAATGTGATTTTTATTATCGAACAGTTTATTTCAAAATATGAATACCATTCAACACATGAATTTCTAAACAACGAATGAATATCAATTCAACACATGAATGTTTTCAATAGTTTTTAGATATAGATAAAAATGTGATTTTTATTATCTAACAGTTTATTTCAAAATATGAATACCATTCAACACATGAATTTCTAAACAACGAATGAATATCAATTCAACACTTGAATGTTTTCAATAGTTTTTAGATATAGATAAAAATGTGATTTTTATTATCTAACAGTTTATTTCAAAATATGAATACCATTCAACACATGAATTTCTAAACAACGAATGAATATCAATTCAACACATGAATGTTTTCAATAGTTTAAGCATATGAAAATAATTCAAACACACAAATATTATTCAAAATTTCGGCAGCATAACGGCAGGGTAGTTACACCGGCACCGTCCCTAGTACGGCTCCTCGCTCTACCTTAAAACCTCGCGGTTTTTGACAATGGGAAACATGCATCTAGTTCGCACGCAGGCGGCATGTATATATATTTATTCATTTCCACAAACTAATCCTAAGTGGTTTCAACCAAATATTTCACAACCACAAATGGGTATTTTTCAACCACAATCAACCAATAACAATCACAAACAATCCCAAACAATCATTCGCTATCAATCAAATTTCCACAACAATTTCAACCAATAAATATCGTCCATGGTTTGTGGACGAGGGGGCGTATATATATATATATATTTATATATAGCAATTCACTTTTACTTCACACATATATAATTAAATTTTAAATCAGAAATCTCACCAATAGCTATCCAACTGCACGACTCTTCCTAATAGAAATCTTCGCCTTTTGTTGCTTTCGCCCGTATTCTCTACACATGTAAAAATAGAATTTTTACTATGCTATTCAATATATAAAAATCGAATTTTGACTTCGCTATTCAATATATAAAAATATGATTTTTACTTTTGCTTTCAACATATAAAAATATGGTTTCTACTTTTGCTTTAAGAAATCAGTTTTATTCTTTTACAAAATCAATTTTTATCTTTTTATAAAATTCGGTTTTTACTTTTAAAAATATTCAGTTTTAAACTACTTTTTAAAACAAAACAGTTTTAATCTTTTTAAAACAAAACAGTTATATTTTTAACAAAATCAGTTTATTATTTTTATAAAAATCAATTCAGTTTTTTTTTATCTTTATTAAAAATCAATTCAGTTTTAATCCTTTTAAAAACAAAATCAGTTTTAATCTTTATAAAATCTGTTTTAATCCTTTTAAAAACAGAATCAGTTTTAATCTTTATAAAATCTGTTTTAATCCTTTTAAAAACAGAATCAGTTTTAATCTTTATAAAATCTGTTTTAATACTTTTATAAATAAAAAAAATTCCAGTTTTCAAACCTTTAAAAAAAACAGTTTTTCTCTTTTTAAAAAAATCCAGTTTTCAAACCTTTAAAAAAACAGTTTTTCTCTTTTTAAAAAAATCCAGTTTTTATTTTTATAGAAAATCAGTTTTTTTTTAATTTTAAAAACCCAAATCAGTTTTTACTCTTTAAACAATAATCAACTTTTTACTTTTAAACATTTTCAGTTTTTAGTTTTAAACATAATCAGTTTTTAGTTTTAAACATAATCAGTTTTTAGTTTTAAACATAATCAGTTTTTTTTTTTATAAAATAAAAATAAAAAAAATAAAATAAAAGAAATACTTACAGAAAAAAAAGGGGGGGAAGGTCTCGCAGATCGTCGGAGGCTTCGAGGCTCGAACGGGGAGGTGGGGCTTCGGCGCTCGAACGGGGAGGTGGGGCTTCGGCGCTCGAACGGGGAGGTGGGGCTTCGTCGGAGATTGTACGACCTGGGGGGGGCTTCGATTGATGGAGGGGCACAGGCGGAGGCGAGGCTTGGAGCAGGACAGGGCGGTGGCGTCGATCGCCTTCTTAGGGTTTCTCTTTTTTTTTTTTTTTTTTTTAATTTCTGTATAATGAAATAGGATTGAACGGGGGGGGGGGGGGGGCAGGAGGAAGAATAAAGGGAGGGAGGGAATTAGATATTTTTTTTATTTTATTTAATTATTTAAAGTTGACTTTTACCCACGACCACGAAACGAGGCCCACCACCTGTCGTCCATAGCGTTTAACCCCCATTCCGAACACAATGGGATATGTATCGCAAGCTGATGTGATCGTTACAATCAGTTTCTGTTGAATTTACATTTAAATCATTATATTGAATTTTAAACGTACATTTCAAATTACCGGGGCCACATACTAACTAGAAAAATTCCAGAAAGATATTTTCTAGCTTCGTATTGACGATACGGTCCTAACAAAACTAGTTTCGTCGAATTCTGAGACCGTTTGAAAAATGGCCAATTTCCAGTCGATTAAAATCAACTGAAACTGGTCAAACGCGTTTTCCTTTGCCACGCTCACATATTGATTCGAAAAATTATGAAATTTGAAACCTAGCAATAACTTGACACTGCGGACCCAACAAAAGTGGTTTCGTCGAAATCCGAGGTCATCTGCAAAATATCCATTTTTAAGGGCCTTATATATATATAAATATTTATAAATTCCACAGCGACTATTTCTAATTTTAAACTGGACATATCTTATCATTTCTAAGATGAAATCTCAGTTTGTTAACTTCGTTATAAAGATATAGTTATACAGATTCAAATATTTCTTGTTTCGTTCAATTCTGACTTATATTGAATTCTGTATATTCATTTGAAATTAGAAATCGAATTTTCGAACTACCGCGCTATTTTCAATTCTATATATAATTATATTTAATTATATTGGTTTTCAAATGTCGATTCAACTCAGTTTTCATCGCCATTACTTAAAATATTTATTCTAAATATTTAAAATCCATTATTTTAGCCAATTTAAAATTTTTAAATTGGTTCAGATTTTCTGGGTCGTTACAATCTCCCCCACTTAAAACTTTTCGTCCTCGAAAAGGAATAAAGTCGAAAGTGGTTTGATAAATCTACAATCCCACAATACAACAACCAATTTGTTTTTAATATTCAGAGTATAGAATAAACAATGCACATCCATGGGAAGAAAATAGCAACAGAATAGAAAATTAAATGGTAATGCAAGGTAGGGTAAATGTACCTTGCACCGGAGTCAATCAGAGATATCTACTCGGCATCTAGGATAAGCTTTCTGAATGCTCTCCTCAGTTTCCCAAGTACAATCTCGCGGATCTCCACTCCATTGCACTTTGACTAAGTGAACCTTCTTGTTTCTCAGCTCTTTGGTCTCTTTGCCGATAATCTTTAGCGGCTCACGCCTCACAGCTAGTTCTGGAGTAATTTCAATATCCTGCTGAGCTGCTTCTTCCACGATCAAGTCTGGATCATGAACGTGCTTTCGAAGTTGAGATATATGAAATACATCATGAACTCCAGGCAACCAGTCTGGCAGTTTGACCCTGTAAGCGAGAGTTCCGATCCGTTCCAGAATAGGAAACGGACCAATGAATTTGGGCGCTAACTTTCCAGTTTTACCGAACCGGATTACTCCTCTCATCGGCGATACTTTCAAATATACATAGTCGCCAACTTCAAAGGATATATCTCTTCTTCTTTTATCGGCATAGCTCTTTTGTCGGCTTTGAGCGGCGAGTAATCGCTTCCTAATAAAATCGACTTTGTCGGCAGCTTCGCGAATCATATCAGGACCCAACACAAGTCTATTTCCAGGCTCGACCCAACAAGCAGGAGATCGGCACGGTCTACCATACAATGCTTCGAATGGCGACATTGTCAGACTCGCCTGGTAGCTGTTATTATAAGAGAATTCAGCCAAATGCAGATGGTCTTCCCATGATCCACCGAAATCTATAACACAAGCCCGCAATAGATCTTCTAAAATGCGATTCACCCTCTCAGTCTGACCGTCCGTCTGAGGATGATAAGCGGTGCTCAAGTTCAACTTCGTTCCTAGCTCGACTTGAAATGCTTCCCAGAATTTGCTAGTGAATATTGTATCTCTATCACTTACTATACTGAGCGGCACTCCATGTAGTCTAACTATTTCCCTGAAGTATATCTGCGCCAGACTCTGAGCAGTTCTGTTTGATCTGACAGGTATGAAATGGGCGGTCTTCGTGAAACGATCTACGATCACCCAAATACTGTCATTTCCTTTTCTGGTTCTGGGCAAACCATCAATGAAATCCATAGAAATATGTTCCCACTTCCAGCCAGGAACTTCAAGCGGTTGCAATAGTCCAGCCAATTTCTGTTGGTCACTCTTGACTAGCTGGCAAGTAGGGCATCGGCTAACATATATTGAAACATCTCTTTTCATAGCCTTCCACTAGAATGTTCTTTTGAGATCGTTATACATTTTGGCCACACCAGGATGGATACTCAGCTTGGACTTGTGACACTCGTCTAACACTTCCCTTTTTAGCTCAGGAACGTCAGGAACACAAATCCTTCCTTTTAACCTTAAGGTTTCGTCGTTTTCTATTTGAAAACACGAGGGTTCACCTTTCTGAATCCTCTTGATCATATCTTTAATAAAGTTATCCTCCTTCTGAAGAATAGATATTTTGTCAATCAAGGATGTCGTGATAATAAAGGTGGCAATCATTACATTCTTTCGGCTCAGAGCATCGGCCACGACATTGGCTTTCCCTGGAGTATATATAATTTCAAAGTCATATGCCGCAAGAAACTCCAGCCAACGTTGCTGCCTCAAATTTAAGTCCTTCTGAGTGAACAGATACTTTAATGACTGATGATCTGTAAACAGTTCAAATCTCTCTCCTAGAAGATAGTGTCTCCAGATTTTCAAAGAGAATATGATAGCCAATAACTCAAGATCATGAGTTACATAGTTTTTCTCGTGCGGCTTCAGTTGACGGCTAGCATAAGCAATTACTTGGCCTCTTTGCATTAACACTGCTCCAAGGCCTTCTCTAGAAGCATCAGTCCAGACTTTTAAATCTTGGTTGCCATCGATGATGGTTAACACTGGAGCTGTGGTTAATCTTAACTTTAGCTCTTCGAAAGCCTCCTCACTCTCTTGAGTCCATTTGAATTTAGAATGCTTCTTTGTAAGCTTCGTTAAGTGACCAGATATCTTCGAAAAGTCTTTAACGAACTTCCGGTAATAACTAGCCAATCCGAGAAAACTGCGGACTTCAGTGGGAGTACTGGGCTGTTTCCAATTCTGAATAGCTGTGATTTTGCTTGGATCCACAGCGATTCCATCTTTCGATACGACATGGCCCAGAAATTTCACTTCATCTTGCCAGAATATACATTTGGAAAACTTGGCTTTTAATACATTCCGTCTGAGAATTTCTAACACTTGTTCCAGATGTTTTTCATGCTCGGCCTTTGATTTAGAGATGATTAGAATATCATCAATAAAAACCAGAACGAATTTATTCAATACTCCTCTGAATACTCTGTTCATCAGATCGACGAAATAGGCTGGAGCGTTACATAAGCCGAACGGCATTACTAACCACTCGTAGAATAAGTCGGGGCCTCTGAACGCTGTCATTGGAACACACTCTTCGGCAATTCGAAGTTGATGGAAGCCTGTAGCTAGGTCCATTCGTGAAAATACTTGTGCTCCATTTAATCGATCTAACAAATCATCAATCCGCGGCAATGGATATTTGTTCTTTATTGTCTGTTTGTTCAGATCACGATAATCCACACATAGACGTAGAGTACCGTCAGATTTTGGGACAAACACCACTGCTGCACCCCAATCAGAGAAACTAGGCCTGATCAGACCTTTCCATACTAGCTGTCTTGTTTGATTGTCTAATTCCTCCTTCTCTTTCAAGGACATTCTTCGAATAGCGTGAACTACCGGCCTTGCATTGGGAATCAAAGCAATCTTGAAATCTATTTCTCTCTGCGGAGGTAAGCGAACGACTTCCTCAAACACATCCGCATAATTCTTGACGACAGGAATATCTTTAATGAGGTCAGGAATATTCTCTGCGACTTCAGGAACATTTTCAATTTGGGCTGGAGAAACATCGAGAGCTGACCAGAAATCTTTTCTATTTGAAGTCGGGCCTTCACATGGTATGGTTATATAATTCCCCGATTGGGCCTTTGCTTTAACCACTCTCTCGGCGCATTTAACTTCAGCTTCATATCTAGTTAACCAATCCAATCCCAGAATAAGATCGAATTCATTAAAATTCATGATGATAGAGATAATAGGGAATTTATAGCAAGAAAAAGAGACAGGTACTGCACAAATCCAACTGAGATTGATGGAACCTCCAACTGGATTCTGAACAGTCATGGGCTCTTTGAGCTTTTTCAAATTCAAATCCAACTTCTTGATTGCACTCTTTGCAATAAAGCTTCGTGATGCGCCTGTGTCAAACAGTACTTTAACTGGGATGTTTTTGACATTGAGCGTGCCTTCTAAAACATCAGACCTTTCCTGAGCAGACGAAGAGACAGGTACTTCTACCACTTCATTTATATGTATTGCTTTAGGTTTTCTGAATAGCGGGCAGGCCTTTGAAAGATGTCCGGACTGATGGCATTGACTGCACTTTCTATTCTCTTGGAACCTCTTGCCGGATTTAGATCCTTCCTTTCTTTGTTTCTTAAGAGATCGGCAACTTATCGAGAGATGTCCTTGCTTATTGCAGTTAGAGCATATAGCAGTCGTTGCTGGTTCTTTTTCGGATCTGGCCCTTTTTCGATTTACTTCGGGCTCCTTACTGACTTCAGACATTGTACTGGCCTCAGGACGATCAGTTTCAGACTCAATTCTATTACTAGAGCTGACTTCCTCTTCGTACTGTAACATACCTTTCTTATCTAGATCTTCATATTGATAAGCCATATAAATCATTTCTGAAAAAGGAAGCTTCACATGCCCCAATACTTTATTCTGGTATTTCCTTTGAAGCCCGTGAATAAATCTCATATTTTTACTCTTCAGATTTTGAATTAGATGAGGAGCAAAGTGAGCTAGTTCATTGAATTTCTTATGATATTCGGGAATGGTCATATCACCTTGTATCAAATAAGAAAATTCATCACATAATCTCTCCGTTGCTTCGGGAGGAGTAAATCTTTCTAAGAAAATCACTTTGAATCTGTCCCAGGTGATATCACCTTCTGGATTATCCTTAACAACAGAATCCCACCAGAACAAAGCTTCATCTTCGAGTGCCCAGGAGGCCAGTAATCTTTTCTGGTCATCCCTAAGCTTTAATGCTTCGAATATTTTCTCAACCGAACGAATCCAAGCTTGGGTTCTCATAATAGATTCTTCGCCCGAGAACGGCTTTCCACCCAGATTTCTATACTTCATGAATAGAGCTTCAATATCCGGGCTAGTATTACTTCTTCTGTTTCTGGCACTCATTTTCTAGTTCTTCTGCAAATAGCAGATCAAGTGTCAGGTCACAGAAAAGGTATTTTAAAATATAGAGACAAATACTTGAGGTGTAAATGTGTCTATCGAAGTGTATTCATTCTGCTTTACTCATACTAGGATATTGATGATCCTATCTGTATAGAGTCACCCGTCCTAGAACACTACTGGTTCTATTTCTGACGAGTTCGTTCAAATGTTATATTCCAGAACTAAGCTTAACCAAAGCTCTGATACCACGTTGAGACGACCCGATTTCCCGTTCTCACGGAAACAAGGTTATCTTTCGGAATATAACACAGAAACATAAGATAGCAGAACAGAATTAAATAAATACACCAGAATGAACAACAAAATATACTGGATAAAAGTAATCATCAGAGTTACACAGTATACAGGATCTTACTTAGTACAAATACAGTTCAGCTATACATAAATGTCTACAGCGGAAATAAATAAAATATGTACAGTAGGAGCTGAACAGCATAAAAAGAAATAAATGATAGAATCCATCTTCAGCTCCAGCTATCCAGAAAGAAGAACCAGCTAAACCTGAATACAAGGCTGCCCGTGTAGAAAAAGGGGCACCCGAGTTTGAGAGTGAAACAAACTACGAGTCAGTCATGGGACTGGTATGAGAAATCCACTCAACACATATATAATTTGGCTAATCACAGGACCACGCCACTTTCGTGGAACGGGTTTACTCCATTGGATTGCCAGTGCTTTAAAACAAATCATTCTTTTAAACATCGCTATGCTTTTTATAAAAATGAAGCCGTTATAAGACTCAGTTCCCATCACACAATGCAACGCAAACCGGAGGATAGAGTTTTTACCTTATAACGGCCAAGATATGCTTGATACGAATAAAACAAAGGCATTTAATATTATTGCTAGTGTTTATATGTTTTGAAATCAATTTCAAATCATAACTATCAATCATAGACGGCATTAATGCCCCATACCACTATGTCGCCATATATAGGTATACAATCAAAACCGCATGATGTCGTATTTGGAAATTGGTTCTCCGTCATGAACCAAGGCAAAAGATAGTCCTTACCGAATTCGTGACTCTCTAGCCCGAGCCACAGGATCAGAGCTCGAGTGACCCTAGGAGCGACAGGGCCGGTCCACCGATGTGGATTAAAATGCCTGAACAATACGTTTCCCCGCCCTTTGGGGCGTAAACGAGCCAACGAATGACTCCATCGGACCCGGATCGTCCGATCAAACCGAGGCGCCTCGCAACAGCAACAACCACATAGGTGAAAAGTATATAAATGTCAGGGCTGGTAGGTCACTGACACCACCCTAGCTAGAAAGAAACGCATGCCCTCCCTGAGGTCCTTCCTCCCGTTTTAGGTTCCTACCGGGGTGTGAGGCTCGCGAATTCACGTTATACACAAAGCTACGCCACACAGGCGGTGCTTTGATCATCACCACAAGACTTTGCTTTTCAACAGAAGCCCTGATCACTGCATCTTAGCATGCCACACAGAATAAATCCTATGTCAGACACACAGTCCATTTACAAGTCCGTTCTGGGTCTGAACGAAACCGGAGGCACTAAATACCTCGCAAACCCTTTGATCAACACGTACGTCTGAACGATCACCACTCATTATCCATATTTCGGGATGCCTCCCAATCAGGACCTCGGTTACCATCCAAACGAGGTGAAGATCTCCGGTCTTCGACCATCGTCTTCATCTTCGAATTTCAATCGTCGGTCGATTATTCGAAATGAGAATTAACTCGGCCTTTTCAAATAATTCACGTATATTTAGAATTTCAAATCGATTTATTTCAATGGTTAAAGTATTCGACAACACCAATTGTGTTCTTTAATATAGTTTTCACACCAAACACATTCAACCATCAAACATAACATAAATCAAGCCAATTCAGTTTATTTCCATTCCATATCGCTTACGATATTTTATAACTATTTATCGCTATTTTTATTTAATTTAAAATAGCCATTATATTCAAAACGACGTTTCGGGCCATAAAGTGGCCGTGGCGCTGTTTTTCTTCCGATTTGATTTACACATATCTGAAAATCTAACCGTTGGATCTTCACAAAATTTACATCATTAGAAAGGTCTTTTCAAAACGAATCCAACGGTTCCAGTTTCGGGAAAATCCGACGGTCGGATCTTCCGGTACAATCGTTTGAAGTTTCGATTTCAAAATACGAACTGCAGCGTCGTTATTCGATTAAATATATAATTATATTTATATATATATAAATATAATCGCTTCTGGCGCTGTTTTTCTTCAGATTTGAATTAAACATTCCAGGCAATCCAACCGTTGGATTTTTACAAGGTTGGTGCCGTTGGAAAGATTATTCCAAGGCGAACCCGACGGTTGAGGTTTCGGGAAAATCCAATGGTCGGATTTCCCGTACTAGTCGTTTGAAATTACGGTTTCGAAATACGAACTGCACGGCTTTGTTTCGTTTTAATTTTATTTATATTTATATAGTTATATAAATATAGTTCATTCAACAATTCCAATATCGTTTTAACGTCAAAAAATTTTCTAACACCTTAAATTTTGGAAAAATTTCGCCATAACCTCCCCTGCACCGGGAGCGTCGGGAAATCGCAAATAGCGTCCCGGTCCTTCTAATCTCAAAAAGAAAAAGAAGAAGCCAAGCGGCTAGCCAATAGGCTCAAAATCATCACCCAAACAAATCAGTAAATGTGTACCTATTTGTCGGGCACAAAATTTTATTCCTCTTCTCTAGCCCCTTCGCTATAACCTGTTCAATGAATATGCATGTACATATATATACAGTCCATATCATTTTTCATTTTCTATTCAACTTCATATTCGATTTCTATTTGGTTTAAAAACACCATTCATTCTAATGTTACATAAATAGGTGCAAATCATTTCATTAGCTAATTAATGAATATTTCAACTCATCTATGTTTATTTTGAACAAGTGGCTATTTTTAACACTTCATATTTTAACGATTTATGCATACAACAAAAATGTGATTTTTATTGTAAAACAACTCATTTCGAAACACTATTTTTTTCTATATAGTTCATGTAGGTGATAAAATAGAATTTTTACCGTAAAACAATTTATTTCAAAATATGAATACTATTCAACACATGAATTTCTAAACAACGAATGAATATCAATTCAACACATGAATGTTTTCAATAGTTTTTAGATATAGATAAAAATGTGATTTTTATTATCTAACAGTTTATTTCAAAATATGAATACCATTCAACACATGAATTTCTAAACAACGAATGAATATCAATTCAACACATGAATGTTTTCAATAGTTTTTAGATATAGATAAAAATGTGATTTTTATTATCGAACAGTTTATTTCAAAATATGAATACCATTCAACACATGAATTTCTAAACAACGAATGAATATCAATTCAACACATGAATGTTTTCAATAGTTTTTAGATATAGATAAAAATGTGATTTTTATTATCTAACAGTTTATTTCAAAATATGAATACCATTCAACACATGAATTTCTAAACAACGAATGAATATCAATTCAACACTTGAATGTTTTCAATAGTTTTTAGATATAGATAAAAATGTGATTTTTATTATCGAACAGTTTATTTCAAAATATGAATACCATTCAACACATGAATTTCTAAACAACGAATGAATATCAATTCAACACATGAATGTTTTCAATAGTTTTTAGATATAGATAAAAATTTGATTTTTATTATCTAACAGTTTATTTCAAAATATGAATACCATTCAACACATGAATTTCTAAACAACGAATGAATATCAATTCAACACTTGAATGTTTTCAATAGTTTTTAGATATAGATAAAAATGTGATTTTTATTATCTAACAGTTTATTTCAAAATATGAATACCATTCAACACATGAATTTCTAAACAACGAATGAATATCAATTCAACACATGAATGTTTTCAATAGTTTAAGCATATGAAAATAATTCAAACACACAAATATTATTCAAAATTTCGGCAGCATAACGGCAGGGTAGTTACACCGGCACCGTCCCTAGTACGGCTCCTCGCTCTACCTTAAAACCTCGCGGTTTTTGACAATGGGAAACATGCATCTAGTTCGCACGCAGGCGGCATGTATATATATTTATTCATTTCCACAAACTAATCCTAAGTGGTTTCAACCAAATATTTCACAACCACAAATGGGTATTTTTCAACCACAATCAACCAATAACAATCACAAACAATCCCAAACAATCATTCGCTATCAATCAAATTTCCACAACAATTTCAACCAATAAATATCGTCCATGGTTTGTGGACGAGGGGGCGTATATATATATATTTATATATAGCAATTCACTTTTACTTCACACATATATAATTAAATTTTAAATCAGAAATCTCACCAATAGCTATCCAACTGCACGACTCTTCCTAATAGAAATCTTCGCCTTTTGTTGCTTTCGCCCGTATTCTCTACACATGTAAAAATAGAATTTTTACTATGCTATTCAATATATAAAAATCGAATTTTGACTTCGCTATTCAATATATAAAAATATGATTTTTACTTTTGCTTTCAACATATAAAAATATGGTTTCTACTTTTGCTTTAAGAAATCAGTTTTATTCTTTTACAAAATCAATTTTTATCTTTTTATAAAATTCAGTTTTTACTTTTAAAAATATTCAGTTTTAAACTACTTTTTAAAACAAAACAGTTTTAATCTTTTTAAAACAAAACAGTTATATTTTTAACAAAATCAGTTTATTATTTTTATAAAAATCAATTCAGTTTTTTTTTATCTTTATTAAAAATCAATTCAGTTTTAATCCTTTTAAAAACAAAATCAGTTTTAATCTTTATAAAATCTGTTTTAATCCTTTTAAAAACAGAATCAGTTTTAATCTTTATAAAATCTGTTTTAATCCTTTTAAAAACAGAATCAGTTTTAATCTTTATAAAATCTGTTTTAATACTTTTATAAATAAAAAAAATTCCAGTTTTCAAACCTTTAAAAAAAACAGTTTTTCTCTTTTTAAAAAAATCCAGTTTTCAAACCTTTAAAAAAACAGTTTTTCTCTTTTTAAAAAAATCCAGTTTTTATTTTTATAGAAAATCAGTTTTTTTTTAATTTTAAAAACCCAAATCAGTTTTTACTCTTTAAACAATAATCAACTTTTTACTTTTAAACATTTTCAGTTTTTAGTTTTAAACATAATCAGTTTTTAGTTTTAAACATAATCAGTTTTTAGTTTTAAACATAATCAGTTTTTTTTTTTTTATAAAATAAAAATAAAAAAAATAAAATAAAAGAAATACTTACAGAAAAAAAAGGGGGGGAAGGTCTCGCAGATCGTCGGAGGCTTCGAGGCTCGAACGGGGAGGTGGGGCTTCGGCGCTCGAACGGGGAGGTGGGGCTTCGGCGCTCGAACGGGGAGGTGGGGCTTCGTCGGAGATTGTACGACCTGGGGGGGGCTTCGATTGATGGAGGGGCACAGGCGGAGGCGAGGCTTGGAGCAGGACAGGGCGGTGGCGTCGATCGCCTTCTTAGGGTTTCTCTTTTTTTTTTTTTTTTTTTTTTTTTAATTTCTGTATAATGAAATAGGATTGAACGGGGGGGGGGGGCCAGGAGGAAGAATAAAGGGAGGGAGGGAATTAGATTTTTTTTTTTTTTATTTAATTATTTAAAGTTGACTTTTACCCACGACCACGAAACGAGGCCCACCACCTGTCGTCCATAGCGTTTAACCCCCATTCCGAACACAATGGGATATGTATCGCAAGCTGATGTGATCGTTACAATCAGTTTCTGTTGAATTTACATTTAAATCATTATATTGAATTTTAAACGTACATTTCAAATTACCGGGGCCACATACTAACTAGAAAAATTCCAGAAAGATATTTTCTAGCTTCGTATTGACGATACGGTCCTAACAAAACTAGTTTCGTCGAATTCTGAGACCGTTTGAAAAATGGCCAATTTCCAGTCGATTAAAATCAACTGAAACTGGTCAAACGCGTTTTCCTTTGCCACGCTCACATATTGATTCGAAAAATTATGAAATTTGAAACCTAGCAATAACTTGACACTGCGGACCCAACAAAAGTGGTTTCGTCGAAATCCGAGGTCATCTGCAAAATATCCATTTTTAAGGGCCTTATATATATATATAAATATTTATAAATTCCACAGCGACTATTTCTAATTTTAAACTGGACATATCTTATCATTTCTAAGATGAAATCTCAGTTTGTTAACTTCGTTATAAAGATATAGTTATACAGATTCAAATATTTCTTGTTTCGTTCAATTCTGACTTATATTGAATTCTGTATATTCATTTGAAATTAGAAATCGAATTTTCGAACTACCGCGCTATTTTCAATTCTATATATAATTATATTTAATTATATTGGTTTTCAAATGTCGATTCAACTCAGTTTTCATCGCCATTACTTAAAATATTTATTCTAAATATTTAAAATCCATTATTTTAGCCAATTTAAAATTTTTAAATTGGTTCAGATTTTCTGGGTCGTTACATATAAGACCCAGGTCCTATCACACAATGCAAACGCAAGCCGGGGGATAGGGTTTTCCCTTATAACAGCCAAAGAATGCTTGATACGTTTAAAACAAAACATTTGATACTATTATAAGTGCATAGAGTATATAACAACTTCAAATCATAAGTATCAATCATTGGCGGCATGGGTACCATATATCATGTCGCCATATGTAGGTTTACAAATAAAACCGCAAATGTCACGTATTTGGAAATTGGATTTCCATCTATGAACCGAGGCAAAAGATAGTCCTCAACCGATTCGAGACGCTCTAGCCCGCCCCTCAGGATCAGAGCTCGAGTGACCCTTGGATCGTCAGGGCCGGTCCACACGGAGTGGATTAAAATGCCTGAACATGCGTTTCCCCGCCCTATGGGGCGTAAACGAGCCAACTAAATGACTCCATCGGTTCGAGAACGACCGATCAATCCGAGGCGCCTCGCAACAGCAACAACCACATAAGTCAAACTCGTCAGGGCGTGTAAAACCACTGACGCCACTTTTTAGCTAGAAAGAAACACATGCCCTCCCTGACGTCCTCTCCCGTTTTTGGTTCATACCGGGTGTGAAACACGCGAGGTAAACGTTACACAAAGCTACGCCACAAAGGCCGTGCTTTGATCATCACCACAAGACTTTGCTTTTCAACAGAAGCCTTGATCATTTGCATCTTAGCATGCCACACAGGCAAACCATCCTATGCAACCGATATCAGTCACACAGAATGAAATCCGATGTCAGACACACAGTCCATTTACAAGTCCGTCCTGGGTCTGAACGAAACCGGAGGCACCTAGTACCCCGCATATCCATCGATCTCCAAGTACGTCTGGACGATCACTAACTGTTTCCATCTTCTTGGGTGTACAGCCCAATCAAGATCATCAGTAATTACCCAAACGACGTGAAGACCTCCGGTCTTCGACCATCGTCTTCATCTTCGACTTATCGTCGTATCAGTTATTCAGAATGGGATAAACCCGGTCTTTCCGAATAACTCGCGTATATATTATAAAAGTGTTACACAAACACAACATACGCCTCATTCCAATTCATTAGTCACTAACCGTAAATTAATCAAAAGAATAATTCCCCAAATATTAACCCCGAAGGCCGAAACCAACATCAGATCAATATCCAGAAAACCATTCTGCTTGGCTAACCGACAGTTAGTTTCTAAATTTCGCATTCATAGGGAAAGGTTCCCATTAATTTTATCAAAGATAAATTCTTGAATTTATGCTTTAATCTACTTTTGAATATCAATTCAAACTAGTCGGGATTAGCGAACCTTACCGAAGTAATCATTTGTTTTAATTTCCCAATCCCAACCTATTCATCCCATGAAGTAAAACTGGTAATACTTCATATTTAACACCACTGTGTTATCGGTAAATTCAATTACCATTTCACGTTCAAATCTAATTAAAGATTTAACTATCGCCTGGAGCAAAACTGGTGATACTCCATTTTCGACCATTTCAATCTAATTAAAGATTCATTAAAACTCCACTCAGTTTTAATCGTTAACTGGGTTAAAGAATCAGTGTCATTTAAAACACGGTTCACGATAAACCCAAAATCACATTCATTAATTATCGGGTTAAAGAACAAGTGTTATTTAAAACACTGTTCACGATAAACCCAAAAATCAATATCAATTCAATTCCAATTAAATATCATTTAATTGGTACACTTCATTAAATCTAAATAAAAAGATTTAATCTTTTCTCAACTGGGTTCAAGAACAGTGTTAGTGAAGACACCATTCACGACAAACCCAAATCACATTCGATATTAAACACAAGGCTCTGAATAGAAAATATATCGGCCTATATTCAATATCAAATTCTACGATTAACAAACGTCGTAGTGGAACTAACGATATAAAAATATATCTTTCAAATTTCCATAACAACACCTGTATAATCACGAATTCCAACATCGAAATATTCCGAAGACAATTTCGATTCAAATCCACTCCAATGCAATCATTGGAAATTTTGGTTATTTTCAAAACCCTTTTCGAATTCAATTTATTTATTTAAAAATAAATAGAATTATAATTCTAGTTCAAAACTAGTTCATTTCGATAAAAATCTATTTTTATCTTTTCAAATATGGAGTTTTTCATCCCAAATCTTCACAAATCATTTCTTATGATTTTACATAAATTATTACTATTTTTAATAATTTTATCAAGGCCCCTACAGTCGATTTCCATCAACGGCCATCGAACTGCACTTACAGCGACCTTTTTCGAATTTGATTTGGACATAATTCCAAATCCAACCGTTAGATTTCTAATTTCTAATATTCGTTAGAAAGCTCTTTTCGATACGAACCCAACGGTTCCGGTTTTAGGAGAATCCGACGGTCGGATCTCCCGTAATGTCCATTCGAAGTCAATGGTCGAAATTCGCGAACTGCCGCGGCGCGGCGCGTTCTATTCAGGCCATTATATTATATATATAATATATATAATATATACTTCGTCGATTTCTATTCAAAACGAATTATATAAATAGTTTTAAAATCGTTTCAAAACCTATTTCAACTCCCATTTCAAACCAAAGCAAAAATGGAATTCTTCTTTATAAATTCGTTTTAAAATTCATTTCTATTCAATTCAAATTTCAATTCAATTTGAATTCATTTCAATTCACTTTCAATTCAATTCGAATTCGTTTTCAATTCATTTTGAAATCGTTTTCAATTCAATTCATTTCGAAATCGTTTTCAATTCAATTCATTTCGAAATCGTTTTAAAATCGATATAAATATCGTTCACGTCAAAATGGCGTCAATCTAATCAACACGGCTTCATATATTCCTTTATTTTCAAATATTCTATTTCAAATATTTCTTTTTCAAATATTTCTTTTTCAAATATTTCTTTTTCAAAACTGGAATGAGGCCCAATCAATTACCATATAAAATTAATTATATGGATTTTCATACAACACATGTATATAATAGCATTGAAAATAATCAACCATCAACCAAAGTGCACTACACTGTATAAGCATCAAATATAGATATTCAACGCTTATAACAGCCTGTCAATCAATCGATCGACATATTTAATCAATCAGGATGAGTGAACTTCAAATTTCATCCCAACACCCGTGTGGGGTTTCAAACAATCAAACACAGATTTTGTTCGTGCTGTTGGGCGATGTGTAAAATTTATCGTCCCAATCAATGTCATTCAAATAGGTGTACATAAACAAACCGTCTGGTTTGTAAATGACTATTCTATTTTATTCACTTTCACGTTAAAAATTATATTTTTAACGATAAAACATTTTATTCCAACATATGAATTTCTATTCAGTTCATTCTTTAAATAAAATGATATTTTTATTTTTCTAACATATTTTAGAAAATTTCGGCGGCATAACGGCACGATACTAGAAACGGGACAAGGCCTAGCCTTATCCCCGGTCTAGTGAAGGCCCACGCCATTCACATATCAATTTTAATCAATTTCCAATTCAACCAATCAATCAAATCCAAATCAAATAACCTAACCAACTACGCAACCAAACAAACAAGTCCATGGTATGTGGACGGGTGTCGGGTGCTTCTAATAAGCACCGTCTGCATCCTAGTATATATATATATATATAACTAGAAAAATAGAATTTGAGTGAGTAGTTCTCACCTATAGCTATCCTAGCACCACGGCACTTCATTGATAGAAATCTTCGTCGGTCCCGCCTTTTTGTCACCTTCGTTGCCCGCTTTCACTACATATGTAAAAATCGAATTTTTACTTCGCTATTCCATATATAAAAATCGAATTTTTATTTCGCTATTCAATATATAAAAATCGAATTTTTAGTTCGCTATTCAATATATAAAAATCGAATTTTTATTTCAAAGTTCAATATATAAAAATCGAATTTTTATTTCAAAGTTCAATATATAAAAATCGAATTTTTATTTCAAAGTTCAATATATAAAAAACGAATTTTTATTTCAAAAGATCAAATCTTTTCTCTTACTTTTTAAAGTTTAACTTTTTTACCTTTCAAGTTTAAACCTTTTCTTTTTTTAAAATTTAAACCATTTTCTTTTTTTTAAAATAAAATCAGTTTAAAATACTTTTAAAAAAACAGTTTTGAATTTCCTTTAAACCAATCAGTTTTAAACTAAACAAAAATCAGTTTTTTCATATTATCAAAAATCAGTTTTCTTTAAATATAACCAAAAATCAGTTTTTTCCTCTTTTATAAAAATGCAGTTTTTAAATCCTTTTTCAAAATGCAGTTTTTATTATTCTTTTAAATCAGTTCTGTTTTTAAATCTTCTCAAAAAAACTGTTTTTACATTCTAAAAAAAAACAGTTTATATTCTCTTTAAAAATTCTGTTTTCAAATCTTTTCAAAAATTCTGTTTTCTATATTCTAAAAAAAACAGTTTTTAAAACTAAAAGAAATCAGTTTTATAAATCTATTAAAAAATACAGTTTTTATTTCTTTTAAAAAATTTTCTGTTTTTATGCATTTAAAAATCCAGTTTTATAAATCTAATAAAATAATAAAAAAAAAACAGCAATATAACTCAGAAATAAAAATAAAAATAAAAATAAATTAACTTAAAAAGCTCACCGTGGTATGCGAAGGGGAGGAGGGAAGAAGAGGGCGGCTCGGCGGTGGCTCTGAGGCGGCGTTCGGAGGTTCGCGAGGCGTCGCGGCTAGGTTTCGGGAGGGGCTCGATTTGATATCGCGATGTCTGGAGGGAGGAGGGAAGTTGGTCGGGCGGTGGGGCTTCAGCTCGATCGTCGGCGGTGCGAGGTAAGGCGGCGCGATTTAGGATTTTTAGGTTTTTTTTTTTTTTTTTTTTATCTTCCTGTTAAATGATCGGGGGGGGGGGGCCAATGAAGGAGAAAAGGGGGGAATTCTATTTTTTTATTTTTTTTTATTTTTTTATTTAATTATTAAATTTTGCCAAAGGGTTGACTTTTTACATATGACCTCGAAACGAGGCCCACCTCCTGTCGTCCATAGCGCTTTACCCCCATTCCGAACACAATGGGATATGTATCGCAAGCTGTTTCTACCGTTTCGATCAGTCTCCTTTGAATTTACATTTAAATCACTACATTGAATTTTAAACGTACATTTCAAATTACCGGGGCTACATACGAACATGAAAAATTCCAGAAAAATATTTTCTAGCTTCGTATTGACGATACGGTCCTAACAAAACTAGTTTCGCCGAATTCTGAGACCGTTTGAAAAATGGCCAATTTCCAGTCGATTAAAATCAACTGAAAATGGTCAAACGCATTTTCCTTTGCCACCCTCACATATTGATTCGAAAAATTATGAAATTTGAAACCTAGCAATAACTTAACATCACGGACCCAACAAAACTGGTTTCGTCGAAATCCGAGGTCGTTTACAAAATTGCTATTTTTAAGGGCCTTATATATATAAAAATATATATAAATTCCACAGCGACTATTTCTAATTTTAAACTGGACATATCTTATCATTTCTAAGATGAAATCTCAGTTTGTTAACTTCGTTACAAAGATATAGTTATACAGATTCAAATATTTCTTGTTTCGTTCAATTCTGACTTATATTGAATTCTGTATATTCATTTGAAATTAGAAATCGAATTTTCGAACTACCGCGCCATTTTCTATTCCTTTTATAACAATATATAATTATTTATATTCTAACGACGGCGTATATAATATATACGTTCTAATGCTATTGAAAATGAATTTCTCGTAGATATTATTTAAAATAATCTATTTTAAATAATCTAAATTCGCTAAAATTGCCAAAATAAAAATTTTAAACTGGCCCAGATTTTCCGGGTCGTTACACAATATCACTGGATTTTAATAACGAAAATGTTTTGAGTTATAGTAAGGTAAAAACCGTCCATGTTTGTATGCTGGAGTTTACTATTATCCTTTTCTTTCAGAAGTTTTTTTCAAAGTTAAACAATATGGTTGGAGTTTACTCACACCAGTCCCATGACTGATCCAGAGTTTATTTTGTTTGTTTTCACCTAAACTCTTGGGTGCCCAAATTTGTATGGGCAGTCAAGTGTTTCATGCTTTTATAGATACACTTGGAGGAGCTTGAAGCAGGAGGCTTCATCGTTAGTTATTTTATAGTTATTTCCAATGTATCAAATACTGTATTGTGCTCTGATGATTGTATGTATGTACGATACAAAAATTTTATATTCCAAAGGTTATGTTATATGTTATATTTTGTTCAGTCCGCTATGAGATTCTGATGTTTTCTTTGTTCTATCTATTTCTATTTCTTTAACCCTAATGACTCGTATTTTGTGCAATTTGGGTTGGACCTGTGTTGTTTTAGTCAACTCAGATAGTACGAATTTGCAGGCCTTTACATTTGGTATTAGAGCTTAGGTTGAGTGAACCTAGGCTTAGGTGGGGGTTTACTCACTAGAAATAGGGCAGTTGTACCCTAGGATGAGTTGAGTGTATATATATGAGAGTGAGTATTTGTAAGTTGATACAAAAATTGTTTTATGTTGTGTTGGATTGTTTGTTGAGTGGTTTATGAATTCTGGTCGAATCGTGGGATGCCACGATGTCGATAGGAGTTTCTAAACACTCGAACAGAATAGTTCGACATAATATTGTTTAAAGTAGGTAAATAAAATAATTTTACCCAAAATTAAATTTTGATATAAAAACGAATAATTTTCTATAATTATTTATATATGGATGTGTTGGTTGCTATTACTGTTATAATCAAATGAGATTATAAAATTGCAGTGGTTATATATATAATCAAATAAAATTTGTATATGAATAATATATACAGATGAGATGGAATTGAATTGAATTCAAATCAAAATTTGGAATTTATATCCCGGAAGGTTGGAAAATATGTTTCCAAAATATATTAATATAATATAGCTTTGTTTTGGAAGGATTTTGGAAAAAATCATATTGAATGGATTTTTGAAAGTGATAAAGCATTAAACTCACTTCAATTGCTGGAAAATAATTCCGATGATGATCCGGACATCATCGATGTTCATTTTCGAATTTATAAGTGATGGATTGCTACAATAGTAAAATTTCTGATGGGAATTTATTTCATTACAAGTTGGTTTGAAAATTCAAACGTTTTGAATTTGAGATGGAAATAAATATATGTATATATATTTATATGGTTTCAAAGGAATTTGAAATAAATACCTAGTATTTAAATTCTGAAATTTAAAACTTAACTTGTACAAGTTGAATGAATTAAAATGGATAAATTGATTTTTAAATCAATTTAATATTAACTAGGAATATAAGCTGTTATTTTATTAACCAAATAACGTCAAAAGTGTGTAGAAAAATTTGTCGCTCGTCGTAAACAAAAATAAACAAACTAAATCAACCTGAATAAAGATGAATGCATATGAATGGAATATGAATTGTAAAACATTCGCATTGAATAAATATGAGCATATACGGTGTATAATTTGAATATAACGACATATAAACCAAATGTCGAGACTTGTATTAGCACATGCATACTAAATATGACTTGTTTGGATTTGAACCCGTGTGTTTAATTAATTATATGAATGGAAAATTATTTAAGTTTCATATTTATGTAACTTATGAGCTTAAATTGAGTAAGTACAGGTACATAGAGCTACCTGGCTTGATGTTGGACATGTATATTTCTTATATGCTAAGCATGCACGCTTAGAAAATGCTTATATAAGGTACGCCTATGCAAAAATATCAAATTAGGATATATAAACGGTTTTTCGACCATGTGGGTCAATGTGTACTTTTTTTTTCTCTTTTGATATATTGCAAAAGCTCCTCCGTACAGGGTAGACTATGCCAAAAATTTCAAAAACTTAGCGAGTTAGAATATTTTTCAAAAAGTTTTGAAATTTTTTGTAAAAAGAAAGGAGATGATTTTCAAATTGAATTCAATTTGAAGATTTTGGAATGGGGAATAGGAGATTAAATATTTCCACAAAAACTTAAAGTTGTATAAAACTTAAGTTATAAAATATGAAATACTGAATTATAACAAAGTGGGCTTTGAAGAGTTAATGGGTCTATAACATTCCTTCTACCTTAGTAATTTCGGGGACGAAATTCTATTAAGCGGGAAGGAATGTAACGTCCTGGATTTTTAGTCATCTAAATTTAATTATTTAAGTTGTTTTAAATGTCGAGTTAGGAATATAAATGATTTTTATATTGAATTTATCGATTTAATAATTGATATATGATTTGTTTTGAATACAATTGAATTATCGTAATACGAAAACGATGAATAATTGAATTCAGTGTTAAAAATGAATTGAAATGATTCACTCGATCAATATTAATTCTACACTGAATTAGAATGATAATAATAGATTATTATCGATAAATTTGAATGGTTTGAACCTAAATTATACCAATTTAATATGGTTATTTCGTATATATAATCAAACTAAATTTCAGAATCTGTACCGTTGAGTTCAGAATAGCATATGACATTGGAAAACATTGGTCGTTATGTTTAGATAGGGATTCAGAACCACAAAATATATTATTATAAAATTAAAATGGGGAAGAACAAAATCGGATCGCATTAACTAAAAATCAAATCAAAATTAAGTATGTTTGTACGTAGGACGATCTTCATTAAAAACTAATGTACGTATTGTTCCCTCTTCCCTTTAAAAACCGCGTTCCTTTCCCCATTTCAATTCAATTGCAAATCCAAAGAATAAAGCCCCACAGAAAATGGCCCCTTTCTTTCCTTAAAATCACAATTTCCTCCCTTCCTCGTTTTCATTCTCGGCAAACAAATCAAAGCTTCGAACAAATTAAAATGGCTGCTTATCCTCTTACAAATTTAAATCAAAACTGTGTTTCATTTCCTTTCTCAACATCATATCATCGCGAGGCGAGTTGTGTTCTACATTTGGAATGGAAGCGCACACGATTAGGGTTAAGGGATTCGATTTGGAAAAGTCGCGTGTGGTGCGGTGATGTATGGGTGTTCAGTTTCGTGCGCAGCCGCTAGTCGAGCTTGATAGGGGATTGGATTCAAGGGGGCCGCGATGGATTTGGGGACAAAGTGGAAGTCGTGCTGTGTATAAAAAGGACTGGAGATAGAAATCACGGTTTCAATCTTCATCGCGAGGGAATATTAACAAAGCAGGGAACTAGAGCTCCAACATCGTGTTGACCAGAGGTGTTTCGAAGCAGAATTCTGACCATTGTTGAGGTACTACGATTTCAGATGTCGCGCTGGTCGTATTCGTTGGTTTTAGGGTTGAACTTGACTGGTTTTTTGGGTGTTCGACAGTGTGATTTTGGAAAGTGTGGAACTGGGTGTTGAGGGGTGGATGCTACGCAGGTGACCGATGATAAGGTCTGTCATTGTTGTAGTTGGTTTGGATAATGGAATGGAGGCGTGAAGTGAAGCATTGAGGATGGCAAGTAGCAGCAGCATATTGTCCATGGCGTGTTCGATAAAATGTCGTAGTGGGTATGTGGAAAATTTTGGGTTGTTTCCATAGGAATGGATCGATGATGGTTAAGCTGGCTTCATAGCTAATCAAAAACACCGAG
Source organism: Allium sativum (assembly GCA_030737875.1). Lineage (NCBI taxonomy): Eukaryota > Viridiplantae > Streptophyta > Magnoliopsida > Asparagales > Amaryllidaceae > Allium > Allium sativum. The sequence continues at coordinate 556,725,680 of CM060915.1, forward strand.
GCATACGTTTTTAATAAATTTAAAATACATAAAATAAATTTGTTTATTTAATATTTAGTTTGACTTGAAAATATATTAATCGTTAAATAAAATGAAATGATCATAGGTGAATGATAAACTCAATTCGAATAGATTCATAGCCACGACCATACAAATTGGATATTCGGCCAATGAAAATCAAGGTGAGTAAACTCACTCTCTAGTTCGATTATTATTTATAATAATTGAATTTTTATTTAATACAGATTTTTACATGTTTTTGTTGGTTAATTGGTTGCATTGTTGTTTATTGATAACTTATGGTTATTATATATTAGTTATTTAGGTTTGGTGGTTGTGGTTATTATAGATATATTGAATTTCCTGCAGTACCATTAGCGGATGCTCACAGTATCATTATCAGATGACCCTATAGCCCCCACGATATATGTGTGGATGACCTTCTATACCGCGATATCTTGCCTTTAAGCAGGATTGGTATTATTTATTTTGTACGACATCTATGAATGTAGGGAAATAGGTGGGAGGGATCCAACTGGATTTCTCAAAATTTATAATTGTTTGTTTCCATATATATTACCATATATGATGTGTTTGAAAACCTGTGATTGATAATTGGGTGTTTGTGGATGTTGGGATATCACTTGCCTCAGATATTTATGTTTAAAAATATTATGAAAAAGATTTTTGTTCATATTTAACAAAGAAAATTTATTTTCTCGAAATAGAACTGAATTTTGAATGAGCTAGAAAATATTAACTTGTTTTCAGTAATAAAAACAAGTAATTGAATTTAAAAACGATGTTTATAAATGGAAAGAAAATTATTATTTGATTTTAAATTCAGGTACGGATTTTAAAAGGAAATTTATTTTTTTGAAATGGGAATTGGATTTCAAATAAAATTTGAAATAGAAACCTGTTTTAAGTATTTAAAACAAGAAGTGAGATTTATATTCGATGTTAAAAAAAGGGAGTTTTCATTGGATAATTTATAATTCAAATTCAAGTATGAATTTAAAAAGGGATTTTTAATTTGAAATCGTTCCAAGGAAAGGAAGCAATGAAATTTTTCCGATATTCGGAATGTCAAATGAAATAAAACAAATCCGTACGGATTTGTGATTAGAATTCGATAATGTCAAATTTATTAAAAAACAAATTATTTCTGGATAAGCTATTTGAATTATTTTTGATAGAAACTAAAATTTGAATATGAAAATAGATCCCATGTTAATATATATATATATATATGTATATATATAAATTATAAAAATAAAATATTCCAAAATGGGAATTGAGTTCAAATAGATTATTAAAATAGAAGTTTGTTTTAATAAGGAAGTTATTTATAAACAATGTTGATAAATATAATAAAGTAATTTTCATTGGATAAATTGGAAATAGATTTTTCCAAATATAAATAATTGCATTTAAAAATCATATTTTTAATTGAGGTAGAAGAGGGGATTTTTATGATAAGTAATATCGGTTTTTGTATTACAAACTCTTATGTATCTTAAGATAAGAACGTTGTCGGCAAAGGACTGAGAATTAAATAAAATCCCCAACTTGGACGACTTCACTATTATCAAGGGATAGTATTAGTTTGTAATGGTAAATTATGTTGAATTAATCAATTATTCCCATAAAAGAAAATTATAATTGGAATTCAATTATATCGAATTTTATAAATAATTTAATTCCAAGTGAATTGGAATTTAATATAGAGATTTGAGTTGTAAATAAATTTACAACTAAGTTATGAATTTAAAATGGAATAATCAACGATTTTGGATAATTGGGGTTTTCAAATTGAATTGGGAAAAACTAGATTGATTTATATGGAAATGACGTTGGAATTGATTTAATAAACAAAGTTTATATGCCTATATTAAATTTAATTATAAGGACTCGCTGTAGAGCGACAGTTCGTAATTTGACGATTCGAACTTCAACTAAGTATATAGAACTCAATATTAGTCGGGATTCGATGAACAAGGAACAATTGGACTTATTAAATGATAATTTTCTAATGGAAGAGAAAATCTAGATTTCGACTTATAGATTTATTTACTTTCTAAATTTCAATACGTATTAACCCCCTACGTATTAACCCCTAAGGCCGAAACCAACATCAGATAGATACCCAGAAAGTCATTCAATTCAACTAATTTTTAGTCAGTTTCTAATTTCAATACTTCCATTTTAAATTCCTATTTCAAACCCTAAATTCCTTTATAATATGTTATTTGCAAAATATTTACTTTAAATCAATATCATGTTACCCCCGTGTGCGAAGCACAGGTCTAAACCTTCCTAATGTAAAATTTTCTTTTTATAAACTCTATTCATTTTCGAAATTTTTCCCTTTTATAGATCTATTTACTTTCTAAATCAATATTCCTTTTATAATTCTATTTATTTTATAAATATTTCCTTTTATAAAAATTCTATTTATTCTATATAAATCCTTATATATAATTCTATTTATTAAACAAATAAACATTTCCTTTTATAAAATCCTTTGATTTTATAATTATTTTCTTTTCAATATGCACTTTGAAAATTTCCGTTATACATTCCAGTATTTCTCATGGTATTTTAAATACCAAATAACCATGATCAATATCATCCAAACACACATAATCAACAACAGATTATGTATCACATCATATGTTACAATATATGAAAAATAGTAAAATAAATGTTGAGGAATCCAGTTGGATTCCTCCGACCTGTTTCCTTGCATCCACAGATGTTAAACAATATAATAACATCGATTTCATTTGGGTAAGAAATATTCTGATAAAAAGAATCAATATTTGATTAACGATTTATATATATATATATCGTTATATATAATTTCAACCCGTACATAAGCAATCCAACCAAAAAATCGTTATACAACAGTCACTCAGCATTTATTATTGCTAGATTATATTTATATAAATATAAACTGATAGAGTTATTGAGTTTTACTCACATTGGATGATCATCGTTAAATAACGATAATTGTCGCTTGATTCAGATAAACAATTTATTTCGCTATAAATTGTAACGAGCTCCAATTCACTCCCAGTTTGTTCCATTTTGAAGTCGCCGTCCGTACGATCCCAACGGATCAAACCGTTCATAAATCTGTCCATGTATGGACAAGATATTGTTATTACAATTTTATATAAACATTTAAAGAGTTATTAAATTAAATATAACTTGGATTTACTTGATCGGGCCTCACCTATATTTTAAAATTGACCCATCATCTTATCTGACAACTCACTGACTCCAACCTGTCTTCTTTTTCCCGAACTAATTAATCCTGCTCCGGTATACCATCACGCAAGCAAAATACCCATTTAACGCACTTCATTTCTGTCCGAACTTCTCCTCTATACCATACATGAACACAAAACGGTCACGCACCACCATCTAACTCAAGTGCACCCCTCTTTCACCAAATATACTTATATAGTCGCTCCCCTTTCCTTGCTTATCCTCGTCTCCGTTTGGGCTTCACATACTTTATATATATATATATATTCTCTTTATATATATATATATATTGAGCTAACCCCAATAATTTGGCCCACGCAAAAGTTTCCATCCACCTTCAAAACCGAAATGTCTTCTTCCCTTATAAAAGAAACGATCTGTACCTTTATTATCCTCCACCGTGGATTCTTACTGCTTCAACCACCTTCCTTCACTCCACCATTCTACAGACCAAAAGCATCTCGAACTCCTCCTCGCATCCTCGCTCCAACTGTACTCCCTCCTCTGATCCACATCCGCCTGCTTCGGTGCCCTACAGATCACCCAGGCTAATTGCTGCTTCGCATTTCAATGGCCATACCCGACCAAACCATGCTCCTCCTCGTTCTTTCTCTACACAGTAATAATCAAAAAAAAAATCACTATCTTGCTGCTCTCGAAATTCTCCATCTACCCATACCCAAGACCTTAAACTCGCAGGCAAGGATGAACATCCGACTTCAGCTCACATTCGTGATACTCAGTAAAAGTATCGACGGTTTTAAATTCTAAAAATTCCAATAAAATCACAAACCGAGCTATTTAATCTCCTGATTAACAATATAAACTCGAATTGATTTAAAACTCCTTACATCTCAGCCAAAACCGAACCCACAGCGAACCAAAACTTGATCGCACTCAACAGAAATTACACGATGGTGGAGAGGATGCTCTTAGCAATGAAAATATATAATCATAATGATTTTAGGGAATTTGTATGTTTTTGTTTGATTTACCAAAGAAAGAAACCTCACGCTAGGGAAAAAATAGATGACGGCGGAATTTTCCTTGACCAAAGAATGAAGAAATTAGGTTTAGAAATAGTGTAGGCTATTTATAGAAAGATTTTAATATTTTAATATTCAAATATTTTCAATATAATAAGCTATCGCTAGTTATATTCGTCATTTAAAATTTCTACAGTCACACAAAATATCCAAAAATCATGAAAATGGGCATGCAGCTACAGCTCGACATTAGGGACCCAACGAAACTTGTTCTGTATTCGGACTCCGTTTGCTCACACAACGTATTTTAAAGTAAAATTATCGATTGTTTTTCACATTAAAATTCCGCAAGGCCACATATTGACTCCAAAAATCATGAAAATTGAAATGTAGCAATAATTTAATATTCCGGATCCAATAAAATTAGGTTCGTCGAAAACGGAGGTCGTATGCAAAACTGGCTATTTTTAAAGCTCTAAATAACCCATTTAAGTATTAATATACTTAAAAATAATTAAATTAATGTTAATAAAAATTAATAGTATCGTATATGTTCACACTAGAATATCATACAGCTCCAAAAATAATCATATGAGAATTTATAACTCGATATTTCAAATCCGGATTAAATAGATATCCAATTTATTTTAAAAATCCTTTTATAATATAATTAAATCGTTATAAATTATAAAGGAATTCCATAGCGACTTTTCCAAAATTTGATTTGGACACAACTCATAATCTACACAACGAAATATCGCTTTTTCTCTTCCATTAGAGAAATATACTTCAACAGCTCCGAACGTTTCTTGTTTCATTGAAATTTGACTTAAAACAGATTCTGTATATTCATTTAAAGTTCGAGTCACCAAATAGCGAACTGCTATGCCATTTCGGGCTCGATTTAAGTCATATTATAATTTATACGCTCTAACTTCGTTAATTAAATATATTCGTTATCGTAATTCAATTTTAAATTGAATTATAAATTTTGAATTCCCCAATTCACACAATATTGCCATTTCAGCTAATTATGATTATTTCAGAATTAAATGTATTATTTAATAATTATATTAATTAAATATTCAAAGTTATTCAATTAAATGACCATTAAATTATCAAACCATTATTTTAAATAAATAAATTATTAAACCGTAAAAATACGGGACATTACATTCTTTCCCCCTTAAAATAATTTCGTCCTCGAAATTGCTAAGGTAGGAAACAAACCCTATTGACTGGATTAAAATTATTCGTTTACTTCTTAACTTCGGTTTCAACTGAACCAAGTTAATTTTAATTAAAAATTCATTCATTCCTACTAGCGAAAATTTTCAAAAATCCTGAAATTTTTCTAACACCTAAACTTTTCGAAAAATTTCGCCAGCACCTCCTTTGTACTGGTCAATAGCTCAAACTCCAACTCGCCTCTCTAGGCCTTCTTCAACCCAAAAGAAAATCAAATAGCTAAGCGGCTTGCCAATTCGGCTCATCAAAATCTCAAATCCATATAAATGTAAACTTGTACCTTTTTGTCGGGCATATCATTATATCCATTCCACCTGTTATCGACTCAGCATATATCAATATCATTCCAATCAAATTCCAATCAGTTTATCCTCTAACCCGAACATTCACTTATATCCAAATCAAATTTCATTTCAAACTCGAGTTCCATTCTCGATTCCAAATCCTTAACTCATCAACTCAATTCCATTCCAGATTATTCTCCAATCAAATCAATTTTTATTTAACATGGTTCAAGTTAAATTCTAATTTACTTATTTATTTTTACCATCTCGATTTGTTTAACATAATAGGTTAAATTTAAATTTCAAGATTTAAATTCCTGAGTTTTATTTCAAATCGATTTGAAATCAAATAACAATTCAAAACCTTTGAATTTCTGAACAACTTGTTTCCTCAAAACAATTCCAAAACAAAATCTTTGGTAGTAATCCGTCACTTTGAAACTCGAAAATGAACACCGATGATGGTTGACTTCATCATCGGAATATATTTTCCAGCGATTGAAGTGAGTTCAATACTATATCACTTTTCAGAACCATTTCTAAACATTTCCATTTTGAAATAAATTCAAAATATTATTCACCATGCTTGTAAACAATTTAAAATCTCCCAAGATTTTAAAATTTTCATATATTTAATCCAAATCCATTTACAATCACTTTTCCAAATTTTGGTAATTTCAATTCCAATTCTGATTTAAATTCATATTTAATTCATTTGATTCCATATACTACACTTTTATGAATTCTGATTGGTTATATACATAACCATTAAATTTATAATCTTACTCTATTATAATAACAACCAATATATCCAATATATTATAATCATTTCCGATATCTATAATTTCATATCAATATTTAATTTGGATAAAATTATTTCATTTACCCTGTTTTCAAACCATACTGTGTCGGTCCATTGTATTCAAGTGTTTATAAACCCCTACTGATACAGTGGATCAAACTGATCGACCAGAACTCATAAATAACTCAACCAATAAATCACCACAATATAAAACCATTTTTATAAAATATACAAATACGTTCTCTCGTATATATACATTCAACTCAATCTAGGGTATTACTACCCCATCTCTACTGAGTTACGCCACAAAGCCAAGGTAATTACTTAACCTTCAGCTCTGATACCAACTATAATGACCCGGTTTTCGCGATCCTGGTTATCGACATAAGCTCAATGTCGACTATCCAAGCATCGGAAATACCGGATAGTTAATGAAAGAAAATAGAGGTTAAGAATAGATAAGATAGAAACTTAGAATAGAAGTAGGAGAAGAACATACAACATCAGAGTAACACGAATCTCACAGCGGAAAAAACAACATACAATTGATAACATATCTTTGAAATAAAACAGTATCTGCATACAATACCATTATTAGAGTATAACACTTACAACACAGCGGAAACAAAAATAGCTATATAATCCTGAAGACTCCTGCTCCAGCTCTTCAAGTATCTGTAAAATCCCGACTACTTGACTGCCCGTACAAAACTAGGCACCCAAAAGTTTAGGGAAAACAAAACAAAATAAACTCTGGGTCAGTCATGTGACTGGTGTGAGTAAACTCCTATCGTTTGTTTAACTTTTAAGATAATCGTAAGACCGATCCACACATAAACACGAATGGTTTTTACCTTAAGATAACCCAAAACATTTCTTTAAAATCAATACTCTGCTGATATTATAATAATGTCTAAATCAAATAAATAGCAATCTAGTGGAAACACTTTCATCTCACGTTCCACATATATTATATACAATCAAACACCGCGGGCGCTTATTGGGTAATGGATTTCCAACTATGACAAGGTATGGAACCACCTATGGATCATTGTACTCTAGAAGCGATACACTGGAGTTCAACAAGAACATCTTGTAACTCGGCCACACATGACCAACCATTCATTTCGCTTGAATGTTCCGAATATATTATCACCTTATGGTTGGTATACCAACATAACCGTTCCCAGGAGATACAGAAGAGAAAGAAGTAACAAATATGAATATTCTCTATATGGTGACAATATACCATACTTAGGTGCGACTCACTTAGCCATGCGGCCTTCCAGATTTATGTCATTTCCCAGTAGATGAGGCTTGAGGTCATAACGTATCTTTTAACAGATCACTCTTTTAATTACTTTGAATGCCACATCATCATACCCGTCAAATCACAAATTGATTTCCCTAAAAATACCATAGGTATAAGTTAAGAGAAAGGAATTTCTCCGCCACCAACGTAAATATGTTTGAAACGATCAACTTACGCGATCTACCAGATATACTCTGTCAGACATTCGTCCATTCAAGTTGTCCTAGGACTGGACAATCCGAAGGAATTATTCTGTAAATCCATCTTAGGCAATTTCTACCTAGGATTTACTGAATAGCCCTTGCATAACTCCGTCTTAAATTATCTTTATCATATTTGATTCGCAACGCTAATGCCATACGGAGTGGTTTTCAGATAATATATCTGATCTGGGTCTCTCCGTATTGATAACGGAAATGGTCAAAACCTTCGATAGTCGGTGATTTAACTATCAAAGGAAAACATGTGTGCAAACAACGATATTATTTCCAGATGGAAATTCTATTGGTCAATCATCAATCAACATTTATTCATTTCCCCATTTCTCGTTTCCATATATTCATCAAATCCATATTTTCTAATTTTACAAAAATACGTTATTAACTTTGGAAAACGTTTCCATTTCTGATTCACGCATCAATATCTTCCCACCTCTATCAGTCTCTAACTGTAAACAAGTAAGAGAACAAACCCCTACGTATTAACCCCGAAGGACGAAACCAACATCAGATCGATACCCAGAAAATCATTCAATTCAACTAATTTCCAGTCAGTTTCTAATTTCAGTACTTCCATTTTAAATTCCTATTTCAAACCCCAAATTCCTTTATAGTATTTTATTTGCAAAATATTTACTTTAAATAAATAACCTGTTACCCCCGTGTGCGAAGCATGGGTCTAAACCTTCCTAATGTAAAATTCTCTTTTTATAAACTCTATTCATTTTCCAAATGTTTCCCTTTTATAGATCTATTTACTTTCTAAATCAATATTCCTTTTATAATTCTATTTATTTTATAAATAGTTCCTTTTATAAATATTCTATTTATTCTATATAAATCTTTTTATATAATTATTTTTATTAAACAAATAAATATTTCCTTTTATAAAATCCTTTGATTTAATAATTATTTTCTTTCCAATATGCACTTTGAAAATTTCCGTTATACATTCCAGTATTTCTTATGGCATTTAAAATACCAAATAACCATGATCAACGTGAAAACCTGTAACTTCCCCGTAAAGGAAAGAGTGGATACTTTGAGAACAATACACAAAAGAACGCAAACAGAAGAACATTTCATTTTTAATTATAACAATTCATCAGAATCCAAGAATATACCGAGTATTAACAAATAATATACATTATAAAATATCAAAGATTACAATAGATTACATAGCAGCGGAAAATAATACAATACACAACTAGAAGTAATACACGGATACAGAGCTTTCCGAGTATCGTTCCAGCTATAAACCAGGATCCTGCGAATATAAATCTGCAAAACCAAAACTACTAGCTGCCGTGCAGAAAATAGGGGCACCCAGAGTTTAGGTTAAAATAATAAACTCCAGGTCAGTCATGTGACTGGTGTGAGAACTAAAACAGTTATTTATCTTTATTTTAAAGTTAGTAAATCAAGGGACCACACCGTATAACACGGAACGGGTTTCCTCCCAAGAATACCAGTGCATAAAACAATAGCGCAATGCTAAATAAAGAAAATTGAAGCTATTATACGACCCAGGTCCCATCACATAATGCAACGCAAGCCGGAGGATAGAGTTTTCCCTTATAATAGCCAAACATGCTTGGTACGTTCAAGACAAATCATTTTGATACTATTATAGTGTAGAGTGTATGAAAACAACTTCAAATATAAATGTAACAATCATAGACGGCATAGTATCCCATGCTACTATGTCGCCATACTAGGCTCTACAAATAAAACCGAAATATCACGTGTTGGAAATTGGATTTCCATCTGTGAACCGAGGCAAAAGATAGTTGTAGTGACCCGAAAATCCGGTAGAATTTGAGCTGACCAAAAACACAAGTCCAACCCCAAATATCACGGAAATTCGAACCATTAATAGAAAGAAGTTAGAGGGTGAGGATAGATAAGATAGAAACTTAGAATAGAAGAAGAAGAAGAACACAACATCAGAGTAACACGAATCTCACAGCGGAACGAATAACATATAATATATATAACATAACTTGAAATATACATCTGTACTTGAATATACATCAATATCAAAGTACATCACTTACAACACAGCAGAAATAACTATAGCTATATGATCCTGAAGCCTCCTGCTCCAAGCTCTTCCAGTATATCTGTAAAATCCTGACTACTTGACTGCCCATACAAATTTAGGCACCCAAGAGTTTAGGGAAAACAACAAAGTAAACTCCGGGTCAGTCATGGGACTGGTATGAGTAAACAGTTTAAAACAGTTTCAGAAAACTAAATGATATCTCATAAGACCACGCCGTATAACACGGAACGGGTTTTTCCCTTATGAGAATCCAAACACTTGATTTATCTTTATATCAAAACTCTTTTGATATTATAATAATGTCTAAATCAAGTAGATAACAATCTAGTGGAACGCTTGCATCTCACGTTCCACATATATAATATACAATCAAAACCGCAAACACGTATTGGGTAATGGATGTCCAACTATGACAAGGTATGGAATCACCTTCCGATCAGTGTACTCTAGGAACGATACACTGGAGTTCAACAAGAACATCTTGCAACTCAGCCACACATGACCGACCACTCATTTCGCTTGAGTGTATCGAATGTACATCACCAACGGTTGGGATCAGCAACCGTTCCCGTATATATATATGGGACAGCATTGATAGATTAAAAGAAGCAAATGAATATTCACTAGATAGGTGATTATACACCCTACTTCGGTGCGACCGACTTAGCCATGCTGCCTGCCCGATTTCTGTCATTTACCGGTTGATGAGGCTAGAAGCTACGCTTTATCATCACATCAGATTCACTTCGAATGCCACATTGTCAGATCCATCGAAAATCACTAATTGACGTCTACAACAGTACATTATGTGTTAGCTAAAGAAGTGCCCTTCTCCGCTTCCACTCTTGGTACGGTTGAAGAAATCAATGTACGTGACCTTTCTGGAAATACTCTGTCAGACATTCATCCATACAAGTCATCCAGGAACAGGATGAACCGAAGGCACTATCTCTATTAATAGAAAAAGTCCTTGCACTCTACTCCGTCTTCGATTATCTTTATATAATCTGATTCGCACGCTACTGCCGATATGGAGTGGTTCTTCGGATAATAATCCAACCGGTCTCTCCATATTGACAACGATGGTCAAAACTTCGATAGTCTGTGATTTAACTATCGAATAAAAACAAGTGTTTCGATAGTCGATGATTTAACTATCGAATAAAACAAGTGTTCATCCAAACATCCAACAATCACTGAACCTTTAATTAATATTCCATTAATTAAATCTCTTCTCTATTTCTTTATCAATATTTGTTAATCAAATATTTCAATAACCATATTGCCCATTTACGTTCTTTGGAAAACATTTCCAATCTCGTTTTTTCCTATACTTAGGAAATATTTAACATATATTTCCAAGCTTTGCACATATTTGGGTTAAAACAGATGTTGTGTAAAACATCGTTACGACAACCCAAATACAGTATTTAACTAATTCTTATTCCACATTGATCTTCGAGCCTGAATCTTGCTACTTATCGGTATATCATGAAATCAACCAAGTTGGGGTATAATTACCTCTCAGACCTTGACTGAATAACATTTAACGTCAAAACATACAAGACTACTTACTCGAACAATCAATACCATACAACTACTTCTTCACTTTTAAACACATATATACTTTCTCTTTTATCCTTACGAGGTTTTATTCTTAGACTTCCTTTTTTAATTTTACTATTCTATTTCTAAGTTCGTTTCCTTATCGACTTCTATATAATTTGATATGTTGATTTCTAACTATCAAATTATCTTAAAAATATTCTATCTCCTTAAATTCCCGGAAAAATTCGCCATAACCTCCTTTGTACCGGGAGCATCGGGAAATTTCAAATAGCTTTCCCGGTCCTTCTCATCTCAAAAAGAAAAAGAAAAAGCCAAGCGGCTTGCCGATACGGCGCATAAAATCTCATATGGAAATTAAATACGTACCTTTTTGTCGGGCATTCTATTTATTTCACTTCTATACTTTATTCCATACCTGTCTCCTGTATGTCTATACCTGTCCAATCTATTTTAACTATACCAAATCGTTTTAACTCAATTCGTTGATTATTTCTTTAGTCTATTTCTCCTTTTAATATTTGAATTCTATATTCAAACTCCAATTCGCTTCTATTATTCAATTTCTATATATCAAATTCTATTGTCTTCTCTTATTCAAATCCTAAAATAAAAAGTCCGTTTGAATTTCTATATTCAAATCTATAGTTCAAATTCTATATTCAAAGTCTATTTAAATTTCTATATTCAAATTCCATAGTTAAACTCCATTTGAATTCGATTATTCAAATCTCTATTTCAATTCCTTATATTCAAAGTCCATTTGAATTTCTATATTCAAATCGTTTAAAGTCCATTTGAATTTCTATATTCAAATCTATAGTTTAAAGTCCATTTGAATTTCTATATTCAAATATATAGTTTAAAGTCCATTTGAATTTCTATATTCAAATCTATAGTTTAAAGTCCATTTGAATTTCTATATTCAAATCTATAGTTTAAAGTCCATTTGAATTTCTATATTCAAATTCTATTTCAATTCCTTATATTCAAAGTCCATTTGAATTCTCTGCATTATTTATAAACAACGTTTATAACTTCAATTCAAATCCCACCTTTCCATTTATAAACAACGTTATAAATTCGATTCAAATTCCATCCTTTCATTTATAAACAACTTTATAAATTCGATTCAAATTCCATCCTTTCATTTATAAACAACTTTATAAATTCGATTCAAATTCCATCCTTTCCATTTATAAACAAAGTTTATAAATTCAATTGCTTGTTTATATATATATTCAAAACAAGTTAATGTTTCTATACTTCATTTAAAATTCAAATTCTATTTATAAAAATAGAATTTCCTTTTTAAATATCAAATACCCTTTCCGATATTTTTATAAATCAATATCCCAAGCCCAGTGATATTTTAAACAATCAATCAACCAATTTTCAATCATTTGATTTTTAACACATCATAGATGAATATATATGAAATCAAACAAACAACAAACAAATAATATATTTTGAGGAATCCAGTTGGATTCCTCCAACCTGTTTTCCTGCATCCACAGACGTTAGTCAACATAGTAATACCCATCCTGCTTCGAGGCAGGATATCGCGGTATAGAAGGTCATCCACTAATCATAGCGTGGGGCGTATAGGGTAATCATCCGCTATGGTACCGCGGGCATCCGCTAATGAAACTGCGGGAATCCAACCAATCATCAACCCAATATATATATATAATAGTCCAAAATAACTAATATATTTAAATCAACCAAACAATATTCAAACAAGCACAGACAATTATTTTTAACAACTAGAAATTATTCTAATTAAAAGGTGAGTGAGATTTACTCACTGGAATTTTCCTTTGTCGAATATCCATTTTATTTCCATATCGTGGTGTCCATGAATCGTCTTCAATCGTCTTAACCGAATTTATCAGGTTCCTACGATTTATTTCTGATTATCGATTAAATGACTATTTATTTTAAACTAACTATTTAAACCAAATAAACAATTTATTCTATGCAAATTTAGATTATAGTAAAACGTATACCTTACTGCTATCAAAATCCACTCGACCGGTCGACGAACTAATCCCAGAACAGTCCCAAAAGAACAGCACCAGCTCAAACGACAATTCTTCACCTTGGCATTTCTTCGAACACCTCGCAGTCATCCTCTTTTCCCTTCACTTGATATCACCTTATACTCAACACGTTGACAGGCTCTTCATCGCCTCTCAGCAAAACAACGGACTACCCTTACCAGCGTCGGCCTCCACCTTGTTCATCGTCAAACCCTTACTGTTGAACCATTCACAACCTCGACAGCAAATCCCCTCTTCAACTATTGTACCCTCCAGAACGAAACTCGAGCTCACCGCAACAACTCCCTCGGATCCCCAAAATTCATCGCGATATCACCAACACTGACCCCCCGTAACCTCACATCGCAACTTCCCAAAGCCCATAAATCCGACTCGCGCTTCACCCTAACCAACATTTACAACCAGCGCTTCCTCAAGTCACCGCTACCTCGAATTCACCTCTGGCCACCCAAGTCTCTATTCGATAGCCTCAGACCCTGACCTCCCCTCTTTGATTACTGTCGAAATCGAGTAGTGGAAGGAGTGAGCCGTGTTTTTAAAAGGAGGAGTTCGATTTTGATTTTTATAAGTATTTGAGGAAGGCGGACTTTATAAGGAGGATTCATGGTTTTCGCGAGGCAAAAGGGAGGCCACGTTTGTTCTAGCTTGTGGTAACAAGGGAAGGCACGGGTTTGTTTTATCTGGTGGAGAAAGGGCAATGAGCACAATATTTGTTTACTAAATTAAATTTGATTTTTAAACCGGATCCAAATTTTAAATTATCTTCTTTATTCCGAACTCCTATTTAAGTCCAACGAAAGGCATTTCTAGGGTTTAACCACCATTCTGGACACAATGGGATAGGTCACGAAGTCCAATTCGATCATCTGTGGAAGATATTTATTTAAATCGATATAATTTAAAGTTCAAACCATTTAAATTCTTCGATAAATAATTTAGTATTATTATTCTAATTCAAACAGGAGTTCGAATTAATTATCTGAACTGTTTCTGTAACACCCCGAATTTTAGTTAATGCTAAAATTTCACTAATTACAGAATAAATAATCTCAGATGTGAGAATTGGGGGAAACGGGCTGCGTCATTGCGTTCGTCTCGGAAAAATACGCGAAATAGAGTCCGAGTTTTCGAGAATCGGAGTCCGTATGGCCCGGTTATGGCCCAAAGAAGTTTTCAGAAAATTCAAAGTTAAAAAAAACAGATTTAAAATTCAGTTCTAAAACAAGTTTGGAGCCAAAAGCGGAAAGGGCGGGAAAGTTCCCGCCTAGCCCCGTGTCGACAGGCATGTCGACAGGGGTGTCGACAGCCCTGTCGACAGGGGTGTCGACACAGGGTGTCGGCCGTGTTGATCTGGGTGCACCAGATCTGGTTTTTGGGTTAGTCTTGGGCTGTGTTCTAGAGATTTCCGAAATCTAAGGGTCCTAATCTAATCTAGGGTTAATCTAAGGGCCTAAAACACTCACCTAATCTATAAATACACCCTAAACCTACCCTAATCCATACTAAAAATAGAATTGAGGGCTACATGCCGCCAAATTAAATCTTAGAAGGAGCTTCCACTAATTTATGAAGAGGGTTGCAAGCTAATCACTCTCTAATCAACCTCTAATCCATTCTAAGCATCTTAATCTTCTTCATTTGGAGTGCAAATTTGCTAGTAGTGAGTTTCTATCACTTTGATGATCAATTGCTAAATTAAGTAGATGAGATATGATGAGATCTATGGTTTTGCATGAGGATTAATGGGTTTTCAAGTCATATGATATGATGTGAATATGCTAATCTATGTTTAATATTAATCCTATGTTTATGCATGTTGAATATGTGAGTTTATGCAAGTTGAATATGTGAGTTTATGCAAGTTGAATATGTGAGTTTATGCAAGTTGGGTATGTGGGTTTATGCAAGTTAAGTGGTGGGTTTATGCATAATAAGTAATTGATTCTATGCATGCTAAGTATGTGGTTTTATGCATGCTAAGTGTTTGGTATTATGCATAAATCATGACATGCAAGTTTACCCTTTTAAATGTGATGCATACATATGCAAGATGACACCTTTATATGCTATGTATATATATATATATATATATATATATATATATATATATGCATGTTTACCCTCCTTTAAGATGCAAGTCATATATGCAAGTTCAACATGTTATGCAAGTTATGTGTATGCTTATATGCAAGTTCAACATGTTATGCAAGTTATGTGTATGCTTATATGCAAGTTCAACATGTTATGCAAGTTATGTGTATGATGTTATGTAAGTTATGTGCATGTTGTTATGCAAGTTCATATGCAAGTTATGTGTATGATGTTATGCAAGTTATGTGCATGATGTTATGCAAGTTATGTGTATGTTGATATGCAAGTTATGTTTATGATATTATGCAAGTTATGTGTGTGATGTTATGCAAGTTAACATGTAACATGTTGTGCAAGTTCACACCTTTAAGACACATGCAAGTTCACCTTCGTATAACCTATGAACACTTATGCAAGTTGCCTTTATACATGACATATGTATGTTCATGCAAGTTGGGTTATTTAGTAATGCTAGTTGGGTTAATATCATGATGTAAGTGGACACCTTTTAACCCATGTTAATGCTAATGTATGCTAAGTGAAACCCATGTTAATTGTGAAAGAATCTTCTCTTGGAAATATGTCGTGTTAGCATAAGTACGTGGGAAACGATGGGGTTAATAGACATGTTAATGAAATGGTGTGAAATGGTTATGATTAAGCATACCATAAAATGAATAAGCATAAGTGGGAATTTACCTATTGAGTTAGGTCTACCCCATGGGAATTTACCTATTGAGTTAGGTCTACCCATGTTATGGAATTGGGAATTTACCTATTGAGTTAGGTCTACCCATATTCTTGTAAAGGTGAATATTAATTAGGGATAATTAATAAATATGGGGGTGATTACTTAGGTGTAATTAATCGACTAAGACACGAGGTTGGACTCATTTGTAGTGTAAAACTGCCCGGACCCAACCGGCTTAACCAGTTGCTACAAATGTTAGCCCAATGTGAGAGGTCTTAGGCACAAACTAAATCCGTGATTAATGTAAAGACACGAGGTTGGACTCGGTTATGACATAAGGCTGCCCGGACCCAACCGGCTTAACCAGCGGTCATAAAAGATAGTCTAATGTGAGAGGTCTTTATGAGGATCACGGTCTTAATTAATTAAGAAACACTTAACCATTTTAACATGTAGATGGACATGAGGGGTTAGGTGGGTGCCTTGGGTGGCATGAGGGAACTAGTGGGTTGCCTTGGGTGGCAATAGAAAATACGATTAGAATACTTAACCAAAGTGGAACATGTGATTAAACATGGGTAAAGGGTTAAGTAAGTGCTTTGGGTGGCATGTGGAAATCTAGTGGGTGCCTTAAGTGGCAATTGAAATATGATTGGATGACTTAACCAAATCTTAACATGTAGGTGGGTATGATAAAAAAAGGGGTTAAGTGGGATGCACTAGATAAAAGTAGCAAGCTTAAGTAGTAGCTTGTGGGGGGGCCCATTTCAACCAATATCCCAAACGTATCTTAGTGGGCTCGACTCAAGTCGAGTGACGGGACACGCATATTGGGCTTGACTATAAGAGGCCAAAACGGGTTAGCGGTGGCAACGCAAGTCCAACGGGTTTCATATGCGTGTGTGGACCCGGGCTGGTAGGTAAGACGTTGTTGCATCATGTAGATATAAGCCGTGCACCGCTAATTATATCGGGTTGCCACGTTGGGGAGTGATACACCCCACTGTGGGGCCGGCACGGGTATCTACGGTAGGGAGCCGATCGCTTGGGAGTAGTGGGTACACCTAGTGGAGATAGGGGCAGACGGCACCTATGTAGTCAGCTAGGGGTATACGAAACTACTGGGTAAATTTTCTAAGTCCTTGGGAGGGATCAACCTTTAAGTAAGAATGACTGGTGTGGTGCAGTGTAGGAATTACCCTTGGGTGGGTAGATCTGGGGTGGTGTAATCTAGTAATTATCCTTGGGTGGATAAATGCGTCTTTACGGTTATCTTAGTTTATCCTAAGTCTGCCAAGCTGCTTAGTGTAGCCATTCATCCCCAGACGTTACCGTATATCAAGCTTATGTCTTCTCTGGTTACTTTAATGATTGTATTGTTAAAGTTATAGGATTCGCTCAGACTTATGTCTGACCCCGTTGTTTTTATCCTTTTCCCAACCCTCAGGTTATCAGAGTGGGCCCAGTACGAGTGGGCTTTGATCAGGCTGCTTTATTCTCTCTTGGAGCTTGGACCATAGGTGTAGAGCTCAGCTTACCCTTTCTTTTATGGCTATCAGTTCATGTAATGGGATTATGTACTTTTATTTATCAGGATGGATATTTTGTACTTGACTCTTATTATGGTTTTGTGATGTAACCAAACATGTTTTACTTTCCGCTGCAATGAAATGAAATGATGTTTTAAAATCTTCAAGTATTACTTATATCTGTCTTGTTGTAATTTTTCTGTTCTATATTCACTTAAAATACTCCACCGATGTTATGGCATTCCCTTAGCGAGTGACCATAGCGGGTGTGGGGTGTTACACGTGGTATCAAAGCTTAAGGTTACCAGAACAGATAAATTTTTTAGGAAAAACTATTTTCTAAGAATATTTTTGAAAGGAGTATTTTCAAAAACATGTCTTTTAAGAGAAAAGTTTTTGAAAGAAAAGCATAATCCCCGATAGCCATATCTATATCTTTCGAATCCTCCGTTTTGAATCTCTTCCTCTCTCGTTTTGAGTTTCCCCTCCGTGTGTAGATGATCTTTCTAAGATAGATAAGAATGGAAAACCACTTCAAGGGACTTAGACATTAGTTGGATTAGAAGTAGGTTCAAGAAGGAGGAGGACTTGTAGGTACCTATTGGATGGACGATGGGAGGAAGGCTCAAATAGTTGTTTGGTTAATGAAGGATGAAACCTCATTGGTGGGAGGTTGCGAGTGGAGAATGGGAAGAAGAAGGTGAGTAGTTATCCTTTTGGAGAAATAGGACACCTTATTAGGATTGTCCAAAGAGGCAGGGGCGAGGGTGGTTGTATTCCCTCACGGCTAAGGTACCAGATAGGGATAAGACCGTCTAGGTTGGAATTTGGATTTCTTTATTATCCGATCCAAACTTTATTTGATTCTGATGTATCGAGTTCGTTTATCTCATCATTGTTAGTTGAGTCACTGCACTTAGACACCAGTTTAGTAGATGATCCCTTAGTTGTTTCAAACCCAATTGGGGCTCCATGATGTGTTTGGGTTTGAAAGTTTCTATACTTAGCGTTGAGTTTAGATGTGATGCTTGTTGGGCTTCACGGGCTATGGGTTAGTTTTGGGCATGGACTGGTTGTCCAGTAGGGGTGCCGTTCTTGATTTTGAAGGGAGAGTTGTTAGGCTTATGGCCCGCTTGGGTAACACTCTCGAGATCTCTTGTAATCCCATGGAATCTGTTATGCTAAGTTATCTAGAATCGCTTGACACGTCGGTCGAGAGTTTGCGATCTGTTAGAGTGGTCCGGGAATGCTCGGATGTGTTGAGGAGGTGAAGGGCTTACCTCCGGAGCGGGAGACTGACTTCCGGATATACCTGGTAGACAACGCCAAACCAGTATCTTGGCCAGTGTGCCACATGGCTCCTCGTGAGAGGAGGGAACTCCATAAGCAAGTAGGCGATTTGCTTGAGAAGGGGTTCATAAGACGAAGTATATTGGAGTGGGGTGCTCCAGTAGTTTTTGCTATGAAGGCGGATGGGTCCCTCAGACTTTGTGTAGGCTAAAGAGAACTAAATAAACTCACAAAGAAGAATAGACACCCATTGCCGAGGATTGATGATCTCTTTGATCAGTTGGTTGGCGCCTCAGTGTTTTCGCAGTTGGCCTTTGCCACGGGGTTCGTCAGTTGAGAATGGCTGAGGATAGTATAGAGAAGACTGCCTTTAGGACTCCGGATGGTTTTTTTGAGTGGCTGGTGATGCCATTTGGTTTGACGAACGCCCCCGCATACTTTGTTGATTTGATGAGAAGAGTGTTCAAGGAGTACCTAAATAAGTTCGTGATGGTCTTTGTGGATGACATCTTGGTCTTTTCTAGGAGCAAAATGAGTTTTCGTATGTGCTCAATAGGGTGAGCAAAGCCAGTTATGGG
Source organism: Allium sativum (assembly GCA_030737875.1). Classification (NCBI taxonomy): domain Eukaryota; kingdom Viridiplantae; phylum Streptophyta; class Magnoliopsida; order Asparagales; family Amaryllidaceae; genus Allium; species Allium sativum. Next base: position 556,745,679 of record CM060915.1, read on the forward strand.
AAAAACGGTGGTTTTGGAGCGAGACTGGCGAGGACATCCAGGGTTGGACAAGGGGCTTAATTATTTAGCCGTTTTTACTAGTATCATCTCACGTAGGTCGTCTGAATTCGAAGGAGATATCCCTTGGGTGTTTGTCTGATATTGGTTTAGGCCTTTGGGGCTTGCATTTGGGGGATGTCGAGTTCGACTAGGGTGGTCTGCGTGAGAGATGGACAGTTGTGATGATTTTTGAAGGGGTAATACCCTGGTTTTCTCTAAAAGTGGAGAAGAGCATGCCCTACATCTTAGGGAAGTGTTGGAGACTCTTCGAGCGCATAGTCTTAGGACAGCAAAAGTGGATGGGATTCTTAGCATCCTGTGAGTTTGAGATAGCGTATACCCATGGCAAGGGTAACGTGGTGGTGGACGCCTTAAGTAGAAAAAGGTTGTCCTTGAGTTCATTGTTCGTTGAACGACGGAGCTTAGAGTTTATTTCTATGTTTGACTTTAGACCTTCCGTTGACTTTGTACCCGGTTTGATAGCATCCTTAGAGGTTAGACCTACTCTTTCGGGACGGATTTGTGAGGCACAATGGGACGACCCACAGTTGGTTGAGTTTGTAGAGAAGCTCATAAGGGGGGGAGTCGTCCAGCCATTTGAGTAGGTACACCCTAGATGATAAGGGGGTGGTTGCGTAGAGACGGTAGACTTTGTGTACCGCAAGACGAGGGTTTGAGGAAGGTTATTCTTGATGATGCACACCGTTCTAGGATGACCATTCATCCCGGTGGGGACAAGATGTACCAAGACATGAAGAGGGTTTTCTTCTGGGCCGGTATGAAGAAAGATGTGGCCGAGTATGTCGCTCGATGCTTGGTGTGCCAACAAGTGAAGGCGGAGCAAAAGAAACCTGGTGGGTTGCTTCACCCATTGGAAGTTCCGCAATGGAAGTGGGATAGCGTCTCGATGGATTTTATTGACGGGTTGCCCAGATCGAGAAAGGGTAATACAGGAATTTGGGTGGTGGTAGACAGACTTACTAAGAGCGCCCATTTCATACCTGTGAAGAGCAAGAGGACTGCTCCATGGCTAGCTTCAGTATATCTTCGAGAGACAGTTCGATTGCATGGGGTACCCTCTAGCATAGTGAGTGATCGAGATCCTATCTTCACTAGCGAGTTCTGGAGAAGTTTGCAAGAAGCAGTGGGGACTCAATTGTGTCTGAGCACCGCATATCATCCTCAGACGGACGGCCAGACTGAGAGGGTGAATCGTGTTCTAGAAGACCTTTTGAGGCTTTGTATCTTAGATTTTGGAGGTACATGGGAAGAGCATCTTCCATTGGTGGAGTTCGCATATAATAACAGCTTTCAGTCCAGTATTGGTATGGCTCCTTTCGAAGCTCTCTATGGAAGGCCTTGTCGATCACCTACATGTTGGTGGGAATCTACGGATAAGATCTTGCTTGGGCCTGATATGATTAGGGAGACTTCTGAGAAGATTGACTTGATTCGAAGAAGGATGAAAGCAGCGCAGGATAGGCAAAAATCTTATGCGGACAAGAGAAGGACGGATCTTGAGTTTGAAGTTGGGGACATGGTCTTTGTCAAAGTGTCTCCGTTACGAAATGTGGTTCGCTTTGGATCTGTTGGGAAGTTAGCACCAAGGTTCGTTGGGCCATTTCCCATTAAGGAAAGGATTGGACGGATGGCATATAGAGTGGAGTTGCCCGACAGACTTAGTGGGGTACATGATGTATTCCATGTGTCGCATTTGAGGAAGTGCTTACACGAGACGGCAGAGGTGGTAGAGCCGAGCTTGCTTAAAGAAGTGGAAGAAGAGCGTGATGCGACTATTCGACGAGCTCTTACCCGCATCCTTGGGTCAGAGACTAGGAAATTGAGGAATCGAGAGGTTCAACTAGTCAAAGTACAATGGGGAGAAGACGAGAGCAACGCAACTTGGGAAACGGAAGCGAAGATGCGTTCATTGTACCCGTTCCTTTTTGAGGGTATGTCTTTTAACTTCTCCTTTATCGTTCGTCTAATACTTATCTTATCTTTAGTATGTCCTCTCATTTGTACCTTTGACCTTTAGATAGGGTAAACCTATGGTTGAAACATGTGTTTGAGACATGTTATGGTTGATGGATGCAAGTGGATGCAAGTGTTTGCTAGTGGTTGCTCGTGGATGCATATACACACACTCTAGGCACTAGATCGGCTCAGTCACTTCATATTGCATATTGCATAAAAAATTGTGTGTAGGAAGCTATATTTATGGATGTATAATGATTGTGTTATCATATGGATGATGCATTTTGGTGAATGATTGTGCACTCATGTAGATATTGTATGTGTCGGTAGGGTTCTCTCGCATACATAATGGATGCATGGCACTATCATGGTTTGCATATGTTCATACATTAGATAGGGAACATATACACACACTTTTTGCATATGCTCATACATCATTAGAAATTGTTTTAAGGACAATGGATGCCCGTGTTTGATGGATTGAGTAGATGGTTGTTTGGATGGTAGGATATGCATTCTCCTTAGCTTAGAGATTTCGGGGACGAAATCCTTTAAGGAGGGTAGAATGTAACACCCCGAATTTTAGTTAATGCTAAAATTTCACTAATTACAGAATAAATAATCTCAGATGTGAGAATTGGGGGAAACGGGCTGCGTCATTGCGTTCGTCTCGGAAAAATACGCGAAATAGAGTCCGAGTTTTCGAGAATCGGAGTCCGTATGGCCCGATTATGGCCCAAAGAAGTTTTCAGAAAATTCAAAGTTAAAAAAAACAGATTTAAAATTCAGTTCTAAAACAAGTTTGGAGCCAAAAGCGGAAAGGGCGGGAAAGTTCCCGCCTAGCCCCGTGTCGACAGGCATGTCGACAGGGGTGTCGACAGCCCTGTCGACAGGGGTGTCGACACAGGGTGTCGGCCGTGTTGATCTGGGTGCACCAGATCTGGTTTTTGGGTTAGTCTTGGGCTGTGTTCTAGAGATTTCCGAAATCTAAGGGTCCTAATCTAATCTAGGGTTAATCTAAGGGCCTAAAACACTCACCTAATCTATAAATACACCCTAAACCTACCCTAATCCATACTAAAAATAGAATTGAGGGCTACATGCCGCCAAATTAAATCTTAGAAGGAGCCTCCACTAATTTATGAAGAGGGTTGCAAGCTAATCACTCTCTAATCAACCTCTAATCCATTCTAAGCATCTTAATCTTCTTCATTTGGAGTGCAAATTTGCTAGTAGTGAGTTTCTATCACTTTGATGATCAATTGCTAAATTAAGTAGATGAGATATGATGAGATCTATGGTTTTGCATGAGGATTAATGGGTTTTCAAGTCATATGATATGATGTGAATATGCTAATCTATGTTTAATATTAATCCTATGTTTATGCATGTTGAATATGTGAGTTTATGCAAGTTGAATATGGGAGTTTATGCAAGTTGAATATGTGAGTTTATGCAAGTTGGGTATGTGGGTTTATGCAAGTTAAGTGGTGGGTTTATGCATAATAAGTAATTGATTCTATGCATGCTAAGTATGTGGTTTTATGCATGCTAAGTGTTTGGTATTATGCATAAATCATGACATGCAAGTTTACCCTTTTAAATGTGATGCATACATATGCAAGATGACACCTTTATATGCTATGTATATATATATATATATATATATATATATATATGCATGTTTACCCTCCTTTAAGATGCAAGTCATATATGCAAGTTCAACATGTTATGCAAGTTATGTGTATGCTTATATGCAAGTTCAACATGTTATGCAAGTTATGTGTATGCTTATATGCAAGTTCAACATGTTATGCAAGTTATGTGTATGATGTTATGTAAGTTATGTGCATGTTGTTATGCAAGTTCATATGCAAGTTATGTGTATGATGTTATGCAAGTTATGTGCATGATGTTATGCAAGTTATGTGTATGTTGATATGCAAGTTATGTTTATGATATTATGCAAGTTATGTGTGTGATGTTATGCAAGTTAACATGTAACATGTTGTGCAAGTTCACACCTTTAAGACACATGCAAGTTCACCTTCGTATAACCTATGAACACTTATGCAAGTTGCCTTTATACATGACATATGTATGTTCATGCAAGTTGGGTTATTTAGTAATGCTAGTTGGGTTAATATCATGATGTAAGTGGACACCTTTTAACCCATGTTAATGCTAATGTATGCTAAGTGAAACCCATGTTAATTGTGAAAGAATCTTCTCTTGGAAATATGTCGTGTTAGCATAAGTACGTGGGAAACGATGGGGTTAATAGACATGTTAATGAAATGGTGTGAAATGGTTATGATTAAGCATACCATAAAATGAATAAGCATAAGTGGGAATTTACCTATTGAGTTAGGTCTACCCCATGGGAATTTACCTATTGAGTTAGGTCTACCCATGTTATGGAATTGGGAATTTACCTATTGAGTTAGGTCTACCCATATTCTTGTAAAGGTGAATATTAATTAGGGATAATTAATAAATATGGGGGTGATTACTTAGGTGTAATTAATCGACTAAGACACGAGGTTGGATTCATTTGTAGTGTAAAACTGCCCGGACCCAACCGGCTTAACCAGTTGCTACAAATGTTAGCCCAATGTGAGAGGTCTTAGGCACAAACTAAATCCGTGATTAATGTAAAGACACGAGGTTAGACTCGGTTATGACATAAGGCTGCCCGGACCCAACCGGCTTAACCAGCGGTCATAAAAGATAGTCTAATGTGAGAGGTCTTTATGAGGATCACGGTCTTAATTAATTAAGAAACACTTAACCATATTAGCATGTAGATGGACATGAGGGGTTAGGTGGGTGCCTTGGGTGGCATGAGGGAACTAGTGGGTTGCCTTGGGTGGCAATAGAAAATACGATTAGAATACTTAACCAAAGTGGAACATGTGATTAAACATGGGTAAAGGGTTAAGTAAGTGCTTTGGGTGGCATATGGAAATCTAGTGGGTGCCTTAAGTGGCAATTGAAATATGATTAGATGACTTAACCAAATCTTAACATGTAGGTGGGCATGATAAAAAAAGGGGTTAAGTGGGATGCACTAGATAAAAGTAGCAAGCTTAAGTAGTAGCTTGTGGGGGGGCCCATTTCAACCAATATCCCAAACGTATCTTAGTGGGCTCGACTCAAGTCGAGTGACGGGACACGCATATTGGGCTTGACTATAAGAGGCCAAAACGGGTTAGCGGTGGCAACGCAAGTCCAACGGGTTTCATATGCGTGTGTGGACCCGGGCTGGTAGGTAAGACGTTGTTGCATCGTGTAGATATAAGCCGTGCACCGCTAATTATATCGGGTTGCCACGTTGGGGAGTGATACACCCCACTGTGGGGCCGGCACGGGTATCTACGGTAGGGAGCCGATCGCTTGGGAGTAGTGGGTACACCTAGTGGAGATAGGGGCAGACGGCACCTATGTAGTCAGCTAGGGGTATACGAAACTACTGGGTAAATTTTCTAAGTCCTTGGGAGGGATCAACCTTTAAGTAAGAATGACTGGTGTGGTGCAGTGTAGGAATTACCCTTGGGTGGGTAGATCTGGGGTGGTGTAATCTAGTAATTATCCTTGGGTGGATAAATGCGTCTTTACGGTTATCTTAGTTTATCCTAAGTCTGCCAAGCTGCTTAGTGTAGCCATTCATCCCCAGACGTTACCGTATATCAAGCTTATGTCTTCTCTGGTTACTTTAATGATTGTATTGTTAAAGTTATAGGACTCGCTCAGACTTATGTCTGACCCCGTTGTTTTTATCCTTTTCCCAACCCTCAGGTTATCAGAGTGGGCCCAGTACGAGTGGGCTTTGATCAGGCTGCTTTATTCTCTCTTGGAGCTTGGACCATAGGTGTAGAGCTCAGCTTACCCTTTCTTTTATGGCTATCAGTTCATGTAATGGGATTATGTACTTTTATTTATCAGGATGGATATTTTGTACTTGACTCTTATTATGGTTTTGTGATGTAACCAAACATGTTTTACTTTCCGCTGCAATGAAATGAAATGATGTTTTAAAATCTTCAAGTATTACTTATATCTGTCTTGTTGTAATTTTTCTGTTCTATATTCACTTAAAATACTCCACCGATGTTATGGCATTCCCTTAGCGAGTGACCATAGCGGGTGTGGGGTGTTACAGTTTCTAATCCAGTGTTGACTTTGAATTCGAATAAATTCAATTTCTCATTTCGATAATTTAATATATATACGATATTAAATCTAAATCGATATTTAAATCGATAACGATAATATAAAAATTCATTTATATTATCAACTAAATATTTAAATCCATTCTAAATATTTAAAATTAGTTTGTCGAAATCCCGGGTCATTACAATCTTCCCCACTTAAAATAATTTCGTCCTCGAAATTGCTAAGGTAGAAAAAGTGCTACAAACCCATTTATCTTTTCAAAACTTATTTATGTTGATACTCAACATTTCAAACTTCCTTACGTAACTCTCTTTCGAATAAATCCTTATTCGATAACTCCTCCCTTCGAATAACTATATTCGATATTCTCTCTATCGAATAACTAGATTCGAAAAACTTTCTTCGAATAAACTATATTCGATTTACTCTATTCAATTTTACTCTTATCAATTAACTCTATTGGATTTAACTCTTTTCGATTAACTCCATCGAATAACTAAATTCGACAACTCCTTCGAATAGCCAATATTTTATAACTCACTTCGATTAAACTGATCGATAACTCTTTCGATTAAACTATAATCGATAACTCATTTCGATTAACGAATAATCGATAACTCCTTCGATTAACTAATAATCGATAACTCCTTCGATTAACTAATAATCGATAATTCCTTTAACTCTTCGAATAAACAATATTTGATAACTCCTTTCGAATAAACAATATTTGATAACTCCTTTAATTCTATCCGAATAAACTAATATTCGATTTAACTCCACTCGCTTGACCCTAGATCGCAGCGATCACAATGGTTACGCCTGATTCCCCCAGGAAACATCCGACTGCCCTAGGCTATCTGCAGCCCTGCGAATTACGCTAGCAGTCGTACGAAATGGCAACTTATCCTGAGTAACCATGTTTGACTAACTCTACCTCAATAACTATATTTGATCAACTTTAATTGAATAACTAACATTCAATTAAATCCTAATTCGATTAACCATGTTCAATTAACTCTATCTGGTTAACTCTAAATTTGAATAACAAATATTCGATAAATTCTAATTGAATAACTAATATTCAATTAACTCTACGGATTAACCCTAACCGATTAACTCTAACTGGTTAATTCTTACTCTAATCGATTTATTCTAACTCTAATCGACTTCTCCTATTCGAATAACTCTTATTGGATAACGTTTCTTCATTTATAAAGATTTACTTTTAGTAACGGTTCTTCACTTTATAAAGGTTCTCTTTAATAACGTTACTTCACTTATACAAGTGTTGTGTACCCCTTCTATTTAAAACTATCGGTGTTAAAAACCAATATCTCTCCCCTATATAAGTTCAGACTTATATATTCCATTTATCGAACGATAAATATTCAATTTAATTTATAAACTGTTATTTATAAATTAATCTTTTCTATTTATCTGTTAAAAACAGATTTCCATTTTCTATTCATCTTCTAAACATTCCTTTGATTAAATTCTATTTATTTAACAAATAAATATCTCATTTATAACATTCTATTTATTTACTATAAATAAATATTTCCATTGAATCTATTTGTAAATGTTTTACAAATATTTCCTTTTAAATTCTATTTGCAAATGTTTTTACAAATATTTCTCCTTCTATTTGTTTGCACATAACTTCCTTTGTATTTGTGTTACAAATATTTTTCCTTTATATTTCCCAATTCATATTTCATTCACATTGATTTTACTCAGTTTATCCATTTCGATCCATTTAACTTACGTAAGTTAAATTTAATTTCAATCATTCAAATTCCCATTAACTAGTTGCTAATTAATCGTTTTGCCTAGTTCACCTTTTTTATTTGAATATAGCTTGTTCAAATATACGTTAACTTAATTATAACTAATCTAATTATATTTTCAACTCGAGTTATATTTCGATTTCGAATATAAATTCTCAATCTCTTTCACTTATCCAAAAACCCAATTTCGATTCAAATTTCCTTTAACTAATTATTCACCAATTTAGTTAATTCTATTTAACTATTTAAAATATGATTTTCGTCTTAAAAATCATTTCACTTACTTCACTGAAGTTCATATTTATTTTATAACTCAAGTCTATATTTTCCTCATGGCCATTCGGATTTTATTTACTTTAAAAATCCTTTTACTTATATATATAAACCATTGTGGTTTTTATTGGTTTCTGGCGCTGCTTTTCTAAAAATTTGATTTTGACGTAACTCAAAATCTATACGATGAAATCCAGATTTTTCTCTTTCATTAGAAAACTATTGTTCAACCGGTCCCGACGATTCTTGTTTCAAAGGATTCCGACTTAATTTGAGTCATGTATACTAAATTGAAGTTCGAATCGCCAATTTACGAACTGCCGCGCTATGGCGAGCTCGTTTTAATTATATTTATAAATATAAACGTTTTAACTTCGTTTATAATAAATTCAACTCCATTCTGATATATTTTCAATATATATCAAATCCATTTCACATAATATTCCCGATCTATTTCACTTCTAATATTCAAATCCTATATATTTACAATATTCAAATTCCATTGAATTTCTCTATTCAAACTCTATATTTGAATTTCCTTCTATTCAATTTCTATTTGAATTTCTTCTATTCAAATTCTATTTGAATTTTCTTATTTCCAATCTCTATTTGAAATCTTTTATCTTCAATCTCTATTTGAAATCCTTTATCTTCAATCTCTATTTGAAATCCTTTATCTTCAATCTCTATTTGAAATCCTTTGAATTTAAATTCTATTTGAAATCTATATTCCCATTTCACATTTCAAAATTCCTTTGAAGTTATATAAATATATACATATATTTATACCTATCCCAAATTCAAAACATTTGAATTTTCAAACAACTTGTTTCTTTTCAAACAAATTTCCATCAAAACTTTTCTAAGGCAGCAATTCATCACTTAGAAACTCGAAAATGAACACTGATGAGGTTGCGAGTGTAACGACCCGCATTCTACGCATCATAGGATCGTAGAATATTTATTTCTTTCACATACGAAGTCGTATGGTCATGTAACTTTGGGAGACGACTATTGGGGTCATTTCCCATGTTCATGATTTTTCTCGATTTTTAAATGACCATTTTACCCCTAGTTGGCACTGTTTTGGCCATAACTTTTGACTGAAAAGGAATTTTGACCTGAAACCACTTCCATTGGCTTCGGATGATGGTTTCTCTTTCCGTAGAGTGGTCACATTAGCCAAACAGACTTACCGTTTGGGAGATATGGCTGAAACAAGTTTCAGATGGCGAAAAACAGCTTAATTGGGCTTAACCGGGTGATTAGCAGCTAGGCCCAAGGGGAATTTCGGGTTTAGAGGTATAGGAGGACTGATTAGGGTTAGGTTATCACTTTCATTTCAGTTTTGAGCCACCACAAACCTTCTTGAGACCTTAGTAATGGCCTTCATCCTCTAAAACCACTCCAAAACACATTTTTAGTGAAGATTAAGCCTAAACTACATCAAAGCAAGGCCAAATAGCAACAAAGCAAGGTTGGAGCTGCTGCTATACATAGGAATTCGACCCAAACAGAGGATAATTCAGATTTGGTGTTTCATTTGTGGCCAAGGTGAGTGATAGCATCATTTTGACACTAATTACAGTTGATTAAGGGTAATTAGTGAAGATTAGCGAATTTATACGTAAATAAATTCTGGAAAAATTCTTAAAATTCTAAAATAATGTTTTAAAGCTCTGTTAGAAATTTGGGTTAATTTCGATGTGTTTTGCTAATCGTATGCTTAAACATGATTAAGAGGGATTATAGGAAAATGTGAGGTTTTGGCCACTTTTGATCCATTTTGATTCATTTAAATTGTTGTTTGTTGCTTGTGGTTGCTGTTACATGTTGCTATGACTCTATGGTATGTTTCATGATTGATTAGAATAGTTAAATTGGTCGAAAACGTCGTCGAATGTCGTAGAAAGCTCGCTGGAAAGATGCAGAAGTGTGCAGGTTCCGAACCGGTTCGGATCGGAGAAAGGGGTCGGATCGGACTAGGGAACTGACCAAGGGAATCCGAACTGAATTGGGACTCGTCACTGGAACAAGTTTGGCAGGAAGGAAGGCCTTTGCTTAGAGTTGGAGTTGGGTAGAAGATCGGATCGGAGCAATAGAGCAGATCGGATCGGAGAAAGGGAACAAGACGGATCGAAGCAGGCAAACAAGTCAAACAGAAAGAATCGGATCGGATGAACTACCTCTGAACCGAACTCAAGCAGAGACACCCGAACCTAACCGATATCTGAAGGGGGAGAATCACTGAACCGACCCGACCCGGAGGAGGACACCGACCCGACCCGAAGTGGACTACCGACCCGAACCGATGAAGGTGATGACTACCGACCCGAACCGATGAAGGTGACGACTACCGAACCGAACCGAATTCTAGGACTGTTAATACGCGACAACTCTTCTGAAGACCCACTCCAATTCGACCAAACCCGAGATGCAAAGGAAGTCCAAATGAGAAGTTAGAGCTCAAGATTCAGAAGGGAATCAATGAGTTCGCTTCATGGTTGGGCTTTGCTGCGGGACGCGTGTTAAGGGGTTATCGATGTCTATAGCTTTGGACCACTATGGTAGGAGGTACGAAGGCGGATTCAGGGCCATTATGGCATCGGTAGAACCAAGGGCTACGACCAATGAAGTGGGTCATTGAAATGTTTGGTCATGACTCCAAGTGTTTGGCTTGGTCACAGCAGGGTTTCTACAAGTCGGGATTCGTCGTTACCTCATTTTGTCTAGTGTTCCAAAGTGGTGGATGTCGTATGCTTTACGCACTGAATGAGAGATGTGAGGATGGTTGCTATGGATGATTTGCTTGCTATCATTGTGACATGCACACCCCACCCCCGTATTCTTACACTATTTATTATGGCACCTTATAGCATTGTACGGTATGTGGTACTAACTCTTTGGTTGCAGGTCCAGGTTCAGGTATGGTTTAGTATACCTGTTATTACTCTGTTTAGATGCTTATCGCTCATACCAGGCTTTATGTCTGACCCAGAGTTTTATGTCTCCTCTTATTACTCTGGGTGCTCACACGAGCAGACTAGAGGCAGGTTAGCTGGTGATGCACGGGTAGATGATCCGGAGACGAGCAGGAGGCTTCCACGTAATATATATAGTATTCTCCCGGTGTTGTTGAAGATCACTGCTTGGGCATTGTTGTGTATCTTCTACTTCAGCTTTATTTTGTTTAGAGACAGTAAATTTGGAAAATTGTAATAAGCTGTATTTGGATTTCCGCTGCTTTGATGATTGATGTTGATTTTAGTTATCAGCTTATGCACTGTCTCGCCTGTTTTGTGTCAAATATGTTATTATTATATTTTATTCCATGCGCTGTGAGACATTCTACAGGTTCTTGATTAGTCCATTCCCTTCTTTCCTTTCTTATGACGACCGTCTTGTGCTAGTCGGGCATGTGTACAGCGCACTTTTGGAGGAAATGCAGGCTGGTGCGATGCGGGCCGTCACACTTGGTATCAGAGCTCTAGGTTGCGTAGTTAACCTAGGGAAGTTATCAGGGAGAGATAATATACGTATACGAGAGAGCGTATTTGTGATTACTTTGGTTTTTAAAAGCTATATATATATACTATTAGTAGTATAAGATGAAGTCGTACTGCACTAGCACCACTATGGAGTCGTTAATCGTTTCCTTTTTCGGATTGACGATGAGCCGAGATACTAGAGGTGCTGGTAGGGGAGCCAATAATGGGAATGCTGCTGACATGAGGACGATGTTTACTGACCTCATGAGAGAGATGCTTAGAGATGTGCAGAGGGCAGCTCCCAATGGTGGAAATGGTGGTGGTCCAATAGTGCAGGCGCCAAGAGTCGACTTCGCCAAGTTGAATAAGGATTATACTAGCCTTGGTGGAAAGCCGTTCCACGGAACGGAGTCGGCTACGGATGTTCAGGATTGGTTGGATAGTTGCGAACGTATCTTCGAGGATTTGGATATCGAGGATGCGATGAAAAGAAAGCTAGCGTCCCGTCAGTTGCAAGGGCGGGCAATGAATTGGTGGAATGCTATAAAGGCAGCTACTCCCGAAGATCAGATTACTTGGGAGCAGTTTAAGGCTCGCTTTAGTGAGAAGTTCATTCCGGCTGCTCAGAAGTCAGTGCTGTTTAAGAAGTTCTTGGAGCTCAAGCAGAATGGCAGAGCTATCTCGGAGTATATTGCTGAATTTGACACTTTGTCAAAATATGGGTTATCTCTCATTGATACTGCCGAGAAAAAGAATGAGAAATTCATAACTGGTTTGGATCAGTACTTGGGGGAAAAACTTATTAACCACATCGATGAGACGTTTGAATCGATTGTGGGGAAAGCGTTAAGGTCAGAAAGTCTCTACCCTAAGTCGAAGACTGAGGTTGCATCTGCAGAAGAGCCAAAACCACAAGCAAGTGGTGGAGGAAAAGGTGGTTCTCAGAATAAGAGAAAGCAGAATCAGGCTAAGGATGGCCAGAAGAAAAAGAATAAGCAAGATGTGGAGTGCTTCAGCTGTGGTAAGAAGGGCCATTATGCTAGTAATTGTCGGGCCAAGCCAGCGGATAGGAAGTGCTTCAACTGTGGCCAAATGGGACATCACAAGGACAAGTGTCCACAGCCCCCTAAGGAAAAGCAAATGGTGAAAGCATATGCTCTTAATGTTATTCCTTCTTCGTCGAATGCTGCAACTGCGGCGGAGAAGGGAAAGAATGTCGTCATTCAAGGTATGCTTTATGTTTATGATGTTCCTGTTAGAGTTTTGTTTGATACCGGAGCTTCCAGTTCTTTCATATCTAGTGACCTGGTAGATAGGTTGGGATTGGAGCCCGAGATTGTCGATAGACCTTTAGTAGTGACGAACCCGATTGGTGGTTCGACTAGTCTTAGCATGATTTGTCGTAATGTGGTTATATCGAGTCATGGATGCATGTTTGTTTGTGATTGCTTTGTTTTGGGCTTTACTGGGTTTGGCATTATTTTGGGAGTAGATTGGCTCCAAACATACGGGGTGGTGGTAGACTGTGAGGGCTTGTTGGTGACAGCTAGAGCGGATGATGGGCGGAGGATAGTGTTTGGTGGTCTACCCAGTAAGGGGGTATTGGCTAGTTTTCTAAACTCCCTCGACATTCCGCATAGTGAGTTGTCAGGTTTGCCCGTGGTTGGCCAGTATCCGGATGTTTTCGAAGAAGTGACCGGACTTCCACCACACCGAGAGATTGAGTTTCGTATTGATTTGGTAAAGGATGCCAGACCTATAGTGATGCCACTTCGTCGTATGGCACCAAGGGAGCAGCGAGAGCTCGAGGTGCAAGTCAGCGATCTTTTGAAGAAGGGATTTATCAGAAGGAGTGTTTCTGAATGGGGAGCACCAGTTGTGTTTGCTACCAAGGCGGATGGTTCCCTTCGTTTGTGTGTAGACTACCACGAGTTGAATAAAGTGACGAGGAAGAACAAGTATCCTCTACCGCGGATAGATGATTTGTTCGATCAGTTGAGTGGCGCGAGAATATTTTCTCAGTTGGATCTCGCGACAGGTTTTCATCAGCTTAGAGTGGAAGCTGAGAGTATAGCTAAAACGGCATTTCGGACGCCGTCTGGGTTTTATGAATGGTTGGTCATGCCATTCGGGCTGACCAATGCCCCAGCATATTTTGTGGATCTTATGAATAGGGTATTCTGGGATCAGTTGAATAAGTCTGTCCTTGTGTTCGTTGATGATATTTTGGTCTATTCGAGGACAGAGGAAGAACACAAGGAACATTTAAGAGTAGTGATGGAGGTGTTGAGAAAACACCAATTGAAAGCAAAGTTTTCTAAGTGTCACTTCTGGAAGAGGGAAGTGAGGTTCTTGGGCCATGTCGTATCAGAGAATGGTATTGCCGTGGACCCAGCAAAGGTGGCTATGGTACAGGATTGGCCTACGCCCAAGAATGCAACAGATGTAAGAAGTTTCTTGGGGTTAGCGGGATATTATCGTAAGTTTATCCAAAGTTTCTCCAAGATAGCAGCACCATTGACCCAGTTGACCAAGAAGAATCAAGCTTTTGTCTGGAATGAAAGGTGCGAGAATGCATTTAAAAGTCTAAAGGACAAGTTGACAAGCGCACCAGTGTTAGTCATTCCTAAGGGGGATGAAGAGATGACGGTATACACGGATGCCTGTGGTACCGGACTGGGTGCTGTATTGATGCAAGGCGGTAGGGTTGTAGCTTACGCAAGTCGGCAGTTGAAACCGCACGAGAGAAGATACCCTACCCATGATTTAGAATTGACAGCGATCGTGTTCGCGTTAAAGATGTGGAGACACTATCTCTTGGGAGAAAGATTTGAGCTGTTTACAGATCATAAGTCGTTGAAGTATCTATTCTCCCAGAAGGATTTAAATCTCCGTCAGCAGAGATGGTTAGAGTTCTTAGCTTCCTATGATTTTGACATCGCATACACACCAGGAAAGGGCAATGCGGTGGCTGATGCATTGAGCAGAAGACATGCCAGCTTAGGGGCTATGTTCCTTGAATGGAAGCAACTGGAGTTTATCGCGGGGTTTGATTTCAGACCAAAGTGCGAATTGGATCCAGAAATGTTAGCAAGTTTGACGATCAGACCCATTTTGATTGAACGGATCGGCTCTAGTCAGAGGGACGATCCTAACCTATTGGAGATCATCTCCAAGTTAGAGATGGGTATCGAGGAGGAGATGAACAAGTATGGGTTTGATCGGGATGGACGGCTTAGAAAGAATGGAAAGCTTGTTGTACCCAATGTCAATGGATTGAGAGATGAAGTGCTTAAAGAATGTCATCACTCAAAGCTGACTATACACCCCGGTGGTAATAAGATGTATCGAGATATGAAGCAGACTTACTACTGGGAAGGAATGAAAAGAGACGTTGGGAAGTTTATATCCAAATGCATGAATTGCCAGCTAGTTAAAGCCGAGCAAAAGAAGCCTAGTGGGTTGTTACAGCCCTTAGGAATTCCCGAATGGAAATGGGAGCAAGTCTCGATGGATTTCATCGATGGTTTACCAAGGACTAGATCGGGATATGACAGCATTTGGGTAATTGTAGATCGACTGACTAAAAGTGCAAGGTTTATACCAGTCAAATCGACCAGAACGGCAGCTAAGTTAGCAGAATTGTATATGAAGTGGGTAGTGAGATTTCATGGAGTACCTAAAAGCATTGTGAGCGACCGAGACCCGTTGTTTACTAGTGGGTTTTGGAAGAGCTTACAAGAGGATCTAGGGTCAGAGTTACATCTCAGTACCGCATATCATCCTCAGACCGACGGTCAGACGGAGAGGGTGAACCGTATTTTGGAAGATCTCTTGAGAGCATGTATATTGGATTTTGGAGGATCATGGGATGACCATTTGCATCTAGTAGAGTTTGCATATAATAATAGCTACCAATCCAGTATCGGTATGGCTCCATTTGAAGCTTTGTACGGAAGGCCGTGTAACTCACCATCATGTTGGATATAGACTGGCGAGAAGTTTATGCTTGGACCAGATGTGGTGAGGGAAACTTCAGATAAGATCAAGATCATTCAACAACGAATGAAGGCAGCCCAAGATAGGCAGAAAAGTTATGCTGATAAGAGAAGAAGAGACTTAAAATTCTCCGTTGGTGACTTGGTGTTTGTCAGGATTTCTCCATTGAAGAGCGTAATACGATTTGGCAGGAGAGGCAAATTAGCACCAAGATTTGTTGGTCCATTCCCTGTTCTTGAATTAGTCGGGAATTTGGCATATAGAATTGACTTACCAGAGAAGATGGCGGGAGTTCATAACGTATTTCATGTTTCCCAACTAAGGAAGTTCGTTCACGACTCAGATATGACTATTTCACCTGATCAGTTGGAGGACTTCGAAGTTGAATCCGAGGCGGTTGGGAACCGCAAGCCGGCCCGTATTGTCGCGCACGACATGAAGCAACTTCGAAGGAAGGCGGTGAAGCTAGTCAAGGTACGGTGGAGCGAGGACGAGAGTGATTGTACTTGGGAAACAGAGGAGGACATAAGGAAGAAGTATCCAGAACTCTTTGCCTGGTAAGATTTTGACTTTGATTTAGTTTTCCGCATGCTAGGATAGGCTTGTTTGCTTGTTTTGCATGTTTGATTGTTATATGTGGTTGTTAGGCATGCGGGATCCTTTGTATGTTTTGGGTTAAGGAATTTCGGGGACGAAATTTCTTAAGGGGGGGAGAGTGTAACGACCCGCATTCTACGCATCATAGGATCGTAGAATATTTATTTCTTTCACATACGAAGTCGTATGGTCATGTAACTTTGGGAGACGACTATTGGGGTCATTTCCCATGTTCATGATTTTTCTCGATTTTTAAATGACCATTTTACCCCTAGTTGGCACTGTTTTGGCCATAACTTTTGACTGAAAAGGAATTTTGACCTGAAACCACTTCCATTGGCTTCGGATGATGGTTTCTCTTTCCGTAGAGTGGTCACATTAGCCAAACAGACTTACCGTTTGGGAGATATGGCTGAAACAAGTTTCAGATGGCGAAAAACAGCTTAATTGGGCTTAACCGGGTGATTAGCAGCTAGGCCCAAGGGGAATTTCGGGTTTAGAGGTATAGGAGGACTGATTAGGGTTAGGTTATCACTTTCATTTCAGTTTTGAGCCGCCACAAACCTTCTTGAGACCTTAGTAATGGCCTCCATCCTCTAAAACCACTCCAAAACACATTTTTAGTGAAGATTAAGCCTAAACTACATCAAAGCAAGGCCAAATAGCAACAAAGCAAGGTTGGAGCAGCTGCTATACATAGGAATTCGACCCAAACAGAGGATAATTCAGATTTGGTGTTTCATTTGTGGCCAAGGTGAGTGATAGCATCATTTTGACACTAATTACAGTTGATTAAGGGTAATTAGTGAAGATTAGCGAATTTATACGTAAATAAATTCTGGAAAAATTCTTAAAATTCTAAAATAATGTTTTAAGGCTCTGTTAGAAATTTGGGTTAATTTCGATGTGTTTTGCTAATCGTATGCTTAAACATGATTAAGAGGGATTATAGGAAAATGTGAGGTTTTGGCCACTTTTGATCCATTTTGATTCATTTAAATTGTTGTTTGTTGCTTGTGGTTGCTGTTACATGTTACTATGACTCTATGGTATGTTTCATGATTGATTAGAATAGTTAAATTGGTCGAAAACGTCGTCGAATGGCGTAGAAAGCTCGCTGGAAAGATGCAGAAGTGTGCAGGTTCCGAACCGGTTCGGATCGGAGAAAGGGGTCGGATCGGACTAGGGAACTGACCAAGGGAATCCGAACTGAATTGGGACTCGTCACTGGAAGAAGTTTGGCACGAAGGAAGGCCATTGCTTAGAGTTGGAGTTGGGTAGAAGATCGGATCGGAGCAATAGAGCAGATCGGATCGGAGAAAGGGAACAGGACGGATCGAAGCAGGCAAACAAGTCAAACAGAAAGAATAGGATCGGATGAACTACCTCCGAACCGAACTCAAGCAGAGACACCCGAACCTAACCGATATCTGAAGGGGGAGAATCACTGAACCGACCCGACCCGGAGGAGGACACCGACCCGACCCGAAGTGGACTACCGACCCGAACCGATGAAGGTGACGACTACCGACCCGAACCGATGAAGGTGACGACTACCGAACCGAACCGAATTCTAGGACTGTTAATACGCGACAACTCTTCTGAAGACCCACTCCAATTCGACCAAACCCGAGATGCAAAGGAAGTCCAAATGAGAAGTTAGAGCTCAAGATTCAGAAGGGAATCAATGAGTTCGCTTCATGGTTGGGCTTTGCGGCGGGACGCGTGTTAAGGGGTTATCGATGTCTATAGCTTTGGACCACTATGGTAGGAGGTACGAAGGCGGATTCAGGGCCATTATGGCATCGGTAGAACCAAGGGCTACGACCAATGAAGTGGGTCATTGAAATGTTTGGTCATGACTCCAAGTGTTTGGCTTGGTCACAGCAGGGTTTCTACAAGTCGGGATTCGTCGTTACCTCATTTTGTCTAGTGTTCCAAAGTGGTGGATGTCGTATGCTTTACGCACTGAATGAGAGATGTGAGGATGGTTGCTATGGATGATTTGCTTGCTATCATTGTGACATGCACACCCCACCCCCGTATTCTTACACTATTTATTATGGCACCTTAGAGCATTGTACGGTATGTGGTACTAACTCTTTGGTTGCAGGTCCAGGTTCAGGTATGGTTTAGTATACCTGTTATTACTCTGTTTAGATGCTTATCGCTCATACCAGGCTTTATGTCTGACCCAGAGTTTGTCTCCTCTTATTACTCTGGGTGCTCACACGAGCAGACTAGAGGCAGGTTAGCTGGTGATGCACGGGTAGATGATCCGGAGACGAGCAGGAGGCTTCCACGTAATATATATAGTATTCTCCCGGTGTTGTTGAAGATCACTGCTTGGGCATTGTTGTGTATCTTCTACTTCAGCTTTCTTTTGTTTAGAGACAGTAAATTTGGAAAATTGTAATAAGCTGTATTTGGATTTCCGCTGCTTTGATGATTGATGTTGATTTTAGTTATCAGCTTATGCACTGTCTCGCCTGTTTTGTGTCAAATATGTTATTATTATATTTTATTCCATGCGCTGTGAGACATTCTACAGGTTCTTGATTAGTCCATTCCCTTCTTTCCTTTCTTATGACGACCGTCTTGTGCTAGTCGGGCATGTGTACAGCGCACTTTTGGAGGAAATGCAGGCTGGTGCGACGCGGGCCGTCACAGCGATCATCATCAGAATTATTTCCCAGCTACTGAATGAGTTCAGTGTTTTATTTCTTTCAAAGATCCATTTAGAAAAATATTTTCCAAACTCCCAGGATTTTAAATTCTTAATTCTGGATTGAATTCAATTTCAATTTATCACATTTGTATATTTGATTTCATATACAAATTCCATTGGTTATATATAACTATTTCATTTCTTATAATCTAATTTGATTATAATCCTAACAATCAACTTAACTATTTGAAAACAATATCGTGTCCAATCTTCTGTTCAAATGTTTATAAACTCCTATCGACATCGTGGCGTCCCACGATTCGACCAAAATTTATAAGCCACTCAACAGACTAGTCAACACAATATAAAACAGTTTTTATATCAAATAACAAATACGCTCTCTCGTATATATATATACACTCAACTCATTCTAGGATACTACTGATCCTATCTCTAATGAGCACATTTCCACACAGCCTAGGTATTCGCTCAACCTAAGCTCTGATACCAACTGTAGTGACCCGAAAATCCGGTAGAATTTGAGCTGACCAAAAACACAAGTCCAACCCCAAATATCACGGAAATTCGAACCATTAATAGAAAGAAGTTAGAGGGTGAGGATAGATAAGATAGAAACTTAGAATAGAAGAAGAAGAAGAACACAACATCAGAGTAACACGAATCTCACAGCGGAACGAATAACATATAATATATATAACATAACTTGAAATATACATCTGTACTTGAATATACATCAATATCAAAGTACATCACTTACAACACAACAGAAATAACTATAGCTATATGATCCTGAAGCCTCCTGCTCCAAGCTCTTCCAGTATATCTGTAAAATCCTGACTACTTGACTGCCCATACAAATTTAGGCACCCAAGAGTTTAGGGAAAACAACAAAGTAAACTCCGGGTCAGTCATGGGACTGGTATGAGTAAACAGTTTAAAACAGTTTCAGAAAACTAAATGATATCTCATAAGACCACGCCGTATAACACGGAACGGGTTTTTCCCTTATGAGAATCCAAACACTTGATTTATCTTTATATCAAAACTCTTTTGATATTATAATAATGTCTAAATCAAGTAGATAACAATCTAGTGGAACGCTTGCATCTCACGTTCCACATATATAATATACAATCAAAACCGCAAACACGTATTGGGTAATGGATGTCCAACTATGACAAGGTATGGAATCACCTTCCGATCAGTGTACTCCAGGAACGATACACTGGAGTTCAGCAAGAACATCTTGCAACTCAGCCACACATGACCGACCACTCATTTCGCTTGAGTGTATCGAATGTACATCACCAACGGTTGGGATCAGCAACCGTTCCCGTATATATATATGGGACAGCATTGATAGATTAAAAGAAGCAAATGAATATTCACTAGATAGGTGATTATACACCCTACTTCGGTGCGACCGACTTAGCCATGCTGCCTGCCCGATTTCTGTCATTTACCGGTTGATGAGGCTAGAAGCTACGCTTTATCATCACATCAGATTCACTTCGAATGCCACATTGTCAGATCCATCGAAAATCACTAATTGACGTCTACAACAGTACATTATGTGTTAGCTAAAGAAGTGCCCTTCTCCGCTTCCACTCTTGGTACGGTTGAAGAAATCAATGTACGTGACCTTTCTGGAAATACTCTGTCAGACATTCATCCATACAAGTCATCCAGGAACAGGATGAACCGAAGGCACTATCTCTATTAATAGAAAAAGTCCTTGCACTCTACTCCGTCTTCGATTATCTTTATATAATCTGATTCGCACGCTACTGCCGATATGGAGTGGTTCTTCGGATAATAATCCAACCGGTCTCTCCATATTGACAACGATGGTCAAAACTTCGATAGTCTGTGATTTAACTATCGAATAAAAACAAGTGTTTCGATAGTCGATGATTTAACTATCGAATAAAACAAGTGTTCATCCAAACATCCAACAATCACTGAACCTTTAATTAATATTCCATTAATTAAATCTCTTCTCTATTTCTTTATCAATATTTGTTAATCAAATATTTCAATAACCATATTGCCCATTTACGTTCTTTGGAAAACATTTCCAATCTCGTTTTTTCCTATACTTAGGAAATATTTAACATATATTTCCAAGCTTTGCACATATTTGGGTTAAAACAGATGTTGTGTAAAACATCGTTACGACAACCCAAATACAGTATTTAACTAATTCTTATTCCACATTGATCTTCGAGCCTGAATCTTGCTACTTATCGGTATATCATGAAATCAACCAAGTTGGGGTATAATTACCTCTCAGACCTTGACTGAATAACATTTAACGTCAAAACAGACAAGACTACTTACTCGAACAATCAATACCATACAACTACTTCTTCACTTTTAAACACATATATACTTTCTCTTTTATCCTTACGAGGTTTTATTCTTAGACTTCCTTTTTTAATTTTACTATTCTATTTCTAAGTTCGTTTCCTTATCGACTTCTATATAATTTGATATGTTGATTTCTAACTATCAAATTATCTTAAAAATATTCTATCTCCTTAAATTCCCGGAAAAATTCGCCATAACCTCCTTTGTACCGGGAGCATCGGGAAATTTCAAATAGCTTTCCCGGTCCTTCTCATCTCAAAAAGAAAAAGAAAAAGCCAAGCGGCTTGCCGATACGGCGCATAAAATCTCATATGGAAATTAAATACGTACCTTTTTGTCGGGCATTCTATTTATTTCACTTCTATACTTTATTCCATACCTGTCTCCTGTATGTCTATACCTGTCCAATCTATTTTAACTATACCAAATCGTTTTAACTCAATTCGTTGATTATTTCTTTAGTCTATTTCTCCTTTTAATATTTGAATTCTATATTCAAACTCCAATTCGCTTCTATTATTCAATTTCTATATATCAAATTCTATTGTCTTCTCTTATTCAAATCCTAAAATAAAAAGTCCGTTTGAATTTCTATATTCAAATCTATAGTTCAAATTCTATATTCAAAGTCTATTTAAATTTCTATATTCAAATTCCATAGTTAAACTCCATTTGAATTCGATTATTCAAATCTCTATTTCAATTCCTTATATTCAAAGTCCATTTGAATTTCTATATTCAAATCGTTTAAAGTCCATTTGAATTTCTATATTCAAATCTATAGTTTAAAGTCCATTTGAATTTCTATATTCAAATATATAGTTTAAAGTCCATTTGAATTTCTATATTCAAATCTATAGTTTAAAGTCCATTTGAATTTCTATATTCAAATCTATAGTTTAAAGTCCATTTGAATTTCTATATTCAAATTCTATTTCAATTCCTTATATTCAAAGTCCATTTGAATTCTCTGCATTATTTATAAACAACGTTTATAACTTCAATTCAAATCCCACCTTTCCATTTATAAACAACGTTATAAATTCGATTCAAATTCCATCCTTTCATTTATAAACAACTTTATAAATTCGATTCAAATTCCATCCTTTCATTTATAAACAACTTTATAAATTCGATTCAAATTCCATCCTTTCCATTTATAAACAAAGTTTATAAATTCAATTGCTTGTTTATATATATATTCAAAACAAGTTAATGTTTCTATACTTCATTTAAAATTCAAATTCTATTTATAAAAATAGAATTTCCTTTTTAAATATCAAATACCCTTTCCGATATTTTTATAAATCAATATCCCAAGCCCAGTGATATTTTAAACAATCAATCAACCAATTTTCAATCATTTGATTTTTAACACATCATAGATGAATATATATGAAATCAAACAAACAACAAACAAATAATATATTTTGAGGAATCCAGTTGGATTCCTCCAACCTGTTTTCCTGCATCCACAGACGTTAGTCAACATAGTAATACCCATCCTGCTTCGAGGCAGGATATCGCGGTATAGAAGGTCATCCACTAATCATAGCGTGGGGCGTATAGGGTAATCATCCGCTATGGTACCGCGGGCATCCGCTAATGAAACTGCGGGAATCCAACCAATCATCAACCCAATATATATATAATAGTCCTAAATAACTAATATATTTAAATCAACCAAACAATATTCAAACAAGCACAGACAATTATTTTTAACAACTAGAAATTATTCTAATTAAAAGGTGAGTGAGATTTACTCACCGGAATTTTCCTTTGTCGAATATCCATTTTATTTCCATATCGTGGTGTCCATGAATCGTCTTCAATCGTCTTAACCGAATTTATCAGGTTCCTACGATTTATTTCTGATTATCGATTAAATGACTATTTATTTTAAACTAACTATTTAAACCAAATAAACAATTTATTCTATGCAAATTTAGATTATAGTAAAACGTATACCTTACTGCTATCAAAATCCACTCGACCGGTCGACGAACTAATCCCAGAACAGTCCCAAAAGAACAGCACCAGCTCAAACGACAATTCTTCACCTTGGCATTTCTTCGAACACCTCGCTGTCATCCTCTTTTCCCTTCACTTGATATCACCTTATACTCAACACGTTGACAGCCTCTTCATCGCCTCTCAGCAAAACAACGGACTACCCTTACCAGCGTCGGCCTCCACCTTGTTCATCGTCAAACCCTTACTGTTGAACCATTCACAACCTCGACGGCAAATCCCCTCTTCAACTATTGTACCCTCCAGAACGAAACTCGAGCTCACCGCAACAACTCCCTCGGATCCCCAAAATTCATCGCGATATCACCAACACTGACCCCCCGTAACCTCACATCGCAACTTCCCAAAGCCCATAAATCCGACTCGCGCTTCACCCTAACCAACCTTTACAACCAGCGCTTCCTCAAGTCACCGCTACCTCGAATTCACCTCTGGCCACCCAAGTCTCTATTCGATAGCCTCAGACCCTGACCTCCCCTCTTTGATTACTGTCGAAATCGAGTAGTGGAAGGAGTGAGCCGTGTTTTTAAAAGGAGGAGTTCGATTTTGATTTTTATAAGTATTTGAGGAAGGCGGACTTTATAAGGAGGATTCATGGTTTTCGCGAGGCAAAAGGGAGGCCACGTTTGTTCTAGCTTGTGGTAACAAGGGAAGGCACGGGTTTGTTTTATCTGGTGGAGAAAGGGCCATGAGCACAATATTTGTTTATTAAATTAAATTTGATTTTTAAACCGGATCCAAATTTTAAATTATCTTCTTTATTCCGAACTCCTATTTAAGTCCAACGAAAGGCATTTCTAGGGTTTAACCACCATTCTGGACACAATGGGATAGGTCACGAAGTCCAATTCGATCATCTGTGGAAGATATTTATTTAAATCGATATAATTTAAAGTTCAAACCATTTAAATTCTTCGATAAATAATTTAGTATTATTATTCTAATTCAAACAGGAGTTCGAATTAATTATCTGAACTGTTTCTAATCCAATGTTGACTTTGAATTCGAATAAATTAAATTTCTTATTTCGATAATTTAATATATATACGATATTAAATCGAAATCGATATTTAAATCGATAACGATAATATAAAAATTCATTTATATTATCAACTAAATATTTAAATCCATTCTAAATATTTAAAATTAGTTTGTCGAAATCCCGGGTCATTACAATAGTCCTCTACCGATTCAAGACAATCTAGCCCATGTCTTAGGACCAGAGCTCGAGTGACCCTTGGAGCGACACAGCCGGTCCACCGATGTGGATTAAAATGCCTGAACACTACGTTTCCCCGCCCTTTGGGGTGTAAATGAGCCAACGAATGACTCCGTCGGCTTCACATTGTCACCGATATATCCGAGGCGCCTCGCAACAGCAACAACCACATAAGTCAGACTCGTCAGGGTGTGTAAAACCACTGACGCCACTTCTAGCTAGAAAGAAACAAATGCCCTCCCTGAGGTCCTCTCCCGTTTCTGGTTCACAACCGGGGTGTGAGGCTCGCGAATTCACGTTACACAAAGCTATGCCACACAGGCGGTGCTTTGATCATCAACCACAAGACTTTTCTTTTCAACAGAAGCCTCGATCAATTGCCACTTAGGCATGCCACACAGGCAATTCACTCCATGCGTTTGATATCCATCCATATATAACCTCTGAGCTCATTCGTCTCAGAGAAGGGCGTAAAGCAAGAGAATAAATTCTCCACCGCCAAACAGATATATATTCAGTAGAAATCAATCACACAGAATAAAATCCAATGTCAGACACACAATACATTTACAAGTCCGTTCTGGGTCTGAACAAAACCGGAGGCACCTTGTACCTCGCATATCCATCGATCTCCAAGTACGTCTGGATGACCACTAACTGATTCCCTCCTCTTGGGTGTACGACCCAATCAAGATCATCAGTAATCACCCAAATGACGTGAAGACCTCCGGTCTTCAACCACCGTCTTCAACTTCGACTTATCATCATATCGGTTATTCAGAATGGGATAGACCCGGTCTTTCTGAATAACTCGCGTATATAATAAATAATTGTTACACAAACACAACATACGCCTCATTCCAATTCATCAGTCACTAACCGTAAATTAGTAAGGGAACAATTCCCCAAATATTAACCCCGAAGGCCGAAACCAACATCAGATCAGTACCCAAGAAACATTCATCTTAAGTAATCTCCAGTTAGTTGCTAAACTCCACATTCTTAGGGATAGGTTCCCATTAATTTTATCAAAGATAAATTCCTCAAATTTATTCTTAAATCTTCTTTTGAATATCAGTTCAACTAGTCGGGATTAGCGAACCACACCGAAGTAATCATTTATTTTATTTCCCAATCCCAACCTATTCATCCCATGAAGTAAAACTGGTCATACTTCACATCTAACACCACGGTGTTATCGGTAAATTCAATTACCATTTCACGTTCAGATCTAATTAAAGATTTAACTATAGCTTGGAGCAAAACTGGTGATACTCCATTCTCGATCTTTTCAATCCAATTAAAGATTCATTAAAACTCCACTTAGTTCTAATCTTTAACTGGGTTAAAGAACCAATGTCATTTAAAACACGGTTCACGATAAACCCACCCCACATTCCATTCTATTAGTCTCTAACCGTAAATTAGTAAGAGAATAGTTCCCTAAATATTAACCCCGAAGGCCGAAACCAACATCAGATCAATACCCAAGAAACCATTAAACTTAACTAATCTCCAGTTAGTTTCTGATTTTCTTAACTCAGTTGGGTCTAAGAACAGTGTTATTGAAGATACCATTCACGACAACCCAAAATCACATTCCATTAATTATCGGGTTAAAGAACAAGTGTTATTTAAAACACCATTCACGATAAACCCAAAAATCAATTCAAATTCAATTCCAATTAAATACCATTTAATTGGTACACTTCATTAAATCTAAATAAAAAGATTTAATCTTTTTCTCAACTGGGTTTAAGAACAGTGTTAATGAAGACACCATTCACCACAAACCCAAATCACATTTGATATTAAATACCAGGCTCTGAATAGAAAATATATCGGCTTATATTCAATATCAAATTCTACGACCAACAAATATCATATTGGAAATAACGATACAAATATATCTTTCAAATTCCAGAACAATATCTGTTTAATCACGAAATCCAACATCGAAATATTCCAAAGACAATTTCGATTCAAATCCATTCCAATTCAATTATTGGAAATTCTGGTTACTTTTAAAACCATTTCAAATTCAATTTATTTATTTAAAAATAAATAGAATTATAATTCTAGTTCAAAACTAGTTCATTTCGATAAAAATCTATTTTTATCTTTTCAAATATGGAATTTTTCATCCCAATTCTTCACAAATCATTTCTTATGATTTTACACAAATTATTACTATTTTTAATAGTTTTATCAAGGCCCGTACAATCGATTTCCATCAACGGCCATCGAACTGCACTTACAGCGACCTTTTCCAAATTTGATTTGGACATAATTCCAAATCCAACCATTAGATTTCAAATCTCTAATATTAATTAGAAAGCTCTTTTCGATATGAACCCAACGGTTCCAGTTTTAGAGAATCCGACGTCCAGATTTCCCGTGATATCCATTCAAAGACAATGGTCGAAATTCGCGAACTGCCACGGCGCGGCGCGTTCTATTCAGGCCATTATATATATATATATATATATATAATATTATATATATTTCGTCGGTTTCCTTTTAAAACGTATTTTATAAATCGTTTTAAATTCGTTTTCAAAACGATTTCAACTTCATATTCAATTTCGAATCAAAATTGAATATTCCACATCATCAATATACAAATGATAATATTTTCAAAACGTTATATTTTGAAATCAATTCCTTTCTCTATATTCATTATAAAAATGAATAAAATCGATATAAATATCATTCACGTCAAAATGGCGTCAATCTAATCAACACGACTTTTATTCAACACATGAAAGTTTATTCTATTCATTACACGAATATATTTTCAATTCAACACATGAATTTATTTTCTATTCAACACATGAATTTATTTTCTATTCAACACATGAATTTGTTTTCAATTCAACACATGAATTTATTTTCTATTCAACATATGAATTTATTTTCAATTCAACACATGAATTTATTTTCAATTCAACACATGAATTTATTTTCAATTCAACACATGAATTTATTTTCTAAATTGGAATGAGGCCCAATCAATTACCATATAATGTTAATTATATGGATTCCCTACAACACATGTATTTAACAGCAACGATAAATCATCAACCATCATCCAGAGTGCACCACACAAATGCATAAGCATTAAATACAAATAATTAACGCTTACACAGTTTGTCAATCCATCGATTGACATACAACTAAACAATCGGGATTAGTGTACGTCAAATAATTAACGCTTACACAGTTTGTCAATCCATCGATTATTTGTGAAGTTGGGCGATGTACAAAATTTATCGTCCCAACCAATATCAGTAAAATCAGTGTATATAAACAAATCGTCCAATTCGTTTATAAATATTTATTTTATATACACATTAAAAATTATATTTTTAACT
The DNA here is from genome assembly GCA_030737875.1 of Allium sativum. NCBI lineage: Eukaryota > Viridiplantae > Streptophyta > Magnoliopsida > Asparagales > Amaryllidaceae > Allium > Allium sativum. Next base: position 556,773,698 of record CM060915.1, read on the forward strand.
ATAAAATATTTTCCACTATAAAATATCTTATTTCATTTCACATCACACAATCAAATTTCACAACACAGCAACCAAACAAATAAGTCATCCATGGTCTGTGGACGACGGGTGTCGGGTGCTACTAAGCACCGTCTGCATCGTAGTATAAATTTCAACTAGAAAACAAATTTAAAAGTGAGGAGTTCTCACCGACTAGCTAAACCAAACGCCGCGACGCTTCGTATGTAGAAAATCTTCGTCGTGTTTCCAACAGATCTGTTTCACGCGGTATACATTAAAAATCATGTTTTTAACAACGCTATTTATATAATTAAAAATTACATCTTTATAACTACGCTATATGGATAAAAATCACATTTTTATACCGCTACTATATAGATAAATATTCTATTTTTATCACACTATTCTCTATATAAAAATTATATTTTTATATCGCTCTTCCTCTAATAAAGATTATATTTTTATAACGCTCCTTCCTATATAAAAATTATATTTTTATCTTGCTAGTAATATAATAAAAATTATATTTTTATTACTCTACATGAATAAAAATCATATTTTTATTCTTTCTATGATATAAAGATCGAATTTTTATTATCTATATAATATAAAAAATCATATTTTTATGCGAATAAAAGAAAATCAAATCTTTTTATCACCATTCACATATAAAAATTATAACTTCATTATCATACAAATCTTTATTTTTATTAACATAAAAATCAAAGCTTTCTATGTTAACAATATAAATAAAAATCAAATCTTTCTATGTTGGTAATTCATAAAAAAAACTGATTATATAAATGCTAAATCTAATTAAAAACTGAAAATAAAATTAGATAAGTAAATAAAAACTTACTATTCTAAGTGGAGGAGGAGGGGTGGTTCATCACCGTCGGCCGGGGAGGGGGGTGTTGCTCGCGCAAGGCGCTGGGGAGGCTCGGAGGTGGCTGGATCGGGCGGCGCATGGCTCGTGGTGGTCAGGTTGGGGACTGGTGGGCGGGAGAGAAAAGTAGAGGAAGGGGAAGCGGCTTGTGGAGAAGAACAGGGGAGGTGGGTTGCTCGGTGCTCGGCGCCGCAGGGGGAGCGGCCTCCGCCGATCTCGATTTGGGATCGCTTTTTTTTCTTTTTATCGTTGAAATGAAACTGATGGAGGGGGGGGGCTGAGAGAAAGTAAGGGGTAGAGGACAGAGTTTTTATTTTTTTATTAATTTAATTATTTATTTCAAAAAGGTACTTTTTATTCTGACCTCGAAACGAGACCCACCACCTGTCGTCCATAACTATTTACCCCCATTCCGGACACAATGGGATATGTATCGCAGGCTGATTCGATCTTTTCAATCAGTTTTTGTCAAAATCTAAATATAACTCTATATATTGAGTTTGAACGCACATTTCAATTTACCGGGGCCACATACTAACTAGAAAAGTTCCCGAAAAATATTTTCTAGCTTCGTATTGACGGTACGGTCCTAACAAAACCAATTTCGTCAAATTTTGAGACCGTTTGTAAATTGGCCATTTTCCAATCGATTAAAATCAATTGAAACTGGTCAAACGCGTTTTCCTTTGCCATGCTCACATATTGATTCGAAAAATTACGAATTTTGGAATCTAGCTATAATTTGACATTACGGATCCAACAAAAGTGGTTTCGTCGAAAACGGAGGTCGTTTGCAAAATTGCTATTTTTAAGGGCCAGAATTCCATAGCGACTATTCTGAAATTTCAACGGGACATAACTTTTTATCCCCACTATGAAATTTCAATTTTTCGAATTCGTTGGAAAGATATTCTCAATTAGATTCTAATATTTTTGGTTTCGTTAAAATCCGGTTTATTTCAAATCCTGCACATTCATTTGAATTTTGAAATCGAATTTTCAAACTACCGCGCCATTTTCAATTCCTTTTATAATTTGAAATAAATATTCTAATGACGATTCAAATAAATATATACGTTCTAATTCTATTCAAAAATAGATTTCTCGTCATCATTATTTAAAATAATCTATTTTAAATAATCAAAATTGCCAAAATAAAAATTTTAAATTGGCTCAGATTTCCGGATTATTTCAATCTCCCCCACTTAAAACTTTTCGTCCCCGAAAAGGAATGAAGCTGAAAGTGGTTGAACTAATCAACTCAACTTTCACTATTTTCATCACGGCTTAAGTTCTTCAACTTTTCAGTTACTAAAGAACTTTTCAATTTTTTCAAAAATTTCGCCATAACCTCCCCTGCACCGGGGACTTCGGGATATTTCATATAGTCTCCCATGGCCTTCATCAATCCAAAAAGAAAAAGAAACAGCCAAGCGGCTAGCCAACCGACTCATAAAATCATCAAAAACCCAAGAAATACAATAAACTTGTACCTATTTGTCGGGTAAACAATTTTATTTCTCTACTCTAACCTCCTTGCTATGACCTGTTCACACATATATATATATATATATATGTATGTACATGCATGCAATTGCAATCATTTTTCAATACAGTTCAATATTTATTTAATCTGGCTAAATGGTTCAAAATTCTAATTAATCAACCAAAAATCAAACAACACAACCAGAAATCAATTTATTGATTAACTTTTCAAATTCATAATTTTGAAACATAGTCAAAAATCACATATTTGATGCCAAATCACAACAATAAGCCCTATCAAATTTTTGGTTCTCACACCGGTCTATTGGAAATATATAAATATCACACCTTCGAAACTCGAATACCAATTCTGATGATGTTCGTACTATCATCAGAATCATCTCCGGGCGCCTAGAGTGTGACTCTATATCTATCCAGTATATTAAAACTTCGAATACACATTTGCAAGGCGTATATGCAAAATCTTTATATACTAGATTGTCTAAATTCAATACAAATAAATATTCAAATACGAATAATTGAATTAAATTTCAAAACAAAACTTGTTTTCACTTTAAAATATACTCTTCACACTCGTTCTAGGATACTACTGATCCCATCTCCAACGAGTCATTCCCACTGGATATTACTAATCCAATTTCTGATGAATTCTTTCGCTCAGTTCTAATGTGTCTTGTTCTCCGAGCTCTGTAAACCAAAGCTTTGATATCAACTGTGAAAACCCATAACTTCCCCGTAAAGGAAAGAGTGGATACTTTGAGAACAACACACAAAAGAACGCAGATAGAAGAACATTTCATTGTTAATTACAACAATTCATCAGAATCCAAGAATATACTGAGTATTAACAAATAATATGCATTATAAAATATTAGAGATTACAATACATTACATAGAAGCGGAAAATAATACAATACAGAACTAGAAGTAATACACGGATACAGAGCTTTCCGAGTATCGTTCCAGTTATAAACCAGGATCCTGTGAATATAAATCTGCAAAACCAAAACTACTAGCTGCCCGTGTGGAAAAAAGGGGCACCCAAAGTTTAGGTTAAAACAATAAACTCCAGGTCAGTCATGTGACTGGTGTGAGAACTAAAACAGTTATTTATCTTTATTTTAAAGTTAGGTAAATCAAGGGACCACGCCGTATAATACGGAATGGGTTTCCTCCCAAGAATACCAGTGCATAAAACAATAGCGCAATGCTAAATAAAGAAAATGAAGCTATTATAAGACCCAGGTCCCATCACACAATGCAACACAAGCCGGAGGATATGGTTTTCCCTTATAATAGCCAAATATGCTTGGTACGTTCAAGACAAATCATTTTGATACTATTATAGTGTAGAGTGTATGAAAACAACTTCAAATATAAATGTATCAATCATAGACGGCATAGTATCCCATGCTACTATGTCGCCATACTAGGCTCTACAAATAAAACCGAAATATCACGTATTGGAAATTGGATTTCCATCTGTGAACCGAGGCAAAAGATAGTCCTCTACCGATTCGAGACAATCTAGCCCATGTCTCAGGATCAGAGCTCGAGTGACCCTTGGAGCGACAGGGCGGGTCCACCGATGTGGATTAAAATGCCTGAACACTATGTTTCCCTGCCCTTTGGGCGTAAATGAGCCAACATGTAACACCCCACCTCCGCCAGGGTGACTCTTGCAAGCACTCTGACTTTTGAGGGGCGTTTGAATCAGGTAAACATGCATAATGATATATCAAGGCAGAACAAGAACATATGTATATATGTAAACAGAGTAAATAACATAGATAAAACAGCGGAAGATTTCAAAACATTTCAAAACAAGTCTGGTACAACATAGCTTTCCAAATAAACAAGTCTAGATAAAACAACATCAACTGAAAAACTGAAATAAATAAGTGCTATCCCCAATTAAGTGGTAACCATAGCTAGCTTCATGTCGAAACCGTACATGAGCTGAAATCCCACAAGCAAGCAATCCGAAATCCAAGCTAAGCTCCAGTATTCCCTCCTTGAGAACCTGGGGGGGCGGGGAAACGGAAGAAAAGAGGCGAAAGAAAACAGGTCAGTCAAAAAGACTGAGTAAGCCCTACTACAATCAATGTAAACTGATAAAGTTAACTGGCATGAGCAGCAGGGATGAACATAAGGATAACAATATACTAGCATGATGGTTAACTAACAAGGTAGATAAAGGTGTCATCGCATAATCAGGATTAAGGTTTTGCACCACAGGTGTACTAGCAAACTAACATGACTTGAATAAACAAGTATTGATCCCTTGGCCCAAGCTTTGGCCCAATAACATGAAATGACCCTAATACAAGGTCCAACCAAACGGTCTAGTCGATCGGCTCCCTAAGCCTAACTCGTCACGTGTTGGTGTCAATACGGCCCAATCATAATTGTAGTCGAACTGTGTCGGGTCCACCCTTCGGGTGTATCAAGCCCTAGGGTGTCAACCCCTGGACACCATGAACATGAGTGCACAGTCCCGATCTACTGGTACCCGTGCATGTTTTCTCCGGCTACGGACTATGTGCACGACCAGAGTCCGCCCGGAACTACACTGGCGTACCCTCTGCCGTCGCTTTTGGTCACTTACCTCCAGTCCAGTAATCGTGCCCCCACCCTAGCGTAGTCCCTAGGGTCATGATGATACTAACTTGGGATTACTGCTGGAGTGGGCCCCCATTGCTAGGATTTTTCTAGTGGGTTAAGTACGGTTTAACCCTCTTGCTAATCCTGGATTAACTTGGTTAAGTGTAACGATGAGTTCACGACTTAACCCCGATTAATCTACCAAGCCCAAATTGGTTAAGTATTAAGTGGACCATGACTTAACCCTAATCACGAGGCATTAATTAATTTAATGCACCTTAACCTCTCACATTAGACCTTGTTGTGGTTACTAGTTAAGCCCGGGCGGGTCCGGGTAGCTTTACACCACAACTTGGTCTAACCTCGGGTTCAAGGTACAACATGACCAACTTCTCACATTGGGTCCTATTGTTTGTAGCAACTAGTTAAGCCGGTCGGTTCCGGGTAGGTTTTCGCTACAAACTCAACCCAATCTCGAGTTGGCCACACTTATCTTTTCTAAGTGTCATGTCCATCATGTTTCCAAAACATGTTACAAGTTTTCAAGCAATTGGGTAGACCTAACTTAATAGGTAAATTCCCAATGGGTAGACCTAACTTAATAGGTAAATTCCCAAACTTATGTTTTATGTCTTTTAAGTTTACCCAACCCCAAACGCAATCCCATCGCTTACATATCGCAATAGCGCATAAAGGATAGAAAGAGGGAACTTGGCATAATCATGACATAAAGGTATTGAAGCCACAAGCTTAACATGGTGGCATATGAAATGTTCATATGTTCATACACTTGCATATTACATTTTTAGGCCTCAAAAGCATGCATAAAACCAAACTTAGCATATTGGTGATACATGGTGCTAAATGACATGTAGAGATGGCCATAAGTTCGCATTTAGCCTCACATGCAAGTTATCATAAGAGATATGATAACTTACATGTTGCTAAAATGCAACCTTTGGCATAAAGCTTAAAGCTTTATGTTCATAAACCCAAAATAAGCTTGCATAACATGATAGCATGAACAAAATGTTCAACCCAAACTTGCATAACATAACTTGGCATACTTGCATATAAACTTGCATATCACAACATGATAAACTTGCATATAAACTTGCATATCACAACATGATAAACTTGCATATCATACATTTAACTTTAGAGTTTAAGTATGAAAGTAGAATAGGGATTACAATGCTTAAGAAGTCACAAAAATATGACAAAGCCCTTATGAAATCAATTAAACCCAAAATGCAAGCAAAACCCTTGAGCCAAAATGATCAAGACTCTTTCTTTATGATGCAAATATATTAACTTGACTTGAATGCAAGCTAATGATGCTCATACAAGTTTGAAAACACTTGTATGCATGGAAAATCACTTAGGAATTTATTTAGGAATTTTATGAAGAGAGTGGAGGCCATGAGAGGATTGATTTTGCCATAGTTTAGTTGTATGAATGAATAATGATGATTTAGGGTAGGTTAGGGTCTTATTTATAGATTAGGCAAGTGTTTTAGGCCATAGGATTAAACCTAGATTCAATCCAAGCCATCAAAGCATGTCTTGGGGAAGAAGTCAAGTGTAGGAACCATCTAGGGCCTTTAGATTAAAGATGAGCCATGAGAACCATTCAAATGCAAAATATGCATTTGAGCGAATCGGCCCACGGGTTGACAGCCAAACACCCTGGATTAACCCCTAGTCGACCCAGCAGGCTCGGGTCGACCTCAAAAATCGGCCGGTTCGGTTATTCCCCTCTCCCAATTCGCTGTTTTGAACATTTTTTGCATATTTATTTATTTAATTTTCAATTATATATATATATATATATATATATATCAATATATATATATTTCTCTGCGCAACCCATTTCACTTAATTATGTATACTTTAATTTGGGAATTTTTCGTGAAACTTCGCGAGGCCATATCTTGGTCATACGGACTCCGATTTTCGAAAACTCGGACTCTATTTCGCGTATTTTTCCGAGACGAACGCAATGGCATAGCCCGTTTCCCTTGATTCAGATTTTACAGTTTAATTCTGCCTTCATTTATGTTATAACATGTTATTCAAAAATACGGGTTGTTACATTCTTCCCTCCTTAAAGGATTTCGTCCCCGAAATCTCCAAGTTAGGAAGAACGTATCCTACCATCCATCATCCATCTACTCAAAACATCATCCACGAGCAATCATTGTCCTTAAAAGGTTCTAAAAGCTGTATGATCATATGCAAAGGTGTGTGTATATGTACTTATCTAATGCGAAAATCAGGAGGTTACTGATTCAGTAAACCCCCTTAATGCAAAATATGTTAGTGAAATGAGTCCATATGTATGCAAATTCCTAACATAATTTATAATCTCTACATGAGTGCACATAACATTCATCCATATGCAACATCCACGTGATAACATAACAAGTTTTCATCCATGAATAAGCATAAACACTCATGCATATGCGGTATGAAAGTGTGTGAGCCGATCTTAGTGCCTAACGTGTATTATGCATCCACGAGTATCCACTTGCAAACACTTGCAACCACTTGCAACCATCAAGCATAACATGTTTCAAACACATGTTTCATCCAAAGGGTTTCTACCTAAGGTTCTCATGACAAGATTAACACGATAAACTAGATAAACATGGATAGCAAAGAGAAAGATATGCTAACAAAGAAAAGAGATTGAGAGTGTACCCTCAAAAAGGAATGGATAAAGCCCACGCATCTTCTCCTCGGTTTCCCAAGTTGCGTCTTCTTCGGCTTCACCCCATTGAACCTTCACCAATTTGACCTCTCGATTCCTTAGCTTCTTGGTCTCCGTCCCCAAGATACGAATCGGAGCTCTCCTCAAGGTAGCCTCTTTCTCCACTTCTACATCTTTTAGAACACTTGGCTCAACAACCTCTGCTGATTCATGTAAACACTTCCGGAGATGCGAGACATGAAAAACATCGTGTACTCCAGCAAGCTTCTCGGGCAACTTCACTCTATAAGCCATCTGCCCGATCCTCTCTATAATAGGGAATGGTCCAGCAAACCTCGGTGCCAACTTCCCAACAGCTCCAAATCGGACCACATTCCGCAAAGGAGAAACCTTCACGAAAACCATATCCCCAACATCAAACTCCAAATCCGTTCTTCGCTTATCAGCATAGGATTTCTGTCGGTCTTGGGCCGCTTTCATCCGTCTTCGAATCAACTCGATCTTCTCGGATGTATCTCTGATCATATCAGGCCCAAGTATAAGCTCATCTGTAGTCTCCCACCAACATGTAGGCGACTTGCACGGCCTCCCATATAAAGCTTCAAATGGTGCCATCCCTATGCTTGCCTGATAACTGTTATTATATGCAAACTCAACAAGAGGAAGATGGTCTTCCCAAGTACCACCAAAATCCAGAATACAAAGCCTCAACAGATCCTCGAGTACCCTATTCACCCTTTCGGTTTGACCGTCCGTCTGTGGGTGATAAGCCGTACTTAGATTCAACCTTGTGCCCATAGCTTCTTGCAAGCTATTCCAGAATTGACTTGTAAAGATTGGGTCACGGTCACTAACTATACTAGAAGGGACTCCATGTAGTCTCACAATCTCACGAAGATATACAGACGCTAGCCAAGATGCGGTCCTCTTGCTCTTCACCGGAATGAAATGAGCACTCTTCGTAAGTCTATCCACAATAACCCAAATGCTCGTATTCCCTTTCCTTGACCTTGGTAGCCCATCGATAAAATCCATGGAAATACTCTCCCACTTCCATAGTGGAACGTCTAGAGGATGCAATAGCCCACTGGGCTTCTTCGACTCGGCCTTAACTTGCTGGCAAATGATACATCTAGAGACAAATTCTGCCACATCCTTCTTCATCCCAGGCCAAAAGAAAATGCGCTTCATATCTTTATACATCTTACCTCCGCCCGGATGTATAGTCAACTTAGAGTGATGCGCTTCCTCAAGAACTCTTCTTACTAGATCTTCTACCATTGGAACACATAACCTTCCGTCTCTCCTCAGCCAACCCTTGTCATCAATAGAATATCGAGCGAGATGACTAGACGTCTCTCCTCGAATCAGCTTATCCATAATCTCAACTATCTGAGGGTCTTCTCTCTGCGAAGCCCCAACTTGATCAAGAAGGGTAGGTCTGAGTTCCAGAGATGCTAAAGAACCGGTCATCGACTCAATCGCCAAAGAGAAATCAAAGGTTGCCACATACTCTAAATTCTTCATCTTAACGAATAGAGGACTTAGGGTCAACCTTCTTCTACTCAATGCATCTGCTACCACATTCCCCTTGCCAGGGGTATAAGCTATCTCAAAATCGTAGGACGCCAAGAATTCCATCCATCTTTGTTGCCTCAGATTCAGATCCTTCTGAGAAAAGAGATACTTCAATGACTTGTGATCGGTATAAAGCTCAAATCTTTCTCCCAGAAGATAATGGCGCCAAGCCTTGAGTGCATATACTATTGCTGCCAACTCTAAGTCATGAGTGGGATAATTCTTCTCATGCACTTTGAGTTGTCTACCGCCAAAGCATATCACTCTTCCTTCTTGCATAAGAACAGCTCCTAACCCCGTGCCACATGCATCGGTATATACGGTAAATAACTTCCCTCCATCGGGCAAAGCTAGAACAGGTGCTGATGTGAGAGCTCTCTTGAGCTTCTGAAAAGCAAGCTCGCATTCTATGCTCCAAGCAAAAACTAAATTCTTCTTCGTCAATTTAGTGAGAGGAGCGGATATCTTTGCAAAGTCCTTGATGAACTTCCGGTAAAAACCCGCAAGACCTAGAAAACTTCTCACTTCGGTTGCATTCCTTGGAGTCTTCCAATCCTGAACTGCCACTACCTTAGCGGGATCCACCGCTAAGCCTTGCTTAGATACTATATGCCCAAGGAATCTAACTTCCCTTCTCCAAAAGTGACACTTGGAGAACTTGGCCTTCAACTGATGCGCTCTAAGCGTATCCATCACCTCCATGAGATGCCTTGCGTGCTCTTCCTCATCCTTAGAGAAGATCAGAATATCATCTACGAAGACCACGACAAACTTGTTCAAGAACTCCCTGAACACCCTACTCATCAAGTCCACGAAATATGCGGGTGCATTAGTCAAGCCGAACGGCATGACAAGCCATTCGAAGAATCCATCTGGAGTTCTGAACGCAGTCTTGTCTATACTATCTTCAGCTACCCTGAGCTGATGGAACCCCGTAGCAAGATCAAGCTGAGAGAAAACAGAAGCACCGACAAGCTGGTCAAAGAGATCATCAATCCTCGGTAACGGGTGTCTGTTCTTCTTAGTCAGCTTATTCAACTCTCGATAGTCAACGCAAAGTCGGAGAGAACCATCCGCCTTGGTAGCAAATACCACAGGCGCTCCCCATTCAGATATACTTCGTCTAATGAAGTTCTTCTCAAGCAACTCTTTCACTTGCTTACTTAGCTCCCGCCTTTCACGCGGAGCCATGTGCCGAATGGGCAAAGAAACAGGCTTTGCATTATCCACCAGATAAATGCGGAAATCAATCTCTCGCTTAGGGGGCAACCCCCTAACTTCATCGAAAACATCCGGATACTCTCGAACCACTCTCACAGACTGAAGAGTTTCCATTGACGAGTCGAGTGATTCCAGATAGCACAACATGACGGGACCTCTCGGATCACAAGAAATCTCTAGGGTGTTTCCGAGGCGAGTCACGAGCCTCACAACCCTATGCTCACAATCAAGAATAGCTCCATATCTGGACAGCCAATCCATGCCCAATATCAATCTGTATCCCCTAAAACCAAGAACATAAGCACTGCACAAGAACTCTACACTCAGTATAGAGATCCTCAAATCCCCACATATCATAGACAAATGGGCGGAACCCCCAATAGGATTTGAGACACAGACGGGATCATCTACCAAGCTAGTACTAAGGTGCAAACTATCAACAAGATCAGATGAGATAAAGCTATGCGATGCACCAGAATCAAACAAGGTACGAACTGGAAAATCAGAAATATATACAAGGCTCTCAACAGAAATACTACCTCGATCGGGAACTGGAGCGACATTGAGAGCATGAACTTGCCCTCCTGAAGGTCCAGCACGCTGAGTCTGAGCCTGGCCTTGCCCTTGCTTCCTCGGGCAATCCTTACTGAAATGTCCAGTCTCACCGCAGAAAAAGCATTCACCATTCTTCCTTTTCCTCTTCTTACAATCCTTAATAAGATGCCCAACTGAACCGCAATAATGGCACTTCCCCTTGTTGTTCTTGCCCTTGTTGTTATTGCCCTTGTTGTTGTTCCCCTTGTTGCCTTGACTCTTGTTCTTGTTCTGATTGCCTTGACTGCTCTGACCACTTGGATTACCCTGATTTCCTTTTCCCTGGGAATCAGTCTTCTTGGCTTGAGTATCATTCATCTTGGTTTCTTTCTTGACATCTCCCTGAAGTAACGCCATATCAACCAAACTCTTAAACGTGGCCCCATGGGGAATATGTGACATAGCCAATCCCTGCAACGGCTCATTCAATCCTCTAGCAAAACGAAGAGCCTTCTTCTGAGGAGTATTCACCATATCCAAGCCAAAACGAGCTAACTGATTGAACTTGTTCACATATTCTTTGACAGACATATCTCCTTGTTTCAAAGTTATGAACCTCTCCATTTGCAGATTCTCCTCAGCAGAAGATAGAAACTTAAGCATGAACCTTGCCCTGAAATCGGCCCAAGTCTCAACAGGCCTAGTACCATTGGTGACTTCCCACCAATAAGCGGCTTCATCCTTCATAAGCCAAACCGCCAACAAGAGCTTCCTCTGATCGTCTATCCCAAAGATAGCAAATAAATCCTCGGTCTCTTTCAACCAATTTCTGGCCTCTACAAAAGTCTCAGTGCCTTGAAGGTTCTTGCCACCCATTGCTTTGAAATCTTTGCAAGTCTTTGCGAAGTCCACTTGAGGATGCCGAGGGGGAGGAGGAAGAGGAGGAACATTAACCACCGGAGGAGGAGGAGGAACATTAACTACCGGAGGAGGAGGAGGAGGAACATCTGCGGGGCCGGCTTCGGTCGCCCTAGCCTCCAAAAGTCTCCTATACCAAACAGGTACGTGTACTCCCTCCAGAATAGCAAAGTTATCGGCCATACTGAAAACGAAGAAAAATACAGATTCAGAATGGAGAAAAACGAAGGAATTTTGCTAATGGCTTTTTGGGGAATAGCCTTTAAAATAAACTAGACTTTTCTTTGGAAAATACTTTATACTTGGTTTTGAAAATAGTTTTCCAAAAGTTTTCTAAAAACCTTTTTGTTCCTTCTCGTAAACCATATGCTCTGATACCAAATGTAACACCCCACCTTCGCCAGGGTGACTCTTGCAAGCACTCTGACTTTGGAAGGGCGTTTGAATCAGGTAAACATGCATAATGATATATCAAGGCAGAACAAGAACATATGTATATATGTAAATAGAGTAAATAACATAGATAAAACAGCGGAAGATTTCAAAACATTTCAAAACAAGTCTGGTACAACATAGCTTTCCAAATAAACAAGTCTAGATAAAACAACATCAACTGAAAAACTGAAATAAATAAGTGCTATCCCCAATTAAGTGGTAACCATAGCTAGCTTCATGTCGAAACCGTACATGAGCTGAAATCCCACAAGCAAGCAATCCGAAATCCAAGCTAAGCTCCAGTATTCCCTCCCTGAGAACCTGGGGGGGAAACGGAAGAAAAGAGGCGAAAGAAAACAGGTCAGTCAAAAAGACTGAGTAAGCCCTACTACAATCAGTGTAAACTGATAAAGTTAACTGGCATGAGCAGCAGGGATGAACATAAGGATAACAATATACTAGCATGATGATTAACTAACAAGGTAGATAAAGGTGTCATCGCATAATCAGGATTAAGGTTTTGCACCACAGGTGTACTAGCAAACTAACATGACTTGAATAAACAAGTATTGATCCCTTGGCCCAAGCTTTGGCCCAATAAAATGAAATGACCCTAATACAAGGTCCAACCAAACGGTCTAGTCGATCGGCTCCCTAAGCCTATCTCGTCACGTGTTGGTGTCAATACGGCCCAATCATAATTGTAGTCGAACTGTGCCTGGTCCACCCTTCGGGTGTATCAAGCCCTAGGGTGTCAACCCCTGGACACCATGAACATGAGTGCACAGTCCCGATCTACTGGTACCCGTGCATGTTTTCTCCGGCTACGGACTATGTGCACGACCAGAGTCCGCCCGGAACTACACCGGCGTACCCTCTGCCGTCGCTTTTGGTCACTTACCTCCAGTCCAGTAATCGTGCCCCCACCCTAGCCTAGTCCCTAGGGTCATGATGATACTAACTTGGGATTACTGCTGGAGTGGACCCCCATTGCTAGGATTTTTCTAGTGGGTTAAGTACGGTTTAACCCTCTTGCTAATCCTGGATTAACTTGGTTAAGTGTAACGATGAGTTCACGACTTAACCCCGATTAATCTACCAAGCCCAAATTGGTTAAGTATTAAGTGGACCATGACTTAACCCTAATCACGAGGCATTAATTAATTTAATGCACCTTAACCTCTCACATTAGACCTTGTTCTGGTTACTAGTTAAGCCGGGCGGGTCCGGGTAGCTTTACACCACAACTTGGTCTAACCTCGGGTTCAAGGTACAACATGGCCAACTTCTCACATTGGGTCCTATTGTTTGTAGCAACTAGTTAAGCCGGTCGGTTCCGGGTAGGTTTACGCTACAAACTCAACCCAACCTCGAGTTGGCCACACTTATCTTTTCTAAGTGTCATGTCCATCATGTTTCCAAAACATGTTACAAGTTTTCAAGCAATTGGGTAGACCTAACTTAATAGGTAAATTCCCAATGGGTAGACCTAACTTAATAGGTAAATTCCCAAGCTTATGTTTTATGTCTTTTAAGTTTACCCAACCCCAAACGCAATCCCATCGCTTACATATCGCAATAGCGCATAAAGGATAGAAAGAGGGAACTTGGCATAATCATGACATAAAGGTATTGAAGCCACAAGCTTAACATGGTGGCATATGAAATGTTCATATGTTCATACACTTGCATATTACATTTTTAGGCCTCAAAAGCATGCATAAAACCAAACTTAGCATATTGGTGATACATGGTGCTAAATGACATGTAGAGATGGCCATAAGTTCGCATTTAGCCTCACATGCAAGTTATCATAAGAGATATGATAACTTACATGTTGCTAAAATGCAACCTTTGGCATAAAGATTAAAGCTTTATGTTCATAAACCCAAAATAAGCTTGCATAACATGATAGCATGAACAAAATGTTCAACCCAAACTTGCATAACATAACTTGGCATACTTGCATATAAACTTGCATATCACAACATGATAAACTTGCATATAAACTTGCATATCACAACATGATAAACTTGCATATCATACATTTAACTTTAGAGTTTAAGTATGAAAGTAGAATAGGGCTTACAATGCTTAAGAAGTCACAAAAATATGACAAAGCCCTTATGAAATCAATTAAACCCAAAATGCAAGCAAAACCCTTGAGCCAAAATGATCAAGACTCTTTCTTTATGATGCAAATATATAAACTTGACTTGAATGCAAGCTAATGATGCTCATACAAGTTTGAAAACACTTGTATGCATGGAAAACCACTTAGGAATTTATTTAGGAATTTTATGAAGAGAGTGGAGGCCATGAGAGGATTGATTTTGCCATAGTTTAGTTGTATGAATGAATAATGATGATTTAGGGTAGGTTAGGGTCTTATTTATAGATTAGGCAAGTGTTTTAGGCCATAGGATTAAACCTAGATTCAATCCAAGCCATCAAAGCATGTCTTGGGGAAGAAGTCAAGTGTAGGAACCATCTAGGGCCTTTAGATTAAAGATGAACCATGAGAACCATTCAAATGCAAAATCTGCATTTGAGCGAATCGGCCCACGGGTTGACAGCCAAACACCCTGGATTAACCCCTAGTCGACCCAGCGGGCTCGGGTCGACCTCAAAAATCGGCCGGTTCGGTTATTCCCCTCTCCCAATTCGCTGTTTTGAACATTTTTTGCATATTTATTTATTTAATTTTCAATTATATATATATATATATATCAATATATATATATTTCTCTACGCAACCCATTTCACTCAATTAAGTATACTTTAATTTGGGAATTTTTCGTGAAACTTCGCGAGGCCATATCTTGGTCATACGGACTCCGATTTTCGAAAACTCGGACTCTATTTCGCGTATTTTTCCGAGACGAACGCAATGGCATAGCCCGTTTCCCTTGATTCAGATTTTACAGTTTAATTCTGCCTCCATTTATGTTATAACATGTTATTCAAAAATACGGGTTGTTACACAACGAATGACTCCATCGGCTTCACATAGTCACCGATATATCCGAGACGCCTCGCAACAACAACAACCACATAAGTCAAACTCGTCAGGGCATGTAAAACCGCTGACGCCACTTCTAGCTAGAAAGAAACGCATGCCCTCCCTGAGGTCCTCTCCCGTTTCTGGTTCACAACTGGGGTGTGAGGCTCGCGAATTCACGTTACACAAAGCTATGCCACACAGGCGGTGCTTTGATCATCAACCACTAGACTTTGCTTTTCAATAGAAGCCTCAATCAATTGCCACTTAGGCATGCCACAAAGGTAATTCACTCCATGCATTTGATATCCATCCATATATAACCTCTGAGCTCGTACGTCTCAGAGAAGAGCGTTAAGCGAGATAATAAATTTTCCGCCGCCAAACAGATATATATTCAATAGAAATCAATCACACAGAATAAAATCCAATGTCAGACACACAGTCCATTTACAAGTCCGTTCTGGGTCTGAACGAAACCGGAGGCACCTTGTACCTCGCATATCCATCGATCTCCAAGTACGTCTTGACGACCACTAACTGATTCCCTCCTCCAGCGTGTATGGCCCAATCAAGATCATCAGTAATCACCCAAACTACATGAAGACCTCCGGTCTTTAACCACCGTCTTCAATTTCGACTTATCATCATATCAGTTATTCAGAATGGGATAAACCTGACCTTTCCGAATAACTCGCGTATATAATAAACAAGTGTTACACAAACACAAAATACTCCTCATTCCAATTCATCAGTCACTAACCGTAAATTAGTAAGGGAATAATTCCCCAAATATTAACCCCGAAGGCCGAAACCAAAATCAGATCAATACCCAGGAAACCATTCATCCTAACTAATCTTCAGTTAGTTGCTAAACTTCACATTCTTAGGGACAGGTTCCCATTAATTTTATCAAAGATAAATTCCTCAAATTTATTCTTAAATCTTCTATTGAATATCAATTCAACTAGTCGGGATTAGCGAACCACACCGAAGTAATCATTTATTTTATTTCCCAATCCCAACCTATTCATCCCATGAAGTAAAACTGGTCATACGTCACATCTAACACCACGGTGTTATCGGTAAATTCAATTACCATTTCACATTCAAATCTAATTAAAGATTTAACTATCGCCTGGAGAAAAACTGGTGATACTCCATTCTCGATCTTTTCAATCCAATTAGAGATTCATTAAAACTCCACTTAGTTCTAATCTTTAACTGGGTTAAAGAACCAATGTCATTTAAAACACGGTTCACGATAAACCCACCCCACACTCAATTCTATTAGTCTCTAACCGTAAATTAGTAAGAGAACAGTTCCCTAAATATTAACCCCGAAGGCCGAAACCAACATCAAATCAATACCTAAGAAACCAATCAACTTAACTAATCTCCAGTTAGTTTCTGATTTTCTTAACTCAGTTGGGTCTAAGAACAGTATTATTGAAGATACCGTTCACGACAACCCAAAATCACATTCCATTAATTATCGGGTTAAAGAACAAGTGTTATTTAAAACACCGTTCACGGTAAACCCAAAAATCAATTCAAATTCAATTCCAATTAAATACCATTTAATTGGTACACTTCATTAAATCTAAATAAAAAGATTTAATCTTTTTCTCAACTGGGTTTAAGAACAGTGTTAATGAAGACACCATTCACGACAAACCCAAATCACATTTGATATTAAATACCAGGCTCTGAATAGAAAATATATCGGCTTATATTCAATATCAAATTCTATGACCAACAAATATCATATTGGAAATAACGATATAAATATATCTTTCAAATTTCCAGAAAAATATCTGTATAATCACGAAATCCAACATCGAAGTATTCTAAAGACAATTTCGATTCAAATCCATTCCAGTTCAGTTATTGGAAATTCTGGTTACTTTTAAATCCATTTCAAATTTAATTTATTTATTTAAAAATAAATAGAATTATAATTCTAGTTCAAAACTAGTTCATTTCGATAAAAATCTATTTTTATCTTTTCAAATATGTAATTTTTCATCCCAATTCTTCACAAATCATTTCTTATGATTTTACACAAATTATTACTATTTTTAATAATTTTATCAAGGCCCGTACAATCGATTTCCATCAACGGCCATCGAACTGCACTTACAGCGACCTTTTCCAAATTTGATTTGGACATAATTCCAAATCCAACCGTTAAATTTCAAATCTCTAATATTCATTAGAAAGCTCTATTCCATATGAACCCAACGGTTCCAGTTTTAGGAGAATCCGACGGCCAGATCTCCCGTAATATCCATTCGAAGACAATGGTCGAAATTCGCGAACTGCCGCGGCGCGGCGCGTTCTATTTAGGCCATTATATATATAATATATATTATATATATTTCGTCGATTTCCTTTTAAAATGTATTTTATAAATCGTTTTAAATTCGTTTTCAAAACGATTTCAACTTCATATTCAATTTCGAATCAAAATTGAATATTCCACATCATCGATATACAAATGATAATATTTTCAAAACGTTATATTTTGAAATCAATTCCTTTCTCTATATTCAATATAAAAATGAGTAAAATCGATATAAATATCGTTCACGTCAAAATGGCATCAATCTAATCAACATGACTTTTATTCAACACATGAAAGTTTATTCTATTCAACACACGAATATATTTTCAATTAAACACATGAATTTATTTTCTATTCAACACATGAATTTATTTTCAATTTAACACATGAATTTATTTTCTATTCAACACATGAATTTATTTTCAATTCAACACATGAATTTATTTTCAATTCAACACATGAATTTATTTTCTAAATTGGAATGAGGCCCAATCAATTACCATATAACGTTAATTATATGGATTCCCTACAACACATGTATATAACAGCAACGGTAAATCATCAACCATCATCCAGAGTGCACCACACAACTGCATAAGCATTAAATACAAATAATTAACGCTTACACAGTTTGTCAATCCATCGATTGACATACAACTAAACAATTGGGATTAGTGTACGTCAAATCTCTTCCCAATACCCGTGTGGGGTTTCAAATCGACAAACACAGATTTTATTTGTGCAGTTGGGTGATGTGTAAAATTTATCGTCCCAATCAATATCAGTCAAATCAGTGTATATAAACAAATCGTCTGATTCATTTATAAATATTTATTTTATATACACGTTAAAAATTATATTTTTAACTATAAAATATTTTCCACTATAAGATATCTTATTTCATTTCACATCACACAATCAAATTTCACAACACAGCAACCAAACAAACAAGTCATCCATGGCCTGTGGACGACGGGTGTCGGGTGCTACTAAGCACCGTCTGCATCCTAGTATATATTTCAACTAGAAAACAAATTTAAAAGTGAGGAGTTCTCACCGACTAGCTAAACCAAACGCCGCGACCCTTCGTATGTAGAAAATTTTCGCCGTGTTTCCAACAGATCTGTTTCACGCGATATACATTAAAAATCATGTTTTTAACATCGCTATTTATATAATTAAAAATTACATCTTCATAACTACGCTATATGGATAAAAATCACATTTTTATACCGCTACTATATAGATAAAAATTCTATTTTTATCACACTATTCTCTATATAAAAATTATACTTTTATATCGCTCTTCCTCTAATAAAGATTATATTTTTATAACGCTCCTTCCTATATAAAAATTATATTTTTATCTTGCTAGTAATATAATAAAAATTATTTTTTTATTACTCTACATGAATAAAAATCATATTTTTATTCTTTCTATGATATAAAGATCGAATTTTTATTATCTATATAATATAAAAAAAATCATATTTTTATGTAAATAAAAGAAAATCAAATCTTTTTATCACCATTCACATATAAAAACTATAACTTCATTGTCATACATATCTTTGTTTTTATTAACATAAAAATCAAAGCTTTCTATGTTGCTAATTCATAAAAAAAAACTAATTATATAAATGCTAAATCTAATTAAAAACTGAAAATAAAATTAGATAAGTAAATAAAAACTTACTTTTCTAAGTGGAGGAGGAGGGGTGGTTCATCATCGTCGGCGCCCGGGGGGGGGGGGGGGGGGGGTTGCTCGTGCGAGGCGCTTGGGGGGCTCAGAGGTGGCTGGATCGGGCGGCGCAAGGCTCACGGTGGTCGGGTTGGGGAATGGCGAGCGGGAGAGAAAAGTAGAGGAAGGGGAAGCGGCGCGTGGAGAAGAAGAGGGGGATTGCTTGGTGGTCGACGCCGTAGGGGGAGCGGCCTCCGCCGATCTCGATTTGGGACCGCGTTTTTTTTTCTTTTCTTTTTATCTTTGAAATGAAACTGACCGGGCAGGGGGGGCTGAGAGAAAGTAAGGGGTAGAGGAGAGAGTTTTTATTTTTTTATTTATTTAATTAATTATTTATTTCAAAAAGGTACTTTTTATTCTGACCTCGAAATGAGACCCACCACCTGTCGTCCATAACTAATTACCCCCATTCCAAATACAATGGGATATGTATCGCAGGCTGATTCAATCGTTTCAATCAGTTTTCATCAAAATCTAAATATAACTCTATATATTGAATTTGAACGCACATTTCAATTTACCGGGGCCACATACTAACTAGAAAAATTCCCGAAAAATATTTGCTAGCTTCGTATTGACGGTACAGTCCTAACAAAACCAATTTCGTCAAATTCTGAGATCGTTTGAAAAATGGCCATTTTCCACTCGATTAAAATCAACTAAAACTGGTCAAACACGTTTTCCTTTGTCACACTCACATATTGATTCGAAAAATTACGAATTTTGGAATCTAGCAATAATTTGACATCACGGATCCAACAAAAGTGGTTTCGTCGAAAACCGATTTCGTTTGCAAAATTGCTATTTTTAAGGGCCAGAATTCCATAGTGACTATTCTGAAATTTCAACTGGACATAACTTTTTTCCCCGCTATGAAATTTCAATTTTTCGAATTCATTGGAAAGATATTCTCAATTATATTCTAATATTTTTTGTTTCGTTAAAATCCGGTTTACTTCGAATCCTGCACATTCATTTTCGAATTTTCAAACTACCGCACCATTTTCAATTCCTTTTATAATTTAAAATAAATATTCTAACGACGATTCAAATAAATATATACATTCTAATTCTATTCAAAAATAGATTTCTCATCGTCATTATTTAAAATAATCTATTTTAAATAGTCAAAATTCATCAAAATTGCCAAAATAAAAATTTTAAATTGGCTTAGATTTCCGGGTTATTACAATCAGTATCATCCAAACACACATAATCAACAACATATTATATATCACATCATATATTACAATATATGAAAAACTGTAAACTAAATGTTGAGGAATCCAGGAATCCGACCTGTTTCCCTACATCCACAGATGTTATAATAACATCGATTTCATTTCAGTATGAAATATTCTGATAAACAGAATCAATATTTAATTAACGATTTATATATATATATATATCGTGATCTATATTTTCAACCAATACATAAGAAATCCAACCAAACAATCATCATACAACAGTCAATCAACATTTATCATTACTAGATTATAATTATAAAAATATATACTGATAGAGTTAGTGAGTTTTACTCACATTGGATGATCATCGTTAAATAATGATAACTGTCGCTTGATTCAGATAGACAATTTATTTCGCTATAAATTGTAACGAGCTCCAATTCACTCCCAGTCAGTTGCATCTTGTAGTCGTCGTCCGTACGATCCCAATGGATCAAACCGTTCGTAAATCTGTCCATGTATGGATGAGATATTGTTATTACAATTTTATATAAACATTTAAAGAGTTTTTAAATTAAACAAAACTTGGATTTACTTGATCGGGCCTCACCTATATTTTAAAATCGGCCCATCATCTTATCTGACAACTCACTGACTCCAACATGTCTTCTTTTTCCCGAACTAATTAGTCTTGCTCCGGTATACCATCACGCAAGCAAAATACCCATTTAACGCACTTCACTTCCGTCCGAACTTCTCCTCTATACCATACATGAACACAAAACGGTCACGCACCACCTTGTAACTCAAGTGCACCCCTCTTTCACCAAATATACTTACACAGTCGGTCCCCTTTCCTTGCTTATCCTCGTCTCAATTCGGGCTTCACAAACTTTATAAATATATATTTTCTCTTTATATATGTATGTATATATATATATATTGAGCTGACCCCAATCATTTGGCCCACGCAAAAATTTCCATCCGCCTTCAAAATCGAATTGTCTTCTTCCCTTATAAAAGAAACGACCTGTACCTTTATTATCCTCCATCGCGGATTCTTACTGCTTCAACCACCTTCCTTCACTCCACCGTTCTACAAACTGAAAGCATATCGAACTCCTCCTCGCATCCTCCCTCCGACTGTACTCCCTCCTCTGATCCACATCTGCCTGCTTCGGTGCCCCACAGATCGCCCAAGCTAACTGCTGCTTCTCATCTCAATGGCCATACCCGACCAAACCTTGCTCCTCCTCGTTCTTTCTCTACACAGTAAAATCAAAACAAACTTCACCATCTTGCTGCTCTCGAAATTCTCCATCTACCCATACCCAAGACCTTGGACTCGCAGGCAAGGATCAACATTCGACTTCAGTTCACACTCGTGATACTCAGTAAAAGTATCGACTGTTTTAAATTCTAAAAATTCCAATAAAATCACAAACCGAGCTATTCGATCTCCTAATTAACAATATGAACTCGAATTGATTTAAAACTCCTTACATCTCACCCAAAACTGAATCCTAGGTAGCGTTGTATAAGTACAGCGAACCAAAACTTGATCGCGCTCAACGGAAATTACACCAAGTTGGAGAGGATGCTCTAAGCAAGGCAAATATATAACGATAATGATTTTAGGGAATTTGGATGTTTTTATTTGATTTTACAAAGAAAGAAACCTCACGCTGGGGAGAAAATAGATGACGACGGAATTTTCCTTGACCAAAGAATGAAGAGATTAGGTTTAGAAATAGTGTAAGCTATTTATAGAAAGAATTTAATATTTTTATATTCGAATATTTTCAATATAATAAGCTATCGCTAGTTATATTTGTCACTTAAAATTTCTATGGTCACACAAAATATCCAAAAATCATGAAAATGGGCATGCAGCTACAGCTCGACATTACGGACCCAACGAAACTTGTTTCGTCAAATTCCGACTCCATTTGCTTACACAGTGTATTTTTAAAGTAAAATTATCGACTGCTTTTCACATTAAAATTCTGCATGGCCACATACTGACTCCAAAAATCACGAAAATTGAAATGTAGCAATAATTTAACATTCCGGACCCAACAAAATTTGTTTCGTCGAAAATGGAGGTCGTATGCAAAACTGGCTATTTTTAAATCTTTAAATGACCCATTTAAATATTAATATATTTAATAATAATTAAATTAATATTAATAAGTATTAATAGTATCGTATATGTTCACACTAGAATATCATACAGCTCCAAAAATAATCATACCAGAATTTATAACTCGATATTTCAAATCCGGATTAAGTCGATATCCAATTTATTTTAAAAATCCTTTTATAATATAATTAAATCGTTATAAATTATAAAGGAATTCCATAGTGACTTTTCAAAAATTTGATTTGGACACAACTCACAATCTACATGACGAAATCTTGATTTTTCTCTTCCATTAGAAAAATATACTTCACCAGCTCCGAACGTTTCTTGTTTCATAGAATTCTGACTTAAAATGGATTTTGTATACTCATTTAAAGTTCAAATAGCCAAATAGCGTACTACCACGCCATTTCGAGCTCTATTTAAATTATATTATAATTTATACGCTCTGACTTCGTTAATTAAATATATTCGTTATTGTAATTCAATTTTAAACTGAATTATATATTTTGAATTACCCAATTCACACAATATTACAATTTCAGCTAATTCTGATTATTTCAGAATTGAATATATTATTTAATTATTATATTAATTAAATATTCAAAATTATTCAATTAAACGACCATTAAATTATCAAACCATTATTTTAAATAATTAAATTAATTAATTATTAAACCGTAAAAATACGGGACATTACAGTACACCAGAAATTAGAAGAGTTAACTCACATTTTATTTTCGATCGACAATTTCAGGTCGAATTATATAATTTCAAACAAACGTTTGAAATTACATAAAAATCCATTGAGCTCCAAAGCACTTCAATCCAGGTCGTACGCGCGATAATTAAGTTAATACGATTCCAATAGATCTGATGACGTTTGAATCTGATTTCGTATAAGCAAGAAATTTCTTTTATAAGTAACCGACTGAATTAAACATAATTAAATAACTTAATTATTTAATTAACTAACTCATTACCCTAAGTATTCCTTAACACATGATTAGTCCGCTAGTCACATAATTAGCATTGCGACTTTCTGCTTCACTCCCAAGTTATCGTTCGAACTCAACTAAATCATGAACCTACCTTCTTCACTTCGTCACCGCTCCGTCTCTCTGCGACCAGAACTCCGGAGATTTCCTGCAGGCAACCGGCCAAACAAAGACCTTCCCATCCCTACCAGACTCGCCACCTATGGTCACCTCGTTGTCGAGACAAGTGGATTTTTCCGAACTCCATTCATCTCACTCCCACGGCTGCCTTGCGCCACAATAATTTGTCGGACCACCACCATAGTGTTGGCTTCGACTTCCTCTCCCACTTCCCTTTAGACCCCATCGCGTATCATGATCTCTAGCTCCGTTAATCCCCAAAAATAGGAAAATCACAAGTTTACGTTGGCAATCTCACCTCCCTATACTACGGTCATGGGTCAATCTCGACCTTCCATGCAACGTTTTAGTTGGGACTTTTTGCTGAATCATCACAGTGTGAGAGGAAAAAATAGAAATCTAAAAGGAAGAAGAAAAGGAATTGGCGGCTTTCAATTTAGGGTTAGGGAAGTTGAGGTGTTTTTATGGGGTAGATTTATTATTATTTTATTCAATTATATATTCGTTCGGCGTTTTAAGCTCGCACGAAGTAACGACCCTGAAAATCTGAACCAATCTAAAAATTTTTAATTGGCTAAAATGATGGATTTTAAATAGTTAAAATAAATATTTTAAATAGTAAAGATGAAAACTGAGTTTGAATTGACAATTGAAAAGGAATATAATTAATTCTAATTATAAACAAGGCCTGAAATGGCGCTGCAGTTTCAAAAATTGAATTCAAACTTTGTCGGACTGTATCGGGTGCAAAACAAAACGAATTTGAGTGAAACCAAAAATATTTAAATCTGTTAGTGAATACTTTTCTAACGAATCTAAAAAATCGAAGTTTCATAGCGGGAAGCAAAAGTTATGGCCAAATGAATTTTCAGAAAGGTCGCTATGGAATTTATATAGCCCGTGAAATTGGCCATTTTGCAAACGACCTCGGAATTCGACGAAACCACTTTTGTTGGATCCGGGATGTAAAGTTATTGCTAGGTTTCAAATTTCATAATTTTTGAAGCTAGTATGTGAGCGTGGCAAAGGAAAACGTGTTTTGGTCAATTACGGTTAAATTGGATCGACCAGAAATGGGCCTTTTTGCAAACGGTCTCAGAATTCGACAAAACTAGTTTTGTTGGGACCGTATCATCAAAACATAGCTAAATTTATTTTTCTAGAATTTTTCGAATCAGTTTGTGGCCATGGCAAATTGAAATGTACGTTCAAATCAAATATTGAATGTTCTATATTTTAATTTGAAGGAAAACTGACTGAAACAGTCGAATGGGCCTACGGGACATATCCCATTGTGTTCGGAATGGGGGTAAAACGCTAGGGACGACAGTCGTTGGGTTTGATTTGGTGTCCGGATATGTAAAGACTATTTTAGAATTTTTTTTTGATGCAACAAGGTAGTGAATCGCTAGATTCACGCCTTCATTCATTCATTAAACATAAAACAAGTACAACGTGATCAGCATGCATAGGGCTAGCTACTAGTTACAAATATTTACATAAATATGTACAATCAAAATACATGCACGCAGGCATGTTTACATACAGCCCAAAAAAAAAAATGAAACGACTACAAAACAGCATGCAGACCCAGTGAAATGAAGCATGGCATCATCAAGCTCTGCTACCACGAGCCCTGTCCATCACTCGAGCTCCAATTGTGTCAACAAACTTGATTTCTTCCTTGCCTGACCAAAGAGAAACAAAATTAAGGATGCGAACAATAACTGAGTTGGGCCGTTTCATTTTGCATTTAAACTTTCGTGAGTTGCGTTCATGCCAGAGTGTCCAAACATAAGCAAAGTTCAAAAGAGCAAACATATGCCGCATGTTAGTGTCAGGTAATGTAATAATAGTGTTGTTCCAGAAAAGAAATTGGTTAGTGATGAAGTGAGACTAGTCTAAGCAGATATTAAGGCTAATTAAACACTTCGTCCACACGTAAAAGGCGAAATCGCATTCAACAAAAAGATGCTGATAATCCTCGTCGTCGTCAGTGCAAAAAACACATCCCCCAGTAACATGAACACCTTTTTGCCGTAATCTTTTCACTGTATTGAGCTTGTTGTGCATGATCATCCACATATGTATCTTGACCTTAGCAGGTACATCCTTAAAACTCCACATTCTCATGAATCCATCATACTTCCTTCCTGCGAAGTTCATCAACTTATAAAGTGCACTCACGCAAAAGTTACCACCAATCTTCCACACAAATTCATCCTCCTCATTGCTTTGAAGGTGTACATCTTCTAACAAACGAATCAGGCCACATAGCTGAAGCAAAGCATTACCAGCCACGATGCGACAGAAGGACAGGTTCCATTTAAAATTGGCAGAATTCGCATTAAACATTGCACAGACTGAAACACTTTTGTTGCATGCAATAGCAAACAGATCGGCAAATTCATCGCGCAAAGGGATAGGGAGCAACCAACAGTCATACCAGAAAGAGACGTTGCGTCCATTTTTAACTACAATCTCAGTCCCAATCTTCATCCAGTGAACATTTGCCATAACACCACGCCAGAATATTGAGCAATGAGAAACGTCCGCATTCCAGTCGAATCTACCATCGTAGCAAGTGTTTAAGATCCACTCCTTCCAGAGAACTTTCTTTTCGCTAAGCATAATCCACAGCCATTTACAAAGTAATGCAGAGTTCATATTTTTCAAGTTGATGACTCCCAAACCTCCTTGTTCTTTGGACTTGCACACCTGGTCCCACGACACTAGACAGCAGGCTTTACGCGTGTCCTTCGTACCGGTCCAGAAAAAATTTCGACGAACAGCATCAATTTTCTGAACAACCCAACCCGGACACGAATAAAAAGAGAGCCAGTACAAAGGGATAGCCGCCAGGACAGAGTTCACTAGCACCAGACGTCCAGCTCTTGATAGACAATTTCCTTTCCACCTCGCTAGTCGCCTGTCAACTTTATCAATCACATATTGCCAATCACTCTTCATCAATCTTTTCGGACGGATGTAAGCTCCAAGGTATTTGAGGGGGAAAGAATCCGCCATGCAGTTGAGCATTTCAGCACATTTCCTGTTCACATCAACGCTATAGCCCAAAGTGTAAACACTGCTCTTATGAAAATTAATCTTTAAGCCAGATAAACTTTCAAAAGCATAAAGCAAAAATTTTAAAGAGGCAATATTCTTGCAATCAGGGTTGCAAAAAATAATAGTATCATCAGCATATTGTAGTGAATTAATACCCCCAATGATGTGATCACGCCCAAAGCTTTGAATAATCTCATTAGCACTTGCCACCTGAAGGATCCGACAAAAGACATCGGCAGCCAAGTCAAAGAGGAGTGGGGAAAGTGGGTCACCCTGGCGCAACCCTCGCTTGGATACAATAGTTTTGCCAGCCACTCCATTCACACAAATATTGGATCTGCTTGATGTTAAAATGCAATGAATCCAGTTTAGCCATTTACACGGAAAGCCTCTCGCGCTAAGAAGATCCATGATAAACCTCCAGTCAACTGTGTCAAAGGCCTTAGCGAAGTCCAGCTTCAGGATTGCGCAAGGCACATTATGTCTATCACTATGGGAGATAACTTCCTGGACAAGTACCGCTCCATCAAGAATGAATCTTCCCCTAATAAATGCTGTCTGCGAAACATCAATCAGGTCATCCATCTTCGCTTTCAGTCTGTTTGCGAGAACCTTAGTGATCAATTTGAAGCTACTATTCAAAAGACTAATAGGTCGAAAATCCGCAGCCGAGACATTTCCTCCTTTCTTAGGGATCAAGACTACATTAGCGTACCCCAACATGTCCAGTCTCAAGGATCCAGAATGAAATTCTTTGAATATGTTAATAACATCATGTTTAATCACATCCCAATATTTCTTATAAAAAAAATTCGGAAAACCATCAGGGCCAGGGGCTTTATCACCAGGCATTTCTTTTAAAGCCGCTACGATTTCCTCTTCCGAGAACTCAGTATCAATGCCACTAAGATCAACAGACGAAGGATACAGCATCTTCCAATCAACATTCACACGATTCTCAATGCGTTCACCAAAGATTCCCTTATAAAATTCAGTAAAAACCTCTTCTATCCTTTGATGATCACAAATTTCAACTCCGTCTTTCCAAATGCTACATATTGTGTTAGTACGCCGTCTACCGTTTGCAACTTTGTGGAAGTAACTTGTGTTACTATCACCAAGCTTAAGCCACTGAGTTCTCGACCTCTGTTTCCAAAAAATCTCTTCTTGATCAATCACCGTTAGAAGCTCCTTTTCTTTAGTTTTTAACAAGGCTCGCTCAGCCTCACTTAGATTACGCCCTTCCTCAAGCACATTAAAAGACTATTTTAGAATTAAATATTAATACGGGCCAATCATAATTTTTCTTTCATTAATTATATTTTCTAAAAACCCACGAAAAACCCGTAAACCCTACAGATCGACGGCGGCTCCCTCTTCATTGCTTCCTCCTCTGATTACTCCCTCCACACGTAGAATTAGACCTACATCCTGTTGAAGTTTTTGCAGAGCTTCTCGCTCTCTTCAAATCCATGTCAACATCACCTTCAACTGCTTCAAATTTCTCGAGTTAGGGACCTCGAAAGTCGCGCCCTTGTAAGTGCCGCCAGAGTTCCTGGACACCGTCGAACTTTAGGTGGAGCACAGCGCTGGGCGCGCCACTCATAGCTCTCCGTTGTGGTACCCTCCGATCGTCACCACGCTGCATGGATTTCAAGAAATAATCAACCCTAGTTCTGAACAGTTCAGCTGACGTAACGACTGAAATAATTTTAAACTATATTATAGCACTTTAAAGCGCTACGGTTTTTGATTTCACTATAAAAATCATATCTTTTTCGTGTGTTGACGAAATTCAGTGAAACAAGAGACAGTGGACTCGTGTGGACGTCTTCTACCTTCTAGAAGAGACTGCATATTTTTCTGAGCCTTCTGCTATTTTTGGCGGAGTGGAACCCAATGTGAGATTTCTAATTTATAAACGATATGGAAAACGACAATGTATAAATTATATAGTCGATGTATGAGTTATATAAGCATTGTACACCTCTTGTATAAGCATTGTATAAGTTGTACGTTCGATGTATAAGTTATATATGCGTTGTAAAAATTATATATGTGTTGAAATAGAAATGAAATGCTATATACAAATATATATATATACGCCCCTCGTCCACAAACCATGGTAGGCTAGATTGTCTCGAAGTCGGTAAAGACTATATTTTGCCTTGGTTCATGATGGAAATCCAATTTCCAAATACGACATCGTGCGGTTTTGATTGTATATATATATATATATATATATATATATATATATATATGGCGACATGATATATGGTACCCATGCCATCTATGATTGATAGTTATGATTCGAAATTGTTTTGAAACATGTGAACACTAGTAATAATATCAATTGCTTTTGTTTTATTCGTATCAACCATATTTTGGCCATTATAAGGTAAAAACTCTATCCTCCGGTTTGCGTTGCATTGTGTGATGGGAACTGAGTCTTATAATGGCTTCATTTTTATAAAAAGCATTGCGATGTTTAAAAGAATTATTTGTTTTAAAGCACTGGCGATCCGATGGAGTAAACCCGTTCCACGAAAGTGGCCTGGTCCTGTGATTAGCCATATTATAAATGTGTGAGTAGATTTCTCATACCAGTCCCATGACTGACTCGTAGTTTGTTTCACTTTCAAATTCGGGTGCCCTTTTTCTACATGGGCAGCCTTGTATTCAGGTTTTAGCTGGCTTTCTCTGGATAGCTGGAGCTGAAGATGGATTCTATCATTTATCTATTTTATGCTGTTCAGCTCCTATTGTACATATTTTGTTTGTTTTCCGCTGTAGACATTTATGTATAGCTGAACTGTATTTGTACTGAGTATGATCATGTATACTGTGTAACTCTGATGATTACGTTTATCCAGTATATTCTATTATTCATTATCTGGTGTATTTATTTAATTCTGTCCTGCTATTATCTGTTTATGTGTTATATTCCAAGGATTACCCTTGCCGCCGTCCGTACGGGGTTTGGGGTCGTCTCACACGATTGCATACATCGTTCGGTTGAAACGAAATTCTAAACCCTACAATAATTTAATATTCCGGACCCGATGGAACTAGTTTCGTCAAATTCTAAGACTATTTGAAAAACTCCTATTTTAATTTCAAAATGTAAATCAATTTGCGTTTATATTGCGCATGATCACATAATAACTCCAATTGACTTAAAATTTGAAATCTTATAATAATTAACTACTAAATTTTTTATAAAATTGATTTCATTGAAATCCGAGACCGTTTAAAAATTGGTTATTCTCAAGTGTTATATTAAATCGACAAAATATAAATCGATTTCAAAACAATCAAAATTATCGATAATAATTCGTTGTTATCGTATATATTTTAATAGAATCTATATTAATTATTAGAATCATTTTGATTCATTTTTAACTCAGAATTCAATTATTTCTTATTTTCGTGTTAAAATATTTCAATAAATTCGAAATTAAATCGTATTCTACTTATTAAATTGTTAAACTTCATATAAAAATTTGTTTATATTTCTAATTAGACATTTAAAATAAAATTTAAATTTCAAAGTAAACGGCTAAAAATCCGCTTCGTCACAGATACAGTAATATCCAGTTTTGATGCATCTTAACTATAAAACTTCATAATGGTATCTTTGTTTTTATTGTGATTACTTATTGACAGTTACAACACTTTGTAATTACTATCACGAAAGATATTGTTCATAAACTTCATATTAAGTATGCATTTAATTAAATTAGTTAATTAATACAAAACATTATATCAAATATATAATAAAGATAAATCATCTTTATTGTGGAAAAGATTGACCAACGGTTAAATGTCTATGTAACAAATTACATAATTGCTCCTAGGGCAAAGCCCCAACTCCATCAACCATTCATTTGTGCTTGGGGTCAACTATGGAATCTTATTCCAATTTCTTCAATTAGTTTTATCAAAATCAATTGGGTCAGTCCCTCAGTGAACACGTATTAATTATCTACTCTATCAGTCAAGTCTTTTTTTGGCAAGGCCAACTAGTTTTTAAAATGGTCTGTAACACTATTCCCATTACAACAAATAATGAGTAAAATATAATATAGGAGATAGGTAGACTGCCTATCTACTATAAACATTTCCTAGCCTAAGTAATATACACCACGCAGGGCGATAATATAGCTAGAAAAGTAGAGAAAATACTTACATCACAAGCTGCCACGGCAGTCACACAAGACACAACATTGCATATACGATTACAACACTACAAACTAGTAGTCAAACACCAAAAAGCTGCTAACAGTATCAAATTATAGAAGCACACCGCACTGGTTGTAACAACTATCCCAAATACAAGATAGTCTTGCAAGCTACCACAACAACAACCACAATATCACTCACATAAAATCGCCAGACTGAAGACTAGAGAGATAAACAGGGCACTCACATAACCTATTGCAAAAACAGTCACAATAACATCTCACTTCAAACCTTACTGCAAAAAAATTACCAAATTCAAAGTTCATCGCAGCCGGAAAGCAGCAACCAAGAACCAAAGTAGAGACCTTTAGCTCACCGCCGGAGCTAACCAATGAGAAGATGAACGAACCTGCAAAGTTGTCCTGAAATCACCAGTTTAAGTTGCACACTAAACCCGACAAAAACAACCAAAATAAGAAACTATAACCACTCCTACACCAAACACACCAAAACAAGGTAGGAAGCCAATGAAATAAACATCAGCTATAGAAAATAAAAGTCAAATAACCCCAAGCAAACTCACTTTGACCAAAAAAAGCACAACAATCCTAGCCTAAAAAACCACAATCGAAATTCCACTACAACAACCACCAGAAATCAAAGCAAGGGGAGACTTACCAATATGTCGCAAGCGATCCACACCCAAAAGGGATGCCTTCTGGTGAGCTCCAAGCAAAGGTGGATCTAGCACATGAAAGAAGAGAGAGCACAATGGGTCGCGATGTAGCTCAGATGGGTCCCAAGAAAGGACAAAGTCAGACAAAGGGTCCACGGAAAGCAATAACGAAGAAGGGTAAAAATCGAAAGCCGATCTGACAAAAGGAGGTGATGTGAAAGCAATAGGAGAGATAAGCAAAATGGTTGTGGCCAGGGTTAGGAGAAGGAGGGCTTAAAACCACATAAACGAAACTAGTTAGGGGGGTTGTGAAGAAGGATAGAAGAAGTGAGGTGGAGGAAAGAAAGCATTCAATAGAAATGCATGGTACAGATAGGTAAAAGAGATAAATTGAAGAAAGAGGAAAGTAAAATGAAGTCTCCATAAAGAAGGATACCGACCTTTTTGACCGGTAAATCTGTATCAATAAGTCTTTCCGAAGATGATAAATGTTTTATCATGTGAAACAATTTGGAGTATACCTCTCTGTTGAGTCAAGAATTTTATGGAGTTTTGATTTCTGACAAAGAAATAAGCCGTGATCGACAAAAAGAAGATATTTATTGGTCTGAAGAGGTACAAAGAGCTACATATGGTATTCTAGATTAGAGGTTAATTATTTGGTGTTTTAATAGTGTTGTTTATGTTAAAATCTGTCCTCAAATAATCTCACACCTTGAAATTATCGATATATATACGAATATATATATATATATATATATATATGTACACATTGATTGTGCAATTTGGGTAAAACCGGTCCGCCCATATTTTGACCTATCGACCATTTCTACCAAGAATGCACAATAAACGTGTACATGTGAATATAACGTAAATATTTATATATATATATATATATACATATATATATATATATTCAAATTCCTATCTATCGGTCCTTTTTGACCTGTTGACCGTTTTCTTTCAGAAAACAACCTTTCAAAAAGATACTTCCTTCCAATCAAGGGTTGCATCTCCTTCTCTTTACCAATAATCATGGCTATTGTTCGTTATTCTTCACAAAAGGTTACAACTATTTATTCTCTGTATAAACACCATAGGATCATCATCCCATTTAACTAATTTTTACTTGATTACTATCTCTAATTTCTTGATCTCATTTCTATATTCTCAAGCGCTCAATTGCTCATATTTAATAATATACCATTTGAATCCTAGAATCTATTTAATATTCTTTTGGTTCAATATGATATTCACTACCAAATCGTCATATATACAAATATTCTATTTGAGGATAGGATTATAGGAAGGTTGTACTACAAGTGACAAATTCGTGTTATCAAGAACACATACTGTCAACAACAATTATATTCATCTTAGTTGAAGTCCTCGATGTTGTAAGAGGCACGTGTTGAAGTCCTCGTTGTTGTTCGAGGTGTGAAATCCCGTTCGTCTGCTCGGATGTTGTAAACCTGTTCCTCCGGGTGAAGCGAGGTGGTTGTTAGTGAAAATCGAGATACAAGTCTAGGACTGGACGTAAGACAGTGCTCCGAACCAGTATAAAAATCCCTAGTGTGATTTTTCTATTTTACTGCATTTATTGTTACATATCTGTGATTAGATGATATTTACATCATCTTATATTTTCTTGTATAGCTGTTGTATATTTATGTGTTATACACCATATTACACGATCTGTGTGTACTGTATTAGTACGTACGCAATCTTCATTTGGTATCAGAGCACGGTCATCATATAACCATAACACAGTTATTTGGTATATTCTAGTAATATGGAAAACAACGCAAGTACCAACACTACCACTCAAAACACCACTTACACGGAAGGTCAATCGACACAAAGACCTCCATTCTTCAATGGTCTTAACTATAGCTATTGGGCAACACGCATGTCATTCGTTATGCAGTCAAATAGATATGATGCCTGGAATGCTACCCAAAAAGAAATAGTGAATCCAACAACTGATTATTCAGAATGGACACCGGCTGAGAAAACGGCAGTAGCTATAAATGCAAAAGCAATAAACATGTTGTTTTGTGCATTAGACCAAAACGAATATAACCGTGTTAGTATCTATACCACCACATATCAAATTTGGTAAATGTTGAAAACCACTCATGAAGGTACTAACAAGGTAAAACAAGCCAAAATAGCCATGCTGAAAAGTCAGTTTCAAAATTTCAAAATGATTCCAAATGAGACAATAAATGATATGTATTCACGGTTTCAAACTATTCACATGCTCTTATCGGATTAGGACAAAAATATTCTGATTTTGATGTTGTTTCAACAGTCCTACATTCTCTGACTAGTGAATGGGAAGGAAAAGTATTAGCAGTTAAAGAAGCTAATGACCTTTCCATCATGAAGCCAGATGAATTGATAGGGAATCTAATGTCCTATGAAGCTAATTTGCAGGCTAGAAAGGAACAAATAGAAGAAAAGAAAAATGTGGCATTCCTTGCTAAAAAAGATGAAGATGAATCAGAATCCGAAGAAGAAGATCAGGCATTCACTGCAAAAGGTTTCAAAAAATTCCTGAAACAACGAAAAGCCAGTCATTATTACAAAAAGAAAACTGAATCAATTAAACCATCATCATCCACTATAGAATGTTTCAACTGCCACAAAAAGGGGCACATGCACAAGGGTTGTCCAAAGCAAAAGAAGAAGTCAGAAAATGAAAAATTCAAATATAGAAGGGACAAATCAAAGAAACTAGCATTCAGTGACATGGGATGATTTAGACTCTTCTTCATCAGAAAGTGAAAGTGATACTGAAAATGAACAAGCAAATGTTTGTTTTATGGCAGCAGAAGATGAGGTACAAATTCCTACATTTGATGAAGTACTTGATTCTTATGCTGAATTAATAGTTAAATATAACGACATGAAACGACAATTCAAAGAAACCAAAGCAGATTTGAGAAGAGCAGAGTTTGAATGAGATATGTTAAAAGACGAGAAGATAATATTTGAAGAAGAACTTGAAAAACTTCAAGAATCATCATCTAAAATTGACCCTCAATTATCTCTTTTGAGTCAAGAAATTAAAACTCAAAAAGAGAAAAACAATGCTCTTACTATTGAAAATCATGAGCTTCAGGCAAAGGTCAAAATTCTGGACCTAGAAAAAGCTAGTTTACAAAATAAGTTAGATAATATTACTCAAATGTTTCTAACTTCAACAAAGGTCGAGAAAATTTGACAAAAATCATTGAGAGTTCACAATCTGCTTCAAATAAACAAGGTTTGGGATATAAGAAACAAGAAACCAAGAAACGTCTCGGTTATAAAAGGAAGAAAAAAGATGTAGTAGTACAAAAAAAATGAAGCTAAGAAAACTCTTAGTTTATTATATCCCAAGCCAAAACCAGTTGTGAAATTTCAAAAGGAAAACGTCAAGACTACAAGATATGGGTTCCTAAAACAAATAACAATTTGATTAGGAACAAATATATTCGGCATTTCATGAATAATATGGATCTTAATTCTAATTATTTATATAAAGGAGATACCGGACCCGTATGGGTTTGGAGTCCTAAGACCTAACTCTTAGGACCTTATGAAAATGTGGGTACTATGGACTTAATCTTAATCTTTGCAGGTTCCACTTAAGAAAAGAGGAAAGTGGATATTGGACAGTGGTTGCTCGAAGCACATGATTGGAGACAAGAGCTTATTGTCAAATATTACATATTCAGATGGTGGCTCCATTACTTTTGGAGATAATTCAAAAGTCTATATCATCGACAAAGGAGATTATCATTTATATATCTTCACTTATTTATTTATTTATTTATTTATTCCTTTTTGTCGATGAAAAGGGGGAGAGATTGGTACTAACAGTGTTATGCAGGAATATATAGTTCATGTTCATATACAGGCACAATCTCAGGGGGAGATCATATACAAGGGGAGATTCAGAACTATGTTGTCATCAATCAAAAAGGAGAGAATGTTGAGTCAAGAATTTTATGGAGTTTTGATTTCTGACAAAGAAATAAGCCGTGATCGACAAAAAGAAGATATTTTTTAGTTTGAAGAGGTACAAAGAGCTACATATGGTATTCTAGATTAGAGGTTGATTATTTGGTGTTTTAATAGTGTTGTTTATGTTAAAATCTATCTTCAAATAATCTCACACCTTGAAATTATCGATATACATATGAATATATATATATACACACACACACACACACACATTGATTGTGCAACCTAGGTAAAATCTGTCAACCGCCCATATTTTAACCTATCAACCGTTTCTACCCAGAATGCACAATAAACGTGTACATGTAATATAACACACACACACACATACACACACACACACACACATATATATATATACACTAAATTTCTAGTCTACCGGTTCTTTTTTACCTGTTGACCGTTTTCTTTTAGAAAACAACCTTTCAAAAAGACACTTCCTTTCAATCAAGGGTTGCATCTCCTTCTCTTCACCAGTAATCATGGCTATTGTTCGTTACTCTTCACACAGGGTTACAACTATTTATTCTCTATATAAACACCATGAGATCATCAACCCATTTAACTAATTTTTGACTTGATTACTATCTCTAATTTCTTGATCTCATTTCTATATTCTCAAGTGCTCAATTGCTCATATTCAATAATATATCGTTTTAATCCTAGAATCTATTTAATATTCTTTTGGTTCAATACGATATTCGCTTCTAAATCTTCATATGCACAAATATTCTATTTGAGGATAAGATTATAGGAAGGTTGTACTACAAGTGACAAATTTGTGTTATCAAGTACACATACTGTCAACAACAATTGTATTCATCTTAGTTGAAGTTCTCGGTGTTGTAAGAGGCACGTGTTAAAGTCCTCATTGTTGTTAGAGGCGTGAAATCCTGTTCATCTGCTCGGGTGTTGTAAACCTATTCCTCTGGGTGAAGCAAGGTGTTTGTTGGTGAAAATCCAGATAGAAGTCTGGGACTGGACGTAGGACGGTGCTCTGAATCAGTATAAAAATACCTGGTGTATTTTTATATTTTACTACATTTACTGTTACATATCTGTGATTGGCTGATATTTTTATCATCTTATATTTTCTTGCATAGCTGTTGTATATTTGTGTGTTATACACCATATTACACGATTCATGTGTACTGTATTAGTACATACGCAATCTTCACTCTTGACTTCTAATGAGCTCCAAGTTTTGTTACATATTATATTGCGACAATATTATATTATGAAATTTTCAACATTTGGAATCAGCTTAGTTATAAATTTGTTCATTTGTATTTATATACATTTCTTTGTTGCAATCTGTTTAAGATTTTATACCTATTATTATTCATTGAATCGACTATAGTTGTTCATTTGGAACATTTCCAATTTAAAGATTCTTAATTTGAATTTATTATTAACACTCGATATCGCTTATGAAGTTTGAGTTGAAATACTCCTTTATTAAGATTTTGTTGTCCATGTAAAAAATTATTTAGTATTTTATTTATACACACGAATATTTCAAACAAACCTTTTGTGATATTAATTTGGATTGGATATTTGCTTTATGTATCAAATACACAAGAAAATTATAATATCATGGACATTATAATATGTATGCTTATTGCCATCTGTTTAAGATTATATACTTATTATTTTTCATTGAATCGACTAAAGTCTTTCTACTGACGGCAAAAAATGTTGAAAACACCAAGGATTCCTATTACTAGGAATTGTTATTATGGTCGCAAGACTAAGTAAAAGAAAGCGGTAAATGACACGAATAATTTATAGTGGTTCGACCTCGGGAGAGACCTACGTCCACTTTGGAAAGGCATTGGAATATTATTAATCACTCAACAATTTCAATGTAGAGGCATGCTCATGAAATTTCATTACATTCACTTTCATAATTGTCGTAGGCTAGGTATTTGGGAAAAAGACTATTTAGTCCTTCTTTCTCAAATAGGAGATGCCATTAATGAGGCTCATGAAGCTCTATGAAGGTACTAAGTGATGAAAATGCAACCCCTTTGAAATGTGAGGCTATGGGTTATTTATAGGAGAGGGGTTAGGTAGGATTAGGTAGCAACGGGGGACCACATGCAGAAATTTGCACCCTCCACCTTCACATATACAAATTTCGAACCTGGTCCCAGGTGCGAAATTTTGTACCCAGCAGGGGGTGCAAAATTTTGTACCCAGCAGCGGGTGCAAAATTTCGCACCTGCTAGGTACGAAATTTCGCACCTGCTGGGTGTGAAATTTCACGCCTGCAGGGTTCGAAATTTCGCACCTGCTGGGTACGAATTTTGCACCCTGCCAGGTGCGAAGTCCCCCTGTCGGGGAGGGTCGGTGTGAGGACCTTAGGTTTGGGCACTTGAAGCTTGCGACTCCTTCAGGGTCCGAGGTCTTAGTTCGGGAATATTCTTTGGGCGCTGCGAGGTTCGAGTGGTACAGTCCCTCCTTAATCCTGCTCCCTTCGCTTCTAAGCGTCCCTCTCGGCCTTAGCTTCACGCGATGCGTTGAGTTGAGCATGTCCGATGTACTTTTGGGAACCGGACCAAAAAGCCGATTAACATTTGCCCCCTCAAAGTACGTCTTGTCTTGACACGATGTGCTTTGTGTTGGTTGAGATGATAGCAGGGCTGTTGATTAATCCTGTAAATTAAAGGAAAACAAACGTTTAGCTATTGGGCTTGTTCGCTCTAGATTTGCGAACGAGCCATTGTCGAGGTGTGTGTCGTACTCAAGTCACTCAGTATTCGCAATGGGTCGTCTCCGTAGGTGCACGGGGTCGGTATGCATGTGCAGGGAGTACGTATACGAGTGAGCGTGGCGCAATATCTCAAACCTGGGGGTGCGATTTTTTTTAGGGAGGTGGACTTTCGAACTCCAGGAGGTTCAAAATTTCGAGCCCAAGGGGTTCGAATTTTTGAACCCCTGGAGGTTCGAGATCCCGAACCTAGGAGGTCCGAATTTTCGAACCCTTGGAGGTTCGAAACTTCAAACCCAGGGGGTTCGAATTTTCGAACCCCTGAGGGTTCGAATTTTCGAACCCCTGAGGGTTCGAATTTTCGAACCCCTGAGGGTTCGAATTTTCGAACCCGATAGGTTCGAAATTCTCGAACCAACCCTGGAATACGAATGGATGAACTTTCTTTTTATAAATAGGCCTCCCCCCTCATTTTCTTCCTTCTATTATTTCCTTCCCTGGCTGCAATTGTTGTAAAAGCTCGAAACTAAAAATTTCGAACCCGAAACTTTCGAACCCGAATTAGGTAATGCCCGGGGTAGAAGGAACGAGGAGGAAGGAGGTTGAAGGGCCATGGCGTCGCTGGAGGTGGTCGACATGAGAGGCGCAGCTGACGAGCCTCTGGAGAAGGCATGGAAGTTCAAACCCGATTGAGCTCAAAATCTCAAACCTCCATAGGTTCGAATTCTCGAACCTTTGGGTTTGAATTTCCAAACCTCGTGAAGTTCGAAAGTTCGAACACTGACAGGTTCGGATTTTCGAACCTTGGGAGGTTCGGATTCTCGAACCCTTAGGTTCGAGCCTTCGAACCTGGCGGGGCTCGAAATTTCGAGCCCGGAGGGGTTCGATGTTTCGAACCCTGCGGGATTCGAAATTTCGAACCCTGAGGGATTTGAGATATCAAACTTTGAGGGGTTTGAAATTTTGAACTTGAAGGAGTTCGAAAATTCGGACTTTGAGGCCCGGAGCTTTGGATTCTGAAACGGGTTGGCGCCTTTCTCTCCTGCTTAGGACTTTGACCTCCTGACTACTCTTCTTCAGATTTATATATCAATCGTACAACCATGCGTTTAGCGCTAATGTATACACTATTGGTAGCGTGAACAGGGTTTCGAGCCTTTCACATAGGATAGAACATACGTTCGGACCGGGACTTGAACTGTTGGACTGTTTCGAACCTTTCCTTATGTTAATTTTCCTTTCATAAAACTACACACATATGTTAGTCATTGCCGACACGAGGGGTACAGGTCACTTTATTTCCAGTACTAAAGCTGATGTGTTGAAGTATAGTTTGCAACGCAAACAAGATCGAAGACTGGAAAGACCTCGGAGGTCGAGGCTTCCCCGCCCTCGCCACACTCATCTGGCTCTCGTCTGGCAGCGAGCTTGGGACTACCGAAGGATCAACCCCTTCTCACACAGCCAGATCGCCTGGAGCATTTGAGCATGGGGAACAAACTGAAAGGCAACATTCCCTGGTTGTAACTGAGGAGGTTGAGAATGTGGATATTATGAGTGAGGATATGCCTACACTTCCGGTGGCCCCGGATATGCTGCCTAACGCGGTTAACTTGGAGAATCCGGTAGATTCAGTACTTTCGCGTATGGACGCCACAACAGTTAGGAAAATGGCGGTGCGCTTCAATATACCGGTGGGTGAATCCCATGCCCCAGGAAGGAACGGAAGAGCTCATGCACCGCCGAGGGACTCACTGCCTAGAACAGACAGGCTTGCTTTGCCAAATGCGTGCCCCCGGCCAATGACTTCATTCGGAACATGCTATACCATTTTCGCCTTGCACCATCACAACTGCACACGAATGCTTATGCTTCGCTCCTGGGTACCTAAGTTCTCTAGCATGAGTTCTTGCAACGAGAACAAACCGTAGAAGATATCCGATACTTTTTCCATCTAAGGACCCTCTCAATGGTTTCTGGAAGCGACGCTTGCCACAAAAATTTTCATCGGGAAGTGGCCCAGGCCGTCATTGATTAAGTACAAATGGTTCTTTGTCCCTTGCCCTCCCGGGTTTGCAAGGAGATGGATAAAAGGGAGCAGGTATTCCTCAAACATTGTTCCTTGCTGTAAATTCCTGGATCTCTTATCTCATTTTTCTTTTGATTCGATCATGGCAGGGAATCCGGAGGCGCCTACCAGTGACGAGTGTCGGCAACACCTTAATGCTTTGCGAGTGATACCGGAGAATCTCCACAATATCGACACTATGACAAGTCAGGAGCACCTTCGCCGCGTCGGGATGGTTCCTAGGGATCGGGCTGTGATTAGGCCCTCAGCTGCAAGCAGTGCACCAAAGGAAATAATGGCTACAGGTTCATCCACTGTTGGGTGGAAGAAGAAGATGCCCCCTGCTGGAGGGAAGCCGTAGAGGACTACTCAATCTCGAGGAGATGTGCGCGGAGGTGAGGCCCACGGTCAGGAGGAGGCTGCCAGAGACGAGGTGTTGTCGAACGCTCTTGCCCTGCCTTCGTCGGGAGAGGGGAAAGGAGCGCTGGATAGACCTCGATCTCCTGCGACCTATTCCGGGACCGTCGCCTCGCTCGAGGATGCAGGCTAGTTTGATGACTTAAATAAACTCGACCTGGAGTTGACTCCGTGGCTGAACATAACGAGCATGGAAGAGCTAACCCTTGCTGCATAGGGGTTAACTTCTTCACGCGGGCCACAATCTGGTCTGTTAAGAGAACACTCATGGCATACACTCATATATACTGCATAGTGTAGTAATTTTCCCGTGCGTGTGACTTGACTAATTTTTACTTGTTCCCTTGGCAGGTGACATGACTAGAGGACTTGGTGGACGAGGTTTTGGACATGGGGACCACCGACGCCCCCGGAAATCTTCCTTCGAAAGCTTCAGGAGGTCAACTAGTTTATATGATGTCCCGCCCCCACCAGGACAGGGTAGTAAACACCAGGGTAGGGATCGATCTCGGTGATCCCCGACCCCTCCTGCTCCGATCCGCGTGTCTGCAGAAGATTCTCAACTTAACCTAGGTGGCTCCCGGCCTTTTCCTTCGACAGCTCCCTCGTATACTACCCCTTTAGCTCCTGTTCAACCGGTTAGGGAGATTGGAGTCGTCGTCTGACCAACCAAGGCCGGATAGAGAAATTGTGACGGAGATGCAAGACTTGATGGAGCCTCGGGTTCAACAACTTTCTATGGAGGAGTGGAGGGCGTTTCTGAAACATCATTTCTCTTGGCACTACTTTGATGAGTTGTTCTTTCTCCTTGATCTCTGCCCATCCCTCGATAAAGGATCTGGGGAGGTATGAATGCATGTACAGGCTACGTACCGTCAGGCCAATGAGCTCACCGAGTATTCTTTCCACCTTTCGAAGTTGATCAAGAAGAAGAACCTAGAGGTTCTTAATCGGCAACTGACCATTGGTTATGAGAAAACCTTCGTTTCCCACTTGAATACCAAGATAGGTAAGCATATCTGCTATGTCATAGTTACTTGCCCGTTATCCTTTGCATTTTCAAATTCTACTTTCAATCGCGTTACCGCAGTGGAGCTGAAGCAAGCCCATGCAATTCTGAAGATGGAGGTCGCCCATGACCTCGAGACTTTTAATGATACAGTAAGTCGCTTGACCATCGAGAATATAGCCCTTAAGAGGGATAAGGATGAGTGGTCTAAAACATGCGCCGACATGGAAAGGGAGATTGGGAAAGTTACTCAGCTCCAGAATGACAATGTTTCTTTGAGGGAGGAGAATGAAAGGTTGCACGCTGAAAATGCCAAGGTGGTTGAGCTAAGGAGGCAGCTTGAGGAGATGTGGAAGGCGAAGGAAGATGCCGAGGCTAGTAAATGGGATGTGTTGAACATGGCTGATGGGTGGAAGGCCGAATATATGAGGGAGGTAGAGCAGTTGAGGGGATAGCTGAAGGATGCAGAATTCCACTTAGGACCACCCTTTGAGGAAAGCATCCAGAATATGTATGTCAAGATTCTGAAATTCTGTGGGCTTACATGGGTCGAAGACTACTCCCATGAGCTGGCTCGAATTTGGGGGAGGTTGGTCCTATATGAGGCCCATTTACGTTTAGTGAATGTGAGCACTTTGGATGAGCGCCAGCTTATGATCAACCTTTTGACCGATGAGGAGCGCGAGAAGCTGGAGGAGGGAAGGAGACCGTTGCTAAAGGATGCTAAGAGAGAGAGGTTAGCCAGGCTTAATGCGGAGAAGGGGAAATCCGCCATCACTGAGAGTGTGACCGTGGCGGCAACATTTGCAGAGGGGAGTTCTTACCGCCCTCTGGGCCCCGAGTCTGCTATGGTGAGCGGCTCCGAAGCCTTGGCCCAAGCCTCCATTGAGTACAACCCCTATTATTCGGCTCTTGGGGACACCGTGTTTACCTTACCTGCTGTTACGAGTGCCTTTCCTTCCCTCTCTACGTTGTCCCTAACCATAAGTAAATTTCCTTTATCCTGCATCCCTGAGGATGACGTGATCACCGAATTTGCGGACTAAATCATTGCATTTTTGCTGTGCAGCTCCTTTTGGGCCGTCAATGGCTGACCCCATCTTTATGATCCCACAAGCGAACGAGTCTGGACCAAGGCCTGCGAAGATATAGTTCGGAGAGGGCGGTGATAGGCTTGACACTTTCTCAGGGATTGAAATAACTCCAAGCATGTGTGAAGTCCTTAATGAGGAAGGAGAGGTGTTAGACAGACAGAGTGCTCCTGCTAGAGGCCCAATGGAAGCAGATGTGCCTTCGACGACAGCTCTAGTGGTGGCTCAAACAGCCAAAATGGTTTCCAAGCGTGAAGAGGCAGAGAAGGA
Organism: Allium sativum; assembly: GCA_030737875.1. Lineage (NCBI taxonomy): Eukaryota > Viridiplantae > Streptophyta > Magnoliopsida > Asparagales > Amaryllidaceae > Allium > Allium sativum. The sequence continues at coordinate 556,817,136 of CM060915.1, forward strand.
GAGGGCTTCTGACGAGGCCTATAAGAAAAAGGAGGACCATGAATCCCAACGGAGGGTCGCTGAGACCCTCGAGGAAACCAAGGCTGTCGATTCCATACCGCATTAGTCACGGAAGCTTACCGAGCGGCGGGCCGCTAGAGAGGCCAAGGAGAAGGCTGAACAGGAAGGAAAGGAGGTCCCGTAATAGAGCGAGGCCCTGATAGGCCTAGTTGTTGGGAGTGCCCCTATATCTATGCCGCTTGCCATCATTACTGACATCACTTCGATCTCCAGCGGTGACGGTGCTGGTGAACGACGCCTTTTGGTTACTCATGAATCAGTTACTCCTCTGAAGGGCCGAGGAAGCAGAAGTGGGTCAAGAAATAAGAGGTATGGCACGAAGGATGACCCGTCATGTACTGAATCTGCAAAGAAAGAGCACAAACACAAGGACAAGAAGAAAAAACATGATTAGTGCCAGTAACTTAAGTAGAAGTTGCCGTTATTTTGGTAGTGTAGGCCGATAGTTTACAAGAGTATGGCCCTCGCTTTTGGTTTTTCAAGACATGTTGTGGTTCTCATGTACACCCTGTCATTAGAAAGGAATATGTTAAACACGTAGTCTATTAAATGTGTGTGCAAAAATTGGAATATGAAGTAGTAAAGATCGCAGTTTATGTCAAGTGCTTCGATGTTCGTTTTATGTTTTCCAGCGTCCTATACTTGCATATGCATACTTATTGTCGCACTTGTCATAAAAGCGACTGGGTACCGCTCTCTGGTTCAATTATTCCAGAGGGGTATAATAGAGCGCTGGTTTCAGTAAGTTTCCCTCACCTCAGGAAACCCGTAGTTTGCGAAACTAGGTTGTGCGCCTGCTGTTTTGGGTTGCCCGGGGTTAATCCCAAGTATAGCGAAGGCGTAAGGCGTTGCGTTGTGCGGTCCGCCAGGTGGGTGGCTCTCCCATCGTTCATCGGGTTGGGGCGAGCCATCGGTGTCATTTATTCGCTGACGAGGTGAGCCTGGATCATCAGCTCGTAGGGTCCAATCATGACCATGGGCTACCCCTAATCCTAGAGTGTTAAGGGGGATGAAACGATTTAAGGTCGGTCTTGGTGCTGCGCCAAGATTCGACCGGTACCCGCGATCGGCGAAGAGAGACTTGCATCACTTCTAGTCGGCCGCTAGGTGGTGGCGCCAAGTCGCCTGGACTTGGACGCTGAACGATTTATCCTTGTCCTCGGCACGGGGAGAGGTTCCAGTTAGTGGTTGTTTATACTCGATCGCTCCGCGGGCCGGTGATTCGAGTAGCATTGCCAGCTTCCATGCTCAGGGTGCCGGACATAGCCAAGTATTTCAGCCCCGGTGTTGGCTCGAGGTTGAGATGGCGACACCGGCTCCCGTCCCCGGGGTGCCGATACCGCGATTGCATGTTTGATTTATGCTGGTTGTTAGAACTAACAAGGCACATCACGTGAGAAGTAAACAACAAGGAGATATGAAACTGAACATCATTTCTACTAATAACTTTGGCAGTAGTAGCCTTTACAATGCCTTAAATTTCTAGGAAATAAAACATTGTTGGAAAGCACAAACAACCGTAAACCGAGTTATGTAAAGTAGTGGCGGAATGTTCGCTATTCCATGCCCTTGGGAATTCAGCTCCGTCGACGGTGGCGAGTTTGAAAGTTCAATCGCTAAGCTTTCGTTGTATGGAGTACGGGCCTTCCCAATGAGACGCAAGGCCTGTTTGCTGGGGAAAACCCCGCTTTAAGACGAGGTCGCCGATGTTGAGGTCCTTATGGCAGACCCTGGAATTGAAGTATCGGGCTAGTCGTTGCCATTGGGCAGCGGCTCGGAGGTCGGCTTCGTTCCTTTTTTCCCCTAGTAGGTCGAGTGACTCCAGAAGTAGATCTTGCTTTGTCTTGGGATCATAGTAAGTGACTCAATGGGATTGAAGCTTGAGCTCGATGGGAATGACGGCTTCGAATCCGTATGCTAGGCCGAAAGGAGTATGACCCGTTGTTGTCTTATGGGTGGTCCGGTAGGCCCATAGGGCCAGAGGAAGCTCGTCTGCCCACATGCCCCCAGCCTTTTCCAGACATTTCTTGATGATGGATTTGACGACCTCATTAATCGCCTCGACTTGCCCATTGGCTTGGCGATGAGCCACCGCTGAAATTATTTTATTGATGCGATGGCACCGACAGAAGGCATTGAACTCGGTGCTCTCAAACTAGGTGCCGTTGTCAAAGATGATAGCTTGGGGAACCCCATAGCGGGTAATGATGTTCCGGACAACAAATTTTATCATCTTCTTCGTGGTAATTGTGGCGAGGGCTTTATCTTCTGACCACTTGGTGAAATAGTCCAATGCGACGATGGCGTATCGTGCCCTGCCTCTAGCCATTAGGAGAATTTCGATGATGTCGATTCCCCACATAGCGAACGGCCATGGGCTGACCACTTGAGACAATTTTGTAGGCGAGGCTCTTGGGATCTTGGAGAAGCGATGGCACTTATCGCACTTGCGAGCATAGTCCGCGGCGTCTTGATCAAACAAGGGCCAATAATAACCATGTCTAAGTATTTTTCTGGCCAGGGTTTGCCCCCCAGTGTGGTCGCTGCATTCGCCTTTTGCTCAACACTCGGAGGGCGTCGCCGTAGGCTACCCATCGGAGCAAGGGAACAGAAAAACCCCTAAGGTAAAGTACTCCATCCATAAGAAGGTACCAAGCTGATTGGCGAGTGAGCGCCCTCCTTTCTTTGTAGTGCTTTGGTAGGGTCACGTGCTGTAGGTAATTCCTGATCGGTGTCATCCATGACTCGGGCTCGGGTTCGGTACCCATGACCATCTCTGTTTGTCCTTGCTTGATGCTCCGAGAGTTAAGCACTTCAACTGGGGCAAACCCATTAAGTTTCGGATCTTCGGCGCTTGCCATCTTGGCGAGGGAATCTACTTTTTCGTTTTGCTCTCTGGGGACATGGGTGATGACAAAATGGTCAAAGTGGGTGAGTAGCTCCTGAACCCGGGCCAGGTATAGGGCAAGTCATCCCTCTTTCGCTTGATACTCTCCCTACACTTGACGGACAATAAGCTGAGAGTCGGAAAGATTTGGACGGTCTCCAGCTTGAGTTCGATAGCGATTCTGAGCCCGACGATCAAGGCCTCATATTATGCGTCGTTGTTGGTAATAGGGAAATTCAGTCTTAACGCATAACATATCGGGCGTTCTTCAGGGGTGATGAGGACGACTTCGGCCCCAGAGCATTTCCTGTTAGAGGAGCCGTCCACGAACAATTTCCATTGAGTACTAGGAGTTTCGGCGTTTTCCATAGGAGTCTCCTCTGGTGTAATGAATTCCGCTATGAAATCTGCGAGAGCTTGGCCGAGGATGGCTCGCCGAGGGATGGACGTTATCTCAAATTGGCATAGCTCCATTTTCCATTTCAGTAGTCGGCTGCATGCCTCGGGCCATTGTAAGACCGAACATAGCGGTTGGTCGGTGAAAACTTTTATGGGGTGAGACTGGAAGTATGGTCGGAGCTTTCAAGAGGAAATCAATAAGTAGAATGCCAGCTTTTCCAGCTTCGGATAATTCCTTTCTGCCCCCGTCAACCACTTGCTGATATAGTAGACATGTCGTTGGATATGATCTTTCAGGCGTATTAGTGTCGAGCTGATTGCCTGCGCAGAGACAGCCAAATAAATGTATAAGTCCTCATGGTCTATGGGCTTAGACAGGATAGGTGGTCTCTTTAAGTGATCCATAAGTTCCTTGAATGGCTGGACGCATTCGGCGGTCCACTCGAAGTGGCATTTCCTTTTTCGAAGTAAATCGAAGAAAGGAATGCACTTGTCGGTGGCCTTAGAGATGAATTGACTTAAAGCGGCAACCTTTCCATTCAGACTTTGGACATATCTAATGCCCTTGGGGACTCGGATGTCCCGAATAACTTGGATTTTTTCTATATTGGCTTCGATGCCCCAAGAATTGACAATGAAACCTAGGAATTTTCCCGAGGCGACTCCGAAGGAGCATTGTTTCATGTTGTACTGGCGGAGGACATCGATCATTTCAGAGAGGTTGTGGATGTAGTCGCTCGATATTTTAGATTTTACTAGCATATTGTCCATTTACACCTCCATGGATCTTCCGATTCGATGTTTAAAGAGACGACTGACCATTCGTTGAAAGTGGCGTCGACGTTCTTGAGGATGAAAGGCATGATACGGTAGCAGTAAAGTCCAAGGTTGATTATAAAGGAGTTATGATCCTGGTCACGAAGATTCATTGGGATTTGATTGTATCTTGAATAGGCATCGTTGGAAGATAATAGCTGGTACCAGGCAGTTGAGTCGACCAGTCTGTCCATCTTCGGGAGCAGGAAGCTGTCCTTGGGACATGCCCTGTTTAAATCGGAGAAGTCAATGCACGTTCGCCATTTACCGTTAGCTTTCTTGACCAGGACCGGATTGGAGACCCACTTAGGGTAGTCGGCATCGCAAATGAAGTTGTTGTTGAGTAGGCGGTCTACCTCTTCCTCGAGTGCTTTGGACCTCTCGGGTCCCAAGAAGCACCATTTCTGCTTGACTGGAGGCATCGTAGGATCTAGGCTTAGAAAGTGACAAGCAACAACGAGATCATTTCCTTTCATGTCAGAGTGATTCCATGCGAACACATCCAAGTTGGCCTTCAGGAAATCTATAAGATCTTCTTTGATTGCGGGGTGGAGTTGCGATCCTACCTTCAACACCCTTGTCGGGTCGTTGAGGTTGATGGGGACATCCTTTGTGGATTCGACCAGGGTGGCCCTCTCATATCCGAGATCTTCGTCCTTCCATGGGTCGTGGTCATTGGAAAGAGGGTTGTGGCTCCTGAGCCTGGGCCCAAACGTGACTGATTACTATGTTGTGATGTTCTTGGCGCAAGAAGGTGTAAGCACGGCTTTGCCCTTTTCCTTATTCTGCGCGTTCTTCCATTCTATTGCATAACATTCTCTGGTGCTCACTTGGTCGCCTTTGACTGTTCCAATCCCATTCTCTGTCGGGAATTTCATTATGAGAGACCACGGTGCCATACAAACCCGAAATTCAGTGAGAAAAGGGCGTCCTAGAAAATCATTGTAGGGGAGTTAATATCTATCACCACTAAAGTGAGAATCTGGACTCGGCTTCGGTCCCCTTCGCCCAGTTCCACAGGTAGCTCGATCATACCTACGAGGGAACAAGAGGCCCTGTTGAAGCCATGGATCACAGCAAGGCATGGCTTTAAATCGTTCGTTTCCAATTTCATTTGGTCGTAAGCGGTTTTGAAGATGATGTTGACCGAGCTGTCAGAGTCAATTAATACCTTTCTAACAGAAGCAGCATCGATATGAGCTGTGATAACTAGTGGATCGGAGGTCGGGATATCAATCCCAGTAGAATCTCTTTCGTAGAAAACGATGTCATCCCGCATGGTCTTTTGTAGCTTGGCTGGGGCGGATTCGTTGAGAGTAGAGCAGGCTTCATAAGTAGCATACTTTATTGAGCTCACGTACTCCTCCATTTTCCAAAACCTGTCACGTGTGGGGTAAGGTCCGCCACATATAGTGTTGATCACAATCTCACGCTTCAGATTAGATGGACCCAGAGCTGCCTTGCCGGGCGCCGGAGGATCCAGTACCGAAGGCTGAGAGTTCGGTTCAGGAGGAAAGGGTTCTTGGACATATTGTTTGAGTCGTTTCCCACGGATAAGCTTCTCGATTGCGTCCCTAAGCTGGCGGCACTCGTTGGTGTCGTGCGCGTACACGTCGTGGTATCGACAATACCTTATGGTGTTCTTCTCGCAGTTAGTTGATTCCCTAATACGTGGCTTTTTGTACGGCAAAGTGTTGCATGTTTCCAAGTAGATTGTTTCTAAGTCTTCGTTTAATGAGGTGTAGGTCTCGAACACACGATGAGGGCACGGTCTTCCTGTCTCCGCTGGGATTTGTCCATTGTTTCGGCCACCCGGCCTACCGTTGTTTGGTTTTTGCCTGTAGGGACCTTCCCCCTATTTGGATTGAGGGGCTCCCCGACTTACCTTCCTCTAAGGTTGTTATTTGTGGTGTCCACTTGGGGTCAGTGTGACGACTGGTGGCGGAGAGTTGGTTCCGTCTTGCCTCCTCTTGGCATAAGTACTGATCCTCCTTCTCATAGAAGGCATCGAGGCTCTTTGGCTGCTTCTGATCGATCCATGCCCCGAACTCTAAAGTAGGGAGGACGCCTTTTGCTAACTGAAAGAGCACGGTGTGAGGATCTGGATCTTCGACCTCAGCGAGAGCTATGTTGAATCGAGAAAGGTTGCTTTTGAGCGACTCGGCGGGCCCTTGGTATAGGTTGGACAGAGTGAGGGCATTCTTAGGAGTCGAGATATGAACCCTGAATTGCTTGACTAATTCTACTGCTAATTGCCCGAAGTTGTTAATGGAATCGAGTAGGAGGCGAGAGAACCAAAGTAAAGCAGTTCCGGATAGGAAGACCAGGAAGCATTTGCATTTGTCTAGGTCACTACCCCGGCTCGAGTCCATTTGCCATTCATAACGATTTAGGAAGGCGCAAGGATCGGTAGTTCCATCATAAAGGGGCATTTGTGGCATGCTAAAGCGCCGTGGCCATTCAGTTCATTCACCCTTCTAGTGAAGGGATTACGCCTAATGTGAGCCTCCTATGAGCCATGTCGCCCCCTAGCATTTCCCTCATGATCCTTCGTACCATGTCGGGAAGATATGTTGGATGGGGATCCGCCATCGGAATCCGTGGGTTTTGGCGAGGTTCTGGAGTTCTATTGCGAGGGCGCCTTCTATATTAGACGTCCGGATTGTCTTCCTCTATGTCCTCGACGTCTATAATTGGGTCTTGGTGTGGACAGTGAGGTGGGGCAGGGTGATGTGGTTCCTGTTCTAGAGGAACGCGGGCCGTAGGAATAGCGGGCCCATCATACTGATTATCCGCCGTCGAGTTGTGTCGAGGAAGAGGTAGGTTTGTAGGACCTGGTCCGTCATTGATGATCAAGCGAGAGCGGTCTCGGTACTGCGCCCCCTCGCTATATGTGACTGTGGTTCGGTCGCCATTCTCATTCCCGTTGCTGTTGGCATAGCCATTGCCATTAACGTTATCGAGAACATTGGTACGAGCGACGACATTATTAGTGAGGCTAAACCTCCTTCTTTGATGTGGGCCCCTTGACTTGGAAGAGGAGGTTTCCAAGGTAGTTGGTCGAGGTCGAGCGTTGCTCCAAGCTAGCTGAAGTTGAGCGACGACGCGCTGACTTTCTTGAAGTTATCGCATAAGGTCGATGTTATTCCTTAATGCTTGATTAAGCTCGACTGCTGTGTTCTCATATTTTTCATTAAGCGCGCGGATTTGGACTTGTGTAGCGGGCGCTTCGGGGTCCACAACAGGAGGGACATCTTCATTAGTGGCCGGAATGTCCATGAGTCGAGGTTGCTGGGATATCCCGACCTCGGCTGCGGCTGAAGAGCCGGCCATCGCGTTCTTCGGTCGTTTTTCCATCATGAGCGGACTTGGCAGTAGGTTAAGCAAGGAACCTCAAGCTCGTCGAAGGTAGAGATGACAATGTGCGACAAAGGCACGAAATCCGAGTATTCTCAGTGAAAGCACCAAATGATGACGACAAAAAATGCCGAAAGCACCAAGGATTCCTATTACTAGGAATTGTTATTATGATTGCAAGACTAAGCAAAAGAAAGCGGTAAATGACATAAAGAATTTACAGTGGTTCGGCCTCGGGAGAGACCTACGTCCACTTTGGAAAGGCGTTGGAATATTATTAATCACTCAAGAATTACAAAGTAGAGGCATGCTCATGAAATTTCATTACATTCACTTTCATAATTGTCGTAGGCTAGGTATTTGGGAAAAAGACTATTTAGTCCTTCTTCTTCCTCAAATAGGAGATGCCGTTAGTGAGGCTCATGAAGCTCTATGAAGGTCCCAAGTGATGAAAATCTAACCCCTTTGAAGTGTGAGGCTATGGGCTATTTATAGGAGAGGGTTTAGGTAGGATTAGGTAGAGTAGGTAGGAATGGGGGACCGCATGCAAAAATTCGCACCCGCCACCTGCACATACACAAATTTCAAACCCGGGTCTAGGTGTGAAATTTCGCACTTGCTGGGTGCGAGATTTCACACCCGCAGGGTACGAAATTTCACATCTGTAGGGTGCGAAATTTCACATCTGCAGGGTGCGAAATTTCACACCTGCAGGGTGTGAAATTTCGCACCTGCTAAGTGTGAATTTCACACCCTTCCAGGTGCGAAGTCCCCCTGTCGGGGGAGGGGCGAGGATCTTAGGTTTGGGTGCTTGAGGCTTGCGACTCCTTCAGGGTCTGAGGTCTTAGTTCGGGAATATTCTTTGAGCGCTGTGAGGTTCTAAGTGGTACAACCCCTCCTTAATCCTGCTCCCTTCGCTTCTAAGCGTCCCTCTTGGCCTTAGCTTCACGCAATGTGTTGAGTTGAGCGTGTCCGATGTAATTTTGGGAACCGGACCAAAAAGCCGATTAACATTTTCACTTTGAACATTTCCAATTTAAAGATTCTTTATTTGAATTTATTATTGACACTCGATATCACCTATGAAGTTTGAGTCAAAATATTCCTTCACTGAGGGCTTACTGTTTATGTAAACAATTCTTTAGTATTTTATTTTTAGCTCTCACACAATATCACTTATGAAGTTTGAGTCAAAATACCCAACTTTAAAATAAACTTTTTAAATAATTGTTTTTAGTTCTCACACCAGTCCCATGACTGACTTGGAGTATATTATTTCCCACCTAAACTGAGCATATTGTTTCCCACCTAAACTCTGGGTACCCATATTTTCTACGGACAGTCAGTAGTTTTGATTTTGCAAATATTCTTTAACAGGATCCTGGATTATAGTTAGAGCTATACTTTGGATTATTTTGTAATCTTTCGCTGTTTGTATTTATGTATTTATTCTTCCGTTGTATATCTGTTATTTGTGCTATGGTATTCTTGTACTTTGATGTAAAATTGTTGTAATAGTAATGAAAAGTTCTCTTGTGTTCTGTTCTGATGTGCCGTATTCTCATAACGATATGCTTGGTTAATCAGTTTAAATCGGTTTAGCGATTAATTCGACCGAGAAGGGGGTCGTTACATCACTGGTCTGTTTTGCTTTTGTTAATTTTCTATTAATTTAAATGTTTTAACGCTAATAACTTTTTCATACGAGCTCTGCTTGATGTGCTTTGGACTCGTACCGAAACTCCAAACAAACAGAATTGGTTTGGTTAAGATCGAAGACAACTAAAAAATTGCGTTCGTTTGCATTTTGACTGGGCTCAAAATCAAATATAAGTGTTTAAACCCCACTCACGAAGTTCTAAGAATTCTATTGCAAGTTAAATTATATTTATGAAATTATATGATTTATTTAACCGTTTTTTGAGAAGTTAAATTGACATTGAATAAAAATACCTGTTAACTAACACTCGACATGTGATAATTGATATTGATTTGATTTATTATCCTGATTAACTGTTTGGTTTTTAAATATTCTTTATAATTGAATTTGAGTAGATTCAATTTGGATTGAGATTAAATCAATATTCAATCGAACGGACATTTAAATTGTCATTGAAATTGGATTACTAATTAGAACACCGACATTAAATAACAAGTGATTGTTGTGATGTATTGGTAGATTTGAATCAGTGTTATTAAGGGTGCACGACGCTAAAAGGCGCAGATCTTCTCTAGATCCTTGGCGCATGGCGTAGCAAATGGCGTGCATCTTTCTAATTTACTATGTATGTTTATTATTTTAATAAATTTAATATTTTAACAAAAAAAATTTAAAAAGTCATTATTTTTTGCCAAAACATATGCAACAAAGATTTATATGCATTTTACAAGGGAAAAAAACCTAAAGCATAAAATTTGGAACAAAATAGTTTTCAAATCCAAAATAATAATACACATTACTGATAAACTAGAAATCTAAATCTGGTCTAGCAACTATATTTTCCAATTGAATGTCTGTATCATAAGATTCATAAGCTTTACCATTTTCCTCATACATATCATTTAGATTTGTTTTTTCTTCGTGAATATGTAAACGAGCTGAAGCAGGTGATGAAAAACTTCCGATGTGGATGTTCTTCTACTTGGATATCTAGCTTCCTCCACTTATGCTGCTTTAGCAGCAACATTGCAAGTCAGGTCATCCTCATCGTCAAATACAAGCTCATCTTCAGCATCAGATGCATCATCCATATTTTCAATTAGCCATTCATTATCATCATCAATATCATTCAAATATATTATATCAATAGAGTCACAAATATTATACTTTCTTCTTAATGCTCGATTGCATTTAACAAATACCATATCACGAAATATTTTTATGTTGCACACAATCATATAAAGATATTAGACATATTCACACATATGCCAAAAAAATCTATCTAAGGGCATGTTTAAGAGTTGTTTAATGTTTATATTCTGATAATGCCTCCACCAAGTCTGCTTCTCTTGATTTATTATTAAGGGGTCTCGGTCCTATTCATTGGATTTTGCATTTATACTAGGCAATATTTTATGATCTTTTATACATTACATCATATACTTCTAACAGTATCAAAATGAATATAAACTATGTTAGATAATAAAAATATGTCAGTTCTAAATGTCAGCATGCTAAGGTCAGTCAATTACATAATTGTAAGGTTATTAACTAGCTGTGATAATAGAATCTATTAAATAATAGTAAAGTAGAAGAATTTAAAGCTATCTTAGGACTTTTCTCTCTTCTCCTTATTTCTCTCTAGATATTTTCTTTTTCAAATTAGTTTATCACTTTATACTTATTTATTAACCCTCTTCCTTTGTTTTACCTCTATCAACATTTTACGTTTTAATATCAATATTTTAAAGTTTATATAATTTTTATTTACTTATAATTTGATAGTTAAATGCTAATATTTAATATTTATTTCAAAATATTTAAATTAATAACATAAAAAACTAATTACTTGAATAAATTTAATTAGCTAATGTTTTTATAAATATTAATGAATGGAAAAAATAATGTCTTTTTGCTCTAAATATTTGTGTTTCTTATTCTCTACAATCGTTTAAGTCCCTTTTATTTTTTCCTATATTTTACCTTTCATACTAGGTAATAAAATTAACGACATAACAACAGATCACTTGAATAATTTAGCAAACTATCATTCTTTGATTCCCTAAATAGATCACATCAAGATTTAAAAAAATCGAAAAAAAAAATCATTTAAACGTAAAAATACGTTAATCACATAACATAAACTATACACATAAGCAATATTCACAAATTCAAAGTTCAATTCATTTACATTAATGTACCTACCCTTAATTGCATTGTAGTATTAACGCCAAGCACCTACATTTCAAATTTATTTAGTTATTTACAGAACATTCCAAAATATCACTTAATATTGCATATCAAATCAATATGTTTAAATTAATTATGTGATTTTGAATATAATAAATAAATACAATTGACAAGTTGTTGTAAATTCATCTAATTGTTGTTAAATATGATGGCTAAAAATGTACACCATATTCATATGACAACATGGTAAAATTGGGTTTCCATTTAAATATAAACTTAAATAAGTCACACAATATAAATAATATATGTAAATGATAGTAGGAAATTAATATATTATTTATATCAGTGATTTTTATCATACATTGAAGGAAAAAACCAGCTTTAAATATACGCATTTTTAATATCTCTATAATTATTTACTGAACCCTCCCTTCAAAATTCTTTCATGATACTTTATTTTTAAATCCATATCTTTAATGTGTTATTAAGGGCACCCTGGTTTCCTCTACCAAACACAATATATAAAAATAATGAACATATCAAATTTTACATACTTCCTAATACCAAGATATTTCACATGGCAATAAACCATCTTGTAAAATCAGTTTGCACAGAGAGCAAACGCCGAAAAATACCATTTTCCGTGTCCATCAACTACCAAACTACTATTGTTTTGTAGTTGATCGTCGTGGAAAAACGTGTTGATTGACGGTTGTTCGCTATGTGAAAAATCAAAATTAATGTATTGCTAGCCCTTTAAAGTTTTGGTATACGAAAGTGTGTGATCTAATATTTCATGGTATTTTTTAGTACTGGTATTAGTACGAAGAAACCAAGATACCCTTAGAAACACACTATGTTTAAACTGCTCATGAAATCTTAAACTTAAATTACAAAAATAATCTTAGTGATTATTTAGTCCATTTTTCTAATGCCCCTTAAAAGTAAACTTCAATTTTACAATGTGTATTCATATTAAAAAAAGATATTTTAATTTCCATTCAACTATAAAAACATATAAATCACATCATATAAATTATGTACATTGACAGTAATAATACAGCTAATTTGTAAATTAGTTATGATTCATTTATATCACTAATTTATCATACACTATATCACAAAATTCTTTTTTAACGGACATAACTCCACAACATTAATATACGCCTTCTTAACAAATTTCTTTTTAATTCATCTATATAGTTGAATTAATTTCATAATTTTACATTTAACTTATTCAAATAGATATCGTTAAATAATATTTGCTAACTTATCGAATAAATTACTAACCTACACAAGTTTCAAAATGTATATATATTCATATTAACAAGAATGATAAAATTATTTTATTTTTTGAATTAATACACATATGTATTATTTGTGTAAACTGTGGATATGTAAAAATAATATTAATCTTGCTTATAGTTTATATATACCATACCAATTTTTTTATATATTATAGAATAAGGTACTCATTTTAACATCAAGATTATAAATGAACAACAATATTATGTGCAACACATGGGTTACACATTAGTTGGAAATAACAATGATGTAGTTATATTTTCATATAACAGAAAAGATATTAACAAGTTATTCACATTTCATGTCATTATGATAATAATAGTAATAGCAGCAGTGATGGTAAGAGTATTTATAATAGTAGTTATTGTAGACCGAAATGCGAAAAAAACAAGAAAACCATAATATAAAGAAAAGGCGCATCATTTTTCGGCTTGTGCCATTTATGCGCTGCGCACCATTTGCGTCATTTGACATGCCTTTTCGTATGCGTTGCGCCATTAGTAAATGTAGTGCAAATGCCACACCGCGCCATGGTGTACCTTTCATAACTATTATTGGATGTTGTTGCATGTGTATGATTATTGATTGTTATGATTGGATGATCTTAATTCCAATGATTATTGATTATGGTTAATTCTTGTTATCATCCCGTTTATCATTTAAATTGTATAAGTTGTTATATACATCTTTTGGACATTAAATACCCAAACTAAGAAATGAGTTGAAATGATATATACTCAGGTAATTCAAATTTAAATTTGATGGTCGCTTGGCCATAGGGTAGAGAATTAAATTATAAACCCCAAATTTGATTAATTGAAATGTTTTCAAATTTATAAATTTGAATTTACTAAATGGAATCGATTAATGAATTTTGGCTTGAAATTTTGGTTCTAAATGTTGAAGTTGAAATTAGAATTTATATTAAATAATTTCAAGTGTTGAATATGAAAATTTAAGTTTTGAAACTAAGTTAACGTAAATGTGTTAAAGTTGTGATTTAAGTTTTGATCTAATTTAATGTAATATGTTCAAAATTGAAATTTAGATTGAAATCGTTTTATCGAGATTGAATTTGGATTGGGAATTTGAAATTCAATTGATTATAAACTGAAGCTTGAAATGATTTAAAGTTTGATTTAGATTCAAAAGGGTTTAATGTGAAATTTGAAATTGGGTTCAAATGGCTTAAAAGAAAATAAATTATTTTATTCCAAACTATTGTATACAAATTTATTTTTCAACTGGTACTTTTCTTTAAGTTCAAACCTACTTTTTATTAAAACCATTTCCATTATACTATGTTATTTCAAATTATTTTCTACTAATATTATTTTCATCTAAATCTATTATGAAACCAAGATGTTTGAGCTCGAAATTGTTTTAAATGTAAGGATCATATTTTATTCCAAACTATTACGTTAAAATCTATTTTTCAATCAGTAATTTTTTTTTAGTTTCAACCTACTTTTTATTAAAACCATTTTCCATTATACTATGTTATTTCAAACCGCCAAGATAGTGTGGCTAGTGATAAGGTGAAAACCTACTGAGTAAAAAGTGAAGAGTTCGAGACTCCCTCTATACCTATATATATGGTGATGTATTAACCAATTTCAAAAAAATGTTATTTTAAACTATTTTTGTAACGACCCGGAATTTTGGAACCAATTTAAAATTTTTATTTTGGAAATTTTAATGGATTTTTAATATTTAAAATGATTTATTTTAAATAATAACAACTAAAAATTTATTTTAATCGAAGTTAAAAAGAATAAATTTAATTTAATTATAAAAGGAGTTTGAAATTTTGATTTTAAACTTCAACTGAATATACAAAATTCAAAATAAATCAAAATTGAGCGAAACAAGAAATATTTAAATCTGTTCTACTATATCTTTCTAATGAATGTGAAAAACTGAGATTTCACTTTATAAATTAAAAGTTATGTCCAGTTTAAAATTTAGAAAAGTCGTTGTAGAATTTTATTATATTTTAATATAATATATTGGCCTTTAAAATAGCCATTTTTCAAACAGCCTCGGTTTTCGACGAAACCACTTTTGTTGGAACCGGAATGTCAAATTATTGTTAAGTTTAATTTTCCAGAATTTTTCGAATTAATATGTGAGCGTGGCAAAGGAAAATGTGTTTTACCAATTTCAGTCAAATTTAATCGACTTAAAAATGGCCATTTTTCAAACGGTCTCAGAATTCGACGAAATTAGTTTTGTTAGGATCGTATCGTCATAACAAAGCCAAACATATTTTTCTGTAATTTTTAGAGTCCGTATGTGGCCCCGGTAATTTAAAACGTATGTTTAAATTTAATATATATTGATTTATATTTTATTTTGAATAAAAACTAATCGTAACAATCAAATTGGCTTACGAAACATATGCTATTGTGTTCGGAATGGGGGTATTTAGCTAGAGGCAACAGTCGTTGGGTGCTATTTGGAGTTGATAGCAATGAACAAATATTTTTCAAGTTAAAGGAATTAAATATAATAAATTATTTATTATAAATAGACTAAAAAGGATAACCCTAATTTCCATCTCGCTTTCAGCATACCAGCCGCCACTCGCTTCTTCAATGGCTGAAAACAACCGAAAATGATTCACAAAAATTTCCCAATTCACCTCGAAATTCAATCCAACTTCTATCCGAAATTTATAGTCCTCAGTTTGATCTTTAATATGGTACAGTTGTGATCAAGTATTATTGCCTGGACGATGGGATTTTGGAGCGCAAACACCGACAGTTCGAACCGGATTTCTGGCGCCATATGAGGTGCGAGTTGGGTGCCGTTCAGGGTGTGGGAGGAATGACTGGCGACGGTTGGCGGGGCATCATCTGATCGGAGGCGGAGGGTCGGTATTGGCCAGCGACGGCGGTTCTTGAGTTCGATGATGGGGTTGGATGTACAGAGGAGTTAAACGAAGAGAAGGACTGTGAATTTCAGCGATGGTAATTAACTTGTTAGTTAGTAAATAAAAACCATAATGTTTGCAAATAAAAACCATATTGTTAGTAAATAAAAACCGTAATGTTTGTAAATAAGAATCAATTGTTTCGTAAATAAATAAACATTGTATTGTAAAGAAATAAACATTGTTCTGTAAGGAAATTAACTTTGTTTTATAAAAAGAAAAGATATTGTTTTTGTAAATAAAATAGAACAATGTTTTGAAATTAAAACATACAATGTTTTGAAATAAAATAAACATGGTTTTTATAAAAAGAAAATAACATATGATTTGAAAAAAAAACATATGTTCTTGGTATAAAAATCTAAAATTTATATTTATGTTTTTGTTATAAAAATGTAATGTTTTTAAAGAGAAAAATTAACATCGCTTTGTTATGAAAATTAACATCGCTTTGTAATGAAAAAATTAACATCGTTTTAAGATGAAAGAAGAGTATCGTTTTGTAAATGAAAATCATATCGTTTTGTAAATGAAAATCACTATGTGTTTGTAAACAAAAGAAAGGAGGAAGGTGATTGTTTTATCTAACATTATTTTTAAATCTGCTTAAAATATACATTGTTTTGAAATATAAAATAAATATTGTTTTGAAATAAAAAAAATGAAAACATTGTTTATAACACAAAAGTAACATTGTTTTTTTTTTAAAACAAAAGTAACATTGTTTATAAAAGAAGAGTGACATTGTTTTTTTTATAAATAAACTATACATTGTTTTTATAAATAAACTATACATTGTTTTTATAAAATAAACATATCTTTGTTTTGAAAATAAACATATCATGGTTTTGAATTAAACATATCTTTGTTTGAAAATAAACTTTGTTTGAAAATAAAATAGAACACTGTTTTGAAAAAAAAAAGAACACTGTTTTGAAAATAGAAAAATAACTTTATTTTTCACTGTATAAAATAACATTATTTTTCACTGTATAAAATAACATTATTTTTCACTGTAGAGAAAACATTATTTTTCACTGTATAGAAAAATATTATTTTTATTTATAAATATCGTTGTTTAAAAGAATGCGATTTTTAAAGATGTAAATAACACAGTACTAAAAATGTGATTTCTAATATAAACCGCGTGAAACAGATTTGCTATGAAACTGACGGGAAGCTGAACGGAACCAAAATCATCAGCTAAAGACTAACGGAGTGAAAACCAAAGGTGAGAACTCTTTCTCACTCAACCTTTTAATTCAGTTATTTATTAATTTATTATTTTTATAAGTAAATATATGTAAATTATCTGTGTTAGGAATATTTGTGGTTGGTTATATCTGTTGCTTATATGATTTGTTATGTATGTTGTGTTTTGAGATGATTTAGATTTACGATATCTCACATGTTTAAATTATGGTACTTTATCCATGATAATATAATCATGATTACACTTCCATATACAAGTTAACTGACTTGTTTATGTGATTGGGACGATAATTTTCACACATCGCCCAAGTGTACGAATAATAATATATTCTTTTATTACTTGTTGGTTGAAAACCCCACACGGGTCTTGGGATGATATTCACACATCTCCCTTGTGTTTAGTTATAAGCATTATTTCCCTATTTAATGCTTATACAGTATTAGTATGCACTTTGGATGTTTTGGATGTTTTAATGATACTTATCATTAGTATAGTATTCATGCGATGTATGAAATCCATATAACTTAAATTATATGGTAGCTGATTGGGTCTCATTCCAATTTAGGATTATAAGAAGGTTTTTTTTATATTCAGTTAATGATCAAAATATGGTTTTAATGAAAATTATCATAATTTATTTACAATAAAATTTTAATCTTTTTATTGTTATGTAGAAACATAAACATCACCATGGTTTGATTTGAAATAAAAATATCATTTTTATCGTTATGTAAAAATCACTCTTTTATCTATTTAACAACATGAGATATGTTTTCAAAATAAAATTTATTCTTTTATTTGAATGTAAGAAAATGAAATTTGTCAAAATATGTTTTAAATAAAAAATATCTTTTTATGGTTATGTGTGAATGGACATAATTTGATAGACGCTAAAAATTATCCTCTTATTTACATTTAGAAATATGTAAATGAACATAAGTTGATTAACGCTAAGAAATTAGCCTTTTGTTTTCATTTGGAAATATGAAATATGTTGAAATATAAAAAAAGTTAATCTTTTTATTTGAATGTAATAACATGAAATATTTTACATTAAAAAATCATTCTTTTAATGTCATGTATGAACATGGAATGTTTTACATTAAAAATTCATTCTTTTTAACGTCGTATAGGAACATATTTTGATTTACATTAAAATTCTCCCTTTTTAATGTCGTATGAATTTACAAAGGTTTTTATAAAGTATGTTCTAAATGGAAATTGACGAATATATATATATATATAATGGTTTGAATAGAACGTTTCGCGCAGCGACCATTCACGAATTTCGACCATTGATTTTGAATGGACGTAACGGAAGATCCGACCATCGAATTCTTCTAAAACCAGAACCTACGGGTTCATATCGAAAAGAGCTTTCATATGATAATAAGTGATTTGAAATCCAATGGTTAGTTTTTGAGAAATGTCAAATTCAAATTTGAATAAAAACAGCGTCAGTGCAGTTAAATGATCTGAAACGTCATTTAACTGAATAGGCCTATTTTTGAATAAATAAAAATAGGGAAAATTTATGTAAAATCATAATAACTGATTTAAAAGGGTTTTTGATGAAAAATTCCAAGTTTATAAAGATAAAAGGTATTTTTATCAGAATGAGTGATTTATTTATTTATAAATAAATAAAGAGGATTTAAGATGGTTTTAATATAACCAAGAATTTCCAATGAATATATTGGAATGGATTTGAAAGGAAATTATCTTCGGATTATTTCAGTATTGGATTTTGTGATGATACGGATATTATTTTGGAAATTTGGAAGATATTTAATTTCGTTATCTCCGATATGATATCCGTTGGTTCTAGAATTTGATATTGAATATAAGTCGATATAATTCCCATTCAAAGCTTTATATTTAATATTAAATAAGATTTGGGTTTGTTGTGAATGGTGTTTTGAATAACACTGTTTTTAAACCTATTTGAGTAAAGAATAAATCTTTTAATTAAGATTTCCAATTATTAAACATAATTGAAATTAAAAGTAAGTTGATTGTGGGTTGATTGTGGACAATGTTTTAAATGACATTAGTTCTTAAAACCCAAATCAATGGAATTTTCTAAAGCGAAGTTTTTCAATTTAATACATTAAATTGGAATTAAATGGAATAGGATTTTGGGTTTATCGTGAACAATGTTTTAAGTGACATTTGTTCTTTAACCCATTTATGATAAGATTAATTTCTCAAGATTTGATTAATCATTAAATAATGATATTAGAAGATTAAAACTAAATAAAGTTTTAATAAATCTTTAATTAGATTGAAATGGGAATAAGGTAATTAACTTTCCCGAATTTAAGAAGAAATCAAGAATGGAGTACCACCAGTTTTACTCCATGCGATAGTTGAATCTTCAATTAGATTCAAACGATAAAACGGTACTTAAATTTACCGTAACACATTGGGTTTAGAAATGGAGTACCACCAGTTTTACTCCATGGGATAAATAGGTTGGGATTGGGATAATGAAATAAATGACTAGTTCGGTAAGGCATAAACCTTGACTAGTTGGATAAGACTTAATGTAGTTTAAGTTAAGAAAATGTTAAATCTTTTGAAAATGATATCCAAAAGATTATTAAACTATATGTTTAAAGGAATTTTATCTTTGATTAAGTTAATGGGAACATTTCCCAGAGAAAGATCATTTAATTAAAAGAATATTCTTGATTGGAATGAGGCGTAGGTTGTTTTTTTATAGCACATGATTTTAAGATGCGCGATTTATTCAGAAAGACCGGATTTAACCCATTTTGAATAATTCATACGACGATTAAAAGTCGAAGATGAAGACGGTGGCTGAAGACCGGGGGTTTTCACATCGTATGGATGATTTCTGATATTTGATTGGACCGTACACCCAAGATGAGGGAATAATTGGTGATCATCCAGACGTATTTGGAGATCTACCGGATATGGTTTCGTTCAGACCCAGAGCGGACTTGTAAATGGATTGTGTGTCTGACATTATATTCCTTTGTATTGTATTCGTTGATCTTTGTTTAACGTATAGCTGTTTGGTGGTGGAGAATTTATTCTTCACTTAACACCCGGTTATATATTGATAGGTGATCAATGATATGGTATGGTCCGACAATGTGGCATGCTAAGATGCATATGATCAAGGCTTTTGTTGAAAAGCAAAACCTTGAGGATGAAGATCAAAGCACAGCGGAAATTAGCATAGCTTTGAGTATATCGTTACTTCGCGATCCTCACACCCCGGTATGATGGTTAACAGTTTGTTTGATTTGTAGGTTGACCAATATACTTTATATATACATGGATTGGGTCAACTGAGCATTGCTGGGTGTGGTCGCTCCACATCTGGAGATTGGGCAGTGATATCAGCCAAAGCCCATGGGGATAGAACACTAGATTGTTCTTCCAAAGTGCGTATTATATGTATTATGGTGTTTTCTCTTGCCGAGACGTAAGCTGTGGAGATACATTCGCGATATGTCTTTCGATTCAGGAGCCATCATGATGGAAACTCAACTTTCCAATACGAGCTTTGCGGTTTTTAGTTGTATATTTATATGGTGACATTATATATTATGCCGCTTACATAGTATATTATGCCACCTAAGATTGATACATTTATATTCAAAAATTTATTCCTACACTGTGCACTTATAGTATAAAAGATGAATTTCGCGTATTAAGCATTTTTGACCATTGTAAGGAAAAACTCTATCCTTCGGCGTACGTGCAAGGGATGGAGTCTTATAACGGTTTCATTTTTCTAAAAAGCATTTCGTTGTTTTATGCACTGGTATTCTTGGGAGGAAACCCGTTCCGTGTTAGCGGCGAGGTCCCTTGATTTACCTAACTTTAAAATAAAGTTAATAACTATTTTTGAGTTCTCATACCAGTCCCACGACTGACCTGGAGTTTATTGTTTTAACCTAAACTCTAGGTGCCCCTATTTTCCACATGGGCAGCTAGTAGTTTTGGTTTTGCAGATATTTATTCACAGGATCCTGGTTTACAGCTGAAGTGATATTCAGAAAGCTCTGTATCTGTGTATTTCCTTTCAGTTGTATTTTGTATTATTTTTCCGCTGCTATTTAAATGTAAATTTTAAATCTCTGATATTGTATTTCTAACGTAAATTTTTTTCATACTCTGGAATATTCTTGTACTCTGATGTAATTATTGTAATAGCAATGAAAATGTTCTTCCGTTTGTGTTCTGATGTGTGTTGTTCTCAAAGCAATCCGGCTTTCCTTTACGGGGAAGTTTGGGTCGTTTCAATTTTCTTCTAATACTATTTTTATTTACATCTATTTTGAATCCAAGCCGTTTGAGCTCGAAACTGTTTTAAATGTAAGGATCATATTTGCAAACTAATTTGATATATGATAATGAGAAATTGAAATTTGAACTAAATTAATTTTTGACGTTAAAATATGAAATTGGACTTAATTCAATATTGAACTAATTTCGGATATGATAATGTGAAATTTGAATTTGAATTAAACATTGAACGGATTTGTAAATGGAAGTCTGAAATCAAAATTTGAACCTAATATTGAACTCTTATACATGATAATGATAATATGATGGTTTATTAAAATATAAAATGACAACTTCATGTAGAATGACGATTGGTTGTTAAAAGAAACAAAGACTGTATTTTTACACACTCTCTGTCAATATTGAAATCATTTTAACAACTATGTACGTAGAGCATGTTCCCAAATGAAGTGGTTGGATCAGCAAACGTTTTTGGAATGAAGTAATTGAACAATGATGGATAAGCTTGATACTTATGTCATAATTAAAATAACTAAAATAGGAACTTACATCTGAACATTGAGGTTAGCCATCTCTAGAGAAAGCACTTTTTCGTATTACTCGCTTGACCTGAGATTCAACTAGTGCACCTAGATATGATATGAGGATATTGTACATGGTCGGCTTGTATAAATTACAACTAGCCAGAAAAGGAAAACTGATAGAAACCTATCTTGGACATTACCTTACGTACGTTATCATATTTTATACTTATACGAGCTAATACTGATTTTGATTTACTTTTATATTTATCTTTATTAATAGTTGTGTTGGAAACACATATTTTTGGTCTGATCGTGAAGTTCAATATTGCCTTTAATTTAAATTAAAAACTATCCCATAAAAATAGGATATGTGCGATTGATTTTTTATTTCAAAACTTCATTTATGTATGCATTGGCCCTTGAATAATGAGTCAATAACAATCCACGCGCGGAGCACATGTCATTACGATCGTTTTTTAACAGTTGTCTTGAAAACACAAACTTTTGGTCTGATCGTGAAGTTTCAAAATTACCCTTCAAATAATTTTATTTAAACAGTTGTCATCCTGAAAAATAGCATCTTTATAAAAAAGTATAAACATTGCTTAAAATTAGGATCTAATAGATATTACTTCTTTTGACAATTCAAAACGCTTTTTGACAAACTTAATATCACCTAAAAGAGGATCTTACAAATAATCTTCGTATACATTTAATTAAAAAACCACATTTATAGAAAATGATTTTGTGTAGCAATTTTGAAATCAAAATTCAAACTAATTGAATACGATTTTAATGCAAAAACAAAACTAAAAATAATTACAAAAATTCTTTATTAATAATTGTCTTGTAAGCGCAAACTTTTGGTCTGACCGTGAAGTTTCAAAATTGCCCTTCAAATACGTTACTTTAAATAATTGTCATCCTATAAAATAGCATCTTTATAAATAAAAAATCATACATATTTAAATAATAATTTTCTTGGAAACACAAACGTTTGATCCAACCGAAATTCCCTTTAGTTAGATATTAAAAAAAAAAACTGATTCTAAAATATAGGATATGCTAAACATATTTTATCTGCCGCATTTTGAATTAGTTCTTACAAAATAGGGTATGCAGTAACCTACTGCAATTTAATAGCTTAATTTAATCTGATATATGAGTAAGTCTACCTCGCATAAATATCAACATTAAAAAATAGGGTATGCGAATCAGTTTGAAAATTTCAATTCCTTTATAGTTTATACCATAAAAATAGGCTTCTAGAGAATACTCACTGTCCTATAAATGCTATACCCGTATCATGCTCATAATTGCACATTTGCACTCTTATTTCTTTTTCTCTTCACATGATCCGTGGTAACCTTTCTTCTTCCAAGCCATTCTTCCGGTTTGCTTTGCTACTTGCTCTTATATTATTTTATTGCATAATCCTCATAAATAACAGAACACTTCACCAGACATTGCTATACCACGCATCAATCCACAATTCCTCCACCACCCTCAAGCTTCCTCCACCTCAACACAACTTCAATCAAGCACCACATACAAAATCAATAAGAAGGATACCCAAAAAAGTATACCTGAAAGAACACATAAACCAAAAAGGACAATCCTCCATCACCATATTCAAGTTTCAGCATCTCTAAAACAACACCTGAACTTATGTTCCATTCACCAAGCGTTTTCTCCACGTCCACCACCATGACGCCAACGGATGCTTTTTGCTCCGATGCTAAAGGGTATTTTTTTTCCTTTCATGCGACGTAGCAAAAAGCATCCACCGGCGTCTGATGCTTCGGAGATGTTGAAACCCAAAACTGGGTTTTTTTTACATGAACAATAACACAATATTCACTCTACAGTACCGCAGTATCTACTCTGACTTTAAAGTGTGATTATATTGTAGAGGCCGAAGATAGGAAGAAAGGTAGACAGAGTTCAAATATTCAGATAGAGTGGTATACTTAAGTTGTCATTTCCTATGCATGATGTTTGATACTAACATTTTGAATTTTATTTTACGTCTTCCTTTCAAAAACAAAAAAGATGTTTGAATACTACTGAGGGCTAAGTTCATACATTGGAGAATCACGCAACAACATGCAAAGCTTATAAGGCCTATATAGAGAGATGATAGGTGACAAACTGGATATTGATTTGTATGCATGCTCTCTATAATCATGTAATTTTAAAATATAGGTTAAATTACATAGTAGAATATGTTATTGTACAAACTTTTTTCTACATGACGTGAAAAGGAAGCGGTTACTGCATGTATCATCAAGAATTGACATATATGAATAATCTGTGACATAATTTAATAAATTTTGGTTGCATCATTTTGAATGTATAAGCATAATGGGTAACTGGAATGCTAAAGCTATGAAATGTGATACAAGATGATATGGTTGTGTACACTTAACAGGCTTAAAGTTGTATTTTCTTATAACAATATAGATGTACAAAAATTAT
The DNA here is from genome assembly GCA_030737875.1 of Allium sativum. Lineage (NCBI taxonomy): Eukaryota > Viridiplantae > Streptophyta > Magnoliopsida > Asparagales > Amaryllidaceae > Allium > Allium sativum. The sequence continues at coordinate 556,841,244 of CM060915.1, forward strand.
CTTGTGGCTAAAATAAAGATGGTGGTAAGTTGTCAAGTTAATTCATGTAATTTTGGAGTTATTTCATCTATACTAGAAATAATTAGGATAACGAACCTCCTTCCAAAGTCAGGAAAGTGATCATAATAACGTTCTTGCTATTTTGAACCAATAAATTTAGTGTAGCTACTACAGTATAGTGCAGTGTGAGCTTCTATAAATTGTTATCTGTATAATATTTGACACATAGTTTAAACAGTATTTGTTGGAAACAGTGGCTCGGCTGAGTCGTGGACTAGGTCACTTTCTTGAAGACGTTTCGGCGATCTACTCAAGGTGCAAAGTAGTTCGTACTGTTCGCCGCCGCCTCTGGGATAAAACAGCCTCTTCCTTGTTTTTCTTTCTATATCGGACCATTTGCACATATGAATCCGATTCAGTTTGCACTCTAAAATAATACTGCTCAAGTTTATTTTCTTTCTATTTTTCAAAAAAGAATGGTTGAGAAGAGGATAGAAAAATATATATGATTTTTTTTTTCTATGGAAGAGGAAGAGAGGGCTTTTCTAGAAAAGAGCAATGAAAAAATGTTCTGTATTCTATATTCTTTCTGGTCTATGACCAAGTTCTTATACAGAAAAAAAAAACGGTGGCTATTCTAGTGGGTGGAAAATTGAACTGAAATTAATGCCATAATTAATGAAAAACCACTCAAAGAAATTTGCAATGTGTATATTGCATTCGTTTCATAAAGAGAAGATGAATGTTAATAAATATTTATTTATTACCATTCATTGCAATTTGTTAATGCTATTTATATTTTGTAACAACTCAATCAAATGCATGTATACATTTATATATATACACACTCAACTGTTATGCAAATGTAACAGCTCTAGCAGAAAATTTATTGATACAAAATATAATACCGTTTATAACTTCTAACGGCTCTATGCATTAATGGCTCATAAATATGCATTAACATCTCAAAATAATGGCACAAAATATGTTACCGTTATTAACTTACAACGGCTCGATTGAATTAATTGCTCAATAATAAAAAAAATTTGGTAATGCAATTAATTCTTCTTTTTTTAATAAATTCACAAAAAGTTCCAACAATCCCCCACTTGAATTTCTTAAAAAATATTTTTGAGCAGTTCATTAAAAAATACATAAGATTGTGCATAAACAAAGGTGTCATCTGACTTGAACCTTTGCATAGTGAATAAGATTCAGTTTTTACTAGAGTGACACGTAGTCTTGAACTCTATTCCTGACATCAAACCACACACAACCTTTCTAGAGTGCAATCAAATAAGCCCGTGCATTTATGGCCATGCACGTCTATCCCAGTTTAGTGAACGCTCTAGGAATCTTGCCCAGAACTCCATAGGAAACGGCCACATTTCCACATTCACAAAGGTGAGTCTATCAAGAGTACTCCTGAAGGTAGGTACTCCACTCCAAATAGAGTATAGATCTCATTAAGAGTTTCTATTAACTCATCCTCTAATCACTTCAGGAATACATGCTTCTTGGTTTATTAAATAGCATGTTCAATTCCTATCACTACACAACTTGTTTTTACCCATTGAACCTAGTTCTTGGGATCTCCAGTCATTTAGGTCGGGTTACCATTGTGCGTGACTCATCAATCCAAGGGCAATAGTCCCATTCTTTTAGATTCATTCAGGACTTTCTTTTTGGTCAGTCCTTTCGTCAAAGGATCTGCCAAGTTATCATCACTTTATATGTGATGTTCTCTAACAATACTGTGCATACGACTGTCATTTCTTACCGATGTAATATCGGTTCTGTCCTTCTTTCAATAGTCGTCAAATTTTCATCACTATGTATGTGATGTTCTCTTACAGTATTGTCCTTACGACTGTCGTCTTTTACCGTTATAATAACGGTTCAATACTTTTTGCAATAGCCGCGGTACTATCGCAATCGATTACACCATTGGTGTCTATTTTTCCCATAAAGGGATCTCAACTAGCAGATTTTTTTTAGTTCTCTGCTTCTTCACTAGCTGTGGCTAGTGCTATTATCTCAGTTTCTATAGTAGACTGAGTCAAAATAGTATGTTTCGTAAAAAATTTCAAGAAACAACTTCTTTAATAATGCTAAATATATTGCCACTGGTTGCTTTTAATCATCATATAAAGTATTCCAGTCTGTATCAGAATATACTTCAAGTACAGCTGGAAACTTTTCATAATGTAATCCAAGGTTTATTATAGGTTTCTCATAACCCTCTCAATAGCATGTTAATGCTCTATACTAGGTCTACTAGTAAACCTGCATAATAATCCACAACATAGGCAATGTTGGGTCTAGTACAATCAGTGACATCCGACGGCTGTCAATGATGCTCACTTACTTTGACGGTCTTACACCTTCACCGGTGTTCTTAAATGTCTTTACACTGAGATCATATGGTGTACATATTGGTTTACAGTCAAAGTGATTGTCTTTCTTTAGAAACTTCTCAATATAATGAGATTGATCCAAAGAAAGTCCATTTTTCGGACCTAGTAATTTTTAATACCAAGGATTGCATTCGCTTCACCTAGATCTTTTATATCGAAATTGGCACTTAATAAGGATTTGAATGAGTTTATGGCATGAATGTTAGACCAAAAAAAAATTTGAGTAGGTCATATACATAAAGACATATAATAGTGCAAGTGTCATTCTTAAATTTGTAATGAATGCATTTGTCACTTTCATTAACTTTAAATCATGTGAAATGATTAAGTTATCAATTTTTTTTATGCCATGATTAGGTGCTTGTTTTAAACCATATAATGATTTATCTCATTTGCATACTTTATGTTCTTGACCATGTACTACAAATCCTTCAAGCTGGTCCATATAAATTTCTTCTTCTAATTCACCGTTCAAATATGCAGTTTTAACATCCATTTGGTGTATTAATAAATTATGAATGAAAGAAAATGAGATTAATACCCGAAGGGATGTAATTCTAGCTATGGGTGAAAAAAGTGTCGAAGAAATCTATATTTTCTTTTTATTTAAAACCTTTAGCTACTAGTCGTGCTTTATATTTGTCAATAGTGCTATCAGGTTTTAATTTCTTTTTAAGTACTCATTTACAGCCTGTAGATTTACAACTAGAGGGTAAATCTGTCAATTGCCAAGTCTTATTGGATTTCAGAGAATCCATCTCATCATTTATAGCCTCTCACCAAAAATCGGTGTCTAAATAAGATAAGGCCTCTTGGAGGTTTAAGTGATCCTCCTCTATAGTAAAAGCACAAAAATCCAAACCAAATCTTTTATGGTTCTCGCTCTTTTACTTCTTCTAGGTTCAACTTCAGAACTTTTATTAAGTTCTATTCTAATAGGCATACTTGATGTGCCCCCACTATTCCTTAATTTAAAAGGAAATTTTGTTTCATAAAAAATCGGCATCATTTGATTCAAATATATTATATGCATTTATGTCATAAAATCTATATGCTTTGCTATTGATAGCATAGCCTATAAATACACATTCATATGCTCTACTTGCCAATTTTTATTCTCTTAGGGTCTAAAAGCGAATATATGCTAAACAACCCCAAGTTCTAAAATATGAGACATTGGGTTTTATGATTCTTTAAAATTTCATAAGGTGAAATTTCATTCTTAAATTTGGGGATTCTATTCAGAAAATAGCATACAGTTAATAATATATCCCCCACCAATGTTTTGCTGCACCATAAATTAATAAGATGGCAATTACAAATTCGGTAAAGGTCCTATTTTTTCCTTTACCGTTCATATCAGGTGAATAAGGTGCAGTTCTTATAGTAATTCAGAATAGAACTAGATTCATATTCTGTTCTTCTATTACTACAAAGTCCTTTATTTTTCTTGTTTGATAAATTTCAGTTTCATTTTTGAACGTCTCAATCATCACTTTTATTTTTCATGAGAACTACAAATTTGAAAACAGAACAACCGTAAATAAAAGTGATGAAATAGTGTTGTCCATATCTAATCAATGTTGTTCATTTTCACATAAAATACACTCATTGATTATTAAATCTACACCATTGTCATTTCCTAATGACATTCAAAAAAAGATATTATGCATGTAATTAATGCCCATTTATAATGAAGGCATTTCCAAATTTGCATACAATTAATCTCAATTTGTGACATTCCCTAAATTTATGCATATAAACTTCGTCAATTTATTTTGATGCAAAAAACATATTCATCTAATTAATGTCAATTCTCAATGACATTATCAAATAACATACACATTCTATTAATGTCAAATATTTAGTGACATTTCCAAATAATATATGCATTCTATTAATGTCAATTTTAACGACATTATCAAATAACATATGCATTCTATTAATGTCAAATGTATAGTGACATTTCCAAATAATTTATGCGTTCCATTAATGTCAATTTTTAATGACATTTCCAAATAAACATGTGTATTACCATAAGCAACCAAAAAATTAACAGTGGCTCTCACAACCAATGACCACCGTACAAAGTCTTGCTTATATGCATATAATATCATTCATTATTTTTGTTTGTCAACAAGCTATCTAGACGAGGATCCCCTTCTTCACCAAATAAAGAAATGGTTTGCATATGATTTTACCATTTGAACACAAAATTTGTGCTTTTGTATAAAAAGGGGGTAATGACAATATTCAATTTAGGACCATTAGGCACTGAACTAATTGTATACAGATCAAATAATGACTGTTTCTCCCAATTTTTTCATTAGAGATCCTAGTCCAAACAACGTTATTTAACAAGCGACATAAGCAGATCTACCAAAGGAAACTGCTCTTAAACTAAAACAAATAGTTTATCACTTATTTTCATATGTAAATATATGTAGACAGTAATAATATGATAATAAAAATAGTACCTTTGTTATCTGAATTGTCCTTGAAATTTCCAAGGTCTTTGATGTCATAAAATTATTTTATATTCTGTACATGACAGAAATATCTCTACATACCTTAGCGTTTTGTCCAAATTCTCTCTTGAAAACCAATAGTCCCAAGCCCGCATACACAAAACAGTGATCTCTTTCGTACATCATCAAGATTTGCAGTCGAAGCCATTGTTTTTCCGATAACGTCTTCAATTTGTTGGAAACAGTGGTTCGGCTGAGTCGTGGACTAGGTCACTTTCTTGAAGACGTTTCGGCGATCTACTCAAGGTGCAAAGTAGTTCGTACTGTTCGCCGCCGCCTCTGGGATAAAACAGCCTCTTCCTTGTTTTTCTTTCTATATCGGACCATTTGCACATATGAATCCGATTCAGTTTGCACTCTAAAATAATACTGCTCAAGTTTATTTTCTTTCTATTTTTCAAAAAAGAATGGTTGAGAAGAGGATAGAAAAAATATATATGATTTTTTTTTCTATGGAAGAGGAAGAGATGGCTTTTCTAGAAAAGAGCAATGAAAAAATGTTCTGTATTCTATATTCTTTCTGGTCTATGACCAAGTTCTTATACAGAAAAAAAAACGATGGCTATTCTAGTGGGTGGAAAATTGAACTGAAATTAATGCCATAATTAATGAAAAACCACTCAAAGAAATTTGCAATGTGTATATTGCATTCGTTTCATAAAGAGAAGATGAATGTTAATAAATATTTATTTATTACCATTCATTGCAATTTGTTAATGCTATTTATATTTTGTAACAACTCAATCAAATGCATGTATACATTTATATATATACACACTCAACTGTTATGCAAATGTAACAGCTCTAGCAGAAAATTTATTGATACAAAATATAATACCGTTTATAACTTCTAACGGCTCTATGCATTAATGGCTCATAAATATGCATTAACATCTCAAAATAATGGCACAAAATATGTTACCGTTATTAACTTACAACAGCTCGATTGAATTAATTGCTCAATAATAAAAAAAAATTGGTAATGCAATTAATTCTCCTTTTTTTAATAAATTCACAAAAAGTTCCAACAGTATTTATTTCCAGTTTCTTTCTTTTAGTAATGCAAGCTTATAAAATTAATGAACAATGAAATAAATCTTAATCTTACTTATTGTTTTATATTTAAACTTTACATTCATGCATGTCATTCATATGTCAATTTACAGTTTACTGTTTCTGTTTTTTCCCTCTTCAATGACAGTTTATAAATATGCAACATTTGTACAATTCGCATGCATATATATATATATATATATATATATATATATATATATATATATATATATATATTACACAGTGCTTCAGAAACAAAAATTCACGCGCGAAACGCGCGCCGTCATCACGCGCAAAGCACGTACTCTTACTCTCGTATTTAATAGTTGTCTTAAAAATACAAATTTTGGGTCTGATCGTGAAGTTCCAAAATTGCCCTTTAAATACCTTTTTTAAAACAATTGTTACAAAATAGCATAAGCATTGCTTAAAGCAAGGATCTAATAGATATTTCTTCTTTTTACAATTCAAAACGCTTTTGACGAACTTTTTTTTTTTTTTCTGAATTTGTTCATGAGGGAAACCGACCGAAGTCGTAAAACTCTACCTAGTGCATCTATCCTGGTCTGCAAGCAACGCAAAGTGGTTAATCTTAGCGTATGCACATGGTAAGCTCTTAGCACCACTACAAGAAAAACAACATATAGTAGCGGCAATATCCGCTTGTAATCCGTCGCTAAATTGATCTTAACGACGGATTTCCTACATAATTTTGTGGTCGGTAAAAAGCATGACGGTAATTGTGTCAGAATTTGCGACGGAATTTAACATGAGTTTTCCAATAGTTTTCCGTCATTTTACTAATTTTACAATAAAAATAAAATTTTATTTATTAATTTAATTTTTATTTATATACCGACTATTTACCGACGGATAATTAATTTATAATAAAATATTATTTAAAAAAGGAGTGGGTAAACCCTTACTAATTACCAGGGGATTTGCCAAGGGATTAGCGACAAAATGCTTTTTAGATCAAACAATTTATGTAGGTGATCCATCGTTGTTCCCTTTCTATTCTGCCAATAAACATTCTATCACGTTTTCTGCTTACAGCCTTACCGAATACTATCGTTCAACTGTCAATGGTAAAATAAATAACATAACCCAACAAAAAAAAAATAAACAACAAATGTATAAATTACTGTATATTATTTCATACATATCATTCAAACAACTTCGCATTTCATACATATTGTTTTATCAACTTTTCCATATCCATACATAATACGACATACATTTTTATATCAATAAATTTACTTACAAAATAGAAAAATGATAGATTTAGTCTTGTTTTGCTTTTGATATTTTCTCCTTAACATCAACAATGATGGTCCTGTTAATGTCAAATAAACAGTTAAAACGTAAATAATTGTTATATTGTATATTGACAAAACAATTAAGTGTTGGCTCTACTTTGATTTCTGCAACTTCTTCCACATCTTCCATTGAGTCCGGGTTTTCTTCTCTTCTTTTCTCCATTTCTATGTCCTGCATTCAACAAACAAGTTCAGAATATCAAAAGAATGAGACCCAAACTGGAAACATATCATGTTCTCTGATAGAATTTACTTCAAATCAATATTAGTTTTAGTGTCAAGAACTTTGAATGAATAAACTTCGTTGGGATTTCTATGTTCAGTTGATTAGTGGTGCTAAATTAATAAAATTATACTTATCCTAAAATGATACTTTGTTTACTCCTATTTTAGAGTCTGTCCTTTTCTTTTGCATAATTTGATTTTGCATGTCTGACAACCAGCAAACTTGTGACCATCCACATCTATGTCAGAGCTTTAACCATTATGACTGTGAGTTTGTCAAAACCATGGGATATACTTTTCAACTTCTCGTGATGCTTCTGTTATCTGTTCTCAGAGCAAACATGTACATTAAATATTTTTGTATCCAATTCTACAAAATCCAACGACTTATACCTTGTTTCTCTTCCACCCAGTGAAACTTAAACTACAATTTTTACCACGCTTTGCATCCATTACTCCACTTTTTCTTTCATCCAAGCAAGGCAATCTGCAAAAATATACAAGATGAATTTTTTTCAGTGCTATTTCTTTTTGTAGTTAATCACTCATAAGAACAGGTATTACATGGATAAACATAAAAGGAAAAAAAATAAGTCCAACAATGGAACCAGTGTAGATTACATCATTGTTTTGGCTTTTTAAACAACCATTTTGGTTTCCATGATATTTATGTCAATGTCAGCTCCAAAACCTATTACTCAGGAGCTATGAGTACAATTATCCTCTATTGTTACCGAACTACCTATCAAACTTTAAATGGAGACTTCAATACAAACCCATTTTCAGTAGTAAAGTTCCATAACATTTCAATTGGAAACTTCAATACAAAACTTGATCAAGTTTCAATTACAATCTTTGATCACATAATTAGGACGTACCCTACTATGATTCAGCGAGAAGTCGTGAAGAACTTGAGTGATTAAAGAGTTTGAAATAACTTTAGTAGGGAAAAAAGACAATATTAGAACTAGGCTTGTTTAGAAACAAGATAATATGATGTTATAACAGTGCTAATAGTCGTTTTCAGGTTTTGGCAGATGGGTTGACAGGCTGAGATTTGAGAATGGTAAATACTGGGGCTCAAGTTAAATTTAATCACGTACTCTATAGTTAAATAGAACATGTACAAAAGCATTCCGAGTAGATAGAGTCAAGTTCATCAAAGAAGAAAATAGAGGAAGAAAAACCACGAGCCTTGTCAAATATTTTACTGACATTTTTTTTCACTCTCACCAAACCACAGAGTAAGCAATTCAGGTCCCTTTATGCTTATAAAGTTATTCTGACACTCATTTGCAACATTCAAATAAGCCATTACCTCTGGTATACCTGAACCCGCTGCTGCAGGAAGAAAGAATGCAGTAATCACCGCACAAAACATTTTCAACTCAAAATTTAACGCAACAAACACCCAAAATGGCTATGCATACTTCTGTGCGAGCATCATGTTTGAAGTAACCACAATCATAACACTAGCTATATTCTCAACCGCCAAAATATTGAAAAAGCGAACTGAAGCAGATAGCAATCCCAGATTTATTGCAAAATAAAACTACCTAGCCACTTCTCCTATCTATAAATCGAACAAAGGACAAATCAAAGATCAAAACGGACAAGCATAGAAATTAAGGGAATTTCATGTTGATTACTGGGTTTACTTGAGGGCGCAACCACGAAAATCGCCAAACCAAATAGTACCCCAAGATTCAATTTTAATCCGTTGTAAACATCACTAAGTGGAAAGTAAAATATTTACCTAAAACTTGAGAGATTTCAAACATTTGATAGGCTAAAGGAGGCCTAACGAGTTCTTTGACGATCAGATCTGGCGTAGACGAAGGGGAAATCGCTAGCGATTGGATGTCGATGGCATGGGGGAGGAGCAGATTGGTTGCGGTTAGACGTAGAGAATTCAGGGAAAGTGGTATCGACGAGGATGAAGGAGATGTCTAAATGGGCTTGAGAACAGCTTGTCTTAAACGCCACCAGCAAGAATGTAATTTTATCGGTGGGGAATTGAAATGTAGGTTTAAGGGGTAAGCGAGAAACGAAATTTTGGCGAAAACAAGAGGCTAACTAATCCAGATTCCTCCGAAATTAAGAAACCAACAAATACAGCTTTAAATATTTATTCCTGACTTTTAAAAAAGTCTTAAAATCGAGTTTCCAAATTATATGAATCTTTCTAAATTTATTTTAGAAAATGTAATACTTTTAAATATTTTGAAAAGAAATATTAAATATGATTATTAAACATTTAATATAATTATTAAATATAAAAATACTAAATAATAAATATTATTTCATGATTTTTAATTAATCATGAAATAATAATTATTAAATGTCAGTCTTAATTATTGACTGCTAACTATTTAACATTGATTATTCAATGTTAGTTATTAGGATATAAATTATTAATAGTAATTATTAATTATTAATGTAATTAATAGTTGTTGATTTTAATCAGTAAACATTGAATATGATAGTACGTAATAAATTAATCACCAATTATTTATTATAATAACATGTAATAAATTAATCGTCAATGATAAATTGTATGGTAATGTTTGTATTTTTTGAATTTCAAAATTCTTTAATATTTATAAAAAAAATATTTTAAAATTTTGAACATTCACAAAAGTTTATATTTATTTCAAAATTATAAAAACTTCAGAAGTTCATATTTAAACTTCGTATTTATTTTAAAAATAATGAAAATTTTAATTTTTTTGAATTAATACATAAACATAATTATCAATTATAATTATTAAATTTTAGATACTAGGTAATAACTTTTACTTCTTAATTATTAAAAATTACTTATTAATCATTGATTATTAAAAATTACTTATTAATCTATATTATTAATTAATATTACTACGTATTATTTATTATTACTATGTATTAATTAATTAGCAATTATTAATTAATCAATACTAACTATTGAATTTTATTTACAATTAATAGTAATTATTTATTTTTTATTATTAGTATATTATTATTAACATTAATTATTTAAAATTTATTTTTACTAATCAATTACTTAGCAAAAACATAACGGTAAAACATTTTATGAAGAATAAGCATGCTAGTCCCTTGCAAATCCCTTGAAAATTCGCTGCAAAATAGCTTCAAAACATACAAGACGGTAAATCGTCTCCATTTGCAATGGATTTAGCGATGAAAAAAAGATGACGGTAAATCGCTACAACTTGCTATGTTTTAGCGACGGAATATAAAATTCGACGGTAATAATTTTAAAACAAGTAGAAATATAAAATCCTAGGTAATATCTCTTACAGATTCCACGAAAATCCGTCGCTAGCTTGCGACGAAATTTCTGCTGCTAAAATCTGCAGTTATTTACAGCTTTTCTTGTAGTGCACGCCATTTTGGGTTTTGAACTCACGCCACTATTACCATAGCACAAAGTGCTTAACCGCTGGGCTACTTTTGCGGATGCTTTTGACAAACTTAATATCACCTAAAAAGATGATCTTACAAATAAATTTCATATACATTTAATTAAAAAAACCACGCTAATAGATAATAATTTAGTGTAGCAACCTTGAAATCAAAATTTAAACTAACTGCACATGATCTTAATGCAAAAACAAAATTAAATATTTATGAAAATTCTTTATTAATAGTTGTCTTGTAAGCGCAAACTTTTGGTCTGACCATGAAGTTTCAAAATTGCCCTCCAAATACAATACTTTAAATAATTGTCATCCTAAAAAAAATAGCATCTTTAAAAAAAACATTGCTTAAAATTAGGATCCAATGGATATTTCTTCTTTTTACAATTCAAAATGTGTTTTGACAAACTTAATATAACTTAAAAATAGAATCTTACAGATAACATTCATATACATTTAATTAAAAAAAATCACACTAATAAAATTAAATGTAGCAAGTTTGAAATGAAAAATTCAAACTAGCTGCACATGATCTTAATGTAAAAACATATCTAAATATTTATAAAATTTATTTCTCCTGAATACGTAGAACACATTATTTTTTTCAAAAAAACTACACATGAAGCGTATGTTATCATCATGCGAGAAGCATGTGTCATAACTCGTGTTGCATGAACAATTTGTTTTAAAAAAATCCCATTGCTTATAATTAGTATCTAATAGGTATTTTCTTTTATTAATTCAGAACACTCTTTCATATGTTACCAAACTTGAGAATATATCTAACAAATAAACATAACATACGTTTTCTCAAATTAATAATTAATAGCAAAAACAAAATTTTACACTAATAAATAAGTAGTTGCAATTTAAAAATAAAAATTTAAACCACGTACACATGATTACAATGCAAAAACATCGATAAATATTTATAAAAATCATTTATTTTAAATATGTTAAAAACATAATTAAAAAAAACAAATTTCCTGCGAAGCATGTGCCGACATCACACACGAAGCGTGTAATTACCCACTATTTTGAACTATTCAAATCGACAACGAAGCTCACATGTCAGACTTGAATCATTCAAAACAATAGATAGTTAATATAATTCAAGGTAAAAATAAAACCAATCACAGAATCATAATACAGAATAACTCGCAGCGGAAAATAAAACTATAGTAGTCATGAAGCTGCAACATAAAATAGTCTCAAAGAAGTACGTACATGGCATAAACATAAAAAATACATCAAGTTTCTGATAAATAAATGATATGTCAATAACATGTAACAACCCGGAATTTCACAATAAATTTAAAAATTATTTTTAATAAATTTTAAGGAAAATGCGTCAGAATTTAAAATTTTGAATTTTAAGTCATCGCATAGCCCTTAAAAAAATGAAATTTTGACAGTTATCTCAGAATTTAACGAGAAAATTTTTGTTGGATTCGGATTAGTCAATAATTGCTAGATTTCAAATTTCACGCGAAACAAACGTAGCATATGGCCATGCGAGTCAGACACATTTGCTAATAACCAGACACTCAATTTACAAAGAAACATTATCGAGACGAACTCAGACTTCGACTTCACTTCTTTTTTTGGGATTTGTATCGTCAAATAATGTAAGAATCCAAAGTTTCAAGATTTCTGGAATTAGTGTGTGAGCATGCGAGATGAAAAGGTATGCAAAAAACGCATTTTTGAAGCTTATTTGAGATAGAGAGAAAATTAAAACAAAAGGTCAAACGAACTCGGAATTCGATGAAACTTGATTCGTTGGTTTCATATTGATGAACACTAGCATGTGGAGAAATTTCGTAGCAAACAGAGCTTGTTTGCAGTTGGGCAGTCGAAGAGAGCGGGAGATAGATTCCTATATAATTCTCACTTCTCTCCTCTTTCTCTCCACTTCATTCACTTTCTTCCTTCCTCCATTTTCTCTAAATCAATGGCGTCCCCGCATTCCAAAATCCTAATTTCACTTTCCTCCTCCTCTCATCCATCCTAGCAACCACCCTACCCTCCCTCTCCCTCCCCCTAGCCCACGGCACCCCCTACCCCAACGCATGCACAGCCCCTCTCCCCTCTACCAGCCCACGACAGACCCCCCTCTCTCTTCCTTCACCACTGCAAAACTCGTCCTTTCTCCTCTCCAATGCTTCATACAACTCCTACATCTCCTCCTACGTACCTCCACTAAACACCATTTCCACTCCCTTTGCTCTCTTTAATCCCTTCGCAAAGTCCGAACAGTGGAGATAAGGGTTCGAGCACCCCGCACGATCTTGATTTCATCTCCATTAAGCAATAGAGCAAAGCTTGAACACTTTGGGTCTTCGGATAGTTGCATTCAAGCTTAGCAAAGTATCATTCTTCCGCATTTAAAGAATAGGTGGAGTGGAACTCGCGGTGAGAAATTTTATCTCACTTTAGAAAGGGGTAGACAGATTTGTAGAATCATTAGATAAATTTTAGTAAGATAAAAATATGATTTTTAACTAGTATGTGACATGAAATAATTTTTAGTAAGTTAAAAATATGACTTTTAACTAGTACATGACATGAAATAATTTTTAGTAAGTTAAAAATATGATTTTCACCTAGTATATGACATGAGATGCTTTTTAGTTAGTTAAAATGTGATTTTTAACTAATGTATGCTATGTAGCTTACATGCATGAGATGTAAGTAAAAATATATTGATATCATAAGATTGTAACTAGAATGAAATAAATAAAAGTTAACTACGAAGTGATGAAATTTATTCAGATCTTAGCAAGCGACTAATGGTGTAAAAATATTGTTTTTTTTATCGTTATGTAAGTGGATATGTAAACCCGTGCCAAACTAGACTTGGAAAAATAAGTAAAGAGAATTTATTTGATCAAGTAGTAGGCGACTAAAAATATTTAATCATGTTTGTTGATGTTCACGATTGCATACATGCATGCATATATATATATATATACATATATATGTATATATATATATATATATATATATATTCTTATTAGTTCAACACTTGAACTATTCACAAATCATTTGCATTAGAAGCGTTGTATGGATATGTGACACTCGCATGACATACAACGTGGATGGACACTAGGGGCGCCTTAAATGGCATTGGATGTTGAGTATTTACTTATTAATGATTTTTGTGCGTGCGTTAGATGTAAGTAATGGACTCTAGATTAATTAAACATCACCGTAAAATAGAAAGCAGGTATTGAAATACACTACATAAGCATAGCTGGACATACCCATATAAGCATGTAGCTACTTGATGCTTATATGATGTCAACCACATTGTATTCATTTATTTGATGCTATACGACGAGAACACTGACTGGATATGCACCGTAAGATTGGGTGCTCTTTTGGCTGAAGATGAAGACTTATATTTTATCATTTCTTTTGGACTCTTAAGCACTATCTAATGCATGTTTATATTTGATGTCGCTGTAGACTTATTTTCTACTTGATGAAACTTGTTATGTACTAAGTAAGATCTATCAGGGATTGCAGAATGGATCGTTTAGGCAAAACAAACACTATAGGGGGGTGAAGTGTTTCTGAGAATTTAAACAAAATCTAAAACTTATGTGAACTACTATACGGATCAAATACCCCAAACACAATCACAGACACAGATTCAAACACAAACACAAAAATAAACAGAAATAAGATGCAGAAAAGGAAAGAACACACCGGATTTTATACTGGTTCGTAATTGCTCCTACGTCCAGTCCCACACAACATTGGATTGTGCAGAGTTTTATTACTATATCAATATCCAATTACAAGCTCCTTGATTTCACGGCTACATGGGATACCACCGATTCCAACCTCCTTGATTTCACGGCTACAAGGGATACCACCGATTATCCGTACTTGATTTCACGACTATAAGGGATACCGCCGATTACTTTACTCAACCCAAATAATTAAAAATAGCCCTATAACTCTTCAAGAGCACTTGATTAAGAGAGCAATGAGTACAGAGTGTAAAGAGAAGAAGATTAATGAAAACAGAATTGAATTCGGCAGAGTATAGGTGAAGAAATAATAAAAATGATAAGAAATAATGGTGTAATGAAAAGGAATGAAGTTAGAGAAGAAAAATATGATTAAAAATTCGAAATCAGCCCCTTTTTATAATGTGTGAAAGTTTGCAACGTCTCATAACATTCACAAATAGTGAAGAGACACTTCCTTTCAATTTTGAAAAAATGACAATTATATGTCGACATGGGGTTATTTGTATGTCGACATACCCTTAGTACAAAATTGATTTTTGAGCATTTTTCAAGTGTTTTGATATATACATAATTCTAGAAATTCTTGAATTAAAATATAGTGTTATAAATAAATATTATAAAGTAGAAAATCATATAGAAACATAAATATAAACTATATAAACATATTTATAAAATTATAAAGTTTAAAACTATATAAATATAAAGTATAAATATATAAAAATTATAAAGTATAAACTTATATAACTCAAGTTTAAAATCAAATTAAAATAGAAAGTAAAATAGAGAAGATAAAGATTGAAGGTAGAGTTTGAAACAGAAATTGAAATCAGAAATTGAAATCAGAAATTGAAAAACAGAATTTGAAATTATTCTGAATTTGAACCGGGAGTGTTATTAAGAGTCTTACATAATCTAGACTCTATAACTATATTTACCTTGAACTCTTGAAATCTTGGATACTCATGAGTCTTGAAATATCTCTCAGTTCTGAATCTCTAACATCTTTAAAACTATACAGTCTTCAGTAATAATACTGGTATATAAATCCTGCATATGTATGTATATATATATATACATATATATATATACATATATATATATTCTAGATAAAGGTTTAGTATATATTTTATAATCAATTAATATTGAAATAAGGTTGTTGTCATCAAAATTCCATTCTCCAACAATCTCCCTTTTTTGATGATGACAACCTTAGTTTATAAAATTTCATACCTGTATATACCTGTTGATGATGATCCTTCAAATACTCCTCCTCTCAATGTGAATCCTATAAGGTATGTCCATATTTTATAATTTCTCCCTCTTTAGCATTATCAAAAAGAAATTCTAAAACTACTCCCTATAAATCATACAACTCTCTAAAAACCTATAAGTGTAACGTCCTGTATTTTTGCGGTGAAATAATTAATTTATTTAATTATTGAAAATCGATTTGGCGATATCAATAACTTGAATTAAATAATATTTGTATTCAATTAATATAAATAATAGAATAATATATTTATTTTCGAAATGGTCAAAAATAGCTGAACTCCCAATATTGTGTGAATTAGATCATTTATAAGATATAATTCAGTTTAGAATTTGAATTATAATAACGAATATATTATATAAACAAAGTTTGAATGTATAATTATAATATAATTATAATCGAGCTCGAAATGGCGCGGCAGTTCGTAATTTGGCGATTCGAACTTTAAACGAATATATAGAAGCCGTTTTAAGTTGGATTTCTGTGAAATAAGAAACGTTCGGAGCTGGTGAAGTATATTTTTCTAATGGAAGAGAAAAATTGGGATAACTGCATAGCAGATAGATTGCAAGATATGACCAAATCAAATTTTCAAATAGTCGCTATAGAATCGTTCATCGACCGTAACAGTTTATTTGAAATAACTGCATACCGGATTCGAATTTAGACGAGTTTCTTTTGATACATAGTGTTAATTTAATTTTTAGAATTTTACAGTAATTTTTAATTAATTAAATACGCAACTTTTTATTTGGAATATTTTGCACCCTATATCAATATTTTGGAGTTTCACAATATGAGTTAAACTACCGATATTATTATATTTTTGGAATCATGACACACTGCTCATTACAATGGTGTTTTTATCTTTGTCCGTACCAGTCCGTAAGTAAAAGGAATTATGTTGTAGCAGGATACTAAAACTGTATAACTCAAGACATATAAAAGCTGCACTGCTAACCATACTATCTTCACATGCCTACACCATGAGTTTTCAAATCAGTAAAATATCGTAGAAACCCAATGCCATCTCGCACATGCTAATCCAAGTAGCTTGTACGACTACTTTAAAGTTCCTAATTTACAGAGCGCAAGAAGCATTACGGAGTAGCTACCTACCCTAAGCAGTACGCAGTATTCCAAAATGAATTGTCAAGCCAAGCTACCTACCCTAAGCAATACGCAGTAGCTATCGTGACGTGAAACTTTACAGCTAAAATGTTGAAAATAAATACTTTAAAATAATATAGAGATGCAGACTAGTTACAAATAGAGATGTAGACCAACCTCACACGTGATACAATGTATCACACATGCGAGTACATCTTTCACCCATCAGATTTGAGACCTATCACCTAAGACTTGCCGACAAAGTAAAATAAAGAAATTTGCAGGCCTATGTTTCTAACACTTTAAGCCTAAATGCCAACCTATTACCAATTTCCTTGCCAACAAAGGAACCACAAATCACGAGCCTACTGTTCTTTCTTCCAGCTACCCTATGATCTACTACGTGCTTGCCAAGTTTATACATCTATAAATATACAGAAGCGCAACGTCATTTCTTCAAACAGAGACTCCAGCCATAATAATCCAATGGCGGAAAATATATATATGAATATATATATATAATCAAAAAATATATATAAAGGAGCTGCAGCATTAACAGAAGAACACCACACCATTACAGTTCGCTGGAAGGCCGAGAACGAGATATAGGTAGGAGATGCGAGCTTTGTTTTGTGGTGATGAATAAGTAGATGAACGATGGGCTTTGTGGTTTGAACTATGAAGGAAGGCGCCAGAAATAACATTGGTGAAAAATAGGAGCGGAATCTTTATTCGGGACGTTTGTGTTGGGTAATAGGAGAAACTCGCGGGTGGAGAGGATTGCGTTGGTGGTTTCACTAATGAAGACTTTGGTATTGAAATGAAGACCACAACATGGGAGTTGGATATTTTGTTGAGGAAGATAGAACTGTAGTGGCGGGTCGGTTCTGGAAGGGGATATTTTTGTGAAGAACCGTGAACCATGGGGAAGCAACGATGAGGCTTCTGGGATGAAATACTGAAGCGTGGATGTTAAATGAAGAATAGTGGAGCAGCCTAAGTAGTTTCGTGGTTTCCAAATACGGTGGGCAAATGGAGTTCTATTCAGAGAAATGGTGCAAAATAAAATACGGGCATGGGCTTTTGAAGAGGTATTGGGCGGAAAATTTTAGGGTAAGGTGGTTAATTTATTCATTAAATTAAGTTAATAATATTCAATACTAATTTGAAACGGGTATATTGATCTCATAAGATTACAGAATCGGACAAAACCAGTCGCGTTGGAATCGGGTTGTCGCAGGCTACGTATTGGAATCAGTCTGAATCGGTTTGGAGATCGTTTCATTATTGGATGAATCAAAACGACAGAACAGATCTATGGAACATTGATCGTTATTTAACGATTTCGACCAAAGTGAGTAAATCTCACTAACTCTGCTCAATTTATATTTTTATAAAACATTTTTTAGAATCTACAAATGATGGTTGTTTGCTGTGTGTTGGCTGTTTTGGTTGAATTGCTAGTTAATTGGTTGAAAATACAGATAACGATATATATAAATCGTTAATCGAATATTAATTCTGTTTATCAGTATATTTCATATTCGTGTTATTCATGTGATTAACATCTGTGGATGCAGGGAAACAGGACGGAGGGACCCAACTGGGTTCCTCAACATTTATTTTACTATTTTTTTCATATATTGTGTTATATGATGTGATATGAAATCTATTGTTGATTTTGTATGGTTGAAATGATACCGATCATTGTTATATGGTACGATAAATACCATAAGGAATACTGGAATGTTAAAAAGGAAATTTGAAATGTTATATTGAAAAAGAAATATTTATAAAATCAAAAGTTTTTTTTATAAAAAGAAAATATTTATTTAGAGAATGAATAGATTAAAAAGGGATGTTTTTTGGTTAAACAAATAGAAAGAATTGAAAGGAAATATTTGTAAAACATTTACAAATAGAATTGAAGGAAATATTTGTAAAACATTTATAAATAGAAATGAAGGGAAACATTTGTAAAACATTTACTAATAGATTAAAAAGCAATATTTATTTGTTAAATATAGAAAGATAAAAGGAATATTTATTTTTTAAATAAGTAGAAAGGTAAAAGGAATATTTATTTAGAAAATAAATAAGATATCATAAAAGGAAATACTTGGAAAGTGAATATAATAGTATAAAGGAGAATTTTACATTTGAAAGGTTTAGACCCGTGCTTCGCACACGGGTATAACATGATATGGATTTAAAGCAAAGATTTTAAATAGAATCTATTTTAACCGATAGATTGAGAAGATTAATTTATAAATAATATTTTATAAATTAAATAAAGGTATTTATCTTTTGATAAATGAAATATATAATTCGAACTTATATAGAGAAGTAGAAATGGGTTTTAACGCCAATATTTTATGGAAAATGAATTCGGCATTTGTAAAGGGATATTTAAATGAGATTTTAAGTGTTAGAAGTTAAAAGGAGATTTTATACAAATAATTCTGTAAATAGAAATATCAATAGAAATTGAAGTTGAGATATTGTTTTCAAATATGAAATCAAACCAAGTAGATTGTGTAAAAGAAACATTATTCACATTCGAATGTGAATAATGAAAATAAGCAAAGATTTTGCAAATAAAAACATATGCAGAGGAAATTTGGTTTGAAACAGGAATTCAAACAGTAATGAAATTCTGAATGGTTAAGAAATAAAGAACTTGTTTAATAATGAAATAAGAGTTGTGATTTATAAACCATGTTTATAAATGAACTAAAATATAATTATTAGTGGATAATTGAGATTTCGAATTCAATAGTGAATTGGAAAATGGGGAAATGAATAAATGTATGATAAATTAAATCAAAGGAGATAAGAGTTGATTGATGATTGATCGATAGAATTTCCATTTGGAAATAATATTGTTGTATGCACACCTGTTTTTCGTTGATAGTTAAATCACCGACTATCGAAGTTTTTGACCATTCTTCCATCGTCAATACGGAGAGACCGGGATCAGATTAATTATCTGAAAACCACTCTGTATGGACGTTAGCGTTGTGATCAAATATGATGAAGAAAATTGGAGATGGAGTTATGCAAGGGCTATCCTGTTTATAGAATAGTGCCTTCAGTTTGTCCAATCCCAAGACAAACGTAAATGGACGAATGTCTGGCAGAGTATATCTAATGGATCGCGTAAGTTGATCTCTTTAAACGTACTTACGTTCGTTGGCGGAGGAATTTGTTTCTATTAGCTTTATACCCGTGGTATTTTTGGAGAAATCAATTTGTGATTTGGCGGGTATGATGATGTGGCATTCAAAGTGAATTGCGGCCAGGTGTTCTAAAAGATACGTGATGACCTCAAGCCTCATCAACCAGGAAATGACAGAAATCGGGCAGGCAACATGGCCATGTGGGTCGCGCCCATTAGGGCGTATATCACCTATCTAGAGAAAATTCATTTCAGTCTTTTAACTATGTTCGATGTTGTCCCTTTTTAGGAAACGGTGGGTAGCTCCCAACCGTTGGTGATATACATTCGATACACTCAAGCAAAATGAGTGGTCGTTCATGTGTGGGCCGGGTACAAGATGTTCTTATTGAACCCAGTGTATTCGCCTCTAGAGATACACTATCGGCGGGTGGTCCCATACCTTGTCATAGTCGGAATACAATCTCCAATAAGAACCCGCGGTTTTTGTTTGTATAATATATATGTGGAACGTGAGATGCAAGCATTCTGCTAGTTTGTTATTTACTTGTGGTTAGACATTATTATAATATCAGAGAAGTATTGATTTCCAGAACTATTTTGGGTTATCGTAAGGTAAAAATCGTCCGTGTTTATGTGTGGATCAGTCTTACGATTACCTTTTCTTTTGAAAAGGATTTTGAAAAGTTAAACCAAATGATTTGAGTTTACTCACACCAGTCCCATGACTGGCCTAGAGTTTATTTTGTTTTTGTTTTCCCTAAACTCTTGGGTGCCCAAATTTGTACGGGCAGTCAAGTAGTTCAGGCCTTTACAGATATAATTGGAGGAGCTTGAAGCAGGAGGCTTCAGGATTATATAGTTATTGTTATTTCCGATGTGTGTAAGTGTTGTACTCTGATAATGTTATTGTGTATATATATATACTGTTTTATTTCAAAGTTATGTTATATATTATATTTATTAGTTCCGCTGTGAGATTCGTATTACTCTGATTCTGTTATGTGGTGATCTTCTTCTTCTTCTATTCTAATTTTCTATCTTATCTATTCTCACCCTCTACCTTCTTTCTATTAATGATCAAATATTTCCGATGTCTGAATAGTCAACATGGTAGTTTTGTGTTGATTTTCGAAGTCGAAAATCCCGGGTCGTTATAGTGGTATCAGAGCTGAAGGTTAAGTAATTATCTTGGCTCTGTGGCGTGACTCAGTAGAGATGGGGTTAGTAATGCCTTAGATTGAGTTTGAGTGTGTATATATGAGTGAACGTATTTGTTATTTGATATAAAAATTGTTTTATATTGTGGAGATTTATTGGTTGAGTTGTTTATGAGTTCTAATCGATCAGTTTGATCCACTGTATCGATAGGAGTTTCTAAGCACTTGAATACGATAAACCAACACAGTATGTTTTGAAAGAGGGTAAATGAAATAATTTTACCCAAAATATATTTTGATATAAAAGAAAGGTATATCTTGGAATTATTATCATATATTGGATGTGTTGGTTGAATATAATTGAAATGGTTATATAAATAACCAATTAGAGTTCGTATAATATCGAAATCAGATGGATTAAATCTAAATTTAAATCAAGAGTGAAACTAAAACTCTGGAAATTTGAAAAAGTGTTTGTAAATGAATCTGAGTTAAATATAAGAAAATTTTAAGATCCTGGGAGATTTTAGATTATTTACAAGTATCGTGAGTGATATTTTGAAAAAGACTTCAAAATGAAAGTGTTTAAATATGGTTTTGATAAGTGATATAGTATTGAACTCACTTTGATCACTGGGAAATAACTCTGATGATGCTGGCCCCATCATCAGTGGTCATTTTCGAGTTGTAAGTGACGGATTACTACCAAATATTTTGTTTTTGAATTATTTTGGGAAAAGGAAGTTGTTTTGAATCCCGAAAGGGAATAATTTATTTTAGAAAAACTAAACTGTCTAAAATCCCCAGGAAGATAATATGAATTAAAAATAAATTAAAGAAATTTGTGAAAGAAAATATGAATTGAATTAAAACCAATTAAATGGAAATTTAATTGGAATATAAATATATCAAGTAAAATCAGATTTTTGAATTGTGAGATAGGGAATCTGAAATGGTATTGGATTGATGAGGCAGGAGTTGGAAGCAAGGTTTGAAATGGAATTCGGCTTGGATACGTGAATGATTTGGTTTTGAGGAAAAAAATTGGAATTTTGTTTGGAAATGCATTTGTATATGCTGATAGGGTAGCAGATGCAAATGATATAATGATATGCCTGAAAAAGGTACATGTTTAAATTTCCATATGAGGTTTTATGCGCCGAATCGGCAAGCCACTTGGCTTTTTGATTTTCTTTTTGAAAGGAAAGGGCCTAGAGAGGCGAGTTGGGGTTTGAACTATTAACCGGTACAAAGGAAGTGCTGGCAAAATTTTCCGAAAATTTAAGGTGTTAGAAAATTTTTAGAATTTTTGAAAATTTTCGTTAATTGAAATGAATGAATATTTTAATTGAAATTAATCGGTTCAGTTGAAACTGAAGTTAAAGAAGTAAACAAATAATTTTTAACCTAGTTAATAGGGCTTGATTTCTACCTTAGCAATTTCGAGGACGAAATTATTTTAAGGGGGAAGAATGTAACGTCCCGTATTTTTACGGTGAAATAATTAATTTATTTAATTATTAAAAATCGATTTGGCAATATCAATAACTTGAATTAAATAATATTTGTATTTAATTAATATAAATAATAGAATAATATATTTATTTTCGAAATGGTCAAAAATAGCTGAACTCCCAATATTGTGTGAATTAGAACATTTATAAGATATAATTCAGTTTATAATTTGAATTATAATAACAAATATATTATATAAACGAATTTTGAACGTATAATTATAATATAATTATAATCGAGCTCGAAATGGCGCGGCAGTTCGTAATTTGGCGATTCGAACTTTAAACGAATATACAGAAGCCGTTTTAAGTCGGATTTCTGTGAAACAAGAGACGTTCGGAGCTGGTGAAGTATATTTTTCTAATGGAAGAGAAAATTTGGGATTTTGTCGTATAGATTGCAAGATATGACCAAATCAAATTTTCAAATAGTCGCTATAGAATCGTTCATCGACCGTAATAGTTTATTTGAAATAACTACATACCGGATTCGAATTTAGACGAGCTTCTTTTGAGACATAGTGTTAATTTAATTTTTAGAATTTTACTATAATTTTTAATTAATTAAATATGCAACTTTTTATTTGGAATATTTTGCACCCTCTATCAATATTTTGGAGTTTCACAATATGAGTTAAACTACCGATATTATTATATTTTTGGAATCATGACACACTGCTCATTACAATGGTGTTTTTATCTTTGTATGTACCATTCCGTGAGTAAAAGGAATTATGTTGTAGCAGGATACTAAAACTATATAACTCAAAACATATAAAAGCTGCACTGCTAACCTTACTATCTTCACATGCCTACACCATGAGTTTTCAAACCAGTAAAATGTCGTAGAAACCCAATGCCATCTCACACATGCTAATCCAAGTAGCTTGTACGACTACTTTGAAGTTCCAAATTTACAGAGTGCAAGAAGCATTATAGAGTAGCTACCTACCCTAAGCAATACGCAGTATTCCAAAATGAATTGTCAAGCCAAGCTACCTACCCTAAGCAATACGCAGTAGCTATCGTGACGTGAAACTTTACAGCTAAAATGTTGAAAATAAATACTGTAAAATAATACAGAGTTGCATACTAGTTACAAATAGAGATGTAGACCAACCTCACACGTGATACAACGTATCACACATGCGAGTACATCTTTCACCCATCAGATTTGAGACCTATCACCTAAGACTTGCCGACAAAGTAAAATAAAGAAATCTGCAGGCCTATGTTTCTAGCACTTTAAGCCTGAATGCCAACCTATTACCAATTTCCTTGCCAACAAAGGAACCACAAATCACGAGCCTACTGTTCTTTCTTCCAGCTACCCTATGATCTACTACGTGCTTGCCAAGTTTATACATCTATAAATATACAGAAGCGCAGCGTCATTTCTTCAAACAGAGACTCCAGCCGTAATAATCCAATGGCGGAAAATATATATATGAATATATATATATATAATCAAAAAAAAATATTAAGGAGTTGTAGCATTAACAGAAGAACACCACACCATTACAGATCGCTGGAAGGCCGAGAACGAGATATAGTTAGGAGATGCGAGCTTTATTTTGTGGTGATGAATAAGTAGATGAACGATGGGCGGTGTGGTTGAACTGTGAAGGAAGGCGCCAGAAATAACATTGGTGAACAATAGGAGTGGAATCTTTATCCGGGATGATTATGTTGGGTAATAGGAGAAACTCGCGGGAGGAGAGGATTGCGTTGGTGGTTTCACTGATGAACATTTTGATATTGAAATGAAGACAACAACATGGGAGTTGAATATTTTGTTGAGGAAGATAGAACTATAGTGGCGGGTCGGTTCTGGAAGGGGATAGTTTTGTGAAGAACAGTGAATCATGGGGAAGCAACGATGATGCTGATGTGCGGTTCTTCTGGGATGAAATACTGAAGCGTGTATGTAAAATGAAGAATAGTGGAGCAGCCTAAGTAGTTTCATGGTTTCCAAATACGGTGGGCAGATGGAGTTCTATTCGGAGAAATGGTGCAAAATAAAATACGGGCATGGGCTTTTGAAGAGGTTTTAGGCCGGAAATTTTAGGGTAAGTTGGTTAATTTATCCGTTTAATTAAGTTAATAATATTCAATACTAATTTGAAACGGGTATATTGATCTCATAAGATTATAGAATCGGACGAAACCAGTCGCGTTGGAATCGGGTTGTCGCAGGCTACGTATTGGAATAAGTTTGAATCAGTTTGGAGATCGTTTCATTATTGGACGAATTAAAACGCCAGAATAGACCTATGGAACATTGATCGTTATTTAACGATTTTGACCAAGGTGAGTAAATCTCACTAACTCTGCTCAATTTATATTTTTATAAAACATTTTTTAGAATCTATAAATGATGGTTGTTTGCTGTGTATTGGCTGTTTTGGTGGAATTGCTAGTTAATTGGTTGAAAATACAGATAACGATATATATAAATCGTTAATCGAATATTAATTCTGTTTATCAGTATATTTCATATTCGTCTTATTCATGTGATTAACATCTGTGGATGCAGGGAAACAGGTCGGAGGGACCCAACTGGGTTCCTCAACATTTATTTTACTGTTTTTTTTCATATATTGTGTTGTATGATGTGATATGAAATCTGTTGTTGATTTTGTATGGTTGAAATGATATCGATCATTGTTATATGGTACGATAAATACCATAAGGAATACTGGAATGTTAAAAAGGAAATTTCAATGTTATATTGAAAAAGAAAAAATTTATAAAATTAAAAGTTTTTTTATAAAAAGAAAATATTTATTTAGAGAATGAATAGATTAAAAAAGGATATTTATTGGTTAAACAAATAGAAAGAATTGAAAGGAAATATTTGTAAAACATTTACAAATAGAATTGAAGGAAATATTTGTAAAACATTTATAAATAGAATTGAAGGGAAACATTTACCAATAGACTAAAAAGGAATATTTATTTGTTAAATAAATAGAAAGATAAAAGGAATATTTATTTGTTAAATAAGTAGAAAGGTAAGACGAATATTTATTTAGAAAATAAATAAGATATCATAAAAGGAAATACTTGGAAAGTGAATAGAATAGTATAAAGGAGAATTTTACATTTGAAAGGTTTAGACCCGTGCTTCGCATATGGGTATAACATGATATGGATTTAAAGCAAAGATTTTAAATATAATCTATTCTAACCAATAGATTGAGAAGATTAATTTATAAATAATATTTAATAAATTAAATAAAAGTATTTATCTTTTGATAAATGAAATATATAAGTCGAACTTATATAGAGAAGTAGAAATGGGTTTTAACGCCGATATTTTATGGAAAAAGAATTCGACATTTGTAAAGGGATATTTAAATGAGATTTTAAGTGTTAGAAGTTAAAAGGAGATTTTATACAAATAATTCTGTAAATAGAAATATCAATAGAAATTGAAGTTGAGATATTGTTTTCAAATATGAAATCAAGCTGAGTAGATTGTGTAAAAGAAACATTATTCACATTCGAATGTGAATAATGAAAATAAGCAAAAAATTGCAAATAAAAACATGTGCAGAGGAGATTTGGTTTTGAAACAGGAATTCAAACAGTAATGAAATTCCGAATGGTTAAGAAACAAAGAACTTGTTTAATAATGAATCAAGAGTTGTGATTTATAAACCATGTTTATAAATGAACTAAAATATAATTATCAATGGATAACTGAGATTTCAAATTCAATAGTGAATTGGAAAATGGGGAAATGAATAAATGTATGATAAATTAAATCAAAGGAGATAAGAGTTGATTGATGATTGATCGATAGAATTTCCATCTGGAAATAATATCGTTGTATGCACACCTGTTTTTCTTTGATAGTTAAATCACCGACTATCGAAGTTTTTGACCATTCTTCCATCGTCAATATGGAGAGACCGGGATCAGATTTATTATCTGAAAACCACTCTATATGGACGTTAGCATTGCGATCAAATATGACGAAGAAAATTGGAGATGGAGTTATGCAAGGGCTATCCTGTTTACAGAATAGTGCCTTCGGTTTGTCCAATCCCAAGACAAACGTAAATGGACGAATGTATGACAGAGTATATCTAACAGATCGCATAAGTTGATCTCTTTAAACGTACTTACGTTCGGTGGCGGAGGAATTAGTTTCTCTTAGCTTTATACCCATGGTATTTCTGGGGAAATCAATTTGTAATTTGATGGGTATGACGATGTGGCATTCAAAGTGAATTGTGGCCAGGTGTTCTAAAAGATACATGATGACCTCAAGCCTCATCAACCAGGAAATGACAGAAATCGGGCAGGCAGCATGGCTATGTGGGTCGTGCCCATTAGGGTGTATATCAACTTTCTAGAGAAAATTCATTTCATTCTTTTATCTATGTTCGATGTTGTCCCTTTTCGGGAAACGATGGGTAGCTTCCAACCGTTGGTGATATACATTCGATACACTCAAGCGAAATGAGTGGTCGGTCATGTGTGGGCCGGGTTACAAGATGTTCTTGTTGAACCCAGTGTATTCACCTCTAGAGATACACTATCAGCGGGTGGTCCCATACCTTGTCATAGTCAGAATTCAATCTCCAATAAGAGCCCACAGTTTTTGTTTGTATACTATATATATGGAACGTGAGATGCAAGCGTTCTGCTAGTTTGTTATTTACTTGTGATTAGACATTATTATAATATCAGAGAAGTATTGATTTCCAAAACTGTTTTGGGTTATCGTAAGGTAAAAACCGTCCGTGTTTATGTGTGGATCGGTCTTACGATTACCTTTTCTTTTGAAAAGGATTTTGAAAAGTTAAACCAAATGATTTGAGTTTACTCACACCAGTCCAATAGCTGACCCAGAGTTTATTTTGTTTTTGTTTTCCCTAAACTCTTGGGTGCCTAAATTTATACGGGCAGTCAAGTAGTTCAGGTCTTTACAGATATACTTGGAGGAGCTTGAAGAAGGAGGCTTCAGGATTATATAGCTATTGTTATTTCCGCTGTGTGTAAGTGTTGTGCTCTGATAATGTTATTGTATATATATACTGTTTTATTTCAAAGTTATGTTATATAATATATTTATTAGTTCCACTATGAGATTCGTATTACTCTGATTCTGTTCTATGGTGATCTTCTTCTTCTTCTATTCTAATTTTCTATCTTATCTATTCTCACCCACTACCTTCTTTCTATTAATGATCAGGTATTTCCGATGTCTGAATAGTCAACATGGTAGTTTTGTGTTGATTTTCGGAGTCGAAAATCCCGGGTTGTTACATTAAGTAACTAAGTAAGTCCTAAATCAAAGTAGAATACTTCTAAGTAAAATAATTCTTATACTCCCCCTTAATTTTTATAACCGTATTATTTTATGCTAAGATGTATAACTAATTTATTAAATGTAATCATAAATGTATGTCAAACACTTTTTGTTGGAATTCGTTGGATTTTGAATGGACATGAGTAGTTATTTAATTTTATAATTTGAAACATTTTGAGAATCTGGCAGTTATACATTGACATATACATAAATGTATGTAGACATAACCATTAAAAAAATTGAAAATTTTCAAGTGTTGAATCTTTTGAACTATAATTAATTATACAGTGACTTAAAAATAATTTCAAACCGAAATAAAACTCCATTCATTACTTGATAGAAAGCAAATACATCCAACTAATTAAGCCACACTAAATACGAGATTCGAAAACAAGTACAAGGAAATATAAGCAAATACATGAAGATAACTAAAACTAGATAGGCTAGTTCTCAGCGGATGATGATGAGGAAGAAGAAATTCTAAGCTTTCTTCCTATCTTGACCATGAATTTGGACACTCTGGAAAGTTTCTTGTTGCGCTTCTTTTGATTGTTGATGATTTTCACTTGATTTTGAGCAATCGTTTCTTTGAAAATACGTCTAGTGTTGGTTGGACACTCAACACTTTATAATAAGTCTCTTCTTCTTCTTCGACTTCAATTGGCTCTTGCTCTTGTTGCATTCGAGCTTGTTAGGCTTCGAATGTCTCCTACGGTTTGAAAGAGAGAAGAATTTGCATAAGAGGAATGTTTTATGAGTCAAACACTTTTCTAGGCACATACTCTTCTCCATGAAGATCAACTTAAAAATATTTGAAAATACGAGTGAGATAAAAACCATAGTAAAGAGTGTTTTCTCTTGACGATAATTCTATGGGCTTAATTTCATTTAAGGTCATTTCGGCCCAATTGATAGTATAGCCACCCATAATAGCAAAGAGAGCCTTTTGGACTTTGAGAGTTGGATTGTTGTAATTTCCAGAACGGGAGTGATGATATGTTGAAGGAGAAGGTTGACAATTCTTATTTTTGGACGAAAGAAGGGATTTTTGAACTCCGTTGGAGCATCATCTTCAAATATGTCATGATAGATTTCCAAATCGGTTTCATTGATAACAAAATCCGAAAAATCCGAGCCCATGCTTCTACAATTTAGAATAGTGCCTAAGAGTTAGGCATCGAGGACAATTTGCGTGCCTTTGACGATACTCCAAATTTGGTCTTCGTTGCCTTCGTAAAATCTGCAATTGAGATTTGCATAGAACATGTTGACGAGTTTGGGATAGCATACTTCGTTGTTGTTACGGGAATCAATTAGACTTAGGACTTCATTGTTTTCGAAGAGAGAAGTAACTTCATAGGAAGAAAAATCTCCAAAGACGGCAAAAGCACCCATGTTAACCTTAGCATTGCTAAGTAGTTAGCATAGGTTTTGATAGCCTCTTTGTCATTATAGATATAGTCTTTGATGGTTTTGGTTATCTTCAATTTTTGAGACGAACTTGAGGAAGCCATTGAATTAATAATTTGAAGAGAATAGACATGAATAATATTGTTTTGAGTTGTGAATGAAAGGTAAAGAGAATAGATGTATATATAGAAATTGAATGAATATGAATTGAATAGGCACAACTTTTCAGACTGAAATGAATCCTTTTCAGACCTCGGGAGTTGGTAAAAAGTTGGAGGGAAGTTTGAAAGTTTAAACCTTTGAAATTCAAAATTTGAATTTCAAATTACTGGTCAGATATGTAAACATATATATATATATATATATACACGTCTATTTTGAAAGAGAATTAAATTTTTGTGAATTGAATTTTTTTTTTCAATTTATGTTTCAGGTTTAACGATTTCCTGAAATAATTCTAATCCTAACAAACAAACAAACAATTTTTTTATTATTTTATTTGTTATTAATTATTTATTATTATTTTGAATTTTAAAATTCAAATTTCCAATTTCAAGTTTAAATTTTAAAGTTTTTAAATTCAAATCAAAGCAACAAAACAAAGCAACCGTTCAACCAAATAAAATTAAAAATTAATTAAGGCGTACCCGATTTTTAGATCCTTTTCTTCGAAATTTTCTGAAATATAAATTGCAGTAAAGCATATA
The DNA here is from genome assembly GCA_030737875.1 of Allium sativum. Lineage (NCBI taxonomy): Eukaryota > Viridiplantae > Streptophyta > Magnoliopsida > Asparagales > Amaryllidaceae > Allium > Allium sativum. The sequence continues at coordinate 556,871,641 of CM060915.1, forward strand.
TTCGCATTTCCGATTTCTGGTTCTTCATCACTCGATAATGAATCTGAATCATCTAATGTTGCTGCGTATGCTTTCTTTCTCTTTCTCGACGAATTGTTATTGTCTGTTTGTTGAATCAATCTATCTGGATATGGACACATTTACTTTATGTGGCCAGGTCTGTTGCAGTTATAACATCGACCATCATTACTTTTGGAACTTCCTTGGTTATAATTTTTCCTTCTATATCTCAGAAATCTTCTAAAATGATTTGTCATGAGAGCTGTTTCTTTATCATCTTCGCTACTTGAGTCTGAATCATTTGTTGTTGCTCTTAATGCAATAGATTTCTTCTTTGTTGACCTGTTGTAATGACCCGAATTTCCGTACCTTTTGAGTCGACTAATAACACCACACGTCCAACCCAAATTGCACAAAAATACGAATCATTATTAGAAAGAAGTTAGAGGATGAGAAATAGAAAGAAAGAAATATTAGAATAGAAGAAAAACGAAGATCACGAACTCACAGCGGAACAAGTAAAATATATTATAGAACATTACTTTTGAAATACAAATCAGTAACTGTATATACATACCATCATCAGAGCACAACAGTTATCCCTGGAACAGTTATAAACACCTGTTTCCAGGTACAACATAGTACACAACGGAAATATGATAGTCTATAGCTAACTAGTGAAGTCTCCTGCTTCTAGCTCTTCCAAGTGAATCTGAAAAATCCCGACTACTTGACTGCCCGTACAAATTTGGGCACCCAAGAGTTTAGCGAAAACAAACAAAATAAACTCTAGGTCAGTCATGGGATTGGTGTGAGTAAACTCCCTCATTGGTTTAACTTTCAAAATCCTTTTCAAAAGAAATGATAATCGTAAGACCGATCCATACATAAACATGGGTGGTTTTTACCTTACGATAACCCAAAACATTTTGATATCAAAATCTGGTGATATTACAATAGTGTCTAAATCAAATAAACAGAAATCTAGTGGAACGCTTGCATCTCACGCTCCATATATGATATTAAATCAAAAACCGCAGGGCGCTTATTGGAGATTAGATTTCAACTATTACAAGGTAAGGAACCACTTGCCGATAGTGTATCTCTAGAGCCGAATACACTGGGTTCAACAAGAACATCTTGCAACCCGGCCCTCACATGACCGACCACTCATTTCGCTTGAGTGTATCGAATGTATATCACCAACGATTGGGATCAGCAACCATTTCCCGAAAGGGACAACATAGATAGATTTAAAGAAGCATATAGAATTTCTCTAGATAGGTGATTATGCATCCTAATGGGAGCGACCCACATAGCCATGCTGCCTGCCCGATTTTTGTCAATTCCCGGTTGTGAGGCTTGAGGTTTGAATTATCTTCCAGAACATCTGGCCACCATTCACTTTGAATGCCACATCGTCAGATCCATCGGAAACCACCGATTGGTTCCCACAAAAATACTCAGATTGTTAGACTAAAGAAGTTTCCCTTCTTTGCCACCAACTTCGTACGTTTGAAGGAATCAACGTACGTAATCCCTTTAGAAATACTCTATCAAACACTCGTCCTTACAAGTTGTCCTGGGTCTGGACAAACCGAAGGCACCATTCTATTTATCCATCTTAGACAATTTCTACCTAGGGTTAACAGAACAGCCCTTGCATTTTACTCCGTCTTCAATTATCTTCAGCATAAGTTGCTTCATAACGCTTATACCAATACGGAGTGGTTTTCAGATATTAAATCTGATCCCGGTCTCTCCATATTGACAATGGAGGTATAAAATAAATCAAAACTTTGATAGTTGGTGATTTAATTATCAAAGAAACATCCATACAATCAACGATCTTATTTCCAATTGGAAATTCTACCGATCAAGCATCGACCCACACTGGCCTCTTTTTATATTAATTCCTTATTATATTATCGTTTCAAAAATCCATTTTTCAATCTTCCATATCCTTTCAAATCTCTATTTTTCTCTCTTCATTACACTTCTTTTGCGAAAAAATGCTGATTATAACGGTAGCATTATAATTGCTGCCTCCAAATATTTGATTCATAAGTCATTTGTTTTAGCGACAACGCTAAAATCGCTGTTTAGATTTACAAAGCATATATTATAACAACAACGTTATAATCGCTGGTTAGATTTACAAAACAAATATTATAACAACAGCACTATAATCGTTGTTTAAGTCTATAAAACAAATATTATAACAACAGCGCTATAGATCGCTGTTTTAAATAAAGTACCGTGTGCGACGCACATGCCTCCATTGTTCATTTATAAACTCTGTTTATTTTAAACAATTCAAGTTCTCCTTTAAATGTATTTGCAAGCTATACGTTCTTTAACTTCTGAAATTAACTCAATTTGATTTCTATAAATCCCTTTTTAGATATATTATTGCAAACTATAAAATTAATTGAATATTGACCTCTTCATGTATTTAAATTAATTCATAGGTTCATGTCAAATAAAATTTAAATATTTTTCCGAGACATAAATCATTTGTAAAATTCGACATAGCCAATTCCTATTTAAAGTTTCATCAGATTTATCTCAATTTATTTTTATTTTCCAATCTTTGGAATATAACCCATCGTTTCTTTTGAAACCAATTTTCCCACTCTAATCTCTTTTACCGCTATTGCATTCAAATCCCACTTCAAATATCGGGTATCAACACCAATTACTACTTTGCTTATATAAATTCCACTTGAATTTATATTTTACTTTATTCTATGATATATATTTTATTTAATTTATAAACATCGTTATAAACAACTTCTTGTTTTGATTCACTTAAACAAGTTTCTATTTCCATTCCATTTGAAATCTAATTTCTATTTTTGAAATAATTTCCTTTTTAAAACTCAAATCTCTTTTCTACGTTCTAAAATATTTTACGGTATTTAAATACCAAAATTTATCGAGCCAATGTAATTCAACCACAACAAAATCAATCACGATCATATATCATAAATAAATAAATAAAACAGTAAATAAAATGTTGAGGAATCCAGTTGGATTTAGTTTCGGCGAGAAGCGTGTTTTCTGAGATGGAAGAAGGCCTAAACGTAATTAAGGGATTAAGATTATTTAAGGTAAATTAAAAATAGTAATTAATGGTTTTTGTTTAATTAATAATTTAACTATTGACAGCTTTGTGTTTCATCAGAGTTCATGAAGCAACATTTGTTGAAAAAGGGACATGACAGAAAACAAGTTGAATGAGGGCATGTTTCTCTAATCAATATAATTAGCCTAACGAATATTTAAGTAAGAAATTATAGATTTTAATTAGACCATGGACTAATATAATTGCATAACTCTCGCATATATGAACAAAATAAGATGAAACCGGTCATAGTGGAATCATAATGCCAAAATCTACGTTGTGGTATTAATGTAACGGAGAACCGAGCTATTGGAACTTCATGGCAAGTCAACGCTTGTTTAATTCTAACGGAAATAAAAGTAGAACCTTTAACTGCAAATCAAGGTGAGTAAACTCACTAACTCTGACTCGTTTATATTTTTATATAAACGAGTTTTAATTTATTTCTAGTAATTTTATACTATGTGATGGTTGTTTGAATGAATGGTTGATAAAATTGGTTGAATGGTTGATATGGTTATATAGTTGATTGATAATTATTTCTATTATTAATTAATGTTGATTAACATCCGTGGATGCAAGGAAACAGGTTGGAGGGATCCAAATGGATTCCTCAACATTTTATTTACTGTTTTATTTATTTATTTATGATATATGACCGTGATTGATTTTGTTGTGGTTGAATTACACTGGCTCGATAAATTTTGGTATTTAAATACCGTAAATTATTTTAGAACGTAGAAAAGAGATTTGAGTTTTAAAAAGGAAATTATTTCCAAAATAAAAATTAGATTTCAAATGGAATGTAAATAGAAACTTGTTTAAGTGAATCAAAATAAGAAGTTGTTTATAATGATGTTTATAAATTAAATAAAATATATATCATAGAATAAAGTAAAATAAAAATTCAAGTTGATTTTATATAAGCAAAGTAGTAATTGGTGTTGATACCCGATATTTGAAGTGGGATTTGAATGCAATAGCGGTAAAAAAGATTTGAGTGGGAAAATTGGTTTCAAAAGAAACGATGGGTTATATTCCAAAGATTGGAAAATAAAAATAGACTGAGACAAATCTGATGAAACTTTAAATAGGAATCCGGCTATGTCGAATTTTACAAATGATTTATGTCTCGGAAAAATATTTAAATTTTATTTGACATGAACCTATGAATTAAATTAAATACATGAAGAAGTCAATACTCAATTAATTATATAATTTGCAATAATATATCTAAAAAGGGATTTATAGAAATCAAATTGAGTTAATTTCAGAAGTTAAAGAACGTATAGCTTGCAAATACATTTAAAGGAGAACTTGAATTGTTTAAAATAAACAGAGTTTATAAATGAACAATGGAGGCGTGTGCGTCACACACGATACTTTATTTAAAACAGCGATTTATAGCGCTATTGTTATCATATTTGTCTTATAAACCTAAACAGCGATTATAGTGTTGTTGTTATAATATTTGTTTTGTAAATCTAACCGGCGATTATAACGATGTTGTTGTAATATATGCTTTGTAAATCTAAACAGCGATTTTAGCGCTGTCGCTAAAACAAATGACTTATAAATCAAATATTTGGAGGCAGAGATTATAACGCTACCGTTATAATCAGCATTTTTCCGCAAAAGAAGTGTAATCAAGAGAGAAAATTAGAGATTTGAAAGGATATGGAAGATTGAAAAATGGATTTTTGAAATGATAATATAATAAGGAATTAATATAAAAAGAGGCCAGTGTGGGTTGATGCTTGATCGGTAGAATTTCCAACTGGAAATAAGACCAATAAGGAATTATTATTAAAAGAGGCCAGTGTGGGTTGATGCTTGATTGGTAGAATTTCCAATTGGAAATAAGACCGTTGATTGTATGGATGTTTCTTTGATAGTTAAATCATCGACTATCAAAGTTTTGATTTATTTTATATCTCCATTGTCAATATGGAGAGACCGGGATCAGATTTAATATCTGAAAACCACTCTGTATTGGTATAAGCGTTATGAAGCAACTTATGCTGAAGATAATTGAAGACGGAGTAAAATGCAAGGGCTGTTCTGTTAACCCTAGGTAGAAATTGTCCAAGATGGATAAATAGAACGGTGCCTTCGGTTTGTCCAGACCTAGGACAACTTGTATGGACGAGTGTCTGATAGAGTATTTCCAAAGGGATTACATACGTTGATTCCTTCAAACGTACGAAGTTGGTGGAAAAGAAGGGAAACTTCTTTAGCCTAACAATCTGAGTATTTTTGTAGGAACCAATCGGTGGTTTTCGATGGATCTGTAGATGTGGCATTCAAAGTGAATGGTGGCCAGATGTTCTGGAAGATAATACAAACCTCAAGCCTCACAACCGGGAATTGACAGAAATCGGGCAGGCAGCATAGCTATGTGGGTCGCTCCCATTAGGATGTATAATCACCTATCTAGAGAAATTCTATTTGCTTCTTTAAATCTATCTATGATGTCCCTTTCGGGAAACGGTTGCTGATCCAAATCGTTGGTGATATACATTCGATACACTCAAGCGAAATGAGTGGTCGGTCATGTGAGGGCCGGGTTGCAAGATGTTCTTGTTGAACCCAGTGTATTCGCCTCTAGAGATACACTATCGGCAATGGTTCCATACCTTGTCATAGTTGAAATCCAATCTCCAATAAGTGCCCTGCGGTTTTTGATTTAATATCATATATGGAGCGTGAGATGCAAGCGTTCCACTAGATTTCTGTTTATTTGATTTAGACACTATTGTAATATCACCAGATTTTGATATCAAAATGTTTTGGGTTATCGTAAGGTAAAAACCATCCGTGTTTATGTATGGATCGGTCTTACGATTATCATTTCTTTTGAAAAGGATTTTGAAAGTTAAACCAATGATTGGAGTTTACTCACACCAGTCCCATGACTGACGCAGAGTTTATTTTGTTTGTTTTCCCTAAACTCTTGGGTAACGACCCGCATTCTACGCATCATAGGATCGTAGAATATTTATTTCATTCACATATGAACTCGTATGGTCATGTAACTCTGGGAGACGACTATTTAGGTCATTTCCCATGTTCATGATTTTTCCCAATTTTTAAATGACCATTTTACCCCTAATTGGTACTGTTATGGCCATAACTTTTGACTGGAAAGGAATTTTGACCTGAAACCACTTCCATTGGCTTCGGATGATGGTTTACAATTCCGTAGAGTGGTCACATTAGCCAAACGGACTCACCGTTTGGGAGATATGGCTGAAACAAGTTTCAGATAGTGAAAAACAGCTTAATTGGGCTTAACCAGGTGATTAACAGCTAGGCCCAATGGGGGATTTCGGGATTAGGGTTATGAGGAGGCTGAAATCAGTTAGGGAACGATCTTATCCTCATTTTCCAGCCTCCACTTTCATTCTTGAACCCTAACATTGGCCGCCAACATCTAGAAACATCCCCAAATCACTTTCTAATCAAGTTTTGGCTTAATCTACATCAAATTAAGGAGGGAAAACACGAAAGTAAGGTTAGAGCTGCTGTTAGACATCAATATTCACCCAAATCAGCGAGGTTTCAGTTCTGAGAATTTTATTTGTGGCCAAGGTGAGTGATTAGCATTGTTTTGACACTAATTACAATTAATTAAGGGTAATTAGTGAAGATTAGCGAATTTATACACTAATAAATTCTGGAAAAATATCTATAAATTCGAAAATAATATTTTATGCCCCTGGTAGAAATTTGGTTTAATTTGGTTAAGTTTTGTTAACCCTAGGATTAGTTTTGCTTAAACATGCTTAAGGGAAAATATGGGGTTTTGGGTATATTTGATCCATTTTGACATGTAAATTCATTGTTTTGGTGTTTGTGGTTAGTTTGCTATGTTGCTATGACTGTTTGGAATGATTTGTGGTTGATTAGTATAGTTAGATTGGTCGAAAACGTCGTTGAATGGCGTAAACAGGATGTTGGAAAAACTTGCAGAAAGTTGTGCAGGGTTTCGGATCGGATCAGGTATGGGCTCGGATCGGATAGGAGAGCTGGGCAAGGAATCCGAACCGAAGCCTGGCACAAAAGAAGTTTGGCAAGAAGGAAGGCCATTGCTTAGAGTTGGAGTTGGACAGAGGATCGGATTGGAGCTGGGGAGCGGATCGGGGCAGGGAAGCGAGCGGGATCGGATGGAAAGGAGCAGGGGATCGGATCGGAGGTAGGGAGGAGGATCGGACCGGAGCTAGGACATCTCGACCTGAACCGGAGCGAGAGAGCAACTACCGAACCAAACTCAAGCAGAGGCACACCCGAACCGAACCACTTCAGAGCATCCGAACCGAGCCGACGTCTGAAGGGGGAGAATCACCGAACCGAACCGCATCCAGGAGTACACTATGAAGCATCGCACCGAACCGAACCGTGTTATATGTATGTATCCGAACCGAATCGAATCCAGGACCACTTCTACGCGACGACTCTTTTGAAGACCAACTCCAATTCGATCGAAACCCGAGATGCAAAGGAAGTCCAAATGAGGAGCTTTGACTCAGGATCTGGTTGGGAACCAATGAGTGGGCTACATGATTGGGCTTTGCTGCGGGACGTGTGCCAAGGAGCTATCCATGTCTATGACTTTGGATCACTATGTATGGGAGGTACGTGAACGGATTCAGGGCCACGGTGGCCTAGGTACGACTAAAAGGCTATAGACCAATGAAGTGGGGTCATTTGTAAAGATTTGGTCATGACTCCATGTAGTAAGCTTGGTAGTAGCAGTAGTTGTACAAGTTGAACTCCGTCACTACTTTGATGGGTCTAGTGATTGACAGTGGTGGACATCATATGCTTTACGCACTGAGTGAGAGATGTGAGGATGGTTGCTATGGTTGATTTGTTTGCCATCATTGTGACATGCACACCCCACCCCCGTATTCTTTACACTATTTATTATGTCACCTTAGAGTATCGTACGGTATGTGGTACTAACTCTTTGGTTGCAGGTCCAGGTTCAGGTATTGTTTAGTATACCTGTTATTGTTCTGTTTAGATGCTTATCGCTCATACCAGGCTTTATGTCTGACCCAGAGTTTTATGTCTCCTCTTATTACTCTGGGTGCTCACACGAGCAGACTAGAGACAGGTTAGTTGGTGGTGCACGGGTAGATGATCCGGGGACGAGCAGGAGGCTTCCACGTATTATATATATATAGTATTCTCCCTGTGTTATTGAAGATCACTGCTCGGGCATTAGTAGTGCATCTTCTACTTTAGCTTTCTTTTGTCTTAGAGACAGTAAATTTGGAAAGTTGTAATAAGCTGTATTTGGATTTCCGCTGCTCTGATGTTGATGTTGATTTTAGTTATCAGCTTATGTACTGTCTCACCTGTTTTATGTCAAGTATGTTATTATTATATTTTGTTCCATGCGCTGTGAGACATTCTACAGGTTCCTCGTTAATTAATTCCCTTCTTTCCTTTCTTTGACGACCGTCCCGTACTAGTCGGGCATGTGTACAGTGCACCTTCGGAGGAAATGCCGGTTGGTATGGGCCGGGCCGTCACACTTGGTATCAGAACTCTAGGTTGCGTAGTTAACCTTGGGAAAGACACTAGGGAGAGATAGAACGTATATGAGAGCGCGTATTTGTGACTAATTTGGTTTTCAAAAGCTATATATATATACTATTAGTAGTATAAGAATGAAGTCGTACTGCACTAGCACCACTATGGGGTCGTTAATCGTTTCCTTTTACAGATTGACGATGAGCCGATATGCTAGAGGTGCTGGTAGGGGAGCCAATAATGGGAATGCTGCTGACATGAGGGCAATGTTTACCGACCTTATGAGAGACATGCTTAGGGAGGTGCAAGGGGCAGCTCCCAATGGTGGTAATGGTGGTGGTCCAATAGTGCAGGCGCCTAGGGCCGATTTCGCCAAGCTGAATAAAGATTATTCTAGTCTTGGTGGGAAGCCGTTCCACGGAACGGAGTCGGCCACGGATGTTCAGGATTGGTTGGATAGTTGCGAACGTATCTTCGAGGATTTGGGTATCGAGGATGCAATGAAGAGAAAGCTAGCGTCCCGTCAGCTGCAAGGGCGGGCGATGAATTGGTGGAATGCTATAAAGGCAGCTACTCCCGAAGATCAGATTACTTGGGAGCAGTTTAAGGTTCGCTTTAGCGAGAAGTTCATTCCAGCTGCTCAGAAGTCAGTGCTGTTTAAGAAATTCTTGGAGCTCAAGCAGAATGGCAGAGCTGTCTCGGAGTATATTGCTGAATTCGACACTTTTTCGAAGTATGAGTTATCTCTTATTGATACTGCCGAGAAGAAGAATGAGAAATTCATAACCGGTTTGGATCAGTACTTGGGGGAAAGGCTTATTAACCACATCGATGAGACGTTTGAATCGATTGTGGGGAAAGCATTGAGGTCAGAAAGTCTCTACCCTAAGTCGAAGACTGAGGTTGCATCTGCGGAGGAGCCAAAGCCACAAGCAAGTGGTGGAGGCAAGGGTAGTTCCCAAAATAAGAGAAAGCAGAACCAGACTAAGGATGGTCAGAAGAAAAAGAATAAGCAAGATGTTGAGTGCTTCAGCTGTGGTAAGAAGGGCCATTATGCTAGTAATTGTCGGTCCAAGCCAGCGGATAGGAAGTGCTTCAACTGTGGCCAAATGGGACATCACAAGGACAAGTGTCCGCAACCCCCTAGAGAAAAGCAAATGGTGAAAGCATATGCCCTTAATGCTATTCCTTCTTCGTCGAATGCCCCAACCGCGGCGGAGAAGGGAAAGAATGTCGTCATTCAAGGTATGCTTTCTGTTTATGATGTTCCTGTTAGAGTTTTGTTTGACACCGGAGCTTCCAGTTCTTTCATATCTAGTGACCTGGTAGATAGGTTGGGATTGGAGCCCGAGATTGTCGATAAACCTTTAGTAGTGACGAACCCGATTGGTGGTTCGACTAGCCTTAGCATGATTTGTCGTAATGTGGTCTTATCGAGTCATGGATGCATGTTTGTTTGTGATTGCTTTGTTTTGGGCTTTGCTGGGTTTGGCATTATTTTGGGAGTAGATTGGCTCCAAAGATATGGGGTGGTGGTAGACTGTGAGGGCTTTTTAGTGACAGCTAGAGCGGATGATGGGCGGAGGATAGTGTTTGGTGGTCTACCCAGTGAGGGGGTATTGGCTAGTTTTCTAAACTCCCTCGACATTCCGCATATTGAGTTGTCAGGTTTGCCCGTGGTTAGCCAGTATCCGGACGTTTTCGAAGAAGTGACCGGACTTCCACCACATCGAGAGATTGAGTTCTGTATTGATTTGGTGAAAGATGCCAGACCTATAGTGATGCCACTTCGTCGTATGGCACCAAGGGAGCAGCGAGAGCTCGGGGTGCAAGTCAGCGATCTTTTGAAGAAGGGATTTATCAGAAGGAGTGTTTCTGAGTGGGGAGCACCAGTTGTGTTTGCTACCAAGGCAGATGGTTCCCTTCGTTTGTGTGTAGACTACCACGAGTTGAATAAAGTGACGAGGAAGAACAAGTATCCTCTACCGCGGATAGATGATTTGTTCGATCAGTTGAGTGGCGCGATAGTATTTTCCCAGTTGGATCTCGTGACAGGCTTTCATCAACTTAGAGTGGAAGCTGAGAGTATAGCTAAAACGGCATTTCGGATGCCGTCCGGATTTTATGAGTGGTTGGTCATGCCATTCGGGCTGACCAATGCCCCAGCATATTTTGTGGATCTTATGAATAGGATATTCGGAGATCAGTTGAATAAGTTTGTCCTTGTTGATATTTTGGTCTATTCGAGGACAGAGGAAGAACACAAGGAACATTTAAGAATAGTGATGGAGGTGTTGAGAAAACACCAATTGAAAGCAAAGTTTTCTAAGTGTCACTTCTGGAGGAGGGAAGTGAGGTTCTTGGGTCATGTTGTTTCCGAGAATGGTATTGCCGTGGACCCTGCGAAGGTGGCTACGGTATAGGATTGGCCTACGCCCAAGAATGCAACATATGTAAGAAGTTTCTTGGGGTTAGCTGGATATTATCGCAAGTTTATCCAAGGTTTCTCCAAGATAGCAGCACCATTGACCCAGTTGACCAAGAAGAATCAAGCTTTTGTCTGGGATGAAAGGTGCGAGAATGCATTCAAGAGTCTAAAGGACAAGTTGACATGCGCACCAGTGTTAGTCATTCCTAAGGGGAATGAAGAGATGACGGTATACATGGATGCCTGTGGTACCGGACTGGGTGTTGTATTGATGCAAGGCGGTAGGGTTGTAGCTTATGCAAGTCGGCAATTGAAACCGCACGAGAGAAGATACCCTACCCATGATTTGGAATTGGCAGCGATCGTGTTCGCGTTGAAGATGTGGAGACATTATCTCTTGGGAGAAAGATTCGAGTTGTTTACCGATCATAAATCGTTAAAGTATCTCTTCTCCCAGAAGGATCTAAATCTCCGGCAACAAAGGTGGTTAGAATTCTTGGCTTCCTATGATTTTGACATCGCATACACACCAGGAAAGGGCAATGCGGTAGCCGATGCATTGAGTAGAAGACATGCCAGTTTGGGGGCTATGTTTCTTGAATGGAAGCAACTGGAGTACATCGCTGGGTATGATTTCATACCAAAGTGCGAATTGGATCCAGAAATGTTAGCAAGTTTGACGATCAGACCCACTTTGATTGAGCGGATCGGCTCTAGTCAGAGGGACGATCCTAACCTATTGGAAATCATCTCCAAGTTAGAGATGGGTATCGATGAGGAGATGAACAAGTATGGGCATGATCGAGATGGATGGCTTAGAAAGAATGGAAAGCTTGTTGTACCCAATGTCAATGGATTGAGAGATGAACTGCTTAGAGAATGTCATCACTCAAAACTGACTATACACCCCGGTGGTAATAAGATGTATTGAGACATGAGACAGACTTACTACTGGGAAGGGATGAAAAGAGACGTTGGAGAGTTTATATCCAAATGCATGAATTGCCAGCTAGTTAAAGCCAAGCAAAAGAAGCCTAGTGGGTTGTTGCAACCATTAGAAATTCCCGAATGGAAATGGGATCAAGTCTCGATGGATTTCATCGATGGTTTACCAAGGACTAGATCGGGACATGATGGCATTTGGGTAATTGTGGATCGATTGACTAAGAGTGCAAGATTTATACCAGTCAAATCGACCAGAACGGCGGCTAAGTTAGCAGAATTGTATATGAAGTGGGTAGTGAGATTTCATGGAGTACCCAAAAGTATTGTGAGTGACTGAGACCCGTTGTTCACTAGTGGGTTTTGGAAGAGCTTACAAGAGGCTCTAGGGTCAGAATTACATCTCAGTACCGCATATCATCCTCAGACCGACGGTCAGACGGAGAGGGTGAATCGTATATTGGAAGATCTCTTGAGAGCATGTACATTGGATTTTGGTGGATCATGGGATGATCATTTGCATCTAGTAGAGTTTGCATATAATAATAGCTACCAATCCAGTATCGGTATGGCTCCATATGAAGCTTTGTACGGAAGACCGTGCAACTCACCATCATGTTGGATAGAGACTGGCGAGAAGTTTATGCTTGGACCAGATGTGGTGAGGGAAACTTCAGATAAGATCAAGATCATTCAACAACGAATGAAGGCTGCCCAAGATAGGCAGAAGAGTTATGCTGATAAGAGGAGAAGAGACTTAAAGTTCTCCGTTGGCGATTTGGTGTTTGTCAAGATTTCTCCGTTGAAGAGCGTGATACGATTTGGCAAGAGAGGCAAGTTGGCACCAAGATTTGTTGGCCCATTCCCTGTTCTTGAACTAGTCGGGAATTTGGCGTATAGAGTTGACTTACCAGAGAAGATGGCGGGAGTTCACAACGTATTTCATGTTTCCCAACTGAGGAAGTTCGTTCACGACCCAGATATGACTATTTCACCTGATCAGTTAGAGGACTTCGAAGTAGAACCTGACGCGGTTGGGAACCGCAAGCCGATCCGTATTGTCGAGCACGATATGAAGAAACTTCGAAGGAAGACAGTGAAGCTAGTCAAGGTTCAGTGGGGCGAGAACGAGAATGACTGTACTTGGGAGACCGAGGAGAGTATTAGAAAGATGTATCCAGAATTCTTCGCCTGGTAAGATTTTAACTTCGATTTAGTTTTTCCGCATGCTAGGATAGGCTTGTTTGCTTGTTTTGTATGTTTGATTGTTGTATGTGGCTGTTAGGCATGCGGGATCCTTTGTATGTTTTGGGTTAAGGAATTTCGGGGATGAAATTTCTTAAGGGGGGGGGGGGGAGAGTGTAACGACCCGCATTCAACGCATCATAGGATCGTAGAATATTTATTTCTTTCACATATGAAGTCGTATGGTCATGTAACTCTGGGAGACGACTATTGGGGTCATTTCCCATGTTCATGATTTTTCCCGATTTTTAAATTACCATTTTACCCCTAGTTGGTACTGTTTTGGCCATAACTTTTGATTGGAAAGGAATTTTGACCTGCAACCACTTCCATTGGCTCCAGATGATGGTTTACAATTCCATAGAGTGGTCACATTAGCCAAACGGACTCACCGTTTGGGAGATATGGCTGAAACAAATTTCAGATTGTGAAAAACAGCTTAATTGGGCTTAACCAGGTGATTAACATCTAGGCCCAATGGGGGATTTCGGGATTAGGGTTATGAGGAGGCTGAAATCAGTTAGGGAACGATCTTATCCTCATTTTCCAGCCGCCACTTTCATTCTTGAACCCTAACAATGACCGCCAACATCTAGAAACATCCCCAAATCACTTTCTAATCAAGTTTTGGCTTAACCTACATCAAATTAAGGAGGGAAAACACGAAAGCAAGATTAGAGCTGCTGTTAGACATCAATATTCACCCAAATCAGCGAGGTTTCAGTTCTGAGAATTTTATTTGTGGCCAAGGTGAGTGATTAGCATTGTTTTGACACTAATTACAGTTAATTAAGGGTAATTAGTGAAGATTAGCGAATTTATACACTAATAAATTCTGGAAAAATATCTATAAATTCGAAAATAATATTTTATACCCCTGGTAGAAATTTGGTTTGATTTGGTTAAGCTTTGTTAACCCTAGGATTAGTTTTGCTCAAACATGCTTAAGGGAAAATATGGGGTTTTGGGTATATTTGATCCATTTTGACATTTAAATTCATTGTTTTGGTGTTTGTGGTTAGTTTGCTATGTTTCTATGACTGTTTGGAATGATTTGTGGTTGATTAGTATAGTTAGATTGTCGAAAACGTCGTCGAATGGCGTAAACAGGTTGCTGGAAAAAGTTGCAGAAAGTTGTGCAGGGTTTCGGATCGGATCGGGTATGGGCTCGGATCGGATAGGAGAGCTGGGCAAGGAATCCGAACCGAACCGAAGCCTGGCACAAAGGAAGTTTGGCAAGAAGGAAGGCCATTGCTTAGAGTTGGAGTTGGACAGAGGATCGGATCCGAGCTGGGGAGCGGATCGGGGCAGGGAAGCGAGCGGGATCAGATGGAAAGGAGCAGGGGATCGGATCGGAGGTAGGGAGGAGGATCGGACCGGAGCTAGGACATCTCGACCTGAACCGGAGCGAGAGAGCAACTACCGAACCAAACTCAAGCAGAGGCACACCCAAACCGAACCATTTCAGAGCATCCGAACCGAGCCGACGTCTGAAGGGGGAGAATCACCGAACCGAACCACATCCAGGAGTACACTATGATGCATCACACCGAACCGAACCGTGTTATACATATGTATCCGAACCGAATCGAATCCAGGACCACTTCTACGCGACGAATCTTTTGAAGACCAACTCCAATTCGATCGAAACCCGAGATGCAAAGGAAGTCCAAATGAGGAGCTTTGACTCAGGATCCGGTTGGGAACCAATTAGTGGGCTACATGATTGGGCTTTGCTGCGGGACGTGTGCCAAGGAGCTATCGATGTCTATGACTTTGGATCACTATGTATGGGAGGTACGTGAACGGATTCAGGGCCATAGTGGCCTAGGTATGACTAAAAGGCTATAGACCAATGAAGTGGGGTCATTTGTAAAGATTTGGTCATGACTCCATGTGGTAAGCTTGGTAGTAGCAGTAGTTGTACAAGTTGAACTCCGTCACTACTTCGATGGGTCTAGTGATTGACAGTGGTGGACATCGTATGCTTTACGCACTGAGTGAGAGATGTGAGGATGGTTGCTATGGTTGATTTGTTTGCCATCATTATGACATGCACACCCCACCCCCATATTCTTTACACTATTTATTATGGCACCTTAGAATATCGTACGGTATGTGGTACTAACTCTTTGGTTGCAGGTCCAGGTTCAGGTATGGTTTAGTATACCTGTTATTGTTCTGTTTAGATGCTTATCGCTCATACCAGGCTTTATGTCTGACCCAGAGTTTTATGTCTCCTCTTATTACTCTGGGTGCTCACACGAGCAGACTAGAGACAGGTTAGCTGGTGGTGCACGGGTAGATGATCCGGGGACGAGCAGGAGGCTTCCACGTATGATATATATATATAGTATTCTCCCTGTGTTGTTGAAGATCACTGCTTGGGCATTAGTGGTGCATCTTCTACTTTAGCTTTCTTTTGTCTTAGAGACAGTAAATTTGGAAAGTTGTAATAAGCTGTATTTGGATTTCCGCTGCTCTGATGTTGATGTTGATTTTAGTTATCAGCTTATTTACTGTCTCACCTGTTTTATGTCAAGCATGTTATTATTATATTTTGTTCCATGCGCTGTGAGACATTCTACAGGTTCCTCGTTAATTAATTCCCTTCTTTCCTTTCTTTGACGACCGTTCCGTGCTAGTCGGGCATGTGTACAGCGCACCTTCGGAGGAAATGCCGGCTGGTACGGGGCGGGCCGTCACATCTTGGGTGCCTAAATTTGTATGGGCAGTCAAGTAGTCAGGATTTTTCAGATTCACTTGGAAGAGCTGGAAGCCGGAGACTTCACCAGTTAGCTATAGACTATCATATTTCCGCTGTGTACTATGTTGTATCTGGAAACAGGTGTTTATAACTGTTCCAGGGATAACTGTTGTGCTCTGATGATGGTATGTATATACAATTACAGATTTGTATTTCAAAAGTTATGTTATATAATATATTTTATTCGTTCGGTTGTGAGTTGTGATCTTCATTTTTCTTCTATTCTAATATTTCTTTCTTTCTATTTCTCATCCTCTAACTTCTTTCTAATAATGATTCGTATTTCTGTGCAATTTGGGTTGGACGTGTGGTGTTATTAGTCGACTCAAAAGGTACGGAAATTCGGGTCATTACACTTGTTTTCTTTTCTTTTCTGTAATTGGATTTCGTATAACATCAGATTTCCAATTAACTCTTCAATCTTCATTTCATTGACATCATTGGCTTCTTCAATTTTCGAAGTTTTCTTATCCCATTCTGAATTCAATGAACTCGATATTTTTCTGACTTGATCTGCTTCAGAATAGGTTTTGCCAAGTGTTGTTAATGAATGCACTATTTCTTGAAATCTGCAATACATATCTTAAATAGACTCATTCTTATTCATTTTGAATGACTCAAACTGACAAACTAAAATTGTTGTTTTCGTTTGTTTAACTTCACTAGTTCCTTCATGAGTAACTTGTAAAATTCTCCAAATTTCATAAGCATTTTTACATACTGACACTCTATAAAACTCATTCCTATCTAACGAACAAAATAACATATTCATGGCTTTAGAATTGCTTTGTTCAACAGTCTTTTGTTCATTTGCCCATTGTGCAAAATCAGTTATGGGTTCAACAAATTCATTTTGTGTATTGTTCCATGTGTCTAATCCTATTGACTGTAAATATATATTCATTCTACATGCCCAATATGAATAATTACCACCATTAAATAGTGGTGGTCTAACAGTGGACTGACCCTCTACAAAAGAACTATTATTGCTACCAGTGTTAGTTTCCATTATCACTATTTTCAAAAATCATATTATGAACTTTTTGAAAGACCTTACTCCAATACCAATTGTTAGGTATTGCGGAATGGATCGTTAAGGCAAAAAAAACACTGGAGTGTGGGTGAATAGTGTTTCTAAGAATCTAAACAAAATCTAAAACTTATGTGAACTACTATATGGATCAAACACCACAAACAGAATCACAGACACAGATTCAAACACAAACACAAAAATAAACAGAAATAAGATGCAGAAAAGGAAAGAACACACTGGATTATATACTGCTTCAGAATTGCTCCTACGTCCAGTCCCGCACAACGCTTGATTATGCAGAATTTTATTACTATATCGATATCCAATTACAAACCCCATGATTTCTTGGCTACAAGAGATACCACCGATTCCAACCTCCTTGATTTCACGGCTACAAGGGATACCACTGATTATCCGTCCTTGATTTCACGGCTACAAAGGATACCACTAATTACTTTAGTCAACCCAAACAATTAAAACAGCCCTATAACTCTTCAATAGCACTTGATTAAGAGAGCAACGAGTGTAGAGAAAGAAGAGTAATGAAAACAGAATTGAATTCGGCAGAGTATAGGTGTAGAAATCATAAAAATAATAAGAAATAATGGTGTAATGAAAAGGAATGAAGTTAGAGAAGAAGAAGTGATTAAAAATTCGAAATCAGTTCCTTTTTATAATGTGTGAAAGGTTGTAACGTCTCAGAACCATCACAAATAGTGAAAAGACACTTCCTTTCAATTTTGAAAAAAATGACACTTATATATCGACATGGGTTTATTTGTATATCAACGTACCCTTAGTACAAAATTGATTTTTGAGCATTTTTCGAGTGTTTTGATATATATATATATAATTCGGAAAATTCTTGAATTAAAATGCAGTATTATAAATAAATATTGTAAAGTAGAAAATCATATAGAAACATAAATATAAACTATATAAATATATTTATAAACTTATAAAGTATAAAACTATATAAATATAAAGTGTATAAAGTATAAATATATAAAACTTATAAAGTAAAAACTCAAGTTTAAAATCAAATTAAAATAGAAATTAAAATAGAGAAGATAAAGATTAAAGATGGAATTTGAAAACGAAATTTGAAATCATAAATTGAAAAACAGAATTCGAAATTATTTTGAAATTGAACCTAAAGTGTTATTCAGAGTCTTACATAATGTATACTCTATAACTATATTTATCTTGAACTCTTGAAATCTTGAATACTCATCAGTCTTGAAATATCTCTGAATTCTAAATCTTTGACATCTTTAAAACTGTACAGTCTTCAGTAATAATTCCTGTATATAAATCCTACATACGTATATATATTCTAGATAAAGGTATTAGTATACATTTTATAATCAATTAATATTGAAATAAGGTTGTAGTCATCCAAACTCCATTCTCCAACGGGATCCTATATCTATGTAACTCTGATGATGATTATGATTCCGTCGTTATGATATGTTGTAAATTATTCTCTAACTTTATGTTTTATGTTATACTCTGTAATCTGCTGATGTGATTAATGTGTAATATTCTAAAGACAAGCCCAACCACCATGGAGCGGGGGTTTGGTTCGTGTCAGGCGTGGTATCAGAGCTTTGGTTAACCTTAGTTCTGGAATAAAACACATTAAACGAATCATCGGAGATTGAATGAGTAGTATTCTAGGACGAGTAACTCGTTAGAGATGGGATTAGCAATATCCTAGAATGAGTACACCAATATAGTATACAACTTGATTATTACATCATTATTCTTGCAGATGTCTTTATGCTTTTTCTATTCCTTGAGATGTCTTTTCTGTTGGCCTGACTCTTTTCTTGCTATTCGCAGAAGTAAAAGAAAATGAGTGGATGAGGCAGAAGAGGCCGAGGAAGGGGCAGTAACCCCATTGTTAATAGTCGCCATGGTTTCGATGAAGTTGAATCGGATGCTAACAATGAATCAGTATTGCCCTGACAACCCCCACAGTAACCATTTGACCTTGATGTGGTTGCTAAGAAATATAAGAACTTGCGCATAGTGTCATTCACAGGCACTGGAACCGTAATGGAGCTCAAGCTTGGTTGAGGTCTTGCGAACGAATCTTCGCGGGCCTAGAAATGGCAGATATCAGGAAAAGTTTTTTAGCCTCTTGGCTACTTAAAGATGAGGCCCTAATCTGGTGGGAAGCTATGACTGTAGCTGATCATGAAGTTGACATGACTTGGGCAAGGTTTAAAGAAGTCTATGAGGAAAGGTTTGTTCCACGATACACTACAACAAAATATGATATTAATAAAGTCATTTAACAACACGATATAGTGAAGTGTTATTAATTACATTTCATTATTTGCTTCCCAGGTGATTTTGTTTTGCCCATGCCGTGTAACACTCACATTTTCTATCCCTCCCAAAATTATTTCGTCTCGCTCTAACTTCATTAATTCTTTTCACTTTCCCTCCCAAATAATTTCACCTCCCTCCAAAAAGCAGCAAGTCTTTCACTCCAATCTCTTCGCCTGATCAAAGGAAACAAACTCCTTCCGTCTCTAATCTCCTTGCTTGATCTATTGAAGCTACAGAGGTTCTTTTCTTTACGTTATGAAACCCTAATCTGCGATTTCGATTCTGGTAACCGATCTGAAACTCTCTGTACCCCTACTACCGAATTTCGACTGCTTCTTTAACCTACCATTCGATTTCATGGTACGCCGCAACCAATTGTTGACATCAAGACAGTGTTATCTCAGCTTGTGTACATGTTATCAAATTATGCTGCCTCAAGCTCGGAAGTGAGTAATCATCATAATGCTTTTTCCCTTTTTTTATGTTCGAGAATTTAATTTGCGGATGCATGCTGCAGGTATTACCGGAATTCTTGTGAGTGGAAGCTTTTGCAAAATTGAACAATCTATTAGGAAGGTTGGTTGACCAAATGGATGTTTGAAAAATATACAGTAGTACTAGTTTTTTGTTTGAAAATTCCTAAGCTTCACTAAGGTGTATCCTAAAAATTAGCTTTGCATGGACATTTTTGTATATATAATATTTTGTAGATGTGAACATATTCATTTTTTTTCTTCCATGACCTAAAATGTAGTTACAACTTTTTCCTAGCATAGTCTTGAACTTTGAGCCAACCAACCGGCGGCAAAGCTAGGCTCACTGAAGGTTGCTTCTCCAGGTAAAAGGGTGATTAGTTTGAGCAATGACAGTAAATTATAGGGCTTTTTTTAATCTTTTTTGGAACAGTAAGATTTCTTTTTGGTCTTGGTGTGTAATCTAAGCATGGGTTTTGTAAATTTGAATTTGCCTTTGTTTTAAGTTTTGTCTTTTAGGTTTATTCTGCTAAGACATACATATGGTTATTAAAATGAAAAAAAAAACCTTGAACTTTGATTCATCTTGTGAATCATCTCATATTTTTTTGTTCTTTCAATTATCATTGATTTCATTAAACTCTGTACTAACTTGAATATTTTTTAGTATTGTTTTTTGTCCCAACTTAGATACATACTATTTTCTAGTTTTATGTTAATTTGTGGTTTAGTTATTTTATGTTTGAATATCTACTTTTATGTTGTTGATTTATTGGTGTTATCCTTCAAATCGTAAGATTTTTAATCATAGCATCATGTAATGGCCCGCAAATCCGTACTATCTGAGTTGACTAATAACACCACACGTCCAAAACAAATTGCACAGAAATACGAATCGTTATTAGAAAGAAGTCAGAGGATGAGAAAAAGAAAGAAAGAAATATTAGAATAGAAGAAAACGAAGATCATAAACTCACAGTGGAACGAATAAAATATATTAGGTAACATAAACTTTGAAATACAATTCGGTAACTTTATATACATACCATTATCATAGCACAACAGTTATTCCTAGAACAGTTATAAACACATGTTTCCAAATACAACATAGTACACATCGGAAATATGATAGTCTATAGCTAACTGGTGAAGCCTCCTGCTTCAAACTCCTCCAAGTGAAACTGTAAAACCCCGACTACTTGACTGCCCGTACAAATTTGGGCACCCAAGAGTTTAGGGAAAATAAACTCTGGGTCAGTCATGAGACTGGTGTGAGTAAACTCCAACCATTAGTTTAACTTTCAAAATCCTTTCGAAAGAAAGGATAATTGTAAGACTAGCCCACACATAAACATGGACGGTTTTTACCTTACTATAACCCTAAATACTTTGATACAAAAATCCAGTGATATTATAAAATCAAAAACCGCAGGGCGCTTATTGGAGATTGGATTCCGACTATGACAAGGTATGGAACCAGCTTCCAATAGTGTATCTCTAGAGGGGAATACACTGGGTTCAACAAGAACGTCTTGCAACCCGGCCCACACATGACCGACCACTCATTTCGCTTGAGTGTATCGAATGTATATCACCAACGGTTGGGATCAGCAATCGTTTCCCAAATGGGATAGCATCGAATAGAATAAGGAATTAAATGAATTTGTCTAGATAGGTGATTATACACTCTAATGGGAGCGACCTACATAGCCATGCTGCCTACCTGATTTTTGTCATTTTCCGGTTGTTGAGGCCTGAGGCTACGATTTCTTATCATTCATTGATAGCACAATCACTTTGAATGCCACATTGTCAGATACGTAAATCATCAATTGATTTGCAAAAATATATTCTGGATATTATGCTAAGAGAATAAATTCTCCACCACCAAATATATCTATACAGACCAACATATGCGATCATTGGAAATACTCCGTCAGACATTCGTCCATACACTTCGTTCTGGGACTGAACGAAACCGAAGGCACCATTTCTATTAATAGAAAAAGTACTTGCACTTTACTCCGTCTTCGATTATCTTCATATAATTTGATTCGCAACGCTACTGCCAATACGGAGTGGTTCTCGGTTAATAATCCAACCGGTCTCTCCATATTGACAACGATGTTGGCAAATACTTTGATAGTCGGTTATTTAATTATCGAAGAAAAACAAACACTCATTCAAACATCAAACAATCACTGGGCCCCTTAATTAATATTTTTATTAATTAATCACTTCTCCATTCCTGATTAATATTTGTTGACGAAATATTTTCTTTAATCATCATCACCTCTTACATTATTTGGAAAACATTCCCATATATCGACTCCTTAAATTTTCTATACTTAGAAAATATATTCTAACTATAATTGGAAACATTCCAATTACTTATCTCTTTTATGACCATTCACTTATTTCAATACATAGGAAATATTTATCTTTATATTTCCAAATTTCCACTTACTTAGGTTAAAATGAATGTTGTGTAAAACATCGTTACAACAACCCAAAACACTGCATTCAACTAACTCTTATTCAGACATTTCTCTTCGAGACTGGATCTTGCTGTTTATCAGTTAGTAATGAAATCAATCAATTTGGTGTATAATTACCTCTCAGACCTTGACTGAATAACATCTTTAACTTCAAAACAGACAAGACCACTTATCTCAAATCATCAACACCATAAAAACCACTTACTCATTTCTAAAACGTATATATATATTTGCTTTCTATTACCATATTTTTGATTTCCTTTTTGTTTATGATATTCTACTTTTAAATTCGTTTCCTTACCGGATTCTATATATATCAATACATTGATTTCTAACTATCAAATTTTCTTAAAAAAATTCTAACTCCTTTAATTTCCAGAAAATTTTGCCATAACCTCCTTTATACCGGTCGATAGTTCAAACCTCAACTCACATCTCTAAGCCCTTTCCATTCAAAAAGAAAATCAAAAAGCCAAGTGGCTTGCCGATTCGGCGCATAAAATCTCATATGGAATTTAAACGTGCACCTTTTTGTCGGGCACACAAATTATAAACTTCATACACTTCATTTCCATGCCTGCTTAACACATCCAAATATTCCATTTGGTTTCACTCAATCCATTCGTCTTAACCCAATTCGATAATTTATTTTCTAATTAGCTATTTTGCCTATTTCACTTCTTTGTTTGAACATAACATGTTATAATATCAACTTGCTTATAAACAAATTGAATTCCATTTTCAATTCAAGTTGCATATTTGATTTCAAATATAAATTTACATACCCAATTTACTTAACCAAAGCTAAATTTCAATTCAAAACTCCAAAACTAATTATTCTTCAAATTAGTTAACTATATTCAATAATTAACAAAATCTGATTTTTGTTTTCAAAAATCATTTTTCATTACTCCACTTGAGTTCAGATATATTTTATAACTTAAATATGGATTTTTTCTAATGAAGATTCGGATTCTACTTGCTCAAAATCCTTTTATAAATTTAAATAAACCGTTACGGTTTTATAATGGTTATGGCGCTGAAAATTTGATTTTGACATAACTCAAAATCTATTCGACGAAATTCAGATCTTTCTCTTCCATTAGAAAACTATTATCAAATCTGTCCTGACATTCTTATTTCAAAGAATTCCGACTTAAATTGAGTTCAATACACTCAATTAAAGTTCGAAACGCTGAATTACGAACTATCGCGCTGCGGCGAGTTTGTTTTAATTATATATATATATATATATATAAACGTTTAAACTTCGTTTATAATAAATTCAAGTCCATTCTAATATATTTTTAATATATATCAAATCAGTTTCCCAATTCAACATAATATTTTCGATTATCTAAGATAATTGTCGATTTTTCCTTACTCGGTAATATATTTATTTATACTTCGATCTTCTATATTTAATTCCAATTCCTTTTATAAATAAATTATTTATAAAATTCGATATAATCAAATTTCAATTATAAACCCGTTGAATTCTTCTCAATTCAGCTTATATTCCAAATTCCGAAATATAATCAATCGTTTTGTTTCAAAACACTTCCCAGCTTACTTTTAAATTCCTATTTGAATTTAAATGGTTCAAATTATCCAAATGATAATTTATTTTACCAAATTTATAACACTATTTATCAACTCAACTTCCTTATTTTATATATTTAAACAAGTTCCCTTTTCAAAATTCTATTTGAAACTCCATCCCTTTGATATTCTAAATTGTGGAATAAAAATAGTTGTTCCCTTTCGAATGATTTCAAATTCTATTTTTAAATTCATATTTGAATTTAAATATTCAAACCGTGTCCGCTGCAACTATCGTACACCAGTAAACATCGCACTCCTCCGTACAACACAGATCCTCCACAAACCACTTGAACTCCTCCTTCAACAACGATGACCTAGCGCATGACTTTGAACCCCCTTTACACCCTGAAATCGCGAGCGCTCCTTAATCGAGCTTTAAGGAATCCACGGTCTTCGATTTGAAAAGCTGAAACCATCGCGATCCCTAATTCATGCGTGCTTCGATCAACGTCGAGTTTCAGACATAGCCACGGTTTCGAATCGCGATCCCTTTTGAGTTGGCAATTGATGCTTTTGAGGGATCGATTCTGGTGATTTCGATTTTACGAATGAGTAAAGCAACGAAGGTTTCGAAGTATATAAATCAACAGGCCACTTTGATTTTCTACTGAAGCTTTTGGAATTTATTTTCACAGAAGAACAAAAGTAGGAATATATGAAAGGAGTAGTCGCGATTTTATAGAAATGGATACTTCGGCCTTAAGGAATTAGTATGAACAAAGGGTACATATAAATCAAATGTGATTTGAGTTAAAGAGATTTTGTTTCTTTATAAATTGATTCTGATTTGATTTCGATCTTATCCGCAAATCAAAAATATCGGGTTCCATAACCTGAAATCACCAACTGCTATTTTAACGTACCAGCCGATGTTTGAGTAGTATAACGCTGTTCTGAACTGAACATAATATATTATGAAATTTAATTTGAACGTATATACCATATTAAATTAATATAATATAATTTAAATTCAGAAATAATCAGATTCTTTGATAATAAATTATTTTCATTATCGTTTATATTCAAATACTATTTCTATAAATCATTTGAAATGTTTTGATTCAGTTTTAACTTAGAATTGAATTATTTTTCGTATTACAGTAATCTAATATATTCGATATTAAATCGAAATCGATTTTTAAATCGATAACTTAATATAAAAATTCATTTATATAATCAACTAAATATTTAAAACTATATTAAATATTTAAAATAAATTGTTTGAAAAATCCGGGTCGTTACACATCAGTTCACAAATGTTAATAGCACACCTTTACGAATAAATAAGCGGGTAGGTTGTAGTGGGATAAATAATGATACTTATATTTAGAATAAAGCATTTCTACTGGCAGGTACAAATTTCTTAGCCGATTTTGATATACAATGCCAAACTGTGATTATCCTGCTGAGTTTGACCAAATATATTATGTTTGGTCCTGCTATCTAAGCTTTTTTTATTTTAATTTTAATCCAACTTGGAATATTCCTAGTATTCCAAATGCACATGGAGCACGCATATTGCATTTAAGCAAACTTTAATGTTAATATTACATTTGCATTGTCCATCCATCGATGCTTTCAGCCTCCTTACGTGCGCACCAGGTACAACAACCCGACCGACTCTCCTTTGCGCCAGTCGCAACTCTCCACCAACGGCAGCTTGTAATTGCTAACGAGCCGATCAGCATCACCGACTGGTCCTTCTCTTCGCTGTTGAAAGTGAGTTTCTCATGATTAAATTTATTTCCAATCGTTACTTATATAAAAATTGATTTTCGTGACTGTTTACTTTGCTTTTCTGTTATTTGGGGTTGATTACATAATTATGAATTTGTTTCTTGATAATACTTGAATGGGTTCATTGCCTCTCCATTGTTGTCACTGCATGCGCCTTATGGTATGCGTGTTTAAGACGCTTTGGGCACTTGAAACCATATATTACTTGAAATTTGCTTGTGCTTTGTTTTTATTTCCTGTCGAATTAATGAACCAGTCGAACTGGGTATGTGAGAATTTACTTGCTACCTTGTTATTTCCTTGCATATCCCGTGCAACAGTCGCGAGTTGAGTTTTGTACCTGGTTCTTAGTTTCATGGGTTGCTTGCCCTAGTTGTATGTTTACTGTCTTGCATTTCCCGGTCTTGCCATGCATGTTTTTTTCCTCTCTCTTCTTTGTTGTTGTGTAGCTCTTAGAAGGAATAGTCGCAATAGTTGAATAAACATAATTATATTGTAATGGAACATACGTTTAGTAAGCTTACGTTTGTAGATACCAAGGTCTTGTCAAACCTGTTTGTAAATGGTTCAATAATCAAGCATCTTTTTTTTTATAAATACTTTGTAAATATTGCCTTATCTCGGGCTTGTAGCTTTGCAAAACTGTGCATTGGCACATCTTAAAAGCATTTTATATTCCATATGTCAAAACATTTATATGCTATACTTATGAAAACAACCATCCCCTGGTGCATTTGTATGAAGATAAGCACATATTTATACTTTTGGCCATACAAAACTTTATGCTTATCATTTTATGCATGATTAAAACATGCAAATCTATTAACAACTTTCTACCCGTAAATAAATAAATATACATACATATATATATATATATATATATAAAGAGAGAGAGAGAGTTATTTTGCCGTATATAAGTTTGAGCACTTATATATAACTAATCTGAACTAAGGATCGTTTACCCCATATAAACTTCATTAAATCTCCCTTTTATTTTGGACACTAACATTTTAGATCACTCCATATACATTTAGTTTAATTCAACAGTATATATATATTTGATAACATGTTGCTTTTGCCGTTTGCCTTATAAAGATAACACATCATGCTTAAAATGTCAAGGCATAATTCATTTAACTCCAGATCTTCTTTTCAAACAGGTCTTATTAATCAAACTTTATTTGGTACCAAATTCATGTACTTTCTAGTAAATACAATTATATGCAACAGGCCACCTTATATTTCTTTGGCTAACTAAATATTAACAAAACATTATATAGCCTTCAAATATCATTGCAAATTATTCCGAAAACTGGAAATATATTGCTGTTATGTCGCTGACTCCATGTTTATTCAATTTTTTCTCACTTGTATCCGTCACCATATGTTTAACTTCGTAGATAAATTATGTTTCTCATCACCAATCTGTTAGGCCATATTTTTCATAAAGTCTCTCTTTTTATGCCTGTTGACTATGACCACAGAAGGTGCACAATTCACATGTGTGATTTAGTTTCTCCAATTATCTATTCCTTCAATGATGAATTCCATCTTACGACAATTTGCAAGGTTACACTGATGGCCATCACTACCTCATTGTATGGTCTCTTAGAATTATATCATGTCCAAGATACTGCATTTGTGTGCTTGTGCTTGTAATATTGCTTTAGATTTTAATTTTCCAATTTATTGTCGAATCATCAGGATTAATATTGTTATAAATTCAAACTACAAAATTTCTTTCCTTCTAGAAGTCAAACCACATGCAGTATAATAATATATATTAAATAAAAGAATGTGCTGGGTGTCTTCAAAAAATGTAGCATGTTTTGCTAACATATCACATGTATAGTTCATTTGTAGCTGATACCTCTAAAATTAACTGCATTCTCTTTTGTATATTGTTAGGGAATTGGAGCTGGAGGGGTTCACGTCTCTTGAATTCTGGTGTAGCTTACATGATTATATATTATATTTCAGTAAAATTATAATCTTCTATCACATTAATTATATTTTGGTGTCATTTCTATTGCAGAAGCACGTGTCCTCGATGTGAATTCACTCAGTCTGTTTGGATCTAAATGGTCCAAGCAATTCTGATCTCTCAAATGCTGGTATATCTTATTTACTTGAATGTTTCATTTTTTTTCTTTTTCTATAAATTAAATCATTACGACTACATGAATTTTGGTATTATTTTTGAGACAGAAATGAATGCAGCCAATGTGAATTTGCATGGTCAGCTGGATTTGAATGCACCAAACAATGAAGAGTGTAAGTGTCATCTTCTTCTTTTTATGCTATATATACTAGATATTGATCTATATAGCAGTCTTCTACCATGATTATTGTCATATTAGTTTAATACTAAGTGATTCTCCTTAGTAATATAATTTACCAATGCATATTTTTGTAGGAAAGAAGCTGAGGTTGTTTATTTCAGTCATTGTTACACAGAGTAATTTTTGATATGACACACTAAGTCATTGTTACATAAACACACATGCTAACAGACATGACAACATAATTGAAAATTTTCTCTTACTGATGTAACAGTCAGGTGTGACAGAGCTGCCAATTACTGAAAGACTTCTTCTGCAACAGACCAACGCCATTCATGTATCTAAAGGTAAACTTGCTACTTACTTTTTCTTCACGTCCTGACCATGTTCTGCTTCAGCAATAGAGATGTGTTTCAAGGGTTATGGAGGGATGACCTCATACATGGGAAGGGTTGGTTCTATTTTCACAATGGAGATAGATGGTTTGCACATTTTTGGAAGGGAAAAGCAAATGGTGAGGGTTGATTCTATTCCAACGCGAAGGGTCCAATTTCTTTGGTCATTTCCAAGATGGTTGGCGCTATGGTGAAGGAATATGTATAAATATCAACGGGCTTAGGTATTTCTAGTTTTGACTAAAATATTTTAAGCTAAAACGTTACAATCAATTTCGGTTTAATTAAAGCTTTTGATGAAAAATATGAACTTCAGTGGTTGTTATCTGAAATGAACGTGATTACTGTCAGCGATGTTTGAAGTTGGAAATGAGATGAAAACATGCTTAAATAATGAATTGCACTTGTTAGTATTGTTATGAAATTATAATTATTTAAACTGGTAAAGAATATTTGTTCTTATATGGTATAAAATACTTAAAGCAATATCCGTTAGAGTTTACAGTGTAAATGTTTCACACTTACCTAATATTAAATAGTACTCTAAATTCATTCAAAATGCACTGCATTTATTTGAATAACTAACCATGATTTTAATTGTTAATAAACATTGTCTGTTTTTGTGGGTAGATGAGGAATTGTACCAAGGTTTTCAATCTCAGATTCCGGTTTCATCTCATGTCAAGAATTTTATACAAAATATATCATTTCGGACGAGATCTCGGATGAGATGAGTATACCTCGGGTGTATATCTTAGACTGACATCAGGGATTTTAAAGTCCATTTTGAGGCTATGTTGGGCGTAACTTGTTAGGCGCAGCAGAGTAAATATGTGGAGAGATAGATAAAAGATTTTTTTTTTTGATTGCTTGATTGATTACATGAGATACAACTTCTCTTTTATAATATAATGCGTTCTCTGGAATATTCCAGATAATGCCTTATCTAGATTTATCTAATTATGTCATATATAGGAATTTTAAATTATTCCCTACATTAATACAAAAGCATATTTGTTAATGCATTTAATTGTTGCCTGATAAAATTACAAATTAACTTTTAACACTCCTCCTTAATTTGTAATTTTTAATTGCTTCTTGAACTTTTCAAACTTCTCCAATGTGACTGCTTTAGTAAGGAAATCCGCTGGCTGGTCTTTTGTGCTGATGAAGTCCATGACAATCTCCTCCTTGCTAATCAATTCTCGGATAAAATGATAACGTATCTCAATATGCTTTGTGCGAGCATGAAACACTGCATTTTTTGTCATTGCCACAGCCGACATATTGTCACAGTAGATTTTTGTTGGCTTGTCTTGAGTTTGCTTCATATCATTTAGAATTCTCCGCAGCCACTCCGCTTCACATGCTGCCTCTGTAGCTGCCATGTACTCAGCTTCAGCTGAAGATAAAGCTACGGTCTTTTGCTTCCTTGAACTCCATGAGATTACGTTGGAACCGAGACAAAATACATAACCTGATGTGCTCTTCCGATCATCCAATGCTCCTGCCCAATCACTATCAGTGAAACCGACTAACTTGCATTCGTCCTCTTTGACATATTGAAGCCCACATTCTTTTGTTCCTTTCAAATATCGTAAAATTCTTTTTGCTGCAATCAAGTGATTGTTACTTGGATTTTACATGAATCTTGAAAGTATACTTACCGCATGACAAATATCAGGCCTTGTATGAGTGAGAAAAATTAGCGAACCAACCAAGCTTCTAAATATCTTTCCATCTGCCTTCTTTGCGCCATCTTCTTGCTTTAATTTTTCGTTTAGCATCATTGGTATGTTAACTGGTTTGCAATCTGCCATGTGAAATTTTTTGAGAATGTCTTCAATGTATTTCTCTTGTGAAATGAAGATTTTGCCCCTTGCTTGTTTGACTTGCATGCCTAGAAAATACTTCATCAGACCGAGGTCCGTCATCTCAAAGTCCGTCATCATTCTTTCCTTAAATTCCTTAACAAGATTGCTGCTTATACCGAAATAGATTAGATCGTCAACATATAGACATACAACTAGAAATTCTTCTCCTTGATTTTTCACATAAAGGGCAGGTTCGTTCTTGCTTCTTTGGAAACCATTTTGAATGAAGTAGTTATCAATCTTGCAATTCCATGCTCGGAGTACCTGCTTCAGCCCATACAGCGCCTTTTGAAGCTTATAGACTTTATTTTCTTTTCCTCTTATCACAAAGCCTTCTGGCTGCTCAACATATACCTCTTCCTTAAGCTCGCCATTAAGAAAACAGACTTCACATCGAGTTGGAAAACTTTAAGCTCTAATTGCGCTGCCACTGCAAGAGCTGTTCTAATGGTTTCCATTCGAACTACTGGAGCAAATGTCTCATTAAAGTCAATTCCGGGCTGTTGCGAATATCCCTTTGCAACCAGCCGTGCTTTGTGTCTTGTTATAGAACCATCTTCGCCATATTTTGTCTTATAAATCCATTTCAGGCCAATGACTTCTTTATCTTTTGGCAAGTCAACTAACTGCCATGTTTTATTTTTCTCAATGGCTGTTATTTCTTCTCTCATTGCTTCAATCCACACATCTTCTTTGCTTGCATCTTCAAATAACTGCGGTTCACAAGAAAAAAGAACAACATTGCTTGAGTCATAAATATCTTGTAAAGAACGCACCTTTCGAATAGGAGAGTCCAAGTCTTCATATTCATTTTCATCATTTGAGCCGTAACAAGGAGCATTATCTACATGGATACTTTGCTGAGAACCGTCAGGTTGTGAGCCATTATTTTGAGATCTTTTAGGCTCCATAGAATTTGATTTTTGGTAGCCATCATGATCCCACTGCCATGATGCCATTTCATCAAAGACAACATCTCTTGAGATAATGAGTTGATCATTTTTGGGATTTAATAGCCGATATCCCTTCGACTCTTCGCTGTAACCAACAAAGACACATTTCTCTCCTTTCTTCTCAAATTTTCTTTGTTTGGGCTCTGGTTCAATGCATCCGCTACACTTCCAAATACTTTCATGTGATCTACTTTGGGCTTTCTTTTATGCTAGGCTTCAAATGGTGTCATATTTCTAACAGCTTTAGTTGGCGAACGATTCAATATAAAGACAGCCGTGTTGACAGCTTCAGCCCATAACTTCTTTGGCATGGATTTTCCTTCCAGCATACTTCGAGCCATTTCAACAATTGTTCGATTTTTCCTTTCTACGACGCCGTTTTGCTGCAGTGTATATCGCACAGTAAGCTGCCTTGCAATCCCTTCTTTCTTGCAATAATTCATGAACTCGCTGTAAATAAACTCTCCTCCATGATCAGTTCGAAGAGTTTTTATTAAGTGTCCACTTTGGCGTTCTACAAGAGCTTTAAACCGTAGGAAACTTGAGAAAGCTTCTGATTTTTCACTTAAAAAATAAATCCACATCATACGAGTGTAATCATCAACAAAAAGAATGAAATATCTCTTGTTATTTAGTGAAAGAGTCCTTGTAGGACCAAAAATATCAGCATGTATCAACTCCAAAGGGGCTTTTGCTCGCCATGAAGTTTTCGGAAAAGGAAATCTATGCATTTTGCCAAAAATACAACCTTCACACACCTTATTTTCTTTCATGATGATAGGAAGTCCAATGACCATATTCTTTGATTTCAGCAAATGCAACCCCTTGTTGCTTAAGTGGCCATATCTCAAATGCCATAAATGAGACGCATTAGAATTTTCAGATTTGAATGCACAATTCTCATTTAGAGACATAAATAGGCGGAAAATTTTATTTGGAGCCATGTCAATATTTGCCACTGTTAAATTACTTTTCTTATCAATGATCTTGCAAGAATTATCATCAAAATTCACCGCATAACCTTTTTGAACAAGTTGTCCAACACTTAAGAGATTTTGAGCTAAATTTGGCACGTAAAGCACATCATGAATAAATTTCTTACCTTTTTTAGTGTGGACTGCAATGGTCCCCTTTCCTTCAACCTTTTGCGACTTTCCATCTCCAAGCTTTATCTCTGATGAAAAACTTGCATCAAGTTCTACAAAAATGTCTTTGTTGTCGGTCATGTGGTTGCTACAACCACTGTCAATATACCAAGCATCTTGTGATTTATTTTCAGCGGATAAACAAGAGTAGAAAACCTGCTCTTCATTTTCTTCACTTGTAAAATTTGCTTTGTCCTTCTCTTTTTTGTTTTGATACAAACAATCTCTTTGGGAATGATTAGGAATTCGACATCTCGTGCATTTGAAGTGACAATTTTCAGAATTATGATTTGATTTATTGCAAATAATGCAATAAGTGGCAGAATTACCTTGCATTTTCTGTTGTTCTCGTCTTTTTTCTCCTTTGCCTTGATAATTTCTTTCGTTGCCCTTTCTTTGATTTTGATTTTGCTTCTGAAATAAGCCCTTCTTTGAGTTGTAATAACTTCGTTTCTTTTCTGAAAATCTGAGATTGGATTGGAATGCTTGCTCCAATGAATTTGCTGATGTTCTATTAATTCTTTGTTCATGAGCTTGAAGTGAACTCATTAGCTCATGTGTTGACATCTTGCCAAGGTCCTTTGATTCCTCTATTGCAGCGATGCAATGATCGAACTTTGGAGGAAGACATCTCAATATCTTCTCTACCACCTTCTTTTCTTGAATGTTATCTCCAAGGCATTGAATTTGATTTACAATTTCAGAGACTCTGGAGAAGAAATCTCTGATATTTCCAGATTCCTTCATTTGCAGGTTGTCAACATCTCTCCATAAAGATTAAAGTTTAATGGAGATAACTTTGTCATTGCCTCGAAATTCTTTTTGCAAAACTTCCCATGCATCCTTTGCTTTTCTTTTATTGAAAATTCTTGGATAGATAGATTTACTCACTCCTTGTTTGATGTACCTAAGTGCAGTGGCATCTTTCTTTTGATTTTCTTTGTACAACTTCTCTTGTGCAGCCGTCCATCTTGTGGAATCTCCATCTTCAGGTGGCTCAAGATAATCTTTTTCGATGACATCCCATAAATCATGAGAGATGAAGAAGTCCATCATCTCACTGCTCCAATAGTCATAATGCTCGCCTTCGAATATTGGCACTTCACTTGGAGAGTACTTGAACATTGTAGGGACTGCTGCCATTGTTTTGAGTGACTGATTAATGCTGTTGATATGGCTCTGATACCAAATTTGTTAGGCACATCAGAGTAAATATGTCGAGAGATAGATAAAAGATTTCTTTTTTGATTGCTTGATTGATTACATGAGATACAACTTGTCTTTTATAATATAATGCGTTCTCTGGAATATTCCAGATAATGCCTTATCTAGATTTATCTAATTATGTCATATATAGGAATTTTAAATTATTCCCTACATTAATACAAAAGCATATTTGTCAATGCATTTAATTGTTGCCTGATAAAATTACAAATTAACTTTTAACATAACTTAACTTCCAAATTGACATTTTGAAGATCGTTATATTGACTGTTATCCAATTTTTTTTTAACATAATTTATATATGACAGTATTTTTTTAGAGGGGTAATTGATCGATTCATTTTTATCTATTACATAGATTCCACTCGTCAGAATATTTAAAGTAGAAAATATAAGACAAAAATTATTTTTTCTTACTTGAAACATAAAAAAGCAGAATTATAGGATTAGCAAAATGTCATTGTAGTGCAATTATATTTGATTTGGATCAAAATAAGAAGAAAAATATGTAATTGAAAAAACATAATTTTGTTTGAGATCTTATATTGAAATCCCTTCTCGATTTTGTTTGTGGGCTTCAGTATCTTAAGCTAGATGAATGTCAAATAAGATTAAAAACAAAATTGAAGTCTCTTGTCGCTAAATCTCGTCTCGTTCAAGTTTGAAAATGAGATCTCTAGCAAGATCTCAAGTGAGATAACGAGATTTGAAACAGTGATTATTACACTTAGTTTTTTAACTCTTAATCGTTAGATCAAAACAATAATACAGCCAAAATTAAATTATTATAGAGAGAAAAGTTATGGAGGAAATCCAATGGTTAAGTCATGATTCAATATTAACATTTAAATTTGATATGTGGAATAGGTTGTGTAAAAAGCATTGAGCATGAAAATCATTTCCATGATTTTTGGCAATAGGATTAGTAATCTACACTTGGTCCATTTGATTGACAAAAGAAAAAGGATTTTTTTCTCCATCATTCAATTTACTAAACAGTATATGATATTGTTTTTATTTTATTTTCTCAGAAAAAAAGAAAAAGGAAAAAAAACGTGTAATCCATCATTTGATATGTCAGTAATGTTTATGAAAAAACTCCATAATATTTGAACATGGTCTCTTTTGTACTATGAAAGATTTGTTTCCATCTAGTTTGAAATGTCTCTACATCAAACTTAAAAAACATCAAAGCATGGTGAAACATCAGTTTACATTTGTATTTCAACAAAACCATCCATAGGCAACAAGGGCTTCAGTTCCAGAATCAACAGAGGGTTCCATTGCTACACTTGTATTAATGGGGTTTTCATGGGCGGTGCTGTTTGGTTTTGTGTTGAAGTTTAAGGTATGTTTTCATGTCTTTTTATTTGGTGTCATTCTCATCTTTAGGGAAGAAATTTTCTCATCTAAACCTACCTCTGCAATTTCAACCCTATTTGTTCCATGCAGATTTTCACTTTTACTCCTTCAAAAGCATCAAATTTCAAGCTAATTGTGCGGTTTATTAGGGGCATCACGTCAATTGGGCTTGTTGCTGCCCTTGTTTTGGTGGTTGCATTTACGAGGCTTACTTGCTAGTGTTTTAGAATTCATAGCCACTGGATGGGCCATTTCATGTGTAAGTTTGCTACTAGTCCATGGTTGATTTATACGAATTGATCAGTTAATAATTTTTTCTGTTTGTGAAATGATAGCTAGGAAGGTTCTGCCTTGTAAATTTAAATTTTTCGTAATTTTCGTTGTCATTCTTCATAAGGCAGATTTTGCATCCCTTTCAAAATTTTCTTTGTCATTCTTCACAAGGCAGATTTGGCAGATTTTGCATCCCTTTTACCTTAGTTTGTAGCCTTATATACTGCTAACCGCCCATCCAAAGATTTTGAATCTCGAACCATCTATGTTAGTAATATAAGTGTTATGTCGTTATATATCTATACATTTCAATTACAAGCCTGTAAAAACTAATTTCTTTATAGAGCTGACCTTTTCTGTTTGAAGGCCCATTTTGCTGCAACCGAAGATGCACTGTCTAGGCACTTCAATAAGTTTGGATAAATTTTGAAAGTGGTTATCCTAAATGATCCTGCAACTGTCAACCTAATGGGTAAATGAGTTAGAACATGCTTCTTAGTACTGCATCAACTATTTATCCCTAACCCATTCGTTTGAAATCTAATAACTGAAACAGTGCGACATATGTGGAGTTTTTACGGAAATAAATCTTCAGAGTCTGCTTTGTCCTTGAATGGTACTTATTTTATGTCCTGCAGTTTGAAGGTAAGCAAAGCTTGTTTTTTACTTGGTATGTAAAACGTGCTTAGGTTCATATTCACTATCTATACTACATAACTTTCTGCATGCATGCATTAACGTCATTTCATATACATTTGTTGTTGTCCATCTATTTAATCTTTTTTCCTTAGCCATTTTGAAATGGTTATAGTCTGATGCAGCTGTCTTATATTTTGTTATTTAAGACTACAGTGTGAACTTTTGTGGCACAAATGATCATGTTTATTTTTCACGAAGAAAACACAAATTTCAGTATATTTTCTTGAGTAACTTATAAAACATAGAAATTTCAATATATTTTCTTGAGTAATTCTGCTCTGGGTAATTTGTAAATTATTATACTTCTAGCAGCAAGATTTGTGAGCGTCGGAGGTGGCTTTAGGTTATAAAGGCGAAGGTGAGCAGTTTGGAGGGATCGACACTTTTTTGCAGGGGATGGAGGTTGATATGCAAAATGATTTTTTTTAGCTTCCGATGGAAAAGATTTTGGTGGTAGGAAAGTGTAGTGATTTATGCGGAATTTTGATGAGGATCTAGTATTGTTTATTTAGATACCAATGGAGTATAACAAAAATAATTATGAAATCTCACGAAAAACAAAAAACAAAAAAGGAAACAGAAGATTTAATGTGGTTCGGATATGAATATCCTACGTCCATGGAGACCCAACAACTTTTATTTCTCAATGATGAAATGAGTACATAAGAGAGGAGGAAGATTACAATAGAGAAAAGATTAATGGTGGATTGCACTTCTTCATACAATAACATGACCTCTATTTATATAGAGGGATTTCTTGACCTCCAAGTAAACTTGGCACCCAAGTTTTCTTGACTTCCAAGTAAACTTGGCACCCAAGTTTTCTTGACCACCAAGTAAACTTGACACCCAAGTTATTCCATATAGGAGCCAATTACATGATTGACAATTAATCTTTCCTTCTCTACAAATATTTGAATCATCAATTTCAACACTCCACCTTGATTCAAATATGACAGTCTTTCTTCATTATCTCATCTTCAACAATCAACATAGAAGTCGTTGGGCCCAACGCCCCATGGCGCTCAAGTAACAGGAAGCAAACTGATCAAGTTTGAGCAATGCTCAAACTTGTCCTTTGGAAGTGACTTGGTCATCATATCTGAAGGATTATCCGAAGTACCCACCTTCAATAATTTGATCTTGCTCTGTTCTTCCTCAAGCATAAGAAAGAAACCTCTAACATCAATGTGCTTTGTCCGTGAACTATAGGCTTGATTCTCAACAAGATGAATAGCACTCTGACTATCTGAAAATAGCTCCACTGTCCGCTGCACCATTGAAAGATCATCCAATAACTGAAGTAAGTACAATCCTTCCTTTGTTGCTTCCACAATCGATATCAACTCTGCTTCGGTAGTCGACAAAGCTACGATAGATTGCAGCTTTGATCTCCAAGAAATCGAGCCTATGCCAAGTGTAAAAACATAGTCCGACACTGACCTTCTAGCATCTCTATCCCCAGCATAATCAGAATCACAATATCCTCTAAGAAGGATGTCACCATCTACTCCACCATATAGCAAACCCACCTAAGAAGTGCCTCGAAGATATCTAAGAATCCACTTCACTGCTTGCCAATGTTCTTTGCCTGGGTTAGACATAAATCGACTGACAACACCAACTGCATGGGCCAAATCTGGTCTCGTGCACACCATCGCATACATGAGCCTACCAACAACACTAGAATAAGGTATATTAGCCATATACCTTTTATCTTCTTCCGATGTAGGAGAATGGTCTTTCGGCTACTTAAAATGAGAGCCTAAAGGAGTGCCTACCGGTTTTGCTTTCTGCATCCCAAATCGAGCGAGGACTTTCTCGATGTACTGTGCCTGAGTGAGCCTTAACTCTCTCCGCTTCCTATCCCTGCTTATCTCCATACCCAATATTCTTTGTGCCTTTCCCAAATCCTTCATATCAAACTCTCTACTGAGCTCCGCTTTCAACTCCTTAATTTTGAACATACTCTGGGATGCAATGGGCTCATCATGGACAACATTTAACGCATATGTTGCCATATCATCAAA
This sequence comes from Allium sativum, assembly GCA_030737875.1. Taxonomy (NCBI): domain Eukaryota; kingdom Viridiplantae; phylum Streptophyta; class Magnoliopsida; order Asparagales; family Amaryllidaceae; genus Allium; species Allium sativum. Next base: position 556,909,613 of record CM060915.1, read on the forward strand.
GTCAATGTCTTTGATGCTCAAACCAACAAACTCATCAAGCCATCTGGGCTTTCTTCTTTCTCTAACAGGTCTGGTCTCTGTATGAGCTCCACCTTGAGTTTGATCTTCTATGCCAGTATCCATACTATCCTCATCAACCACGGCGTCATCGGAAACGCCATTTGAATGTCTATGGAAAGAATTAACAGATGATTTGCTTTGTGTTTGGTATTCTTCACATGTCCTCTCATCGTCATCCGATGAGGAAGGCTCCACCTTCAACATAGCCTTCTCATCAAAAGTTACATGCCTGCTTATAATAAGTTTCTTGCTAATAGGACACCACAACCTATATCCTTTTACTTCTCTTCTACAACTTAGAAAGATACACTTGCGAGCTCTAGGTTCCAGCTTTCCTCGACTCTCATGCACATAAGCTGGACAACCAAACACCTTGAGGAATGAATAGCTAACAGGCTCTCCTTTCCATACTTCTTCAGGGATCTTCATATCTATGGTAGTTGAAGGTGTGCGGTTGATGTGGAAAGCCGCCATAGATAAAGCTTCGGCCCAAAATCCCTTCTTTAACTTAGTAGTCAATCCGAGGCACCTAGTTCTCTCCAACAATGTCTGATTCATCCTTTCTGCAACTCCATTGGACTGGGGGTCGCCTGGTGTGGTGTACTGCCTCTTAATGCCTTCGGACTCACAATAATCGATGAATTCCTGGGATATGAATTCACCACCATTATCTGAACGGAGAACTTTCAACTTCTTCCCTGATTGCTTTTCCACCATGGATTTCCATTTACGAAATCTAGTAAAGGTTTCACTTTTGGACTTCATAAAGTATACCCATACTTTACGAGAGAAATCGTCTATAAATGAAACAAAATAACTGGCTCCACCTAAGGATGGGCAAGGGGAAGGTCCCCAAACATCAGTGTGAACATAATCCAAAACAGCTTTTGCCTTATGCTCACCAACACCAAAAGAAATCTTCGTCTGCTTACCAAGAACACACTCTTCACAAAAAACCAAGCTTTGAATGCCGAACTCCGTCAATCAAACCTCGCTTTCTTAGCTCATCCATGCTACGCTCGCCAATGTGGCCCATCCGCAAGTGCCATAATCTGGAAGAATCTGAATCAGCTGAAGTAACTGAAGCTGATTCACCAACTACAGTAGTGCCCTTTAGTAAATAGAGATTTCCTGCCCTCACTCCTTTCATAACGATCATGGAACCCTTAGATATTTTCATCTTCTTTTCTTTAACTACAATCTTTAGTCCAAGTCTACTCAACGCCCCAACAGAAATCAAGCTCCTCCTTAAATCAGGTGCATGCCTAACATTAGTAATGGTTCGAATAACACCGTCAAACATCCTGATCTTTACACTACCAACACCAACCATACGACAAGAAGCATCATTTCCCCTCAGAACTTCTCCTCCATCAATCTCACGGTAAGTGGAAAAAGAGTTCCTATCAGGTGTCAATATGATAGGATGCGCCAGAATCAATCAACCATAGGGTGCTCTTCCCAGAAGAACTAGAAGCTGTAAACACATCAGTGTCACTCTCTGTATCTGATTTCTCCGCTGTAGAGGCTGAAGCTTGCTTTGGGTCTTTTCTTTTTCCTTCAAGCTTGGGACATTGTGCAATAAAGTGCCCGGGCTTCTTACAATAATGGCAAGTCAATTTCTTAGGCCCCCTAGACTGGGACCTCGAAGAATTCCGTTCTTCACATTTCTTTGACTTGCTTTGACTTCTACCTCTCTGAACAGATAAGCCTTCGATATCACTTTCAATGCTAGTGCTCGCCAATCTACCTCTTAACACTTCATTATGAAGGCCAGCCTTTACATCAAAAAGGCTAATTTTACTACGGCCATAAATCATAGAATTGACAAAAGCAGTATATTCTTTAGGCAAGGAACAAAGGAGGATCACAGATTGAGCCTCATCAGTAATATCAACATCTGCTGCCTTCAGATTCATAACTAAAGTGGTCCAGGCATCTACATGCTCCATAAGATCGGCTCCAGGCTTCATCTTAAACGAATAAAGTTGTTGTTGTAGAATAATCCGATTTGTGAGAGACTTGTCTTGATATGCATCTGATAATGCATCCCATAGTTCCTTCGCTGTCTTCTTCTGAGAAAATTCTCTAAGGAATTCATCTGAAAGACTCAACTGAATTGTTGTGAGAGCTTCGTCTTCCATTTCCTCCAATTCAGCTGCATCAACATCTTTCAATTTCTCAGGCGCAGAAACAACTTTAAAAGTCTTCTCCTTTTTCAATACGGCCTCCATCTTTATCTTCCAAGTACCAAAATCTCCTTTTCCGTCAAAACTTTTACTCCATAATTGATGCCAGATCTTCCAACAGACTTACTAGAAGTAGCCATTAATATCCAAATAGAAACAATAACACCAGCTCTGATACCAAACTGTAGTGATTTATCCGGAATTTTGATGAAGATCTAGTATTGTTTATTTAGATACCAATGGATTATAACAAAAATAATTATGAAATCTCATGAAAAACAAAGAACAAAAAAGGACACAGAAGATTTAACGTGGTTCGGATATGAATATCCTACGTCCACGGAGACCCAACAACTTTTATTTCTCAATGAAGAAATGATTACATAAGAGAGGAGGAAGATTACAATAGAGAGAAGATTAATGGTGGATTGCACTTCTTCATACAATAACATGACCTCTATTTATATAGAGGGATTTCTTGACTTCCAAGTAAACTTGGCACCCAAGTTTTCTTGACTTCCAAGTAAACTTGGCACCCAAGTTTTCTTGACCTCCAAGCAAACTTGGCACCCAAGTTTTCTTGACCTCCAAGCAAACTTGGCATCCAAGTTATTCCATATAGGAGCCATTACATGATTGACAATTAATCTTTCCTTCTCTACAAATATTTGAATCATCAATTTCAACAGAAAGTAGATGTGAATGGTGAGTACACGGCGTTGCAAGAAAAAAGATCGCAGTCCTATAAAGATTGATGATAATCGCAAGAGGATCTCGGTGTTGCAAGATAAGAACTGTATCTTAAATGTTAATGCAGAAAATGGTAACGAGAAAGATAAAGATGTCGTCATATGCAGATTAATGTAAACGATGAGAAGATGCTGGCATTGGAAGAGAAAGGTTGCAGCGCTGAAAAAATGATGGGGAAAATGAAGTCTTGCTTTTGCAAAATGTAACTTAAGTGCTATTGCAGACAATGGTGATGATATGTTCCCACTTTCTTTGTCTTTACCGTCTATGTTCAAGCACCATTGTGTGAACTGACTTTGTAGCCAATTTGGATTCTTGGTATTTTTAAAAACAGGAAAATGATTTAGACTTGTTCACAAAGTCGTGGAATGAAATCATGCCTGCAGCCTTTGTATTCTATGGTTGGGTCTATGAGAATGTTGTGAGGAGGATGAGAAAGGAATTTCGTTGTTGTACTATATCTTGGAATTGTAATCTGAGCATGTATCTATGGATTGTACATTGTACTACGTTGAATGTAACATTATTTAGCCTCTTGGAATGTATACTAGAAAATTTTATTTAGTCTTTTCAATTGTGTGTTTTTTATTATTTTATGATAATATTCATTTTGATCCATAAATTTATAGGAATTGCAGCTATATATTTTATAGCTGTCACATCTGTATATTTTATAGCGACTTATACAAGCTATTGAATTAATATTTTATAGCAGCTATACAGTGTTATAGAAATTCATTATTTCATGAAGAATGACATGTTTTATAGCAGCAAAAACGAGCTATTATCTTTGTGTATCATAGCGGCATATAACCGCTGTAAAATCAGATACTTTAGTAATAGTAATTTCTGTGTTATAATTATTCAACTGTTTTTTAGAACATGTCGATATACAGTGCTTTTCAGACCGCTATAGTATTGTTTAATAGCGGCTATATGCTGCTATAAAAGACTGTTTCTATTTTTGTGATAGGAAGTCGAACACTTGAATGAGGAGTTTGTTAATCTTCAGCAAGGTGACAGAACTGATCAAGAGTATGTTAACAAGTTTAATGCACTCTCTCGTTATGACCCAGAATTAATTCAGGAGCTGATCAGGAACAAGTGGTTCATTGAGGGTCTTCAGAGAAGGTCTCACAACAGGATGACTTCACATATAAAACTTCATTTGCTAAAGTTGTTGAAATGGCTTGTAGATATGAGGGTATCGATAAGAAAAACTCTCTAGCGGATTGGGAAACAAACCAAGCTAATAGCAAGAGAAAGCTTCCCGACGCAAAGCCTGAAGCCAGCAAGAATGAAGCAACTAAGTCTTAGGAATATAAGCGGGAAAAAATTAAGTGCTACAACTTTGATCAGTACGGGCATTGGGCTAATCAATGTATTGCTCCTAAGAGGCCAAAAAGAAATGAATCCAGTTCTAGTCAGCAGGCTCGCAACAGTGGTGAGTGCTATAGTTGCCATAAGTCGGGACGTTTTGCAAGGAACTGCCCACTAACTAAGAAAGCTGGAATGGCTCATGTTTATGATGGGGCGAATAAGCCAACTCCTTCTACAAGGGAGGCAGACCTGATGTTTTGGAAGGTACACTTATGATTAAAATTTTCCTGTTAAAATATTATTTGATATAGGTGCATCACGGAGTTTTATTTCGGGTAACACAGTTAAGAAATTAAATTTAAAATTGAGAAATTTAGAAGGAACCATTAGTGTCCATAATCCGACAGGTGTATCTCTTATTCTCCATTTATATTGTAGAATGCCTTTTTCTTATTCATGTTACCGGTTTTCCTTTGATTTGATCATCGTGAATCTTTCCAAGTTTGATATCATACTTCGGTTAGATTGGTTAACTAAATATGAAACCGAGGTAAAATGTGCAGAAAGAGTTGTAAAGGTTAAAATGAAGCTTGGAGATATTATTATACCATGCGTAGGCTAGGATTTAGACATAAAAGAGTTTTGGTCAGCGCTTGCGGTTTTCTCTACCTCTATAGAGAATATTCCCGTTGTCCAAAATTATACGGATGTGTTCGAAGAAGTTGACAGCTACTCCGCATAGAGAGATTGACTTCAGAATTGATCTCATTATGAACGCAAGGCCCGTTGTGCATGCAATTCGAAGAATGATGTTGAAAGAGAAAAGAGAGTTGAGTGATCAAACTCAACAGCATTTATGGAAAGGTCTGATCAGGCCTAGTTTCTCAAGTTGCGGAGCAGCGGTGGTACTTATTCCTAAGTCAGACGGTACTCTCAGATTATGCATAGATTACCGAGACCTAAATAAACAAACATTGAAGAACAAATATTCATTACCCCGCGTTGATGATTTATTAGATCGCTTGAATGGAGCGAGAGCGTTTCTGAAGATGGACCTAGTTAGGTTTCCATCAGTTGCGAATTACCGAGGAATGTGTTCCTTTAACAGCTTTCAGAGGTCCAGATTTATTTTATGAATGATTAGTAATGTCGTTCGACTTATGTAACACTCCTGCTTACTTTGTTGATTTGATGAATCTGGTATTTCGTGAAGCGTTGAATAAATTTGTGCTAGTTTTCATCGATGATATTTTAATCTTCACTAAGTCAGTTAGCGAGTGTAGCACCCGTAGTTCTGTAACATTAAGTTTCACAAATTAAAGTATAATTAAATTTTAGAAGAAGAACTAAGGGAAATGGGTTACGCCATTGCGTTCGTCTCGAAATTCTGCTTAAGATAGAGTCCGAGTTTGCATAAATCGGACTCCGTACGAAGGAGATATGACCTCCGGAAGTTTAAGAATTTATTAAAAATTCAAACAGCTCGAAAAACGGATTCAAAATTCAAAAATAGGACCAGACCCGGGCTGGGCAGGAAAATTCCTGCCCAGGGCCCAGGTCGACCCTAGGGTCGACCATAATGTCGACCTGGGTGACCCAGGTCGACCATAGGGTCGACCTCCCCTGTCGACCTGGTCAGGTCTGGCTGGCCTGGTCTGTGTTCTGGTCGAATTTATGGGCCTGGTCTTGTCACTAGGGCTGAGTTGTCTTCTTTTGATTGGCTTCTCTTTAGAACGGATGGCTTTGATTAAACCTGGCTTTATCGACGACTCTAATTAACTTAAAACTCTATAAAAACACCCTAGGTCTCGAACTAAAATTCACACAAAAATAAGAACTTGAGCCACCATAATGTCAGAAGAAAACTAAGGAGAGCCTCCGCTTGAAAAGAGACGAACAACGATTCAAGAGACAAAACTCTAATCTAATTTCTACGCAACGTTTCCTACTCCAAGGGAAAGCTTTGCAAATTCAGAATAACAGAAACCAGAAAACAAGTTTCAGCGCCCGTTGTAAGTATAGTGGTTTTCTGAATATGAAAAGAAATTGTGATGTGATTCGATGTAAATGAAATTGGGGTTTTACTATTGTAAAATATTGATGTAAATTCTGTGTATTGCGTTGATTATGTCATATTTTGTATTGGGTGTTTGTGGCATAAATTGGTTGATGCGAGCCTATTGACATTTGTATATGAAGATAAATATCACTTGCAAGTTTGTAGAAAAAAAAACTAGAATTGACATCTTTATGTTATGACGTTAACATGGTTAGCATACATTCTTTTAGGCCTAAGTTGAGACTCATGTAAAAATGTTCCAAGTTGAAACCTTTGATGCCTACACGACTCAAAACCTTTGCATACATTATTATGTTTATTTGCAAGTGATAATTGGGTTAATGCAAGTACCTTTTGGTTACACAAATTATACTAGTTTCATGTTGAAATAGGTTGCTTGATGTAAAGTTAGTTTACACCTTTGGGTTATGTTAAAAAGTGGACATTTTTATGCTAGTTTGGCGTTTAACATTATGCCTAGTTATATGTGTATAAAACCATGTTTAAACAAGTCTAAAAGTACGCCATTTCATGTGACACCTATTATGCTATACCATGTTATACCATATTATATCTTTATAATAGTCCAGAATTTATGATATACGTGACACCTATCTAACTAGATCCAATATTCATGTGCAAGTTTGTGACATGTTATGCAATGTTATGATTCATGTTATGCGAGATCACCTTATTTATCTAGTTACACCTTTATGTCACACGCTAATCGATAACTATATTTAGGATAAATTTCATAGTATAGGTTCATTGAACCTATGCTCCCTTCTTTACTTCATTTATGGATTGGGCCTATTAGCGGGCCCAATATCTTCATACGATTAATATGAATAATCGAGCGAGGGTAACGTTGGGATTAACTATTAAATTAAAGTATGTAAATATGTCGGCGGGCCTAAAAATCATGAAATGGGTTAAGGCCATAAATGATATAAATTATGTACCATTAGTTTGGATAAAAACATGAGATATTTACATAAGCAAAAGTGTAAATTTAGACAATACGAATATGCTTAACCCGAGGTTGGATTGAGTTGTGATGTAAACCTGCCCGGACCCGCCCGACTGTCCAGCAGTCACGACAATACCTATCCAATGTGGGTGGTTAAGCATTGAGCCCAATAATGACCCGAGGTTAGACTGAGCTATGGTGTAAACCTGCCCGGAACCGACCGACACACCCAGTAACCGTAGCAATATCTGTCTAATGTGAGTGGTCCGGTGCTCTAAGAGGCTAAGGACAGATGGTATGGTTAAGTTAACTAAAACACTTAACCAACTTAACATGTTAACAAGACGAAACTTGTAGGGGTTAAGTAACTAAGAAAACACTTAGCCAATTTAACATGTTAACTGGACTAGAAGGTAAGGTTAAGTAAAGTTAATACACTTAACCAAATTAACATATTAACTAGACTAGTGGGTGAGGTTAAGTAAATTCAGGACACTTAACCGTTATAACCTGATAATTAGATAAGTGGGTAAGGTTAAGTAAATACACTTAGCCAATTTAATATGTTAGCTGGACTAGGGGGTAGGGTTAAGTAAACTTAGAACACTTAACCATCATAGTGTGATAAATTGAACAGGGTTAAGTTGAAACATGAAGGGACAACACTTAACCATTAGGACATGTTAATTGAACAAAAGTTTGGGTTAAGTTAACCAAGGGAATACTTAACCATTAGAACATGTTAGTTAAAACAGATGGGCAAGATTAGGTTAGGGGACACTTAACCAATACAAGATGAATGGGTTGGGTTAAGTAATAAGAAATACTTAACCAATATAACTTGGTTTGTGATAGGGTTAAGTCAACATGAACTACTGATAAAACTTTGCCAGTTTAATATGACAAAGGAATGGGTTAAGCTAACTTGAATTGACTAATGACACTTAACCAATCCAACTTGACGAAAACGAGGGCTAAGTAGTAAACCCTAGTTAAGAAACAATCGAGAACGGGAGCTAAGTTGAAATCCCCAGTTAAAGAAACTAAGTGATAAACCTTAGTTAACAAGATTTATGGGAAAAGAAACTAAGTGGTAAACCTTAGTTGAGAACAACTAAGTAATAATTCTTAGTCAAGAAAACTGAGCCGGTCCATAATAGATGAATAACCTGATATGGTATATCATCGCTTAACAAGTGCATGAGAAGGAGCAAACGTTTATCTGATTTCGAAAAGGGCTCCAACGGACTGGGTTTAGAAGCACGTAGCTTCGGGAGACATGAGGGTACTCTTGGTATCCCTCTGTGAGGTTGCAGATGATCCGCCTGGGCTCACAGAGGTTAAGGTCTGCGTCAGAAGAACCAAGGGTATGCCTTGGTTGCAATTTAAGGCAACCTAAAGACTGGGATGGACCAGCGTGATTCGACGAGACCAATAGCCCTGTGATAGCGACTCGTCGTCTACCTACCATCTTGAGTCAATCGTAGTATGCATGCGGAAAGGCAGAGAACTCCCAACAGACCATACACTTGCTATCTAGTTATGGGTGAGGCTGGCGAATAGGAAAGTGGGGCATAGGTGGCAGGAGTATAGTTCTCGTGCTTGATTTTCTTGGATTGCCTTTCATTAGTTTAGGGAGGGGTCACGTGGGACCATAACCACTGGTAGAAAAACAAACCTTAGCATCTGCATCGGTAGATATCTGAAAGCTCCCGACCGAGTTCCGTGTTTCTAGAATAGCCCTGCTACGGGACTCGGGTCGCACATTTCAGGACATGTGCATCTAGACAGCGATAAACGATTCGCGACACATACGTGGGGAAAGTCTAGGAACATATACCACTTTAGGTAGTGTGTCCTAGACTAGGGGCATCGTTCGACAAGTAGCATAATCCCTAGTGGACCTAGGTGGCATAAATCCTAAATCCGAGAAGTAGTAGATAATTCGCATAAACCCTAGTTGAATCTAGGAAACGCTCGGTAGAAAACCCTAGATTAAATCTAGGTAATAAATAATGGATGTGCGCCTGATGGCAATCACAGTTACAAGGACTGGGATCACGTTATCATTTATACAGATTACTAGTTGGGATACTAGTTAGGTGGTGTGGAGATTAGTATGGGATGCGATAGTAATTTCGATTCTAAACTGCTTTGCCTTAGTATATGGTATTTTCCCATTTTCAGTTTATGCCTGTCATGTCCTTTTCCTTTTTCATATACCGAAGCACCACTAGACTTACCAGGCTTTATGTCTGACTCTATGTTTTCTTTCGTCTTCTTTTCTTCCGTTTCCCCCCAGGTAGTCAGGGAGGGAATAGCTCAGATTTGTAAGGACCTGTTACTCTTTCCAAGCTTGAAGACTATTTGATGTGCTGCTTTGGACTCTTTTTCCACCGCTATGGCTGGCTAATGTTTTATTGGGGAATATCATTGTATATTTATGCTTCTTTATTTTGTTAAACAAGATAGATACTTTGTTGTTGGAAAACAATCTTTGTACAACCTGTTTATAAATGAAATAAAGTTTTATTCACTTTTCCGCTGCTTTATTTATCTGTCTTGTAATTTATCTGCATCTTTTACCTATAATACTTCACAGAACTTAGAGCATTCCCTTTGTGAGTGACACAGATGGATGTGGGGTGTTACACGTGGTATCAGAGCTAAAGGTTACCGGATTAGATAAAAGATTTGAAAAATTATTTTCAAAACGGGTTTAAAAGAAGCATTTTCAAAAGAAAAGTTTTTTTTAAAGGCATACTCCCCAAAGCCATATGCACTATCTTTTGATTCTCTGTTTGAGTCCTTGTTTCCTTCTTTCTTGAGTCTCTTGGGCTCCTGGCTTTTTGGGAGGTAATCTCATCGAAGGGCGAAGTAGTGCCCAACTTCCATCTATTGCCCTAATTGTTTCACCTACGGCTAGTTTTCTTTCAAGCTTTGTAGGGTTTTCTGTACGATGAAGGCAACTTTCGAGAGATTTGTTAACATCATTACACAAGGAAGAGGATGAGGAGTTTGGCTAAGGGGGCACAACCCGAGGATGAGGAATTCATGGATATGGACTTGGCTCACGAAGGAGGAAGGAATTATAAAACCTAAGACAAGAGGAAGTAGCTTTTCTATGGTAGAATAGGGCATATAATTAAGGACAAGGGCAAAGACGAGGGGAAGGATTTTCAGGGGGACGAGTGCGTTCTTTCACCACCAGAATACCTGGGAGAGAGATAGTAAAAGTCCCCATTGGAAAAGCTTATCTTTTCATTTGATCAACCTGTTAGTACTCTTTCGATCTTTGCGCTTCGCATTCGTTTATACCTTCTTTCGTAGTTGAGTCTCTGCACCTAGGTACTAGTATAGTAGAATATCCCAATTAGTCTCAGATCCAAATTGGTGGTTCTGCCCGTTTACCTTTGGTTTGTAGGGATTTGAGAATGGCCACATTAATGTTGAATTTAAGCATAATGTTTTAGTTCCCTGGGCTATGAGTTGCTCCTAGGCATGGGTTGGTTGGCTAGTAATTCTGAAAGTTAGACTTTTTGACTTGCCTTGGAAATACCCTCGAGATTACGTGATCCTAAAAGGATCAGTTAGGCTAGCTATCTAGAATTGCTTAATACATTTATCGACGATTTGCAATCCATTAGAATAGTCCATGAGCACGCAGATGTTTTGATTAGGTTAGGGGTTTACCCCTAAAATGTGGGATAGACTTCCGCATATCTCCAGTTGACAATGAAAAGCCAGCTATTCGATCAATGACAGTTTTGGAAATGGAGGTCAAGAAACTTCGCAATCATGAAGATTAACTAGATAAGATACGGTACAGAGAAGCTCAAGAAGATGCGACTTAGACTGGAGACTAGATACGTGCATCATACCCTTTTTCTTAAGGGTATATCCTTTCTCTAGGAGTTTTATGCCTACTTGTTTCTAACTTTTAAGGTATATCCTCTAGGACGTATCATCGATGCTTAGGTAGAAGCCAATGGATGTAAACATGTACTGGAAACATGTTATGATTGATGGTTGCAAGTGGTTGCTCGTGGATGCATATACACACCGTATGCGCTAGAACGACTTAGTCACTTTCATATTGCATTCGTATATATGTATTTGCTTAACAGATTTAACTTGATATGTTATCATATGGATGTTGCATATGGATGAATGGCTATGCACACATGTAGTATTTACATAACTAGGGATGCTTGCATACATGATTGGACGCATGGCACTAACATAATTCGCATTAAGGAGGTCAACTGAATCAGTAGACCGCCTGATTTTGCATTAGATAAAGACATATACACACACGATGCATATGAACATGAAAGCATTAGAAATATTTTTAAGGACAATGAATGCCTGTGATTTAATGGTTGAGTAGATAGGTGATTGGATAGTAGGACGCATTCTTCATAACTTGAAGATTTTGGGGTAGAATTCCTTTTAAGAGGGGAGAATGTAACACCCCGTAGTTCTGTAACATTAAGTTTCACAAATTAAAGTATAATTAAATGTTAGAAGAAGACTTAAGGGAAACGAGTTTTGCCATTGTGTTCGTTTCGAAATTCTGCTTGAGATAGAGTCCGAGTTTGCGTAAATCAGACTCCGTACGAAGGAGATATGACCTCTAGAAGTTTAAGAATTTATTTAAAATTCAAACAGATCGAAAAACGGATTTAAAATTCAAAAACAGGACCAGACCCGGGATGGGCAGGAAAATTCCTGCGCAGGGCCCAGGTCGACCCTAGGGTCGACCATAGTGTCGACCTGGGTGACCCAGGTCGACCATAGGGTCGACCATAGTGTCGACCTGGTTGACCCAGGTCGACCATAGGGTCGACCTCCCCTATCGACCTGGTCAGGTCTGGCTGGCCTGGTCTGTGTTCTGGTCGAATATCTGGGCCAGGTCTTGTCACTAGGGCTGAGTTGTCTTCTTTTGATTGGCTTCTCTTTAGAACGGATGGCTTTGATAAAACCTGGCTTCATCGACGGCTCTAATTAACTTGCAACTCTATAAAAACACCCTAGGTCTCCAACTAAAATTCACACAAAAATAAGAACTTGAGCCGCCATGATGTCAGAAGAAAACTAAGGAGAGCCTCCGCTTGAAAAGAGACGAACAACGATTCAAGAAACAAAACTCTAATCTAATTTCTACGCAACGTTTCCTACTCCAAGGGAAAGCTTTCCAAATTCAGAATAACAGAAACCAGAAAACAAGTTTCAGCGCCCGTTGTAAGTATAGTGGTTTTCTGAATATGAATAGAAATTGCGATGTGATTCGATGTAAATGAAATTGGGGTTTTACTATTGTAAAATATTGATGTAAATTCTGTGTATTGCGTTGATTATGTCATATTTTGTATTGGGTGTTTGTGGCATAAATTGGTTGATGCGAGCCTATTGACATTTGTATATGATGATAAATATCACTTGCAAGTTTGTAGAAAAAAAAATAGAATTGACATCTTTATGTTATGTCGTTAACATGGTTAGCATACATTCTTTTAGGCCTAAGTTGAGACTCATGTAAACATGTTCCAAGTTGAAACCTTTGATGCCTACACGACTCAAAACATTTACATACATTATTATGTTTATTTGCAAGTGATAATTGGGTTTATGCAAGTACCTTTTGGTTACACAAATTATACTAGTTTCATGTTGAAATAGGCTACTTGATGTAAAGTTAGTTTACACCTTTGGGTTATGTCAAAAAGTGGACATTTTTATGCTAGTTTGGCATTTTACATTATGCCTAGTTATATGTGTATAAAACCATGTTTCAACAAGTCTAAAAGTACGCCATTTCATGTGACACCTATTATGCTATACCATGTTATACAATATTATATCTTTATAATAGTCCAGAATTAATGATTTACTTGACACCTATCTAACTAGATCCAATATTCATGTGCAAGTTTGTAACATGTTATGCAATGTTATGATTCATGTTATGCGAGATCACCTAATTTATCTAGTTACACCTTTATGTCACAGGCTAATCAATAACTATGTTTAGGCCAAATTTCATAGTATAGGTTCATTGAACCTATGCTCCCTTCTTTACTTTGTTTATGGATTGGGCCTATTAGCGGGCCCAATATCTTCATAAGATTAATATGAATAATCGAGCGAGGGTAACGTTGGGATTAACTATTAAATTAAAGTATGTTAATATGTCGGCGGGCCTAAAAACCACGAAATGGGTTAAGGCCATAAATGATATAAATTATGTACCATTAGTTTGGAATAAAACATGTGACATGAGATATTTACATAAGCAAAAGTGTAAATTTAGACAATACGAATATGCTTAACCCGAGGTTGGATTGAGTTGTGATGTAAACCTGCCCGGACCCGCCCGACTGTCCAGTAGTCACGACAATACCTATCCAATGTGGGTGGTTAAGCATTGGGCCCAATAATGACCTGAGGTTAGACTGAGCTACAGTGTAAACCTGCCCGAAACCGACCGGCACATCCAGTAACCATAGCAATATCTGTCTAATGTAAGTGGTCAGGTGCTCTAAGAGGCTAAGGACAGATGGTAGGGTTAAGTTAACTAAAACATTTAACCAACTTAACATGTTAACAAGACGAGACTTTTAGGGGTTAAGCAACTAAGAAAACACTTAGCCAATTTAACATGTTAACTGGACTAGAAGGTAAGGTTAAGTAAAGTTAATACACTTAACCAAATTAACATATTAACTAGACTAGTGGGTAAGGTTAAGTAAATTCAGGACACTTAACCGTTATAACCTGATAATTAGATAAGTGGGTAAGGTTAAGTAAATACACTTAGCCAATTTAATATGTTAGCTGGACTAGGGGGTAGGGTTAAATAAACTTAGAACACTTAACCATCATAGTGTGATAAATTGAACAGGGTTAAGTTGAAACATGAAGGGACAACACTTAACCATTAGGACATGTTAATTGAACAAAAGTTAGGGTTAAGTTAACCAAGGGAATACTTAACCATTAGAACATGTTAGTTAAAACAGATGGGAAAGATTAGGTTAGGGGACACTTAACCAATACAAGATGAATGGGTTGGGTTAAGTAATAAGAAATACTTAACCAATATAACTTGGTTTGTGATAGGGTTAAGTCAACATGAACTACTGATAACACTTTGCCAGTTTAATATGACAAAGGAATGGGTTAAGCTAACTTGAATTGACCAATGACACTTAACCAATCCAACTTGACGAGAAAGAGGGCTAAGTAGTAAACCCTAGTTAAGAAACAATCGAGAACGGGAGCTAAGTTGAAATCCCCAGTTAAAGAAACTAAGTGATAAACCTTAGTTAACAAGATTTATGGGAAAAGAAACTAAGTGGTAAACCTTAGTTGAGAACAACTAAGTAATAATTCTTAGTCAAGAAAACTGAGCCGGTCCATAATAGATGAATAACCTGATATGGTATATCATCGCTTAACAAGTGCATGAGAAGGAGCAAACGTTTATCTGATTTCAAAAAGGGCTCCAGCGGATTGGGTTTAGAAGCACGTAGCTTCGGGAGACATGAGGGTACTCTTGGTATCCCTCTGTGAGGTTGCAGATGATCCGCCTGGGCTCACAGAGGTTAAGGTCTGCGTCAGAAGAACCAAGGGTATGCCTTGGTTGCAATTTAAGGCAACCTAAAGATTGGGATGGACCAGCGTGATTCGACGAGACCAGTAGCCCTGTGATAGCGACTCGTCATCTACCTACCATCTTGAGTCAATCGTAGTACGCATGCGGAAAGGAAGAGAACTCCCAACAGACCTTATACTTGCTATCTAGTTATGGGTGAGGCTGGCCAATAGGAAAGTGGGGCATAGGTGGCAGGAGTATAGTTCTCGTGCCTGATTTTCTTGGATTTCCTTTCATTAGTTGAGGGAGGGGTCACGTGGGACCATAACCACTGGTAGAAAAACAGACCTTAGCATCTACATCGGCAGATATCTAAAAGCTCCCGACCGAGTTCCATGTTTCTAGAATAGCCCTACCACGGGACTCGGGTCGCACATTTCAGGACATGTGCATCTAGACAACGATAAACGATTCGCGACACATACATGGGGAAAGTCTAGGAACATATACTACTCTAGGTAGAGTGTCCTAGACTAGGGGCATCGTTCGACAAGTAGCATAATCCCTAGTGGACCTAGGTGGCATAAATCCTGAATCCGAGAAGTAGTAGATAATTCGCATAAACCCTAGTTGAATCTAGGAAACGCTCGATAGAAAACCCTAGATTAAATCTAGGTAATAAATAATGGATGTGCGCCTGATGGCAATCACAGTTACAAGGACAGGGATCACGTTATCATTTTATACAGATTACTAGTTGGGATACTAGTTAGGTGGTGCGGAGATTAGTATGGGGTGCGATAGTAATTTCGATTCTAAACTGCTTTGCCTTAGTATATGGTATTTTCCCATTTTCAGTTTATGTCTGTCATGTCCTTTTCCTTATTCATATACCGAAGCACCACTAGACTTACCAGGCTTTATGTCTGACTCTATATTTTCTTTCGTCTTCTTTTCTTCCGTTTCCCCCCAGGTAGTCAGGGAGGGAATAGCTCAGATTTGTAAGGACCTGTTACTCTTTCCAAGCTTGAAGACTCTTTGATGTGCTGCTTTGGACTCTCTTTTCCTCCGCTATGGCTGGCTAATGTTTTATTGGGGAATATCATTGTATATTTATGCTTCTTTATTTTGTTAAACAAGATAGATACTTTGTTGTTGGAAAACAATCTTTGTACAAGCTGTTTATAACTGAAATAGAGTTTTATTCACTTTTCCGCTGCTTTATTTATCTGTCTTGTAATTTATCTGCATCTTTTACCTATAATACTTCACAGAACTTAGTGCATTCCCTTTGTGAGTGACACTAATGGATGTGGGGTGTTACAGCGAGCATGCGAAGCATTTGGAACAGGTTTTGGACAATTTGAGAAAGAATGTATTGAAAGACAAAATTTCTAAATGTATATTCTGGCACGAGGAAGTGAGGTTCCTTAGTCATGTATTATCAAAGTAAGGAATTTCAGTAGATCCAAGAAAGATTATAGCTATACGAGACTGGAAGCAACCTAACACTCACTACACCAGAAATAGCTTTTCACAGCGTTTGAAAAATGCTATAGAAAGATACAACAATGTTATAAAAATCGTTGTATAACAACGTGCTGTCGTTAGTGCACATTTCTGACAGCATAAAATAAAAGCTGTAAATAAAACTTTTATACAGCGTTGAATTTTTGTTATAAGTTTCTCTTATACGTCGTTCATATTTCATTGTTTTATATTTAAAACAACGTTTATAAGTTGTTGCGAGAACATGGTTCGGGTACTTTTTAAAGTTATCACATCAGTTATTATACGTTTTATATTGTTGTATCATAACTTTGCAACAACATGTTATAAACGCTGTTATTACTTTTTCTTCAGACTTTCTTAAACGTTGTCATATTAACATGATTTATTTTTTCAACACACAAACAACATGTCTTAAACACTATTATTTAAAACACATTGTGTCACCACAATACTTATATAATTAATCTACCTTCATCTAATTTTACTTCGATTTTTTATTAATATACAAAACATAATCAATCTAAAAACAATAAAATAAAAACATAACAACTGATCATTTTCATAAAATATGTCAATACAATATCCATTGACAAATTTCACTCACAAACCACGATGAAATTTATAAACCATCTTCATATAACATTAGATAAAGACACAACATGCAAACAAAAATTTTCATACGCTAACTAGGCCGAACCTCCAAAAATCAAAAGAGTATCTTGTGCATTTTTTGCATCCAAAAACTTCCATCTACCTGTAATAATTAAATTTAAAAGTGATGAAAAACACATTTGAAATGATGAAAGACATACGTTCTCCAATTAAGGGAAAATAGCAAGATATAAAACATTTACTATCTTATACTAAAGACCATGAACGGAGGCTGAGAAGTCATCACTAGTCATAATTCCAAAAATGACAGGCTACACTCACAGAGGCAACACTCACAGGGGTAGGATAAGGTCATAGAGGGGCATGCACATTATCAACAATAGCTAAGTTCAGGAACTTCATAAATTTACGTAGTGATATTACCAAGTTCAGGAACTTCAGAAATTTGCACTTGTTTTCCAAAATCAGCTGGCATATTGGCATGGAAAACCTTAACATTACTAGTATCAATTAGTGTCTTTATCCTATTCGTTGTTGGCTTATTAGCTTATTTCATCGTATTTGCCTACAGTCAATCAGGTTTCAGTAACAAGTGTCATCCATTTTTCACTCCTATAGTTTGGTACTTAGTTATATTTGGTTATCAGTAAATTCAATGATTCGTGTTATTGTTAGAACTGTGTTTTTGTCAGTTTGTTATGTCCTTAAAACAGTTCTTCTACAAACTATGTTAGGTTCAGTAAAATATAATATGCAATAAACAGTTATGGGTAGTAAAATATGATATGTTAGCGTCAGGCCAGCAAACGCTTTTGACAGGAATCCACAGTTAAAAGCAATGACAATCGAGTAGGATGAGTGTGACACCCCACGCCCGTTAATGTAACTCATTAAAAGAATGCATTAAGTTTCGTGGAGCGTTATAGATAAACAGAAACATCAGAAGACAGATATAAAATGGCAGTGGAATTAAAAACTTTATTAGTCATAAAGCATCGTGGTTCAAAACATCATATGTTTGAAAATACATAAACCCAGCACATCATCAAAACTTCTGTCTTGCACTTAAAACATCAAAGTACAAAAATAAAAGGAACATAATCCCCAAATAAAAACATAGCCATAGTAGTAAAGATAGGAGCTTGAGCAATACATCTAAGCAGCTCCAGCAAAACGATAGCAGAATCCTAGTCAAGCTTGAGTATTCCTACCCTGAGAACCTTGGGTGGGGGGGAACGAAAGAATGAAGAGGAAACAAAAAGGGTCAGACATAAAGTCTGGCGAGTCCAGTTACTTTTTGCGAGTAAATAAGTAAAAGTATCATGACAGACATATAAAGTGGATGAGAAAGATAACATCACAAAAGGCAGCTATGACAATGTAAACATGATAGAGTGTATACGCTTCTCTAATGATTACTCTACACCAATACTAATATAACCAGAATGAGATGATCCCAACAGCTGTAAGATGTTAGACTTAGGCATACTTCCAGTGAGAGGTTGTCACCCCATACAATCAACAGGCATCCCAACGTTCTGGAGTTACCCCTATGGATAATAACGGGCTCCTAAATATACCGAAGTCTAAGTGTACCCTAATTACTACCCTAACTGATCGGCTCCCTACTCCATAGATACCCTGTGCTGGCCCCACAGTAGGATGTATCACTTCCTAAAGCGGCAACCCTTCGTTTTTTATGATGTGCACAACCATATCCACAGGTGTCACGGTCGTCTTATCCCCCTCTACCGGACCATGCACGCACATGACCCCTGTCGGTTTGCGCCGCCCACACCGTCCTCCACGTTTGGGTACCCTACAATCAGCCCAGTAAGCGTGCGCCGACTTCGACCTAGGACAGAGTACTTTTTTGATACTGTTATATGGGTTACTGACTAAACCGGGTCCCACACACAAGATGATGCAAGCTCACCCCTTTGTCTAGCATCCCCACTAGGATTTCCATAGGTTATGCTTACCTAACGGTGTCTTTAATTACATAACCCCAAATATTTCCACAGGTTATGCTTACCTAATGGTGTCTTTAATTACATATTCCTCAATATTTCCATAAGTTATGCTTACCTAACAGTATCTTTAATTACATAACCCCCAACATTTCCGCAGGTTATGCTTACCTAACGGTGTTTTTAATTACATAACCCCATCCGGTTAAGTTTTGTGGGCTTATATATAAATATTACCCACCCCACCCAGATATACTTAACCCTCCTACTGTTCCAACCAGGTTTTCTTAAACCCTACTCAAGTTAACATGTGCATATAATCCCTATGGATTCAACTAGGTTAAGTATTACAGACTAATAGGTTATCCCCATTCACATTGACTTCTTTTCACTTCCCAAAATTCCACTTGCTTATTAATTTCATATAAATATAACTTAATCCATTTAAGTTATTAATAATCCCCATTACTGGTTATTCTTTAGATTGTAATGAACGGAAGTAATCTTACAATCTTTCACCCGTAGGTTGTAATTGATGGAGATAATCTTACAATCCCTTTGTATTATTCATTGTCTAATTCCATAGTTATAATAACATATCTTACTTAATATGTACTTTAGTATACTTTATCTCAGTTTACCTGTTTTCTGTTCAATGCATCACTACAACTTGACGTTGTTTGCTTATTAACTTAGTTTTCTTAACTAAGGTTTGTTAATAAGTTTTCTTTCCTTTTATTGTAACCTATTTTATAATTTCCCAATTGTCCCTAGGACAAGACTACCCATTATATAACATCCCCATTAAAGTAATTAATTATAATAGGTTACTATCATTCCCTGTTTACTCAATTCAATACCATATATCCATTTATGGTCGTAATGCACTAGACCTCCCAAATTAAGCCTACAACATGTGGATGCTGGATATGCCGGGTAGGTCCGGGCAGATTTATTCCACAAATCGGGCTTAACCTCGTGTCGTAGCACATCACATATTTATGCACTTAGACCACTCACATTAGATTCACCACTTGTGATCCTTGGTTATGTCAGGCGGTTCTGGGCAGACTTCCACCACAATTGAAATCTATCCTCGTGTATAAGCACGATTACAATTTCAGTTATTGTAATTCTTGGTATTTCCATTCTTAACCAATTCTTTCTATGTCATTATAGGTTTTCATGCCCCTTTCCCAAGTTATGTTCATAATGAACTATCTGCCCCAAATCAAGGTCTTTCAACTGCTATTTTGGTTCACGCCCAAATCCATATTTTAATTCAAGTAATGCCCAAATTTACCAATACAAGTTATCCCCTACTTTTAACGGATTAAAAAGGCTTCACATGTTCTTTACAGTTTCATTAACATGTTTC
This sequence comes from Allium sativum, assembly GCA_030737875.1. Lineage (NCBI taxonomy): Eukaryota > Viridiplantae > Streptophyta > Magnoliopsida > Asparagales > Amaryllidaceae > Allium > Allium sativum. The sequence goes on from CM060915.1 coordinate 556,930,030, forward strand.
ACTTAATCTTAAATTAAGCCTACTGATTTATATGTCCCAAACCACAAGTCATAATTTACCGTATAAATCATGCCCATATTTTTAGTCATTTCAAAATATAGTTTATGCCCCTAGATTCCAATCATGATTCAAAGTACAGGTTATGCCCCTAAATTACCATTTCCAATCATTCTCAATTTAACCCAATTTCGTTCGTGTGCATATTTCAGCGACATTGGCCTAGGCTCGAAGGTAGCCTGGCTATAAAAATAAAAACGGAATGAGAGAGAGAAGAACAAAATAGGCATAAAACCAAAAGTAACATAAATGGGCGTATGATAGTAGAAACAGGCATGTAAGAACAGACCTGATGAACAGAAATAGGCATATAAAACAGATCTGATGAACATGTGATAATAAATATGATTAGGCATAGTGACATGATCATAAAAGGGCATGATGAGATATAATCAATGAATTAGATATACGTATAATGGCAGCTTTGACATGATAGATAAGTATAGGTTCAGATCTAGCACAATAGTCATGTCAGAATAACTTAGATAAACAGGTTATAACAGATTTGATATGATTCACATGGTCACATGCATCGATCCAAATTACAGTCATGTCAAGTTTTACTTTTTAATTATTTAGATCTAAAATTAACATGAAATCATAGTGTTTGGATCTAGAAAAATAGAGAAGGAATTGGTGGTGTTGAACCACATATCTAAGCTTGAATAAATTGATTACAGAAGAAGAAAAGACTTGATTTGATTTGGGCGGAGGCAGCATCTAGTTCTTCATTATTTTTGGTGTGCAAAAATATGAGAAATGAGGCCATATATATGGTTGCCAGCCCCAAACCCTAATTTGACATGTCTGCCCTAGGGGGTTCGACCTATGGGTCGACACCCCCCTTAAGAGGTTGACACCCCTAGGCAGGATTTTTTCCGCTCACACCAAATTTTGCAATTTTGAATTTCTGGACCTAATTTTGAATTTATGAACCATATATATATATATTGTCCTTGCGTGTATACAAACTTCATAACTTCTTCATACAGTGACCGTTTTACGCAAACCAGTGTCTGTTTTGACCAGAATTCCGAGATGAATGCAATGGCACAGTCCGTTTCCCTTAATTCTGAATATTAAATTAATTATTCTTCAATTTGTCACCTTTAGTGTTGTCAAAATTATGGGGCGTTACATTCTCCCCTACTCAAAGGATTTCGTCCCCAAAATCTCCAAGTTAAGAAGAATGTATATCCTACCATCCATCACCCATCTACTCATCCACCAATCACAGGAATCCATTGTCCTTAGAGACTTCTAATGCATATATGAACTTATGCAAAGGTGTGTGTATATGTCCTTATCCTAATGCAAAGATCCGGCGGTCTACCGATTCAGTCGACCTCTTTAATGTAATGTATGTTAGTGCCATGAATCCAACATGTAACAATCCTATTATAACACTAAGTTCTATATGTGTGCACAATCATCCATCCAAATGTAACATCCATATGATGATACATCCATTTCCATCTATTAAAAGAAAAAAATGCACACACATCCATATGTAGTATGAGAGTGATTGAGCCGTTCTAGTGCCTATTGTGTGTGTATATGCATCCACGAGCAACCACTAGCAAACACTTGCATATACTTGCATCCATTAAACATAACATGTCTCAAAAAACATGTTTACATCCGTGGGTTCCCTACCTAAAGGTCGAAGATTCGATCGATAGGATACAGACGAATGATAGAAACAAGTATGAATAAAAAGCGTTGGAAAAGAAGTTAAGAACATACCCTCGAAAAGAAAAGGGTATGAAGCACAAATCTTATCTTCAGTCTTCCAAGTTGCATCCTTGTAGTCATTAGCCCACCGAATTTCGGTCAATTTGACCTCTTGGTTGTATAGCTTCTTAACCTCTGATCCAAGAATACAGGTAGGAACTCTTCTAACTGTTGCCTCCTATTCTACCTCACTTCCTCCAATATATTTGGCTCAGCTACTTCCACGGTATCATGAAAGCACTTCCGCAAATGAGAAACGTGGAAAACATCATGAACGCAGGATAGCCTCTCTGGTAGCTTTACTCTATAAGCCATTTGAACTCAATATCAGTTCTTCCTTTTTTTGCATATGACTTCTGCTTGTTTCATGCGCCCGCGGATAAGATCAATCTTTTCTGAAGTTTCTCTAATCGTCTCAGGTCCAAGTAGAAGCCTATCTCTGTTGCCTCAATTTGAGATCCTTTTGTGAGAACAGATACTTGTTCGACTTATGGTCCAAGTATAACTCGAACCCCTCTCCACGAAGATATTGCCGCCAAGTCTTAAACGTGAATACAATAGCAGCTAATTCCCAAAACATGGGTAGGGTAGTCTTATGAACTCTCAACTATCTACTCCCATAACATACTACCCTTCCCTCTTGCATCAGAACTACCCCAAGCCCTGTACCACATGCATCAGTGTAAACTGTAAACACCTTGTTCTCGTCAGACAATATCAAGACTGAGGTTGTTGTCAGAGCCCTCTTCAATCGCTGAAAAAGCATCCTTACAGTCTATACCCCCAAAAAATGTCAGATTCTTCTTTGTCAGATTTGTGAGCGGGGCTGATATCTTTACAAAGTCCCTAATGAACTTCCTATAATAGATTCAATAAAACTCCCAAACACCCTACTCATTAGATCAACAAAATCGGTGGGTGCATTCGTCAACCCAAAAAGGCATAACGAGCCATTCAAAGAAACCATATGGAGTCCTAAAAGCAGTCTTGTCTATACTGCGCTCAACCACCCTCAACTAATGAAACCCCATGGCTAAGTCTAACTCAGAGAAAATTGATGCTCCAACGAGTGGTCAAACAAATCATTTATCCTCGGGAGTGGGTGACTATTCTTCTTAGTGAGTTTATTCAACTCCCTATAGTCTACACACAAGCAAAGTGAACCATCCGCCTTAGTCGCAATATTACTGGAGCACCCTATTTAGATATGCTTCGCCTAATAAACCCTTTCTCAAGTAGCTCCCCTACTTGCTTACTAAGCTCCATCCTTTCCTTGGAGCCATATGACGCACAGGTAATGCAAGTGGTTTTTCATTATCCGGCAAATATATACGAAAAATCGATTTAATGCCTCGGAGGTAAGCCCCGTACCTCGTCAAAAACATCCGGATAATCTCAGACTACTGTCGCAGATTGCAAATCATCGATAGATGAATCTAGTGGCTCTAGGAAACTAAGCATGACAGACCCTTGCGGGACACAAGAAATCTCAAAGGTCCTCCCATGGCAAGTCAAAAGTCTAACGACCCTCCTCTAATAATATAGAATGGCACCATACATGGTTAGCCAGTCCATCCCTAGAATCAAACCATAGCCCATAAAACTGAGCACATACGCGTCGCTCTCAAATTCGATGCCTAACACATATATTCCCAAATCCTGATAAATAATGGACAAATGAGGTGAACCACCAATGGGGTTTGAGACAACTACGGGATCCACTACCATACTAATATTTAGGTGAAGAGACTCAACCATATAACTAGATATAAATAAATGTGAAGTGCCAGAATCAAAAAGAATTTTAACTAGATGATTGGAAAGAAAAATCAAACCTTCAACGATACTTCAGAAATAATTTCACGGTAAGCCTCGCGACTCAACCAACCCACACATGGGGGCATGTAGGAGTAAGAGTCTCCTGCCCGCCACCAAACAGCCAAGCGAGAACCCCCTATCATGTTCTCTAACTAGATCTGATACCAATTGTTAGGGACTGCGAAATGGATCGGTGTTTGTAAGAATTTAAACAAACCTTAAAACTAAAGAGAATTATGGAATGAATCAAACACCACAAACACAATCACAAACACAGATTCAAACACAAATGCAAAATAAACAGAAATAAAAAATGCAGAAAAGGAAAGAACGCACTGGATTTTATACTGTTCGGATTATTCCTACGTTCAGTCCCGCACAACGCTGGATTGTGTAGAGTTTTATTACTATTTCCAATAGTCAAATACACCCTCCTTGATTTCATGGCTCAACAAGGAGACACCAACTCATATTCCTTGATTTCATGACTATAAGAATATGTGACGGCCCGCCCCGCACCAACCGACATTTCCTCCAAAAGTGCACTGTACACATGTCCAGTTAGCACGGGACGGTCGTTAGAAGAAAAGGAAGAAAGATGAAGAATAAATAAAGAACCTGTAGTATATCTCACAGCGCATGGAATAAAATATAATCATAACATATACTTGACATAAAACAGGTGAGACAGTGCATAAGCTGAAAACAAACTATCATAGCAGCGGAAAATCTAAATACAGCTTATGTTCCACAACATCATTATTACAACTTTTAAAACTGTCTCTAAAAGCAAGATAAGGAAGGTACACTACTAATGCCCAAGTAGTGACCACCAATGACATAGGGAGAATATCTATCTATATATATATATATATATATATATATATATATATATATATATATATCATACATGGAAGCCTCCTGCTCGCCTCCGGATCAGCTACTCGTGCATCACCAACTAACCTGTCTCTAGTCTGCTCGTTTAGGAGCACCCAGAGTAATAAGAAGAGACATAAAACTCTGGGTCAGACAAAAGTCTGGTATGAGCGATAAGCAGCTAAATAGAACAATAACAGGTATACTAAACCATACCTGAACCTGGACCTGCAACCAAAGAGTTAGCACTACATACTGTACAACACTCTAAGGTGCCACTAACATATGGTGTACAAGCATACGGGGGTGGGTGTGTGCATGTCATACTGATGGCAACAAATCAAACATGGCACCATCCTCACACCTCTCACTCAGTGCGTAAAGCATACAATATCCACTATTTGGTCACCTAATTTTTGGACCCTGACGGAGTCCAACCCCGTACAACTATCACTACAAGCCCACTATCCATCTCTCAGTGGTGAACCAAAGTTATGAATACTGACAACCCCTTTGCACATGTCCCTCAGCAAAGCTCAACCATGAAGCTCACTCATTGGTTCCCATCTGGATCCTGAGGCAAAGCTTCCTACTTGGACTACCTTTGCATCTCGGGTTATTGGTCTTCAGATCGGTTCGGATCGTCGCCTTCATGTCATAGTGGTTCGGATCGGACTTCAATATCCCCCACTGGATCGATTCTTTCCAAGCTTCTCCGAATCGGATCATGGTCCTCATCTGGTGGAGGTTCGAATCGGCCTCTTCCAAAGCACACCGGGTCGGATCGCAGTCTCCAAGTCCAATCGTAGTACATCGGTTCGGTTCGGGGTACTATGGCGGATCGGATCGGAGTACTTCTGGTGGATCGGATCGGTCGTGATCTCCTCCAGGTTTCAAGTCAACTCGTAGCATGCAGGCTCGGTTCGGATACAAGGAGGTGGATCGTGGATGGGCCACACGAACAGTTTGGTTCGGACCTCCCCATCCGATCTGATCCGGTCCTTTTCTATTTCCTGCATTTTGTCCAGCGAGTTGTTTACGCCATTCGACGGCGTTTTCGACCATTCTAACTATTCTAATCAATCACAAAGCATACCATACAATCATAGCAACATGTATAATCAACACAAACATCAAAACAAGAATACGATAGGTTAAAATGGATCAAACATAGCCAAAAACCCATATTTTCCCTTAAGCATGTTTAAGCAAAACTAGTGACATGATTAGTAAAACTTAATCAAATTAACCCAAATTTCCAACAGAGGTCTAAAACATTAGTTAAGAATTTATAAATATTTTTCCAGAATTTATTAGTGTATAAATTCGCTAATCATCACTAATTACCCTTAATTAACCATAATTAGTGAGGAACTATGCAAATCACTCACCTTAGCCACAAGTAAACCTTATATATGAAATAATTCTCTGATATGGTGTGAATACCAATGCTAAACAGCAGCTCTAATCTTGATTTGGTGAAGATCTCCCTTTATTTGTTGTTGCTAAGCTCAATCCTTGATTGGAAAGTGATTTGGAGGTGATTTAGAGGTTGAAGGCCATTTTTAGGGTTTCTAAGATGTAAGTGGGGGCTAGAAAACTGAAATAGAATGAAAGCCTAACTCATTTCAGCCTCCCCATAACCCTAATCCCGAAATGGGTTATGGGCTCATCCACTAATCACCCTGTTTGGCCCGGTTAAGCAGTTTCTTACCTTCCAAACCTTATTTCAGCCATCTCCCAAACGGTAAGTCCGTTTCTCACATGTGACCACTCTATGGAAAGGTAAACCATCATCCGAAGCCAATGGAAGTAGTTTCAGGTCAAAAGTCCTTTCCAATCAAAAGTTATGGCCGAAACAAGATCAGCCAGGGGCCAAACGATCATTTAAAAATCGGCAAAAATCATGAGCATGAGAAATGACCCCAATGGTCGTTTCCCAAATCAACATGACCATACGACTTCATATAAGAAAGAAATAAATATTCTACGATCCTCCGATGCGTAGAATACGGATTGTTACACTCTCCCCTCCTTAAGAAATTTCGCCCCCGAAATTCCCTAATCAAAACACACAAAGGGTCCCGCATGCCTATCAGCCATAAAACAACAATCAAACATGCAAAATAGAGAGAACCAATCTGTCCTAGCATGTGGTTTACTAACAAAAAAAGAATCATCGCCGCTAAATTCTTACCAGGCAAAGAGCTTTGGATACGACTTTCTTATGTCATCCTCTAGTTCCCAAGTATAGTCGTTCTCTCGCCACCGATTCTCATCTCTACCCTAGAGGTGATTTCCAATAGGTTAGGATCGTCCCTCTGACTGGAATCGATCCACTTAATCTAGATCGATCTAATCGTCAAGGTTACTAGCGTTTCTGAATCCAATTCACACTTAGGTCTGAAGTCATATCCTGTGATGTACTCTAGTTGCTTTCATTCCAGAAAAATAGCCTCTAAACTGGCATGTCTCCTACCTAATGCATCAGCTATCGCACCCAGTCCGGTACTATGACATCCATCTATATTGTCATCTTCTTAGGTAATCCAACCCTATACGCCAAACTTTCAACTACATTCCAAATGTCCTTTCAAGTCCAACTTGAGTTCTTCCCACATTCGTACTGCACGTCCAACGTACATTCACCTCCTAGAGGCAAACTAGACCCATCCAATGAACCTAGGTACTCCACTTATACTCGTACTGCACGTCCAACGTACATTCACCTTCTAAAGGTGAACTAGACTCATCCAATGAATCTAGGTACTCTACCTTCGAGTCCAAGTCTAACTTGAAGCTCCTATATCCGTTGAATCTCCAAGGTCAACGGACGCTCCACAATGCCCATCATACTTCAAGCCTAACGTAAAGTATCTTACACCCATCATATCACCATAATCAACGAACTTATCCTATTTCCATTCAACAGGATCCTATAGGTGATACTCAAGAGAAGAAAGGAAGGAACAAACACAACAACCATAGCATCCATCAAACAAATCCTATCTATCACCTGCTAAAGCCATGAATACATCGATACCTGTATGTCTGGTCCAACCAACATCAATAACTAATGGAAGCCCTGCCTCCAAACGGATTACCGTACGTCTAACGTACGTTTATCCTCCAAGGATAACTAGATCACGTCCAACGGATCCAAGGTAAGTGGGCGTCCCCAGATACCCCTGCTTTTAGTCCGCCTGAAACACTCGAGTCCCACCCAAGTCTATCCATTATCTTGCTGCCCTCTCGAGTCCAACTCGAGCCATTCCAATCCCTTGTAGCCTTCTCGAGTCCAACTCTAGTCAATCTATAACTCAGACCCAGTCTTGACTATCCATTACTTACAAACTCTAGTTCAACGTGAGTCGTCTCCCTATTCGTTGCATCTCCAAAATCAACGAACACCCATTTTCTTTTACGAATTCAAGTCCAACTTGAATCGTCCTAATTTTTGTTGCATCCTCCATAATCAACGAACACATTCTATTTATTTTTTTAGCATAGCAAGTGAGGTTGAATGGCCCCTACCATGTTTATTAATAAAAAAAGTCAAATTACAAGTACAAAACAATTAACAAGTACAATACAATTATCAAGAAACACTTCTAATGATAGATAGGACCAATACTTGTTTAGTAGTAAAAACACCGCTAAACATCCTAGTGTTCCTTTCCATCCACAAATAATATAACGTTTTTCTTTCAAAAAGAACATCAACATAGGGTCCTAAACAATCCTTTACTTTGCATCTTTCTCGAGTCCCACTCGAGTCATCTCACAACCCTATCGAGTCTAACTCGGGGCAGTCCATACCATCGAATAGTCTTATCCTGTCACAGCTGCCCATTACTCCTCGAGTAAACCAAGATATCATACAATGAAAATCACAACAACTACTTATCTCTCACACAAACCGTCCTAGTCGACTTTGACATTCCCTGAGTACAAGCCCCAAAGGCCTAAACCAATATCAGACAAGCACCCAAGGAACATCTCCTCCGAATTCGGACAATCCACGTGAAGTGATACTTGCAAAACAACTAAGCACTGGAGTACTCATTTGCCTCCCAGAGGCAATTAGAACTTATTACAACGATAACCTCTCAGCTTCCTTAACTCCAGTTATTATCGTCATCACTAGGTAGGTACCTAATACCACCCTATTCTTTTAGAGTAGATCGACTCCCCAAAATAATGCTAAACCCAGTAAAGCCAAAACAAAGTAATCACAAACAATATACATCCATGACTCGATAAGACCACATTACGGCAAATCATACTAAGGCTAGTCGAACCCCCAATCGGGTTCGTCACTGCTAAAGGTCTATCGACTAACTAAGGTTTGTCAAACAAAACTCGATCAAAAACATCTTAAATAGAAAGCATACCTCGAATAACGACACCTTTTTCCTTCTGCGCTGCAGTTGGGGCATTCGACGAAGAAGGAACAACGTTGATAGCATACGCTTTCACTATCTGCTTCTCCCTAGGAGGTTGTGGACAATCATTCTTGTAGTGTCCTGCCTGGCCACAGTTAAAGCACTTCCTTTCCCCAGGCTTTTCTTGGCAATCTGTGGCATAGTGGCCCTTCTTGCCACAGCTAAAGCACTCGCCATCTTTCTTATTCTTCTTATTCTGACCATCCTTGGTTTGGTCTTGTTTCCTCTTATTCTGGGAATTATTCTTACCTCCACCGCCTGCTTGCGGCTTTCGCTCCTCTGCAGATGCAATAGCAACCTCAGTCTTTGGCTTAGGTTAAAGACTCTCTGATCTCAAAGCTTTCCCCACAATCGATTCAAAAGTCTCATCGATGTGGTTGATAAGCCTTTCCCCCAAGTGTCCATCCAAACCAGTAATGAACTTCTCATTCTTCTTCTCAGGAGTATCGATAAGGGATAATCCATACTTCGACAAAGTGTCGAACTCAGCAATATAGTCCGAGACTGCCCTACCCTTCTGTTTAAGCTCCAAGAACTTCCTAAACAATTCCGACTTCTGAGCAGTTGGGATAAACTTGTCGCTAAAGCGAGCCTTAAACTGATCCCAAGTAACCTGATCCTCTGGAGTGGCTGTCTTAATAGCATTCCACCAATTCATCGCTCGCCCTTGCAGCTGGCGAGACGCTAGCCTTCTCTTCATCGCATCCTCGATACCCAAGTCGTCGAAGATACGATCACAGCTATCTAACCAATCCTGAACATCCATGGCCGACTCCGTTCCGTGGAACGGCTTCCCACCAAGGCTAGTGTAATCCTTGCATAGCTTGGAGAAATCGGCACTAGGCGCCTGCACTACTGGACCACCACCATTACTAGCGTTGGGAGCTGCCCCCTGTACATCCCTAAGCATTTCTCTCATGAGGTCAGTAAACATCGTCCTCATGTTAGCAGCATTCCCATTATTGACTCCTCTACCAGCACTCTTGCGTATCGGCTCATCGTTCAATCTGTAAAGAGAAAACGATTAACCATCTCCATAGTGGTGCTAGTGCAGTGCGACTTCATCCTTAGCTATAATAATAGTATATATATAGCTTTTGAAAACCAAAGTAATCACAAATACGCACTCTCATATACGTACTATCTCTCCCTAGTGTCTTTTCCTAGGTCAACTACGCACTAGAGCTCTGATACCAAATGTGATGGCCTGCCCCGCACCAACCGACATTTCCTCCAAAACTGCGTTGTACACATGTCCAGTTAGCACGGGACGGTCATCAGAAGAAAAGGAAGAAAGACGAAGAATCAATAAAGAACCCGTAGTATGTCTCACAGCGCATGGAATAAAATATAATCATAACATATACTTGACATAAAACAGGTGAGACAGTGCATAAGCTTAAAACAAACTATCATAGCAGCGGAAAATCTAAATACAGCTTATGTTCCACAACATCATTATTACAACTTTTAAAACTATCTCTAAAAGCAAGATAAGGAAGGTACACTACTAATGCCCAAGTAGTGACCACCAATGACACAGAGAGAATATATATATATATATATATATATATATATATATATATATATATATATATCATACGTGGAAGCCTCCTGATCGCCTCCGGATCAGCTACTCGTGCATTACCAGCTAACCTGTCTCTAGTCTGCTCGTTTAGGAGCACGCAGAGTAATAAGAAGAGACATAAAACTCTGGGTCAGACAAAAGTCTGGTGTGAGCGATAAGCGGCTAAATAGAACAATAACAGGTATACTAAACCATACCTGAACCTGGAGCTGCAACCAAAGAGTTAGCACTACATACTGTACAACACTCTAAGGTGCCACTAACATATGGTTCACAAGCATACGGGGGTGTGTGTGTGCATGTCATACTGATGGAAACAAATCAAACATGGCAACCATCCTCGCACCTCTCACTCAGTGCGTAAAGCATACGATATCCACTATTTGGTCACCTAATCTTTTGGACCCTGATGGAGTCCAACCCCTACAACTATCACTACAAGCCCACTATCCATCTCTCAGTGGTGAACCAAAGTTATGAATACCGACAACCCCTTTGCACATGTCCCGCAACAAAGCCCAATCATGAAGCTCACTCATTGGTTCCTATCTGGATCCTGAATCAAAGCTTCCTACTTGGACTACCTTTGCATCTCGGGTTATTGGTCTTCTTCAGATCGGTTCAGATCATCGCCTTCATGTCATAGCGGTTCGGATCGTCCTTCAGTATCCCCCACTAGATCGATTCGTGCTAAGCTTCTCCGGATCGGATCGTGGTCCTCATCTGGTGGTGGTCCGGATCGGCCTCTTCCAAAGCACACCAAGTCGGATCGCAGTCTCCAAGTCCAATCGTAGTACATCGGTTCGGTTCGAGGTACTATGGCGGATCGGATAGGAGTACTTCTGGTGGATCGGGTCGGTTGTGATGTCCTCCAGGTTTCAAGTCAACTCATAGAATGCAGGATCGGTTCGGATACAAGGGGGCGGATCGTGGATGGGCCACATGAACGGTTCGGTTCGGACCTCCCCATCCGATCCGATCTGGTCCCTGTCTATTTCCTGCATTTTGTCCAGCGAGTTGTTTACGCCATTCGACGGCGTTTTCGACCATTCTAACTATACTAATCAATCACAAAGCATACCATACAGTCATAGCAACATGTATAATCAACCACAAACATCAAAACAACAATATGATATCTTAAAATGGATCAAACATAGCCAAAAACCCATATTTTCCCTTAAGCATGTTTAAGCAAAACTAGTGACATGATTAGTAAAACTTAATCAAATTAACCCAAATTTCCAACAGAGGTCTAAAACATTATTTAAGAATTTATAAATATTTTTCCAGAATTTATTGGTGTATAAATTCGCAAATCATCACTAATTACCCTTAATTAACCATAATTAGTGAGGAACTATGCAAATCACTCACCTTAGCCACAAATAAACCTTAGATCAGAAATAAATCGCTGATATGGCGTGAATACCAATGCTAAACAGCATCTCTAATCTTGATTTGGTGAAGATCTCCCTTGATTTGTTGTTGCTAAGCTCAATCCTTGATTAGAAAGTGATTTGGAGGTGATTTAGAAGTTGGAGGCCATTTTTAGGGTTTCTAAGAGGTAAGTGGAGGCTAGAAAACTGAAATAGAATGAAAGACTAATTCATTTCAGCCTCCCCATAACCTAATCCTGAAATGGGTTATGGGCCCATCCACTAATCACCCTATTTGGCCCGGTTAAGTAGTTTTTCACCTTCCAAACCTTATTTCAGCCATATCTCCCAAACGGTAAGTCCGCTTCTCACATGTGACCACTCTACTAAAAGTTAAACCATCTTCCGAAGCCAATTGAAGTGGTTTCAGATCAGAAATCCTTTCCAATCAAAAGGTATGGCCGAAACAAGATCAGCTAGGAGCAAAACGGTCATTTAAAAATCGGCGAAAATCATGAGCATGGGAAATGACCCCAATGGTCATTTCCCAAAGCCACATGACCATACAACTTCATATAAGAAAGAAATAAATATTCTACGATCCTCCGATGCATAGAATACGGGTTGTTACAGAATACATCGATTACTCTTAGACATACAAACCAGGTTTATTCAACCCAAGCAATTACAAAACAGCCCTATAACTCTTCAATAACACTTGATCTAGAGAGCGGAGAATATAAAGTGTAGAGAGAAGAAGTTTGATCAAAACAGAATTGAATTCGGCGGAGTATAAGTGTAAGAATCATAAAAATGATTAAGAATAATGGTGGAGTGAAAGAGGATGACGTTAGAGAAGAGGAGATGATAAAAAATTCGGTTTTAACTTCTTTTTATTGAGTATGTAAGGTTGCAACGGTTCTGAAGCGTTTCAAATATTGAAAAGACACTTCCTTCCACAATTGGAAAAAAATGACAGTTATATGTCGACATTGAGTTTTTGGTATGTCGACATACTCATGTGTATTCTTGATTTTCAAATCATTTTTCAAGTATTTTGACAAAAAAATAATTCTGGAAATTCTTGAGTAAAATTCTAGTGTCGTAAATTAATATTATATGATAGAAAAACATATGAAAACATAAATTTAAATTATATAAATATATTTATAAAATTATAAGGTTTTAAACTATATAAAGTATAAATATAGAGTATATAAATATAGAGTAAAAAACTTAAGTTTGAAAAACAAAGAAGAAAAAAATAGAAAAATAAAATAGAGAGGATTGAGGATAGAACTGAAAATTTGAATTTGAAAATTTGAATTTGAATTTGAACCTGAAGTGCTATTTAGAGTCTTACAAAATCTAGATTCTATAACTATATTATCTTGAACTCTTGAAACCTTGATTACTCATGAGTCTTGAAATTTCTTTGATCTTTGAATCTCTTATTATCTTTATAACTACATAGTCTTCAGTAATATTTCCTGTATATAATTCCTACATATATATATATATATATATATATTCTACACAAAAAGTGTTAGCATATATTTTATAATCAATGATAATTGAAATAAGGTTGTCGTCATCAAAACTCCATTCTCCAACAATCTCCCCCTTTTTGATGATGACAACCTTAGTTTATAAAATATCTGAAGCGACCCGAACTTCCCCGGTAAGGAAAGCCCGGATTGAGTTGAGGACAAGCCACATCATAACGCAAACAGAAGAACATTTCATTGTTATTTTACAATAATTCATCAGAATACAAGAATATACAGAGTATGAATCGATATTACACATCATAAAATATCAGAGGTTACAATACATTACATAGCAGCGGAAAATAATACAAAACACAACTTAGGGAGATATATGGATACAGAGCTTTCCGGATATCGTTCTAGCTGAAATCAGGATCCTGTGAATATAAATCTGCAATACCAAAACTACTAGCTGCCCGTGTCAAAATAAGGGCACCCAGAGTTTAGGTTAAAACAATAAACTCCAGGTCAGTCATGTGACTGGTGTGAGAACTAAAATATATAGTTATTAATCTTTATTTTAAAGTTAGGTAAATCAAGGGACCACACTGTATAACACGGAACGGGTTTCCTCCCAAGAATACCAGTGCATAAAACAAACAACGCAATGCTAAATAAAGAACAATGAAGCTATTATAAGACCCAGGTCCCATCACATAATGCAACACAAGCCGGAGGATTGGGTTTTACCTTATAATAGCCAAAGAATGCTTGATACGCTAAATTTCATCTTTTATTATTACTATAAGTGTATAGAGTCAAAACAATTTCAAATCATAAGTATCAATCATAGACGGCATAAGTGCCCCATCCCACTATGTCGCCATACTAGGCTCTACAATCAAAACTGCAAATATCACGTATTGGACGTTGGATTCCCATCTGTGAACCAAGGCAAGGGATCGTCCTTACCGAATTCGAGATGCTCTAGCCCGCCCCTCAGGAACAGAACGCATCGTCCCTTGGATCGTCAGGGCCGGTCCACCGATGTGGATTAAAATGCCTGAACACTGCATTTCCCTACCCTATGGGCTGTCAAAGAGTCAACAAATGTGAAACACCCCACCTCCGTTAAGGTCACTCACAAAGGGAATGCTTTAACTTTGGTGGAGGTTTATAAAAGGCCACAGATAAACTCAAGACAGATATAAATACACATATTTTAAACAGCGAAAACCAAACAGACTTTTATTTCATCAATACGTGTTCAAAACAAAACATTCCATAATTGTCTCAAAATACTTCCATCATTACAACCTCATAACTGTCTTGATTATTAAAGGAGCATAAAGCATAAATAAAGTGACAAAAATCCCCATAGTGATATCTAAAGCCATAATCCGAGCAAAAGAGATCCAAATCATACATCTACGGTCTTGGAGCTTGTAAAGAGCCTGACTGAGCTGAGCTGTTTCCTCCCTGTGGACCTTGGGGGGGAAAACGAAAGGAAATAAGACGAAAAGAAAATAGGGTCAGACATAAAGCCTAAGTAAATCTAGTAACTCTTCACTATATGAATAAGAAAAGGGCATGATAGATATATACTGAAAATAGGAAAGTGTCACAAGCTAAGGAAGTGTCGAATGTACTATCACACCCATACTATATCTCTGCATCTACTTGAGTTTATTCTAACTGGCACCCCATGTTGAGGGTGAAGTGATCCCCATTCTTATTAAAAGATCGGCTCCTACTCGAGTTAACATGTGTCATACGGCCCCCAAGAATTGTAGATACCTATGCTGGTCCCACCATGCGGTGTATCAAGACCCATGGTGGCGGCCCCGACACAAATCTAAAAGGCATAGGTTATACTACTGGTGTCCCCAGTGCCCTGGTTGTCTCCTCCGGAGTGTGTGCACGCCCGCACCCCGTTAGACCTACAATGTGTACCCACCGCCGTCGTTTGACCGCTTACAATCAGCCCAGTAATCGTGCCCCACCCTGCCTAGTTTCAGGGTACCGTTGATACCTAACTTGGGTTACTGTTGAAACGAGTCCCTCGTTAACAGGATTTTCTAGTCAAACACGTTAAGTGGTTAAGTGTCTGTATTTACCTAACCCCACCCATCAATTCTTGTTAACATGTTGAATTTGGTTAAGTGTTATAGTTTACTTAACCCTACCATCTGTCCTTAGCCTCTTAGGAGCACCAGACCACTCACATTAGACAGGTATTGCTACGGTTACTGAATATGCCGGTCGGTTCCGGACAGGTTTACACCGTAGCTCAGTCTAACCTCGGGTCATTATTGGGCTCAATGCTTAACCACCAACATTGGATAGGTATTGTTGTGACTACTGGACAGCCGGGCGGGTCCGAGCAGGTTTACATCACAACTCAATCCAACCTCGGGTTAAGCATACCGTGTTTTCTAAATTTACATATTTTAATACTTCTCAATTATATATATGTAAATGTCATGTCTTTTATTCTTGGGTATAACAATTCATACCGCTTTAAATGTCATTGTCGTTGGCATGTGCCAAACATGCCAACATATATTTTCATGTTTTACACCCAACGTTATTACCCCCGTTTATACGTTCGCAACGTTATAACAAATGTTGGGCTTGACACAATTCAGCCCAACTTTATAAGCAAAAGAAAAGGGGAAATCAAGAACATGTAATATTTTACAACATATAAGGGTGTGTGGCGCATGAACTTGCAATTTAGCGATACTAACATAAATGATGGCTCATGTGAACTTGCATTAAAATCAAAGTATAACTAAGTAGGTGACATATGAAATGGCATAGTTTTGGTTTATACAAACTTGTGTCTAAACATGTTGAACTTGGCATAATGTCAACCACAAAACTAGCATGTTGTATATTCACCAAAATGTCCAATTATAACATCTAATCACATAGCCTATTTCAACATGAACTTGCATAGTATATGAAACCCAAAGGATACTTAACATAGATCCAATTATATTTTGCAAATGAACATGAACTTGGATAGTTTATGAAACCCAAACGATACTTAACATGGATCCAATTATACTTGCAAATAAACATGAGAATGATATCATAGGTTTTGGGTCATGTAGGCATAAAAGGTTTCAAATCTAGAACATGTTTACATAAATTCTAATTTAGACTAAGAGAATATACATAGTCCATGCCATCGACATATACATAAAGGGATCAATTTCTAGTTTTTGCCACAAACTTGCAAGTGCCATTGTTTTCATATACAATTGTTCAATAGGCTTGCATCAATCAATTTATGCCACAAACATCAATACACAAGTCATGATAGAACCATTTCAATACAGAATTTGTATCATATTCATACAACAACACAATTATATTTTCATTTACATCGAATCACATCACAATTTTTATTCATATTTTGAAAGTTCACTACACTTACAACGAATGCAGAATCTTGAATTCTGGATTCTGAATTCTGAAATTGAGATGTGCTCCTTTGGGTAGACTAACGTTGCGTTGATTAATTTGATTAAATTTTGTTCTTCTTCTTAATTTGATTCATCTCTAGGCTTTTCTCTCTTGACGACTATGTTCAATTCCTCCATGGCAGCATGACGACTCCTTTCTTATTTTTTTGTGTGAATTTTCAGTTGAGACTTAGGGTGTATTTATAGATTTTTAAATTGTTTTGAGCCGTCAGATGAAGACAGGAGGAATCTAGACCATACAAAGTTCAAAGAGCCAATCAAGAGGTGACACGTCAGCCCTAGTGACACACAGAGCCACAGAAATTCGAGCCAGAGCCAGACCTAGCCAGCCAGGCCGACCAGGCAGGTCGACACCCAGGTCGACACTATGGTTGACCTGGGGGGGACTAGGTCGACACTATGTTCGACCTGGGTTGACCAGGTCGACCTGGTCTCTGGGCGGGAATTTTCCTGCCCAGCCCAGTTTGAACCTGAAATTCGAATTTTGAATTTAAAACTGAGCTGTTTGAATTTTAAACTTTATTCTGAAACTTCCGAAGGTCATAACTCCTTCATACAAGTCCGATTCGCGCAAACTCAGACTCTATCTCAAGAAGAATTCCGAGACGAACGCAATGGCGTAATCCATTTCCCTTAATTCTTTCATTTAGAATTAATTACACTTTAATTTGTGAAGCTTAACGTTATAGAATTCACGGGGTGTTACATTCTCCCCCCTTAAAAGGATTTCGTCCCCGAAATCTTCAAGTTAGGAAGAATATATATCCTACCATCCAACAGTCCATCTACTCATCCAACAAACACAGGCATCCACTGTCCTTAAAAGACTTCTAATGCTTCATGATCATATGCATAGTGTGTGTACATGTCCTTATCTAATGCAGAAATCAGGCGGTCTACTGATTCAGTTGACCTCCTTAATGCGAATCATGTAAGTGTCATGAATCCATTTTATATGCAAATTTCTCCTACTCATAATTCTACATGACTGCACAACCATTCATACAAATGTGACGGCCATATGACAGCATATCAAGTTTCAACCATATACAAATGAGAATACATATATATGCATATGCAATATGAAGTGACTGAGCCGATCTATAAGCTAGGGTGTGTGTGTATATGCATCCATGAGCAACCACTAGCAACCATTTGCAGCCATCATCCATGACATGTTTTCAAATACATGTTTGCATCCATTTGTTTTCTACCTAAGGAGTTAGGAAAAGGACCGAGGAGATATACCTAAAAAGATAGATAAAGCATAACTTAAGGAAAAAGAGAGATCGAAGATGTACCCTCAAAAAGAAGAGGGTAGGCAGCGCGCATTCTGACCTCAGTTTCCCAAGTCGCGTCTTCCTCGGCATCGCTCCACTGAACTTTAACGAGTTTGACTTCGCGGTTGCGAATCTTTTTCACTTCGGTTCCTAAGATGCGGGTTGGAACTCTCCTCAGAGTTGCCTCACGTTCCACTTCGGCTTCTTCTAGAATGTTAGGTTCCACCACTTCCGCAGACTCATGCAAACACTTCCGAAGGTGAGAAACATGAAAGACGTTGTGAACTCCGGCCAGTCTCTCGGGTAGCTCTAGTCTATAGGCCATCTTCCCAACCTTTTCGATGATAGGAAACGGTCCTACAAATCTTGGTGCTAGCTTTCCTGCGGATCCAAAATGAACGACGTTCCTTAAAGGTGATACCTTAAGGAAAACCCTGTCCCCAACCTCAAACTCAAGGTCGGTCCTTCTTTTGTCGGCGTAGGATTTCTGTCGGTCTTGGGCAGTCTTCATCCTCCTTCGTATCAGGTCCACTTTCTCCGAAGTCTCTCGAATCATGTCTGGCCCAAGTATAAGCTTATCTGTAGACTCCCACCAACAAGTTGGTGATTGGCACGGTCTTCCATACAAGGCTTCGAAGGATGCCATACCGACGGTAGCTTGGTAGCTGTTGTTTTAGGCAAATTCCACTAAAGGAAGGTGATCCTCCCATGTCCCCCCAAAGTCAAGAACGCAAAGTCTCAAAAGGTCCTCTAAAACTCTATTCACCCTTTCCGTCTGGCCATCAGTTTGGGGGTAATAGGCTGTGCTCAAACATAACTGTGTGCCTACAGCTTCTTGCAGACTCCGCCAAAACTTGCTTGTGAAGATAGGGTCTCGATCACTAACAATGCTGGAGGGTATCCCATGAAGTCGAACTATTTCCTTGAGATAAAGAGATGCTAGAGATGAGGCAGTCCTTCTACTCTTGATAGGTATGAAGTGGGCGCTCTTAGTAAGCCTATCCACTGTTACCCAAATGCTAGTGTTCCCTCTTCTCGATCTAGGCAGTCCATTGAAATGCTCTCTGTAACAACCCGGATTTTTACAATATGCTAAGACGAGAATCAAGGCAGAATTTAATTATAAGATCTGAATCAAGGGAAACGGGCTATGCCATTGCGTTCGTCTCGGAAAATACGTGAAATAGAGTTCGAGTTTTGAAAATCGGAGTCCGTATGACCAAGTTATGGCCCGTCAAAGTTTTCAGAAAATTTCAAGTTCAAAAACAGTTCAAATTTGAATTCAGATTTCAAATTCAGCCAAGCAGAAGAGTCAGGAAAAATTCCCGCCACCCCCAAGTCGACTGGGGAGTCGACACACCCCAGGTGGTGTCGACTGCCCAGTCGACACCCCTGTCGACTTGGGTGGTCGGCCAGTTGGCCTGGGTGTGCCTGACTTGTTCCTCAAGACATGCTCTTGGCTCTGGTCTATTGGCCTGTGACAGGTTTTGAGGGTTCAGATCTATCCTAGGGTTAATCCAAGGGCCTAAACTACTCCTAATCTCTATAAAAACACCCTAGGACCTAACCTAAATCACTAAAAATCAATCCTACAACTAAGTGCTGCCAAAATCTATCTTGATCATGGCCTCCTTCTTCAACTCCAAGGGCTTATGCATTCAAATCGGGTTCAAATCAAAAGGTGCTAGCTTGCTACATCAAATCAAGGGAGTGGATCAACGTTGCTAGGCCAATTTCATGACGATTCTTCAACAAAGGAGCCACCTTGCTTCGTCAAGACGATGCATGATCCTTCCCTAAGCCTCGCTATGTAAGTTCTAGCTACTTGTAGATTCTAACGGTGGCTCTAATGTGACATGGAATAAAATGCGATGAAACATAAGTATGCTAGCCTATGTGAACCTAACTTTGCCCCTTTTCTATGATCTATGACCTTGGGCTAAGTTTTAGTGACTTAATCATGCCACTCATGTTATGATTAACCTAGTTTATCTTGCAGGTTTGAATCTTTATCTATGGAATGTTAGCATGAACCTTTGGGAACCATTTGACTTGTGAAACATTGGCAAAGACTTGACTTTGGGGCTTATGCATGTAAATGAACCCAAACCCCTTATGTTATTATGCATGTTTGTGGCCAAATTCCCTTATGATGCTATGCATGTTTGTGGCCAAATTCCCTTATGATACTATGCATGTTTGTGGCCAAATTCCCTTATGATACTATGCATGTTTGTGGCTAAATTCCCTTATGATACCATGCATGTTTGTGGCCAATCCCTTTTTGACATCGTGCATGTTTTGAGGCCAATATGTAGCATAGCATCCTTACTATGTCGACTCGCTTTTACTTGGGTTGGAAACACGATTTGGGGTAGGTTAGACGTGCGCGATTGTGACACGATAATTTGATATGGGATTTCATGAAAACATGGCACTCATGATACACCTAAATGTGGACATGACATGTGGGGTAAACATGGGACTTGAAGCTAGGCACGTATGGGTTGTAAGTGTAATATGACACTAGACCAAACATGAAAGTGGCCAACTCGAGGTTGGGTTGAGTTTGTAGCATAAATCTACCCGGACCCGCCCGACTTAACTAGTGGCTACAAACAATAGGACCCAATGTGAGTAGTTGGTCATATAGCACTTAAAACCTGAGGTTAGACTAGGTTGTGGTGTAAATCTACCCGGACCCGCCCGGCTTAACTAGTAACCACAACAAAGTCTAATGTGAGAGGTTGGGGTGCATTAATCTAATTAATGCCACATGAAAAGGTTAAGTAATTTTGACTAATGACACTTAACCGATATGACACGAATGGGTAGGTTAGGTGGAACCGGACTTGATTTCTTAACGACACTTAACCAAACAAGACAATTAGGGGATGGGGTTAAGTAATTTACACTTAACTAATCCGACTTGGTAATTAGATAGGGTTAAGTAATCTATACTTAACTAATCTAAACACAGTAATTAGATGGGGTTAACTAATCTATACTTAACTAATCTAAACACGGTAATTAGATGGGGTTAACTAATCTATACTTAACTAATCTAAACACGGTAATTAGATGGGGTTAACTAATCTATACTTAACTAATCTAAACACGGAAATTAGATGGGGTTAAGTAACCTACACTTAACTAATCTAAACGCGGCAATTAGATGAGGTTAAGTAACTTACACTTAACCAATCTAAACACGGCAATTTGATGGGGTTAAAGTTAAACACTTAACCAATCTAAACTTGGTAATTCAATGAGGTTAAGTGACTTATACTTAACCAATTATACATGATGATTTGATGAGGTTAAGCAACCATACTTAACCAATCTAATATGAGAACTTGATAGGGTTAAGTCACAAGACCGTTTAAATATACTTAACCATCGTAATACGATTAGTGGATGGGGTTGAACAAACCCACACTTAACCAATCCGGCTCGATAATCTGATGGGGTTAAGATAATCCATGCTTAACCAATCTAACACGATAATCTGATAGGGTCAAGACAAACTAATACTTAACCAATTTGACTTGATAATTGAATAGGGTTAAGTCATGAGCTTCTTGGTATACTTAACCAACTTGTAGGGCTAAGTCTTGGGCTTAAATACTTATCCAATCTTGACATGATTCGTAGGCGGGTTAAGTCATGAACTGGAATGACAACACTTAACCCATTTGATTAAAACCCTAGTTCAGGGGACTAGGTGGAAAATCATAGTTAACAAGGATAACGGGAAGAGAAGCTAAGTGGTAAACCTTAGTTAAGGATAACTAAGTAATAATTCTTAGTCAAGGAAGTTGGACCAGTTTCTAAATAGATGAGTAACCCGATTCGGTAGGTCGTCGTTTCAGCAAATATACGAGGTGGAGCAATATCTGATTTAGATAAAGGCTCCAACGAACTGGGTGACGAAGCGGTAGCTTCGGGGAAACGTGAGGATACTCTTGGTATCCCTCTGTGAGGTTGCGGATGGTCCATGAAACCTGGGCTCACAGAGGTTAAGGTCTGCGGTAGAAGAACCAAGGGTATGCCTTGGTTGCTGTGTGAGCAACCTAAAGACTGGGGTGGATTAGCGTGGGGTCGGCGATATTTTCACGGTAGCCCTAGATAGCACATTCATCAGCCACCTACCATCTTTAGTCAATCGTGTACGTACGGAAAGGCAGAGAACACCCAACAAACCATACTTGCTATCTAGGTATGGGTGAGGTTGGCCGTCCGGAAAGGGGGCATCGATGGCTGTAGTTTAGTTCTCATACATGACTTTTCTTGTTTTGCCTTTCAGTAGTTGAGGGAGGGGTCACGTGGGACCATAGCCACGAATACAAAAACAGACCTTGATATCTGCATCGGCAGATGACTTAAAACTCCCGACCGAGTTCCGTATTTCTTGATTTGCCCTGGCACGGAACTCGGATGGCACATTGAGATACATGTGCGTCTAGACATGGAAACGATTCACGATTCATACGTGGGAGAAAAGGGCGCGGTTGACGGGTAGCATAATCCCTAGTAGCCCTAGGTGGCTAAAACCCAAACTGAGACACGAAAACGTTCATCAGGTAGCATAATCCCTAGCGGTCCTAAGTGGCATAAACCCTAGGTGAACACGCGATAGTTCATAAAACATAACCAGACCAAGGGTAGCAGTCCAAAACAACTTCAAGGATAAAATGGTACTACGTTGAGGTGGTATAGATTCACATGGGAAAGCCCGTACGACCTATGGCAAAGGACTGAACTTATACATGGAAAGAAACATACGAGTTGGGAAAACCTACATATGCCATATATATTAGGTTGACATGGACCATTACATGACATTGGGCAAGGGACATTCATAGTTAACACATGACGCGGGTTGGGTTACTAGTACGAGAGGTGCAGAGCAAATATACATGATAGATACCTTGGGATAGTATACTTGATAGGAACCTGACGATGTGATACCTTGATTTATCTTGACACCGTAGTTTATCATGATACCTTAGTTTATCTTGCTACAGTAGTTCATCCAGTTACCTTGGTTTAGCTTATCTATCTTGTTGTCATCCTTATGTTTACTTTCAGTTTATGCATGTCATGTTACCTTTACCTGTTTTTATACTGGAAGTAGATAGGACTTACCAGTCTTTATGACTGACCCCGTTTTCTTTCGCCTCTTTGTCTTCCGTTTCCCCCCGGGTTTTCAGGGAGGAAATGATGTTGTTTAGTTCGGACCTCTTATGCTTGAAGGTCATCATGTATAGCTTGGTCTTCTTTTGGCTATGGCTGCTTCACCGCTTTATTTTGGGAAATAATTTATGAAAAGGATTTATGCTTCTTTACTATTGCAAGACAGGTTTCGATGTATTCTGATGTAAAAGGCTTTAGACCTTATTTTATGAGGTAATGAAAATTTGTTTTACTTCCGCTGTTTTATATATGTTCTGTCTTGTAATGTTTCTGTGCATGTTTACCTCGATAATGCTTCACCAAACCTAGTGCATTCCCTTTGTGAGTGACCCTAGCGGAGGTGGGGTGTTACATTTGGTATCAGAGCTGAAGGTTACCAGACTGGGAAAAAGTTTTAAAACCTTCTGAAAACTATTTGAAAAACCGTTTACAAAGAAGCATTTTTCAAGAAAATTTTGTTTTTTAAGGCTATTCCCCAAAAGCCATTAGCACTATCCTTTGTTTCCTTGATTTGACCTCTTTTCCTTTCTTTCCTCCATCTGTAGTCACAGTAGTTTTAACTGCGACTAATCCTTGTCTAGCTACGTAAGTGTTTTCCCGTGCGAAGGAGGAAGTTCTCGAGAGACCTGTTACTGAAGTTATAAGAAGGGATAATAAGAGCAAGGATAAAGGACACGGGCTTAAGGATAAGCAACTTGTTGGTATGGCTTGATCCACAAAGAAAGATAAGGACAAGATCAGTTAGAGGGCAATTGTATGCTCTCATTTCTAGCGTACCTAAGAGGAATGGTACCGTTTCTGTTAAAGGTTTAGCCTTTCTTTTCTATCATCCCGTCCAGACTTTGTTTTGATCATCGCATCAATTAAGTCTACTTCGATAGTTAAGTCTCTGCACCTTAGTACTAGCATGGTAGAGGATCCCATTTTTGTCACAAAAATCTGGTTGGAAGATCGGTCCATTTATTCAAGACTTGTTGGGCTATGGATGGATTCTAGGGGTAAAGTGGTTATCCAGTAAGGGATACCATCCTCGGTTTTGAAAAGAGGGTAGTCAGACTCTTGACTTGCCTTGGTAATACGCTCAAAGTCTCGTATAACCTTTGGGTTTTGTCATGGTCAGTTACCTAGAATCTCTTGATGCATTTATCGGAAATCTCTGATCCGATCGAGTAATGTTCGCCAATAAGACGGATGGTTCATTCCGCTTGAGCATGGGTTATAGGAATCACCCTAGTAAGTGCACGTGGTAACATGGATTGGCATCGGTAAACGAGATCCAGAATTCACTAGTGAATTTTGGAGAGCTTGCATGAGTACGCAGATATGTTTGGGCCGAGCATACTAGGGAAAGAATAAGTGGAAGTGAAACGAGAGGCGACAGTGAAATGAGTTCCGACTCATACCTTGGAAATAGGAATCAAGGAGCTACGAAATCACGAAGTCAAAGGCGGTCAAGGCACAATGGAATTAAGCTCAAGGAAATGCGGCTTAGACGCGTGCATCATGTCTCTTTTTAAGAGTATATCGTTGATCCCTGGTTCTCCTGTAGAGCTTGCTTGCATGCTATCGCTTGGTGGATATCCTCTCGGTCCTGTTTCCGTTGCAAACCTCGTAAGGAGTTTGTCTTGTTTATCTTCTCGATCCTTTCTTGGGAACCTTAGGTAGAACTCTATGGATGTAAACATGTATTTGAAACATGTTATGATTGATATGGTTGCAAGTGGTTGCTCGTGGATGCGCGAATACACATTAGATACTAGATTGACGCGGTCACATTTCATGTTGCATATGCACGAGTATTTATACTTGTTTATGGATGAAATTGAATGTGTTGTCATGCGGATGTTGCATATGGATGAATGTTTGTGCACACATATAGTACTTATATGACTAGGACTATTTGCATACATGTTGGACTCATGGCACTAAACATATTTTGCATTAGAGAGATCATTCAGGCCTGATCATTAGCATTAGCTAAGGAGCATATACACACACGTTCTGCATATGTTCATATGGCATTAGAAATCGTCTAAGGACAATGGTTGCCTGTGGATGATGTTTTGAGTAGATGGATTATGGATGGTAGGATACGTTCTTCCTAACTTGGAGATTTCGGGGATGAAATCCTTTAAGTTGGGGAGGATGTAACAACCCGGATTTTTACAATATGCTAATACGAGAATCAAGGCAGAATTTAATTATAAGATCTAAATCAAGGGAAACGGGCTATTCTATTGCGTTCGTCTCGGAAAAATACGCGAAATAGAGTCCGAGTTTTCGAAAATCGGAGTCCGTATGACCAAGTTATGGCCCGTCAAAGTTATCAGAAAATTTCAAGTTAAAAACAGTTCAAATTTGAATTCAGATTTCAAATTCAGCCAAGCAGAAGAGGCGGGAAAAATTCCCGCCACCCCCAAGTTGACTGGGGAGTCGACTTGGGAGTCGACACACCCCAGGTGGTGTCGACTGCCCAGTCGACACCCCTGTCGACTTGGGTGGTCGGCCAGTTGGCCTGGGTGTGCCTGACTTGTTCCTCAAGACATGCTCTTGGGTCTGGTCTATTGGCCTGTGACGGGTTTTGAGGGTTCAGATCTATCCTAGGGTTAATCCAAGGGCCTAAACTACTCCTAATCTCTATAAAAACACCCTAGGACCTAACCTAAATCACTAAAAATCAATCCTACAACTAAGTGCTGCCAAAATCTATCTTGATCATGGCCTCCTTCTCCAACTCCAAGGGCTTATGCATTCAAATCGGGTTCAAATCAAAAGGTGCTAGCTTGCTACATCAAATCAAGGGAGTGGATCAACGTTGCTAGGCCAATTTCATGACGATTCTTCAACAAAGGAGCCACCTTGCTTCGTCAAGACGATGCATGATCCTTCCCTAAGCCTCGCTATGGAAGTTCTAGCTACTTGTAGATTCTAACGGTGGCTCTAATGTGACATGGAATAAAATGCGATGAAACATAAGTATGCTAGCCTATGTGAACCTAACTTTGCCCCTTTTCTATGATCTATGACCTTGGGCTAAGTTTTAGTGACTTAATCATGCCACTCATGTTATGATTAACCTAGTTTATCTTGCAAGTTTGAATCTTTATCTATGGAATGTTAGCATGAACCTTTGGGAACCATTTGACTTGTGAAACATTGGCAAAGACTTGACTTTGGGGCTTATGCATGTAAATGAACCCAAACCCCTTATGTTATTATGCATGTTTGTGGCCAAATTCCCTTATGATGCTATGCATGTTTGTGGCCAAATTCCCTTATGATACTATGCATGTTTGTGGCCAAATTCCCTTATGATACTATGCATGTTTGTGGCTAAATTCCCTTATGATACCATGCATGTTTGTGGCCAATCCCTTTTTGACATCGTGCATGTTTTGAGGCTAATATGTAGCATAGCATCCTTACTATGTCGACTCGCTTTTACTTGGGTTGGAAACACGATTTGGGGTAGGTTAGACGTGCGCGATTGTGACACGATAATTTGATATGGGATTTCATGAAAACATGGCACTCATGATACACCTAAATATGGACATGACATGTGGGGTAAACATGGGATTTGAAGCTAGGCACTTATGGGTTGTAAGTGTAATATGACACTAGACCAAACATGAAAGTGGCCAACTCGAGGTTGGGTTGAGTTTGTAGCATAAATCTACCCGGACCCGCCCGGCTTAACTAGTGGCTACAAACAATAGGACCCAATGTGAGTAGTTGGTCATATAGCACTTAAAACCCGAGGTTAGACTAGGTTGTGGTGTAAATCTACCCGGACCCGCCCGGCTTAACTAGTAACCACAATAAAGTCTAATGTGAGAGGTTGGGGTGCATTAATCTAATTAATGCCACATGAAAAGGTTAAGTAATTTTGACTAATGACACTTAACCGATATGACACGAATGGGTAGGTTTGGTGGAACCGGACTTGATTTCTTAACGACACTTAACCAAACAAGACAATTAGGGGATGGGGTTAAGTAATTTACACTTAACTAATCCGACTTGGTAATTAGATAGGGTTAAGTAATCTATACTTAACTAATCTAAACACAGTAATTAGATGGGGTTAACTAATCTATACTTAACTAATCTAAACACGGTAATTAGATGGGGTTAACTAATCTATACTTAACTAATCTAAACACGGTAATTAGATGGGGTTAACTAATCTATACTTAACTAATCTAAACACGGAAATTAGATGGGGTTAAGTAACCTACACTTAACTAATCTAAACGCGGCAATTAGATGAGGTTAAGTAACTTACACTTAACCAATCTAAACACGGCAATTTGATGGGGTTAAAGTTAAACACTTAACCAATCTAAACTTGGTAATTCAATGAGGTTAAGTGACTTATACTTAACCAATTATACATGATGATTTGATGAGGTTAAGCAACCATACTTAACCAATCTAATATGAGAACTTGATAGGGTTAAGTCACAAGACCGTTTAAATATACTTAACCATCGTAATACGATTAGTGGATGGGGTTGAACAAACCCACACTTAACCAATCCGGCTCGATAATCTGATGGGGTTAAGATAATCCATGCTTAACCAATCTAACACGATAATCTGATAGGGTCAAGACAAACTAATACTTAACCAATTTGACTTGATAATTGAATAGGGTTAAGTCATGAGCTTCTTGGTATACTTAACCAACTTGTAGGGCTAAGTCTTGGGCTTAAATACTTATCCAATCTTGACATGATTCGTAGGCGGGTTAAGTCATGAACTGGAATGACAACACTTAACCCATTTGATTAAAACCTTAGTTCAGGGGACTAGGTGGAAAATCATAGTTAACAAGGATAACGGGAAGAGAAGCTAAGTGGTAAACCTTAGTTAAGGATAACTAAGTAATAATTCTTAGTCAAGGAAGTTGGACCAGTTTCTAAATAGATGAGTAACCCGATTCGGTAGGTCGTCGTTTCAGCAAATATACTAGGTGGAGCAATATCTGATTTAGATAAAGGCTCCAACGAACTGGGTGACGAAGCGGTAGCTTCGGGGAAATGTGAGGATACTCTTGGTATCCCTCTGTGAGGTTGCGGATGGTCCATGAAACCTGGGCTCACAGAGGTTAAGGTCTGCGGTAGAAGAACCAAGGGTATGCCTTGGTTGCTGTGCGAGCAACCTAAAGACTGGGGTGGATTAGCGTAGGGTCGGCGATATTTTCACGGTAGCCCTAGATAGCACATTCGTCAGCCACCTACCATCTTTAGTCAACCGTGTACGTACGGAAAGGCAGAGAACACCCAACAAACCATACTTGCTATCTAGGTATGGGTGAGGTTGGCCGTCCGGAAAGGGGGCATCGATGGCTGTAGTTTAGTTCTCATACATGACTTTTCTTGTTTTGCCTTTCAGTAGTTGAGGGAGGGGTCACGTGGGACCATAACCACGAATACAAAAACAGACCTTGATATCTGCATCGGCAGATGACTTAAAACTCCCGACCGAGTTCCGTATTTCTTGATTTGCCTTGGCACGTAACTCGGATGGCACATTGAGATACATGTGCGTCTAGACATGGAAACGATTCACGATTCATACGTGGGAGAAAAGGGCGCGGTTGACGGGTAGCATAATCCCTAGTAGCCCTAGGTGGCTAAAACCCAAACCGAGACACGAAAACGTTCATCAGGTAGCATAATCCCTAGCGGTCCTAAGTGGCATAAACCCTAGGTGAACACGCGATAGTTCATAAAACATAACCAGACCAAGGGTAGCAGTCCAAAACAACTTCAAGGATAAAATGGTACTACGTTGAGGTGGTATAGATTCACATGGGAAAGCCCGTACGACCTATGGCAAAGGACTGAACTTATACATGGAAAGAAACATACGAGTTGGAAAAACCTACATATGCTATATATATTAGGTTGACATGGACCATTACATGACATTGGGCATGGGACATTCATAGTTAACACATGACGCGGGTTAGGATACTAGTACGAGAGGTGCAGAGCAAATATACATGATAGATACCTTGGGATAGTATACTTGATAGGAACCTGACGATGTGATACCTTGATTTATCTTGACACCGTAGTTTATCATGATACCTTAGTTTATCTTGCTACAGTAGTTCATCCAGTTACCTTGGTTTAGCTTATCTATCTTGTCGTCATCCTTATGTTTACTTTCAGTTTATGCATGTCATGTTACCTTTACCTGTTTTTATACTGGAAGTAGATAGGACTTACCAGTCTTTATGACTGACCCCGTTTTCTTTCGCCTCTTTGTCTTCCGTTTCCCCCCGGGTTTTCAGGGAGGAAATGATGTTGTTTAGTTCGGACCTCTTATGCTTGAAGTTCATCATGTATAGCTTGGTCTTCTTTTGGCTATGGCTGCTTCACCGCTTTATTTTGGGAAATAATTTATGAAAAGGATTTATGCTTCTTTACTATTGCAAGACAGGTTTTGATGTATTCTGATGTAAAAGGCTTTAGACCTTATTTTATAAGGTAATGAAAATTTGTTTTACTTCCGCTGTTTTATATATGTTCTGTCTTGTAATGTTTCTATGCATGTTTACCTCGATAATGCTTCACCAAACCTAGTGCATTCCCTTTGTGAGTGACACTAGCGGAGGTGGGGTGTTACACTATCCCAACTTCCACTGTGGGACCTCTAAAGGATGAAGTAGTCCTCCAGGTTTCTTCTGTTCCGCCTTGACCCGTTGGCAGGTCATGCACTTAGAAACGAAATCTGCCACGTCTTGTTTCATGCCGTTCCAAAAGAAAGTCCTTTTTATATCCTTGTACATTTTATCACCGCCAGGGTGTATAGTCATCTTGGAATGATGCACTTCCTCGAGAACCTTCTTTGTCAACTCCCTTGCTTGTGGGACGCATAATCTTCCATCTCGACTCAGCCAACCCTTATTATCGATGGCGTACCTACTGAGGTGACTAGAAGTCTCACCCCTAATAAGTTTATCAATCACATCAACAAGCTGAGGGTCTTTACGTTGTGCAGCCCCTATTGAGTCCAAGAAAGTAGGGCGTACTTCGAGAGATGCTAGCAAACCCAGTACAAAATCTGAGGAGGGCCTAAAGTTAAAACTGGCTATATACTCCAGGCTTTACCTCTCAACGAAGAGTGGGCTTAATGTCAGTTTCTTTCGGCTCAACGCATCTACTACTACGTTGCCTTTTCCGGGAGTATAGGAGATTTCAAAGTCATACGAGGCAAGAAACTCCATCCATCTTTGCTGCCTCAAGTTAAGATCCTTCTGCGAGAAGAGATATTTCAACGATTTATAGTCAGTGTATAATTCGAACTTCTCACCTAGGAGATAATGGCGCCAAGACTTAAGCGCAAAGACGATGGCGGCTAACTCAAGATCGTGGGTTGGGTTGTTCTTTTCATGAACTTTCAATTGTCTTCCGCCATAAGCTACTACCCTTCCTTCTTGTATTAGAACAGTGCCTAGTCCCGTTCCACATGCATCCGTGTATACTGTGAACATTTTGCTTCCATCTGGCAAAGTCAGAACTGGGGCTATTGTGAGAGCCCTTTTTAATCGTTGGAAAGCAAACTCATAGTCCAAATCCCAAGTGAATGCCAGATTCTTCTTCGTTAGCCTTGTGAGTGGGGCTGAGATTTTCACGAAATCCCTAATAAACATTCGGTAAAAACCGGCTAGCTCAAGAAAGCTTCGAACTTCGGTTGCATTTCTTGGTGTCTTCCAATCTTGCACTGCCACCACTTTCGCGGGGTCCACAGCCAACCCCTCTTTGGACACTATATGCCCCAGAAATCTTACTTCTTTTCTTAAGAAGTGACACTTGGAGAATTTGGCTTTTAGTTGATGAGCTCAAAGAGTTTCCATGATTTCTTTCAGATGCTGAGCATGCTCTTCCTCACTCTTTGAGAAGATTAAAATATCATCTACGAAGACAACCACAAATTTGTTGAGGAATTCTCTGAACACCCTACTCATTAGGTTTACGAAATAAGCGGGTGCGTTCGTCAAGCCGAAAGGCATGACAAGCCACTCGAAGAAACCGTTTGGGGTTCTGAACGTCGTTTTATCAATACTATCTTCAGCTACCCTTAACTGATGGAACCCAGTTGCCAGATCAAGTTGGGAGAAGACCGTCGCACCAACAAGCTGATCAAACAAATCGTCGATTCAGGGAAGAGGGTGCCTATTTTTCTTGGTCAATTTGTTTAACCCGCTATAGTCGACGCAAAGGCGAAGCGAACCGTCCGCTTTGGTTGCGAACACCACTAGAGCACCCCATTCCGAAATGCTCCGTCTAATGAACCCCTTTTCGTGAAGTTCTTTAACCTGCTTACTGAGCTCCTTTCTCTCCCTTGGAGCCATGTGTCTGACAGGTAAAGCTACAGGCTTTGCATTATCCACAAGATATATGCGAAAGTCTATTTCCCGCCCCGAAGGTAAGCCTTTCACTGCCTCAAAGACATATGGATATTCCCGGACTACTCTTACTGATTGCAAATTCTCATCAGAAGCATCAAGCGACTCTAGATAACTAAGCATAACAGCATTCAAAGGATTACAAGAAATTTCTAGAGTGTTACCAAGCCGAGTTAAGAGTCTAACTACTCTTTTCTCACAATCAAGAATGGCACTATTACTGGATAACCGGTCCATGCCTAAGATCAAGCCATATCCTGAGAAGCCCAAAACAAAGGCATTACAGCTAAACTCAACGCTGAGAATAGAGATTTTCAAACCCAAACAAACCATTGACAAGTAAGCAGAGCCCCCAATTGGATTTGAAACTACTAAGGGATCTTCTACCATACTAGTGTCTAGATGCAGAGATTCTACTAAGGCAGATGAAATAAAAGAGTGTGATGCACCAGAGTCAAAAAGTGTACAAACTGGATGATCATAAAGATAGACTACACTTTCTACAGAAATATTACTACCTCGTTCATGCTGAGGTGCCACTAGCGCATGAACCTGACCCCCTTAAGTGGATCCGGCTTTCTGTCCCTGCCCTTTCTTCTTTGGGCAGTCCTTAGCTTGGTGCCCAGTCTCTCCACAATGGAAGCAACCACCCATCTTCGCCTTTCTTTTCCGGCAGTCTTTTGATATATGGCCCACAATGCCAAAGAAATTGCACCTTCTCTTCTCACGGGGCTTATTGTTCTTCCCTCCTTTCTTGAAGTCTGTTTTCTTTGCTTGTAGACCCTATTTCTTCTCTTCCACCTTAGTTTCTTTCTTGTCGTGGTCTTCCTCGTGTAGCAACGCCATGTCCATCAAGCTTTCATAAGTCGCTCCCGTGCATACATGGGTCATAGCAAGGCTATGTAGAGGCTCATTCAAACCTTTGACGAAGCGAAGCGCCTTCTTGTGCTGGGTGTTTACTAAGTCTAGCCCAAATTTGGCCAGTTGATTAAACTGATTAACATACTCCCTGATTGTCATACTTCCTTGTTTCAGAGTTAGAAACTTTTCCATTTGCAGGCTTCTTTCGGCTTGGAGAGGAATTTCATCTCAAACCTTGTCCTGAAGTCTTCCCATGTTTCCACCGCCCTCTGAGCATTGGTAATTTCCCACCAATAGGAAGCTTCATCCTTAAGGAACCATACCGCTAGTTGTATCTTTTGCCTGTCATCAACTCCAAAGATGACAAACAGATCCTCAGTCTCCTTTAACCAGTTTCTTGCTCCTACAAAGGATTCTGTCCCATAAAAGTCTTTTCCATCCATAGCTTTGAAGTCTCTACATGTTTTTGCAAAGGCATTTCAACGAGGAGGTGGAGGAGGAGGAGGAACCACGGCCACTGGAGGAGGGATGTCTGCTGGGCCCGCACCATTGGCCCTCGCTTCTAAGTACCTCCTAAACCAGCCGGGTATCGGCACTCCTTCTGGAAGGTTAAGGTCTCCAGACATGCTGAAACAGAAAGGAAAGATTCAAAACGAAGGATAGAGAGAGATAGTACATATGGCTTTGGGGGATTTTGTCTTTTTATAAATATAACACTTTTTTTTGAAAAATGCTTCTTTAAACTTTCTTTTTGAAAACAATTTCAAAAACTTTTATCTTATCTGGTAAACCTATGCTCTGATACCAAGTGAAACACCCCACCTCCTTTAAGGTCACGCACAAAGGGAATGCCTTAACTTTGGTGGAGGTTTATAAGTAAAATGCCATAGATAAACTCAAGATAGATATAAATACACATATTTTAAACAGCGGAAACCAAACAGACTTTTATTTCATCAATACGTGTTCAAAACAAAACATTCCATAATTGTCTCAAAATACTTCCATCATTACAACCTCATAACTGTCTTGATTATTAAAGAAGCATAAAGCATAAATAAAGTGACAAAAATCCCCATAGTGATATCCAAATCCATAATCCGAGCAAAAGAGATCCAAATCATACATCTATGGTCTTGGAGCTTGTAAAGAGCCTGATTGAGCTGAGTTGTTTCCTCCATGTGGACCTGGGGGGGGGGGAAACGAAAGGAAAGAAGACGAAAAGAAAATAGGGTCAGACATAAAGCCTGAGTAAATCTAGTAACTCTTCAGTATATGAATAAGAATAGGGCATGATAGATATATACTGAAAATAGGAAAGTGTCACAAGCTAAGGAAGTGTCGAATGTACTATCGCACCCATACTATATCTCTGCATCTACTTGAGTTTATTCTAACTGGCACCCCATGTTGAGGGTGAAGTGATCCCCATTCTTATTAAAAGATCGGCTCCTACTCGCGTTAACATGTGTCATATGACCCCCAAGAATTGTAGATACCTATGCTGGTCCCACCATGGGGTGTATCAAGACCCATGGTGGCGGCCCCGACACAAATCTAGAAGGCATAGGTTATACTACTGGTGTCCCCAGTGCCTTGGTTGTCTGCTTCGGAGTGTGTGCACGCCCTCACCTCATTATACCTACACTGTGCACCCACTACCGTCGTTTGACCGCTTACAATCAGCAGTAATCGTGCCCCACCCTGCCTAGTTTTAGGGTACCGTTGATACCTAACTTGGGTTACTGCTGAAACGGGTCCCTCGTTACCAGGATTTTCTAGTCAAACATGTTAAGTGGTTAAGTGTCTGTATTTACCTAACCCCACCTATCAATTCTTGTTAACATGTTGAATTTGATTAAGTGTTATAGTTGACTTAACCCTACCATCTGTCCTTAGCCTCTTAGGAGCACCAGACCACTCACATTAGACAGGTATTGCTACGGTTACTGGATATGCCGGTCGGTTCCGGGCAGGTTTACACCGTAGCTCAGTCTAACCTCGGGTCATTATTGGTCTCAATGCTTAACCACCCACATTAGATAGGTATTGTTGTGACTACTGGATAGCCGGGCGGGTCCGGGCAGGTTTACATCACAACTCAATCCAACCTTGGGTTAAGCATATCGTGTTTTCTAAATTTACATATTTTAATACTTCTCAATTATATATGTAAATGTCATGTCTTTTATTCTTGGGTATAACAATTCATACCGCTTTAAATTTCATTGTCGTTGGCATGTGCCAAACATGCCAACATATATTTTCATGTTTTACACCCAATGTTATTACCCTCGTTTATACGTTCGCAACGTTATAACAAATGTTGGGCTTGACACAATTCAGCCCAACTTTATAAGCAAAAGAAAAGGGGAAATCGAGAACATGTAATATTTTACAACATATAAGGGTGTGTGGCGCATGAACTTGCAATTTAGCGATACTAACATAAACGATGGCTCATGTGAACTTGCATTAAAATCAAAGTATAACTAAGTAGGTGACATGTGAAATGGCATAGTTTTGGTTTATACAAACTTGTGTCTAAACGTGTTGAACTTGGCATAATGTCAACCACAAAACTAGCATGTTGTATATTCACCAAAGTGTCCAATTATAACATCTAATCACATAGCCTATTTCAACATGAACTTGCATAGTTTATGAAACCCAAACGATACTTAACATAGATCCAATTATATTTTGCAAATACATGAACTTGGATAGTTTATGAAACCCAAATCATACTTAACATGGATCCAATTATACTTGCAAATAAACATGAGAATGATATCATAGGTTTTGGGTCATGTAGGCATAAAAGGTTTCAAATCTAGAACATGTTTACATAAATTCTAATTTAGACTAAGAGAATATACATAGTCCATGCCATCGACATATACATCAAGGGATCAATTTCTAGTTTTTGCCACAAACTTGCAAGTGCCATTGTTTTCATATACAATTGTTCAATAGACTTGCATCAATCAATTTATGCCACAAACATCAATACACAAGTCATGATAGAACCATTTCAATACAGAATTCGTATCATATTCATACAACAACACAATTATATTTTCATTTACATCGAATCACATCACAATTTTTATTCATATTCTGAAAGGTCACTATACTTACAACGAATGCAGAATCTTGAATTCTGGATTCTGAATTCTGAAATTGAGATGTGCTCCTTTGGGTAGACTAACGTTGCGTTGATTAATTTGATTAAACTTTGTTCTTTTTCTTAATTTGATTCGTCTCTAGGCTTTTCTCTCTTGACGGCTATGTTCAATTCCTCCATGGCAGCATGACGACTCCTTTCTTATTTTTTTTGTGTGAATTTTCAGTTGAGACTTAGGGTGTATTTATAGATTTTTAAATTGTTTTGAGCTGTCAGATGAAGACAGGAGGAATCTAGACCATGCAAAGTTCAAAGAGCCAATCAAGAGGTGACACGTCAGCCCTAGTGACACATAGAGCAACAGAAATTCGAGCCAGAGCCAGACCTAGCCAGCCAGGTCGACCAGGCAGGTCGACACCCAGGTCGACGCTATGGTCGACCTGGGGTGGGGGGACCAAGTCGACACTATGGTCGACCTGGGTTGACCAGGTCGACACCATGGTCGACCCTATGGTCGACCTGGTCTCTGTGCGAGAATTTTCCCGCCCAGCCCAATTTGAACCTGAAATTCGAATTTTGAATTTAAAACTGAGCTGTTTGAATTTTAAACTTTATTCTGAAACTTCCGAAGGTCATAACTCCTTCATACGGAGTCTGATTCGCGCAAACTCGGACTCTATCTCAAGCAGAATTCCAAGACGAACGTAATGGCGTAACCCATTTCCCTTAATTATTTCACTTAGAATTAATTACACTTT
Source organism: Allium sativum (assembly GCA_030737875.1). Lineage (NCBI taxonomy): Eukaryota > Viridiplantae > Streptophyta > Magnoliopsida > Asparagales > Amaryllidaceae > Allium > Allium sativum. The sequence continues at coordinate 556,966,558 of CM060915.1, forward strand.
AATTTGGGAAGCTTAACGTTATAGGATTCATGGGGTGTTACAAAATGACTCCATCGGCTTCACATAGTCACCGATATATCCGAGGCGCCTCGCAACAGCAACAACCATATAAGTCAAACTCGTCAGGGCGTGTAAAACCACTGACGCCACTTTTAGCTAAAAGGAAACGCATGCCCTCCCTGAAGTCCTCTCCCATTTCTGGTCCACTACCGGGGTGTGAGGCTCGTGAATCAACGCTGCACAAAGATATGCCACACAGGTCGTGCTTTGATCATCAACCACAAGACTCTGCTTTTCAACAGAAGCCTTGATCATTTGCATCTTAGCATGCCACACAGGCAAACCACTATATGCAACCGATATCGGTCACACAGAATGAAATCCAATGTCAGACGCACAGTCCATTTACCAGTTCGTTCTGGGTCTAAACGAAACCGGAGGCACCTTGTACCTCGCATATCCATCGATCTCCAAGTACGTCTGGACGACCACTAAGTGATTACCTCCTCTAGGGTGTACGGACCAATCAAGATCATCAGTAATTATCCAAATGACATGAAGACCTCCGGTCTTCAACCATTGTCTTCATCTTCGACACCACATCGAATCAGTTATTCAGAATGGGATAAACCTGGTCTTTCTGAATAACTCACGTATATAATAAACAAGTGTTACACAAACACAACATACGCCTCATTCCAATTCATCAGTCACTAACCGTAAATTAGTAAAAGAACAACTCCCTAAATATTAACCCCGAAGGCCGAAACCAACATCAGATCAATACCCAGGAAACCATTCATTTTAACTAATCTTCAGTTAGTTTCTAAATTTCACATTCTTAGGGAAAGGTTCCCATTAATTTTATCAAAGATAAATTCTTTTAAATTTATACTTTAATCTTCCTTTGGATATCAAACCAAATTAAAGTTTATCCAAATTAGTCGGGATTAACGAACCTTACCGAAGTAATCATTTGTTTTAATTTCCCAATCCCAACCTATTCATCCCATGAAGTAAAACTGGTAATACTTCATATCTAACACCACGGTGTTATCGGTAAATTCAATTACCATTTCACATTTAAATCTAAATAAAGATTCAACTATCGCCTGGAGCGAAACTGGTGATACTCCATTTTCGATCATTTCAATCTAATTAAAGATTCATTAAAACCCCACTTGGTTTTAATCTTCCTGTCTTTAACTGGGTTAAAGAATCAATGTCATTTAAAACACGGTTCATGATAAACCCAAAATCACATTCCATTCTATCAGCCTTTAACCGTAAAATAGCCAGTGAGCAATTCCCTAAGTATTAACCCCGAAGGCCGAAACCAACATCAGATCAATACCCAAGAAACCATTCAACTTAACTAATCTCCAGTTAGTTTCTGATTTTCTTAACTCTGTTGGGTCTAAGAACAATATTATTAAAGATACCATTCACGACAACCCAAATCACATTTGATATTAAATACAAGGCTCTGAATAGAAAATATATCGGGTTATATTCAATATCAAATTCTACGACCAACAAATATCATATTGGAAATAACGATATAAATATATCTTTCAAATTTCCATAACAATATCTGTATAATCACGAAATCCAACATCGAAATATTCCTAAGATAATTTCGATTCAAATCCATTCCAATTCAATTATTGGAAATTCTGGTTACTTTTAAAACCATTTCAAATCCAATTTATTTAAAAATAAAAAAATTATTATTCTAGTTCAAAACTAGTTCATTTCGATAAAATCTATTTTTATCTTTTAAAATTTGGAGTTTTTCATCCCAATTCTTCACAAATCATTTCTTATGATTTTACACAAATTATTACTATTTTTAATAATTTTATCAAGGCCCATACAGTCGAATTCCATCAACGGCCGTCGAACTGCACTTACAGCGACCTTTTCCAAATTTGATTTGGAGATAATTCCAAATCCAACCGTTAGATCTCAGATTTCTAATATTCATTGGAAATCTCTTTTCGATACGAACCCAACGGTTCTGGTTTTAGGAGAATCCGACGGTCGGATCTCCTGTAATGTTCATTCGAAGTCAATGGTCGAAATTCACGAACTGCCGCAGCGCGGCGCGTTCTATTCAGGCCATTATATACATTATATGTATTTCGTCGATTTCCTTTTAAAACATATTTTATAAATCATTTTAAATTCGTTTTCGAAATGATTTCAAATTCATATTCAATTTCAAATCAAAATTGAATATTCCACATAATCGATATATAAATGATAACATCTTCAAAAACGTTATATTTTGAAATCACTTCCTTTTCTATATTCATTATAAAAATGAATATATTCGATATAAATATCATTCGCGTCAAAATGGCGCATCTCTAATCAACACGGCTTTATATATTTTAATAAATTCGTTATTCTATTCAACAAATGAATATTTTCTTCAACACATGAATTTATTTTCTATTCAACACATGAATTTATTTTCTATTCAACACATGAATTTGTATTTCTATTCAACACATGAATTTATTTCTATTCAACACATGAATTTATTTCTATTCAACACATGAATTTATTTCTATTCGATACATGAATTTATTTTTATAATATTCCTTATTTTCCAAATTGGAATGAGGCCCAATCAATTACCATATAATATTATTTATATGGATTCTATACAACACATATATATATTAGCAACGGTAAATCATCAACCATCATCCAGAGTGCACCACACAACTGCATAAGCATTAAATATAAATAATTAATGCTTATACAGTCTGTCAACCCATCGATTGACATACAACTAAATAATTGGGATTAGTGTACATCAAATATCATCCCAATACCCATGTTGGGTTTCAAATCAACAAACACAGATTTTATTTGTGCAGTTAGGCGATGTGTGAAATTTATCGTCCCAATCAATATCACTCAAATAAGTGAATATAAAAAAATCGTCCAATTTGTTTATAAATATTTATTTTATATACGCGTTAAAAAATTATATTTTTAACTATATAATATTTTCCACTATAAAATATTTTATTTCATTTCACATCACACAATCAAATTTCACAACACAGAAATCAAACAAACAAGTCATCCATGGTCTGTGGACGTCGGGTGTCGGGTGCTACAAAGCACCGTCTGCATCCTAGTATATATATATATTTCAAACTAGAAATAAAAATAAAAGTGAGGAGTTCTCACCGACTAGCTAAACCAAACGCCACGACTATTCTTATGTAGAAATCTTCGTCATGCTCGCCTTTTGTCAAGTTCATTGTCCGTAGCCACTACATATATAAAAATCACATTTTTATATTGTTGCTATGTATACAAAAAATCCCATTTTTATAATCATTCTATATGGATAAAAATCACATTTTTATACCGCTACAATATAGATAAAAATCACAATTTTGGTAATGCTACCTTTATGATAAGGATTATATTTTGCTTCTCTCTATACAAAGTTTATATTTTTATATTTCTACTCCTTCTATAAAAATCGAATTTTTATCTTACTACATATATAAAATTATATTTTTAACCCTTCTATAATATAAAAATTATTTTTTTAACCCTTCTATAATATAAAAATCATATTTTTAACCTTTCTATAATATAAAAATATCGCGTTTCTACTACTAAAAATATCGCCTTTCCACTAATAAAAATATTGCCTTTCTACTAATAAAAATATCGCCTTTCTAAACAAAGTTATATATAATAAAAATCACTTTTTTCATACATTGTAATATATAGTAAAAATTTCAGATTTTATAACAATATTTTTAACATAAGAAAACTGATTAAAAAAAACTTACAGCGGAAATCGAAGGAGGAGGGGGGACCGTGCTCGTCGTAGGGGGTGCTCGCTGGCGGTCTGGCGGCGGCTGGATGTCGGAGGGTGGAGGATTAAGGGGGGCGACGTCTTTTATTTTCTCCGATTGGAGAAATCGAATTCGGGATTGAGGAGGCATCGAGGGAGATGATCGATAGAGGGGAGAGGAGGGGTGGCGCGAAGTGGCGGCGACTCCATCCTGGGGCGGTGCAAGGCATCAGGGGGCTGTAGGGCGTTGTCGTCGATCGCCTGGTGAGGGAGGGTTTTTTTCCTTTTTATTTTTGATTGCTTAACATGAGGAGAGAGAAAGGAGGGTGAAGTTATATTATATATATATTTAATTATTTATTATTTTTATAAAGGTTGACTTTTTATTCGGACATGAAATCTAACCCAACGACTGTCGCCCCTAGCTAATTACCCCCATTCTGAACACAATAGAATATGTATCGCAGGCTGATTCGACTATTTCGGTCAGTTTCCGTCAAAATCTAAATATAACTCTGTGTATTGAATTTGAATGCATATTTCAATTTACCGGGGCTACATACGGACTTTAAAAATTCCCAGAAAATATTTTCTAGCTTCGTATTGACGATACGGTCCTAACAAAACTAATTTCATCAAATTCTAAGACCGTTTGAAAAATGGTCATTTTCCAGTCGATTAAAATCAACTGAAACTGGTCAAACGCGGTTTCCTTTGCCACGCTCACATATTGATTCGCAAAATTATGAATTTTGGAATCTAGAAATAATTTGACATCATGGATCCAACAAAAGTGGTTTCGTCGAAAACCGAGGTTGTTTGCAAAATTTCCATTTTTAAGGGCCAGAATTCCATAGCGACTATTCTGAATTTTCAACTGGACATAACTTTTTATCCCCGCTATGAAATTTCAAATTTTCGGATTCGTTGGAAAGATATTCTCAAATAGATTCTACTATTTTTGGTTTCGCTAAAATTCGGTTTATTTTGAATCCTGTACACTCATTTGAAATTAGAAATCGAATTTTCGAACTACCGCGCCATTTGTAATTCCTTTTATAATTATAAATAAATATTTATATTCAAACGACGATCTATATAAAACTATATGTTTTATTTCTATTCAAAATAAATTTCTCGTCGTTTTTGTTTTAAATATTCATTTTAAATAATCAAAACTCACTAAAATTGCCAAAATAAAATTTTAAATTAGCTCAGATTTCCGGGTTATTACAATCTCCCCCACTTAAAACTTTTCGTCCCCGAAAAGGAACGAAGCCGAAAGTTGTTTAACAAATCAACTCAACTTCCATTATTTTCATCACGGCTTAAGTTCTTCAACTTTTCAGTTTCTAAGAACTTTTCAAATTTTTCAAAAATTTGGCTAACACCCTAAATTTTTGAAATTTTTTGCCATAACCTCCCCTGCACCGGGAACTTCGGGATATTTCAAATAGCCTCCCACGGCCCTCACCAATCCAAAAAGAAAAAGAAAAAGGCAAGCGGGTAGCCAATCGACACATAAAATCATCCAAAACCCAAGAAATACAATAAACATGTACCTATTAGTCGGCCAAACAATTTTATTCCTCTTCTCTAGCCTCCTTGCTATGACCTGTTCAATGTAAGTACATGTATATGCATGCATTTTCAAACAATTTTCAATACAGTTCAATATTCGGTTCAATTTGGCATAAATGGTTCAAAATATCAAACCAATAAACAAACAACACAACCAACAACCAATTAGTTGATTATCATTTCAAATTCATATCTTTGATATATAGTCCAAAAAAAAATCAGATTTTTGATGCCAAATCGCAACAAATAATCCCTATCAAATTTTGGTTCTCACACCAGTCAATTGGAAACATATAGTTATCCCACTTTCGTCACTCGAACATGAATACTGATGAAGACTAGCCTATCACCAGAATCATCTCCGGGCGACTAGAGCGTGATTCTGTATCCACCCAGTATATTAAAACTTTAAATACACGTGGATAAGACGTATACGCAAAACCTATATATACTGGATCGTCCAAATTCAATATAAATAAATATTCAAATATGAATAATTGAATTAAATTTTCAAAACAAAACTTGTTTTCATTTTAAAAATATACTCTTCACACTCGTACTAGGATACTACATATCCCATCTATAACGAGTCATTCTCATCGGATATTACTAATCCAATCTCTGATGAATTCTTTCGTTTGGTTCTAACGTGTCTTGTTCTCGAGCTTTGTAAACCAAAGCTCTGATACCAAATGAAGCGACCCGAACATCCCCGGTAAAGAAAGCCCGGATTGAGTTGAGGACAAGCCACATCATAACGCAAACAGGAGAACATTTCATTGTTATTTTACAACAATTCATCAGAATACAAGAATATACAGAGTGTGAATCAATTTACACATCATAAAATATCAGAGGTTACAATACATTACATAGCAGCGGAAAATAATACAAAACACAACTGAGGGAGATATACGGATACAGAGCTTTTCGGATATCGTTCCAACTGTAAATCAGGATCCTGTGAATATAAATCTGCAAAACCAAAACTACTAGCTGCCCGTGTCGAAATAAGGGCACCCAGAGTTTAGGTTAAAACAATAAACTCCAGGTCAGTCATGTGACTGGTGTGAGAACTAATATAGTTATTAATCTTTATTTTAAAGTTAGGTAAATCAAGGGACCACGCCGTATAACACGGAACGGGTTTCCTCCCAAGAATACCAATGCATAAAACAAACAGCGCAATGCTAAATAAAGAACAATGAAGCTATTATAAGACCCAGGTCCCATCACACAATGCAACACAAGCCGGAGGATAGGGTTTTACCTTATAATAGCCAAAGAATGCTTGATACGCTAAATTTCATCTTTTATTATTACTATAAGTGTATAGTGTCAAAACAATTTCAAATCATAAGTATCAATCATAGACGGCATAAGTGCCCCATCCCACTATGTCGCCATACTAGGCTCTACAATCAAAATCGCAAATATCACGTATTGGAAGTTAGATTTCCATCTGTGAACCAAGGCAAGGGATCGTCCTTACCGAATTCGAGACGCTCTAGCCTGCCCCTCGGGAACAGAACACATCGTCCCTTGGATCGTCAGGGTCGGTCCACCGATGTGGATTAAAATGCCTGAACACTGCACTTCCCAACCCTATGGGGTGTCAACGAGTCAACAAATGACTCCGTCGGCTTCACATAGTCACCGATATATCCGAGGCGCCTCGCAACAGCAACAACCACATAAGTCAAGCTCGTCAGAGCATGTAAAACCACTGACGCCACTTCTAGCTAGAAGGAAACGCATGCCCTCCGTGAAGTCCTCTCCCGTTTCTGGTCCACTACCGGGCTGTGAGGCTCGCGAATCAACGCTACACAACGCTATGCCACACAGGCCGTGCTTTGATCATCAACCACAAGACTCTGATTTTCATTAGAAGCCTTGATCATTTGCATCTTAGCATGCCACACACACTATATGCAACCGATATCGGTCACACAGGATGAAATCCAATGTAAGACACATAGTCCATTTACCAGTTCGTTCTGGGTCTGAACGAAACCGGAGGCTCCTTGTACCTCGCATCTCCATCGATCTCCAAGTACGTTTGGATGACCACTAACTGATTCCCTCCTCTTGGGTGTACGGCCCAATCAAGATCATCAGTAATTATCCAAACGATGTGAAGACCTCCGGTCTTCAACCACCGTCTTCATCTTCGACACCACGTCGAATCAGTTATTTAGAATGGGATAAACCCGGTCTTTCTGAATAACTCGCGTATATAATAAACAAGTGTTACACAAACACAACATATGCCTCATTCCAATTCATCAGTCACTAACCGTAAATTAGTAAGAAAACAACTCCCTAAATATTAACCCCGAAGGCCAAAACCAACATCAGATCAATACCCAGGAAACCATTCATCTTAACTAATATTCAGTTAGTTTCTAAATTTCACATTATTAGGGAAAGGTTCCCATTAATTTTATCAAAGATAAATTCTTTTAAATTTATACTTTAATCTTCCTTTGGATATGAAACCAAATTAAAGTTTATCCAAACTAGTCGGGATTAACGAACCTTAACGAAGTAATCATTTGTTTTAATTTCCCAATCCCAACCTATTCATCCCATGAAGTAAAACTGGTAATACTTCATATCTAACACCACGGTGTTATCGGTAAGTTCAATTACCATTTCACGTTTAAATCTAATTAAAGATTCAACTATCGCCTGGAGCAAAACTGGTGATACTCCATTTTCGATCATTTCAATCTAATTAAAGATTCTTTAAAACCCCACTTGGTTTTAATCTTCTTGTCTTTAACTGGGTTAAAGAATCAATGTCATTTAAAACACGGTTCACGATAAACCCAAAATCACATTCCATTCTATCAGCCTTTAACCGTAAAATAGCCAGTGAGCAATTTCCTAAGTATTAACCCCGAAGGCTGAAACCAACATTAGATCAATACCCAAGAAACCATTCAACATAACTAATCTCCAGTTAGTTTCTGATTTTCTTAACTCCGTTGGGTCTGAGAAAAGTATTATTAAAGATACCATTCACGACAACCCAAATCACATTTGATATTAAATACAAGGCACTGAATAGAAAATATATCGGCTTATATTCAATATCAAATTCTACGACCAACAAATATCGTATTGGAAATAACGATATAAATATATCTTTCAAATTTCCATAACAATATCTGTATAATCACGAAATCCAACATCGAAATATTCCAAAGATAATTTCGATTCAAATCCATTCCAATTCAATTATTGGAAATTCTGGTTACTTTTAAAACCATTTCAAATCCAATTTATTTAAAAATAAATAAATTATTATTCTAGTTCAAAACTAGTTCATTTCGATAAAAATCTATTTTTATCTTTTAAAATTTGGAGTTTTTCATCCCAATTCTTCACAAATCATTTCTTATGATTTTACACAAATTATTACTATTTTTAATAATTTTATCAAGGCCCATACAGTCGAATTCCATCAACGGCCGTCGAACTGCACTTACAACGACCTTTTCCAAATATGATTTGGACATAATTCCAAATTCAACCGTTAGATCTCAGATTTCTAATATTCATTGGAAATCTCTTTTCGATACGAACCCAATGGTTCCGGTTTTAGGAGAATCCGACGGTCGGATCTCCTATAATGTCCATTCGAAGTGAATGGTCGAAATTCACGAACTGCCGCAGCGCGGCGCGTTCTATTCAGGCCATTATATGTATATTATATGTATTTCGTCGATTTCCTTTTAAAGCGTATTTTATAAATCATTTTAAATTCGTTTTCGAAATGATTTCAACTTCATATTCAATTTCAATTCAAAATTGAATATTCCACATCATCGATATATAAATGATAACATCTTTAAAACATTATATTTTGAAATCACTTCCTTTTCTATATTCATTATAAAAACGAATATATTCGATATAAATATCGTTCATGTCAAAATGGCGCATATCTAATCAACACGGCTTTATATATTTCAATAACTTCGTTATTCTATTCAACAGATGAATGTTTTCTTCAACACATGAATTTATTTTCTATTCAACACATGAATTTATTTTCTATTCAACACATGAATTTATATTTCTATTCAACACATGAATTTATTTCTATTCAACACATGAATTTATTTCTATACAACACATGAATTTATTTCTATTCTATACATGAAATTATTTTTATAATATTCCTTATTTTCCAAATTGGAATGAGGCCCAATCAATTACCATATAATATTATTTATATGGATTTTATACAAAACATGTATATAATAGCAACGATAAATCATCAACCATCGTCCAGAGTGCACCACACAACTGCATAAGCATTAAATATAAATAATTAACGCTTACACAGTCTGTCAACCCATCGATTGACATACAACTAAACAATCGGGATTAGTGTACATAAAATATCATCCCAATACCCGTGTGGGGTTTCAAATCAACAAACACATATTTTATTTGTGCAGTTGGGCGACGTGTGAAATTTATCATCCTAATCAATATAAGTCAAATCAGTGAATATAAACAAATCATCCGATTTGTTTATAAATATTTATTTTATATACACGTAAAAAAATTATATTTTTAAATGTAAAATATTTTCTACTATAAAATATTTTATTTCATTTCACATCACACAATCAAATTTCACAACACAGAAATCAAACAAACAAGTCATCCATGGTTTGTGGACGACGGGTGTTGGGTGCTACTAAGCACCGTCTACATCCTAGTATATATCTCAAACTAGAAATAAAAATAAAAGTGAGGAGTTCTCACCGACTAGCTAAACCAAACGCCACAACTCTTCTTATGTAGAAATCTTCGTCGTGCTCGCCTTTTGTCAAGTTCATTGTCCGTAGCCACTACATATATAAAAATCACATTTTTATATTGTTGCTATGTATATAAAAAATCCCAATTTTATAATCAATCTATATGGATAAAAATCACATTTTTATACCGCTACTATATAGATAAAAATCACAATTTTGGTAACGCTACCTTTATGATAAGGATTATATTTTTCTTCTCTCTATATAAAAATTATATTTTTATATATCTACTCCTTCTATAAAGATCGAATTTTTATCTTACTACACATATAAAAATTATATTTTTAACCCTTCTATAATATAAAAATTATATTTTTAACCCTTCTATAATATAAAAATTATATTTTTAACCTTTCTATAATATAAAAATATCACGTTTCTACTAATAAAAGTATCGCCTTTCTACTAATAAAAATATCGCCTTTCTACTAATAAAAATATCGCCTTTCTAAACAAAGTTATATGTAATAAAAATCACTTTTTTCATACATTGTAATATATAGTAAAAATTTCAGATTTTATAACAATATTTTTAACATAAGAAAACTGATTAAAAAAAACTTACAGTAGAAATCGAAGGAGGAGGGGGAACCCGTGCTCGCCGGAGGAGGTGCTCGCTAGCGGTGGCTGGATGTCGGAGGGTGGCGGATTAAGGGGGTGGCGTCTTTTATTTTCTCCGATCGGAGAAATCGTATTGGGGATTGGGGGGACATCGAGGGAGATGATCGATGAGGGGAGAGGAGGGATGGCGCGAAGTGGCGGCGACTCCATCCTGGGGCGGTGCGAGGCATCAGGGGGCAGTAGGGCGTTGTCGTCGATCGCCTGTTGAGGGAGGGTTTTTTTTTTTTGATTGCTTAACATGAGGAGAGAGAAAGGAGGGTGAAGTTATTTTATATATATATATATTTATTTATTATTTCTATAAAGGTTAAATTTTTATTCGAACACGAAATCCAACCCAACGACTTTTATCCCTAGCTAATTACCCTTATTCTGAACACAATGGAATATATATCGCTGGCCGATTCGAATGTTTCGGTCAGTTTCCATCAAAATCTAAATATAACTCTATATATTGAATTTGAACGCATATTTCAATTTACCGGGGCCACATACGGACTTTAAAAATTACCAGAAAATATTCTCTAGCTTCGTATTGACGATACGGTCCTAACAAAACTAATTTCATCGAATTCTAAGACCGTTTGAAAAATGGCCATTTTCCAGTCGATTAAAATCAACTGAAACTGGTCAAACGCGTTTTCCTTTGCCCCGCTCGCATATTGATTCGAAAAATTATGAATTTTGGAATCTAGCAATGATTTGACATCACGGATCCAACATAAGAGGTTTCGTCGAAAACCGAGGTCGTTTGCAAAATTTCCATTTTTAAGGGCCATAATTCCATAGCGACTATTCTGAATTTTCAACTGGACATAACTTTTTAACCCCGCTATGAAATTTCAATTTTTCGGATTCGTTGGAAAGATATTCTCAAATGGATTCTACTATTTTTGATTTCGCTAAAATCCGGTTTATTTTGAATCCTGTACACTCATTTGAAATTAGAAATCGAATTTTCGAACTACCGCGCCCTTTTCAATTCCTTTTATAATTATAAATAGATATTTATATTCAAACGACGATCTATGTAAAACTATACGTTCTAATTCTATTCAAAATAAATTTCTCGTCGTTTTTATTTAAAATATTCATTTTAAATAATCAAAACTCACTAAAATTGCCAAAATAAAATTTTAAATTGGCTCAGATTTCCGGGTTATTACATTATCATACCTGTATACCTGTTTGATGATGTTCCTCTTGTACTTCCCCTATCCATAGGTTTCCTATAAACTATTCCTATATTTTAAATTTCTCCCCTTTTGGCATTATCAAAAAGAAATTTTAAAGATACTCCCCTAAATTATATAACTCTAGAATCAAAATAATATTCCTAAAAACACTCCCCCTAAATTGTATAATTCTATGAATAGAACATAAGTAACTATCCTTAAAAAAATACCCCCTTAACTTGATATTCATATATTTTTGTTTTAGAAGGTTATAACTATATAAACCATAAATGACAATTTTATTAAACAATCACGTGTTCATATACATGGATTTCTACATACACGACTTATCATAAGAACGTAATAAAACGATATCCAGAAAACCCTTAAACATTTAATTATTTGACAATGGGAGATTTGTGAATTGGACATTTTGGGTAATGGAGACAGAATTCTCCATTGTTTTCAATCATATTCCCATTTTCTTTAAATAGAACTTCTCCTATGCACTCAACGTTTGTAACACCCCACGTCCATTAATGTCACTCACAAAGGGAATGCATTAACTTCCATGGAGGTTTTAAGTGAATATAGAACAGTAAAATTACAACAAGACAGATATAAAATAGTACTCGGAAATTCAAAAACTTTATTTCATTGTAGCAGAAGTCAAAACATGTTTGATTACATCATAACACCATATTCAATGTCAAGTACAATATCTATCTTGATAAAACAAGTACATAATCCCATTACATGAATAGCCATTAAAAAGAAAGAAAACAAGCTGGACTTTACTTCAGCAGTCCAAGCTTTCCAGAAGATAAGCGATCCAACTAGACTCCACTAGAACTTGGCCCAACCTGCGGACCTGAAGGGAGAAAAAGGATGGAAAAGAGGGGGTCAGACATAAAGTCTGGTGAATATGATAATTCTAAAATACTATTACCAAAATAACTGGACTAAGGCATAAGCTGGAAAACAAGAAAATGTCTATGAAGAGCAGATTAAGGACATAGACAATCGCTAAAGGCAACGTTATAGGCGCTCCTAAATACTAAAGGATAAACACTATACTGCACCACACCAGTCACCCTAAAGATTCATCCCACTTAGCTTCACTTAGAAACTTTCCCAATGGCTTTACGTACCCCTAGCTGACTACATAGGTGCCGCCTGCCCCTATCTCCACTAGGTGTACCCTACTTCCCATTATTCGATCGGCTCCCTAACTCGTAGATACCCGTGCTGGCCCCACAGTGGGGTGTATCACTCCCCTAAAGTGGCAACCTGATACAACGGACATGCACGGCTTATACCTACACGATGCAACAACGTCTTACCTACCAGCCTGGGTCCACACACGCATATGAAACCCGTTGGACTTGCGTTGCCACCGCTCCCTGTTTTGGCCTCTTATAGTCAAACCCAGTATGCGTGTCCCGTCCTCGACTTGGGTCGAGCCCACAAAGATACGTTTTGGGATACTGGTTGAAATGGGCCCCCACTATTTACCACAAGCATTCCACCTAAGCTTGTCCCCATTAGTCCATCCCACTTAACCCACTTAGTCATGTTCATTTACATGTGTGTTTGGTTAAGTCTAATCGTATTTCAAATGCCTCTAAAGGCAACCACCAGATTCCTCATGCCACCCAAGGCACCTACTTAACCCCCATGTCCCACCTTACATGATTATCTGGTTAAGTATTTCTTAGTTCATTAAGGCCATAACCTCATAAAGACCTCTCACATTAGACTGGCATTTATGGCAGCTGGATTTGCCGGGCGGGTCCGGGCAGTCTTACACCATAAAAGAGTCTAACCTCGTGTCTTTACAACTGTTATGCTTTAGTTTGGGCCTAGGACCTCTCACATTGGGCCGACATTTGTGACTACTGGATTTGCCGGGCGGGTCCGGGCAGGTTTACATCATAAACGGGTCCAACCTCGTGTCCTAAGCATTGATTATTAATAATAATCCACTTTCCCCCAATTTTAATAATTCCCTACTTGAATTATTAATTACTTCCAATTTTTAACAATGTCCATAATTGACTCAATTATGGACATTCATTCAAGGTATGCAACATCTTACAAAATTGCACCCAATTTATTAATTCCTAATATTACCCCTACCCCACGTTTGAACGTTTATTCGCAAAATATATGTTAGACTCGAATAGCCTAACTCATAGCATAAAAGAGATTATCATAATAACAACATGTATATGTGACCAAATGAATCATAATAAGGGGTGAAACTTGCATATGTCCAAATTGCATAGATTATACATGTCATGGACCTAAAGGTGTCAACTTGTTCAAAATTCACCTAATATAATCTCAATCAATTTTCATAAACTTACATATGAACATGTGTGAATCAACATCATCTAATTTTTTAACAACATGGTTTTATATGGGTACACCTAACTCAATAGGCAAATTCCCATAATCAAGTTTTATTTAATTATAGTTTCAAGTTTATGGGTACACCTAACCTAATAGGCAAATTCCCATAAACAAGATCCATTTAAATTAAGAAAAAAAAAACATAACTTTAAGCATGATCCAACAACATCATGATTTTTCAACATAATATAACATGATTTATAACATGGCATAGTATGATAGTATAACATAGCTTGACATGATTCTCAACATAGCACGACATAGCATAAGAGAATTTACAACATAGCATGACATAGCATATATATAATTTACATCATACGACAACATAATAACATAATAAGAGATCCACAATACATAGAATTTACAATTACAAATCACATCACTTTCTTGTGATCCATTCATAACTGAGTCAAATTAGTTTGTAATAGTCTTGTGAGAATCATCATACTCACCAACAAAAGAAAAGAATTAGAGAAAGAGAGATCTTTTGATTTGATTTGTGTAGATTTAGTTGTAGATGATTAGGCTTCCTCTTCTTAGTGTGCGACGGCTATGCTGAACTCCATGGCAGCAGCATGACGGTAGCTTCTCTAATTTTACAAGTGATTTAGGTCTAGGGTCTACCCACTTATTTATAGATTTTAGAATTCATTCTAGGCCATTAGATTTAACCTAGAAATAACCGCAGTCGTTCAGACAAGATGGGGTTTATCTTGTTGACTCAGCAATGAGTCAGAAGTGACTCAGCAAACACTCAGCATATTAATAAACTTCTATTCATGTCATAAATATATATATATTTTCTACAATGTACATATTAGATACATCCCCCCCTTTTACACACTTATTATTGTTTTTATATACATATTAGATACATCCCCTCTCTTACACACTTATTAATATTTTTATATTCATATTAGATACATCCCCTCTCTTACATACTTATTAATATTTTTATATTCATAATAGATACATCCCCTCTCTTACATACTTATTAATATTTTTATATTCATAATAGATACATCCCCTCTCTTACATACTTATTAATATCTTTATATTCATATTAGATACATCCCCTCTTCTACACACTTATTATTATTTTAGCAACTTTAGTGTTAATAGAAAATTCGGGGTGTTACAACGTTATTCGTCCATAATCATTGATTGAGTCTCTTCTTGTTCTTCCTCCTCCATCATTTCTCCTTCCTCTTCTGGTTCTTCTTCTGGTTCTTCCTCTTCTTCCATCGGTTGATTATCATCATTGATGATAATCAGATTAGTCTCATTATCCATTATAAACTTTAAGATACTTCTCATTACTTTTCCTTGTCTATTTTGGTCTTGACTTAGTCTAATTTGAAGTACTTGCATCTCAGCCACCACTTGCAGTAAATACTCCATTTTTTCTTCGATTTTGATCACTCTAGAAAGTGTAGATCATTGAAATGGACCCTCGGATGGTCCAACGTATGAATCGTAGTTGTTTTGAGTAATTGGATTAGTGGAAGCCATTGTAATTTTTAATTTAGAGTTTTTACAGAGAGGAAGAATGAAAATGAAGAAGAAAAGTTGAATTAAAAGATTTATATAGTTGAAATAACTAACTTTTGGTGGGAATTAATTTAAAAAAATTAGTGATATGTCGGCATAGCAGAAACTTTATGTCGACATAGCAGAAACTTTATGTCGACATAGTATTGGTTTAAGTTTCATTATTTTAATTCCCTATTTCATTATATATATATACTATTATTTAATTATTCTAATTCACTTAATGAACATATACCTAATTCTGTAAAGACCCGCAAATCCCACCCTTTGAATCGACCATAAACCACACAGGTCTGACCCAAAAAGTGAAAATCTACGAATACTTTAACTTTGGGCATACAACATATTAAAACAACAACAGAAGACTTTTATAACATATCATCATATAATGTTACATCAGAGTACAGAATATACATATCAGAGTACATTGGAATATAATTACAGCGGAAGATAAATACAATAATTAAATATATTGCAGCGGAAGAAACACAGCGGAAGACTCTCTATCTCTGGACACAGCTTTAAGCTTCAACCCAGAATCCTGTTTAATATATCTGCAAAAATAGCTACTCGACTGCCCGTGTGGAAAATATGGGCACCCGAGTTTGCCAGTGGACAAAACTACAGGTCAGTCATGGGACTGGTGTGAGAATTCTACTTAACCTATATAATATAATAAGGCTAATCACAGGACCACGCCACTTTCGCGGAACGGGTTTTCTCCTATGGATTGCCAGTGCATGACTAAAGTAAATCGTCAAAATAGCGCAATGCTTTTTTAGAAAAATGAAACCATTATAAGACCCAAGTCCCATCACACAATGCAACGCAAACCGGAGGATAGGGTTTTACCTTATAATGGTCAAAAGATGCTTGATACGATAAACACGGTATTATATAATAATAGTGTGCAACCAATTTGAAATACATCAAAGTAAATGTATTAATCCTAGACGGCATGAGTGCCCCATCCCACTATGTCGCCATATATAGGTATACAATCAAAACCGCGTGATGTCGTATTGGAAATTTGGATTTCCATCTGAGTCAAGGCTAGGGAGGAGATCCTTACCGATTCGAGACACTCTAGCAATGCCCCAGGATTGGTACTCTGTCCAACCCTTGGATCCTGCAGGGCCGGTCCGTCCCCGTGTTGGTACTCTGTCCAACTGGTGCAATGGACTGGATTAGTTATTCCTGAACACACGCTTCCCGGTCCTTTTGGACCTATCCTACGGCCAGTAGCGACCGCATAAACCCGAGGCCTCGAAAATCCAACAACCACAATGAATAAATGCCAGCGCTGGTAGGTCCCTGGCACCACTCTAGCTAGAAAGAAACGTGCGCACTCCCTGCGTTCCCTTCTCCCGTTTTAGACTCTACCGGGCTGTGAGGCTCGCGAAGTCACGTAACACAAAGCTATGCCTAAATAGACTATGCTTTGATCATCCCACAAGGCTCTGCTTTGCAACAATAAGCCTTGATCAAGTGCAACTTGGCATACCACATCAACAACTCATATCATGCGATCGGTAAATATTTAACATACAAAAGGGTGTTAAGCAAGAGAATAAATCCTCCGCCACCATGCATTTATATATTAAATAAAAACCGATTTAATTACATGAAATAAATTTCAATGTCAGGCATGCTATCCATTTACAAGTCCGTTCTGGGTCTGAACGAAACAACGTATCCGTCGATCTCCAGTACGTCTGGAAGATCATCACTTTTACCTTGCCTTGGGGGATCAGTCCCAATTCAAGATATCAGTCACCATCAACCAAACGATGTGAAGCTCTCCGGTCTTCAGTCACCGTCTTCATCTTCGACTCTTGATCGTCGTGATGATTATTCAGAATGGGTTAGATCCGGTCTTTCTGAATAACTCGCGTATTTGTAATTAAAATCAACCATACGCCACATTCCAACTTTGAATATCCTTTTAAATAAAAATTATTATCTTTGTAAAGAGGTCCTCATTAATTTTATCAAAGATAAAATAAATTACATTTTAATCTTTCTAAAAAGATTTATTAATATTCCAATTTTGATTTAATTTATAAAATAGATTTATAAATTTCAAATAGTAATTTCAATGTAAATTGGATTAAAGGATAAATGTTATTTAAACATCGTCCACTACAAATCCAATCTACGTATCAATCATCAAACATAATTGTTAAGATCTAATAATCTTAAATAAAAGATTTATCTTAAAGATATTAATTCATTACTATATAAAAAAAAAACATATTTTAAAATAATCAATAACATATTCTATATATAAAAGATTCTGAATGTAAAATATACTTTATAATACAAAATCTTTTATTTTACAAAAATCCTTTTATTATATAAAATTCTTTATTTAAAAAGAAATTCTGCATTAGAATGCGACTCAACCATGTACCATATAATTTGGGTCATATGGGTTTCATACATTTCATGTATAGAGTAATAACAGAAAATAATTCCCAATCCATCCATTAACAACCAGAGTGACGATTTCAACTGTGTGAGCATTAAAATAAAACAATAACGCTCATCGCAGTCTGTCGATCAATCGATAGACATATAATTAAACATTGGGATTTGTGTCAGTCAAGTATCGTCCCAATACCCGTGTGGGGTTTTCAGCCAACAACAGTTCATACAAATAAATAAATATAGAATTGGTTAATAGGTTTAACCAATTTCCACTGTATATTATGCAAATAAAAGTAATCCTTATATTTGCACATAAATTGTGTTTCCTACCAAGATGAGTGAAAGTGATATACTCATTTTGTTAGCAATTCTATTTCAACAAATACAGTGTAGATAAAAGTGTGTTTCCAATCTTGTACTTTTATTTGTACATAAAACACAAATAAAAGTGTATCTCATGTATTTGTCTTTTTATTTGACAAACAATGTTAATAAAAATGTTCTTTTATATCTTGTACTTTTATTTAACAAAACAATGGTAAATAAAATGTCTTTTTAACTCTTTTACTTTTATTAACAAAACAATGACAAATAAAAGTAAAATTTTCTTTCTATGCTTTATTTGCATCTAAAAATGCAAATAAGAAATATAACTCTCTTTTTACTTTTCTTTACAATAGAAAATGTAAATAAAATGGTTCACACAATTTTGTTATTTTTCTTTACAATAGAAAATGTAAATAAAAGGATTCACATAATTTTGTTCTTTTTCATTACCATAGAAAATGTAAATAAAAAGATTCTCATTATTTTGTTCTTTTTTTATCACAACTAAAAGACGATAGAAATGAACCATTAACATCGCTATTTATATCGCATAAAAAATGTCGAATAAAATGAATCACTAACATTGTCTATTTCTATCGCACTAAAAATGTCAATAAAAATGAATCACTAACATTGTCTACTTTTATCATACTAAAAATGTCGATAAAAAATGAATCACTAACATTGTCTATTTTTATCGCACTAAAAATGTCGATAAAAATGAATCACTAACATTGTCTATTTTTATCGCACTAAAAATGTCGATAAAAATGACAACATTAACTATTCTATTTTCACCGCGTTCAAAATGACGATAAAATATTCAACATTAACAATTCTACTTTTACCGCATTCAAAATGACGATAAAATATTCAACATTAACAATTCTATTTTTACCGCATTCAAAATGACGATAAAATATTCAATATTAACAATTCTGTTTTTACCGCATATAGAAAATGTAAATAAAAATATTTCTAAATTCTATTCTTTTTATTCATATAAGAGAATGTAAATAAATGCATTTTCAATTTCTATTCTTTTATTTACATAAGAAAATGTAAATAAATATATTTCTAAATTTTTATCATACCGTTATAACTCATATATAAATTACATAGAAAAAAAAATGTCATTTTTATTTTATCGTTCTAATCCACCTCTAAATTACATAGAAAAATGTAATCTTCATTATACGATGGGAATTCATATTTTAATTACATAGAAAAATGTAATTCCTATCATACGACATAAATTCATATTTAAATTATATCTAAAAATGTAGTTTTTATCCTACAACGCAAATTCACATTTTAATTACATGGAAAAAATGTAATTTTCATTCTACCGTTATTATTCATCTCTAAATTACATTGAAAAATGTAATTTAGATCATGCAATGTAAATTTACATTTTTATATCATAGAAAAATACAATTTTTGTCATACAGTGCAAATTCATATATAAAGCACATATAAAAATGTAACTTTTGTTATGCAAAGTAAATTCACCTTTTAATTACGTCTAAAAATGTAATTTTATTCATACGGTGGAAATTCATTCATAAATAACATACAAAAATGTATTTTATTTCATATGGTGTGAATTCATTCATAAATACATATAAAAATGTTATTTATTTCATACGATGAAAAATCATTCATAAATAACATATAAAAATATGTTTCATTTCATACAATATAAAAACATCTTCTTTTTTTTATGTACAATGCAAAACTATCATCTTTTTATATTATAATATATTGGCTTTACTATTTTATGACGTAAAAATATGATCTTTTATATTTTACAAAGTAAAAATATCAACTTTACTATTTTACAATGTAAAAAATATGATCTTTTCTATTCTACAACGTAAATATATTCATTTTCCTATTTGCAATGTAAAAATATGACCTTTTCTATTTTACAATGAAAAAAATATGACTTTTTCTATTTTACAATGAAAAATAATAACTTCTTCTATTTTACAATGAAAAATATGACTATTTCTATTTTACAATGAAAAATAATAACTTCTTCTATTTTAAATATAAAAAGATTGTCTTTTTATTTTCATCGTCAAAATCTCATCTTTTTGTTTTCAGAATAAAAAGATTGTCTTTTCATTTTAAACATAAAAATATTGTCTCCTTATTTTCAACATAAAAAGATTTAGCCCTTTTTATTACAATCAAAAAAACAAAGTTGTAATTTTTGTAATCAAAATCAAAGTTGTAATCTTTGCAAACAAAATCAAAGTTGTAATCTTTGTTAACAAAAGCAAAGTTTTAAATTTTTATAAAGTTTTAATCTTTATAAATAAAAATAAAAGATTTCATATTTTATAAATAAAACAAAGATTCATTTTATACAAACAAAAACAAAGATTCATTTCAAAGATCTAATCTTTATTAATGTTATTCATTTCAAAATAAAAATCAAAACTTTGATTTGTCAATCATGATAAAAGATTAAACTTTATTTACAAATCAAAACCAAAGATTAAACTTTTTATTATAACCTTTCTACTTGTCATCGAATAACAATTTCCACAATCAATTCCAACACCAATCATACAACACATCAATAACAATATAGGCCACAAACATCAATTTTCACCATTCAACCATTCAATCCATACAACATTCATTTTGCATAATGATAACATAATTAAATTAAATTAATTATATATATATATAAAAAAATAAATATATATATAGAATCTCACCTTGCTTGTTTCTGAAATGAAGCGATTTAAATCAGATCTCGTGTTTGGCGTCACATCGGTTACGGATCTGAAAGATTGCAAATTGAAATTTATGCATAAATTAGAATTCTGGCCTTTAACAACTGACACAGTGACGCTTAAAAGCGTGACAAAATCTGAAGCTATTTACCTCAAATTTTCAGAAATGTTCAAAACTTTGAATGCGGATTTCGGGAGCTATAGTCGACGGTTTTACGAACGGTTTGCGGGAGATTGAAGAGCTACGAGAGGGCTATCTTCACCGAGAAGATGGAGAGGTGCGGCTACATGTATGAAGGGCGGCGGCAGCATAAAGGCGGCGGTTTCGGGGAGGTAAATCAAGAGCTACGGGCAACGGTTTGATGTGAGGTTTGTTGGAGAAGAAAGAGGAAGAGAAGAGCTTCAAAAAGTTTAACTACGGCATGGTCTAATTCTTAGTGGTTTGGGAGATAGGGAGGAGAGAAGTTTCGGCCATTATGGGTTAAAGGGAGCGGCTGAATCACGATGAGGAAGAAGAAGGACCGACTTTTATTTTATATTATTATATTAGGTTAATCTAATTATTACTTAATTAGCCCGTTTAAGCCCGTTTTGGCCCGAACTCCGTTTTAGGCCCAACGACTGTTGTTCCTACCATTTAGCCCCCATTTCGAACTCATCTAGACGTGTCTCATCAGCCCAAACTGTCATCTAGGCCTCCGTTTTGCAGTTTTAAAATTTAAGTCTTTATTTCTAATTTTTCCGTACAAATAATTTTACCGGGGACACAAATTAACTCAGAAAAATCCAGAAAAATTATTTTTGGCTTTCTTATGTCAATACGGTTCTAACAAAATTTATTTCGTCGGATTCTGAGACTTTTTGAAAAATGGCTATTTTTAAGGCGTTCAAATTTAACTGAAATAGTCAAAACACATTTTATTTCGCCACGCTCACATATTAATTCTAAAAATTCTGAAAATTGAAACCTAGCAATAATTTGACATTCCGGTTCCAACAAAAGTGGTTTCGTCGAAAACCGAGGTCGTTTGAAAAATGACTATTTTTAAGGCTAATATATTTAATAATAAAAATACCAAAAATAGTGGAATTTTTCCGAAACTCAAAAATATAAGTTCTTATAGTCATTTTTATATGTAAACAACATTCTAAAACCAATGGAGATGGTTTCGGGTCCTAATTCCTTATTCTGCAACATTTAGCATTTTGGCCCTTATAAATTTCATAGCGACCTTCCTAAATATTGAATTGGCCATAACTTTTGATTCCCGTTATGAAATTTCGATTTTTCGGATTCGTTGGAAAGATATTTTTAAATAGATTCTAATATTTTTGGTTTCACTAAAATTCGTTAAATTTTGCATCCTGTACGGTCAGTCAAAGTTCAAGTTTGACTTTTCAAACTACCGCGTTATTTCTAACTCTTTTGTTAATACTAATTAAATCATTCATTCTAACTTTGATTTAAATCAAATTTGTGATCATTATTATTTAAATAAATTATTTTATATTGTCAAAATTCATTAAAATTTCCTAAAATAAAAATTTTAAATTGGTTCTGATTTTGCGGGTTGTTACAATCGCCCCCACTTAAAAACTTTTCGTCCTCGAAAAGGAACGTATCTAAAAATTGTAAAATTAACTATCTTAATTTTAAATTTTAATGGTAGATTATCTTTTCAAAATATATACAACTTTATATTTATAAAAATCATATTACAAAGAATAGATTATAAATATCAAAAATACGTTAATTATAAATTCGTAACTCTGAACTCGTTCTAAGGCATTACTAACCCCATCTCTAACGAGTTTACTCATTCTAGGACACTGCTCATCCTATCTCTAATGAGTATTCTTATTGGACATTACTAATCCAATCTCTGATGAGTCTTTTGTCCAGTTCTAACAAGTTGTACCCCAAAGATTTGAGCTAACCTGGCTCTGATACCAACTGTAAAGACCCGCAAATCCCACCCTTTGAATCGACCATAAACCACACAGGTCTGACCCAAAAAGTGAAAATCTACGAATACTTTAACTTTGGGCATACAACATATTAAAACAACAACAGAAGACTTTTATAACATATCATCATATAATGTTACATCAGAGTACAGAATATACATATCAGAGTACATTGGAATATAATTACAGCGGAAGATAAATACAATAATTAAATATATTGCAGCGGAAGAAACACAGCGGAAGACTCTCTATCTCTGGACACAGCTTTAAGCTTCAACCCAGAATCCTGTTTAATATATCTGCAAAAATAGCTACTCGACTGCCCGTGTGGAAAATATGGGCACCCGAGTTTGCCAGTGGACAAAACTACAGGTCAGTCATGGGACTGGTGTGAGAATTCTACTTAACCTATATAATATAATAAGGCTAATCACAGGACCACGCCACTTTCGCGGAACGGGTTTTCTCCTATGGATTGCCAGTGCATGACTAAAGTAAATCGTCAAAATAGCGCAATGCTTTTTTAGAAAAATGAAACCATTATAAGACCCAAGTCCCATCACACAATGCAACGCAAACCGGAGGATAGGGTTTTACCTTATAATGGTCAAAAGATGCTTGATACGATAAACACGGTATTATATAATAATAGTGTGCAACCAATTTGAAATACATCAAAGTAAATGTATTAATCCTAGACGGCATGAGTGCCCCATCCCACTATGTCGCCATATATAGGTATACAATCAAAACCGCGTGATGTCGTATTGGAAATTTGGATTTCCATCTGAGTCAAGGCTAGGGAGGAGATCCTTACCGATTCGAGACACTCTAGCAATGCCCCAGGATTGGTACTCTGTCCAACCCTTGGATCCTGCAGGGCCGGTCCGTCCCCGTGTTGGTACTCTGTCCAACTGGTGCAATGGACTGGATTAGTTATTCCTGAACACACGCTTCCCGGTCCTTTTGGACCTATCCTACGGCCAGTAGCGACCGCATAAACCCGAGGCCTCGAAAATCCAACAACCACAATGAATAAATGCCAGCGCTGGTAGGTCCCTGGCACCACTCTAGCTAGAAAGAAACGTGCGCACTCCCTGCGTTCCCTTCTCCCGTTTTAGACTCTACCGGGCTGTGAGGCTCGCGAAGTCACGTAACACAAAGCTATGCCTAAATAGACTATGCTTTGATCATCCCACAAGGCTCTGCTTTGCAACAATAAGCCTTGATCAAGTGCAACTTGGCATACCACATCAACAACTCATATCATGCGATCGGTAAATATTTAACATACAAAAGGGTGTTAAGCAAGAGAATAAATCCTCCGCCACCATGCATTTATATATTAAATAAAAACCGATTTAATTACATGAAATAAATTTCAATGTCAGGCATGCTATCCATTTACAAGTCCGTTCTGGGTCTGAACGAAACAACGTATCCGTCGATCTCCAGTACGTCTGGAAGATCATCACTTTTACCTTGCCTTGGGGGATCAGTCCCAATTCAAGATATCAGTCACCATCAACCAAACGATGTGAAGCTCTCCGGTCTTCAGTCACCGTCTTCATCTTCGACTCTTGATCGTCGTGATGATTATTCAGAATGGGTTAGATCCGGTCTTTCTGAATAACTCGCGTATTTGTAATTAAAATCAACCATACGCCACATTCCAACTTTGAATATCCTTTTAAATAAAAATTATTATCTTTGTAAAGAGGTCCTCATTAATTTTATCAAAGATAAAATAAATTACATTTTAATCTTTCTAAAAAGATTTATTAATATTCCAATTTTGATTTAATTTATAAAATAGATTTATAAATTTCAAATAGTAATTTCAATGTAAATTGGATTAAAGGATAAATGTTATTTAAACATCGTCCACTACAAATCCAATCTACGTATCAATCATCAAACATAATTGTTAAGATCTAATAATCTTAAATAAAAGATTTATCTTAAAGA
Organism: Allium sativum; assembly: GCA_030737875.1. Classification (NCBI taxonomy): domain Eukaryota; kingdom Viridiplantae; phylum Streptophyta; class Magnoliopsida; order Asparagales; family Amaryllidaceae; genus Allium; species Allium sativum. The sequence goes on from CM060915.1 coordinate 556,992,020, forward strand.
TATTAATTCATTACTATATAAAAAAAAAACATATTTTAAAATAATCAATAACATATTCTATATATAAAAGATTCTGAATGTAAAATATACTTTATAATACAAAATCTTTTATTTTACAAAAATCCTTTTATTATATAAAATTCTTTATTTAAAAAGAAATTCTGCATTAGAATGCGACTCAACCATGTACCATATAATTTGGGTCATATGGGTTTCATACATTTCATGTATAGAGTAATAACAGAAAATAATTCCCAATCCATCCATTAACAACCAGAGTGACGATTTCAACTGTGTGAGCATTAAAATAAAACAATAACGCTCATCGCAGTCTGTCGATCAATCGATAGACATATAATTAAACATTGGGATTTGTGTCAGTCAAGTATCGTCCCAATACCCGTGTGGGGTTTTCAGCCAACAACAGTTCATACAAATAAATAAATATAGAATTGGTTAATAGGTTTAACCAATTTCCACTGTATATTATGCAAATAAAAGTAATCCTTATATTTGCACATAAATTGTGTTTCCTACCAAGATGAGTGAAAGTGATATACTCATTTTGTTAGCAATTCTATTTCAACAAATACAGTGTAGATAAAAGTGTGTTTCCAATCTTGTACTTTTATTTGTACATAAAACACAAATAAAAGTGTATCTCATGTATTTGTCTTTTTATTTGACAAACAATGTTAATAAAAATGTTCTTTTATATCTTGTACTTTTATTTAACAAAACAATGGTAAATAAAATGTCTTTTTAACTCTTTTACTTTTATTAACAAAACAATGACAAATAAAAGTAAAATTTTCTTTCTATGCTTTATTTGCATCTAAAAATGCAAATAAGAAATATAACTCTCTTTTTACTTTTCTTTACAATAGAAAATGTAAATAAAATGGTTCACACAATTTTGTTATTTTTCTTTACAATAGAAAATGTAAATAAAAGGATTCACATAATTTTGTTCTTTTTCATTACCATAGAAAATGTAAATAAAAAGATTCTCATTATTTTGTTCTTTTTTTATCACAACTAAAAGACGATAGAAATGAACCATTAACATCGCTATTTATATCGCATAAAAAATGTCGAATAAAATGAATCACTAACATTGTCTATTTCTATCGCACTAAAAATGTCAATAAAAATGAATCACTAACATTGTCTACTTTTATCATACTAAAAATGTCGATAAAAAATGAATCACTAACATTGTCTATTTTTATCGCACTAAAAATGTCGATAAAAATGAATCACTAACATTGTCTATTTTTATCGCACTAAAAATGTCGATAAAAATGACAACATTAACTATTCTATTTTCACCGCGTTCAAAATGACGATAAAATATTCAACATTAACAATTCTACTTTTACCGCATTCAAAATGACGATAAAATATTCAACATTAACAATTCTATTTTTACCGCATTCAAAATGACGATAAAATATTCAATATTAACAATTCTGTTTTTACCGCATATAGAAAATGTAAATAAAAATATTTCTAAATTCTATTCTTTTTATTCATATAAGAGAATGTAAATAAATGCATTTTCAATTTCTATTCTTTTATTTACATAAGAAAATGTAAATAAATATATTTCTAAATTTTTATCATACCGTTATAACTCATATATAAATTACATAGAAAAAAAAATGTCATTTTTATTTTATCGTTCTAATCCACCTCTAAATTACATAGAAAAATGTAATCTTCATTATACGATGGGAATTCATATTTTAATTACATAGAAAAATGTAATTCCTATCATACGACATAAATTCATATTTAAATTATATCTAAAAATGTAGTTTTTATCCTACAACGCAAATTCACATTTTAATTACATGGAAAAAATGTAATTTTCATTCTACCGTTATTATTCATCTCTAAATTACATTGAAAAATGTAATTTAGATCATGCAATGTAAATTTACATTTTTATATCATAGAAAAATACAATTTTTGTCATACAGTGCAAATTCATATATAAAGCACATATAAAAATGTAACTTTTGTTATGCAAAGTAAATTCACCTTTTAATTACGTCTAAAAATGTAATTTTATTCATACGGTGGAAATTCATTCATAAATAACATACAAAAAATGTATTTTATTTCATATGGTGTGAATTCATTCATAAATACATATAAAAATGTTATTTATTTCATACGATGAAAAATCATTCATAAATAACATATAAAAATATGTTTCATTTCATACAATATAAAAACATCTTCTTTTTTTTATGTACAATGCAAAACTATCATCTTTTTATATTATAATATATTGGCTTTACTATTTTATGACGTAAAAATATGATCTTTTATATTTTACAAAGTAAAAATATCAACTTTACTATTTTACAATGTAAAAAATATGATCTTTTCTATTCTACAACGTAAATATATTCATTTTCCTATTTGCAATGTAAAAATATGACCTTTTCTATTTTACAATGAAAAAAATATGACTTTTTCTATTTTACAATGAAAAATAATAACTTCTTCTATTTTACAATGAAAAATATGACTATTTCTATTTTACAATGAAAAATAATAACTTCTTCTATTTTAAATATAAAAAGATTGTCTTTTTATTTTCATCGTCAAAATCTCATCTTTTTGTTTTCAGAATAAAAAGATTGTCTTTTCATTTTAAACATAAAAATATTGTCTCCTTATTTTCAACATAAAAAGATTTAGCCCTTTTTATTACAATCAAAAAAACAAAGTTGTAATTTTTGTAATCAAAATCAAAGTTGTAATCTTTGCAAACAAAATCAAAGTTGTAATCTTTGTTAACAAAAGCAAAGTTTTAAATTTTTATAAAGTTTTAATCTTTATAAATAAAAATAAAAGATTTCATATTTTATAAATAAAACAAAGATTCATTTTATACAAACAAAAACAAAGATTCATTTCAAAGATCTAATCTTTATTAATGTTATTCATTTCAAAATAAAAATCAAAACTTTGATTTGTCAATCATGATAAAAGATTAAACTTTATTTACAAATCAAAACCAAAGATTAAACTTTTTATTATAACCTTTCTACTTGTCATCGAATAACAATTTCCACAATCAATTCCAACACCAATCATACAACACATCAATAACAATATAGGCCACAAACATCAATTTTCACCATTCAACCATTCAATCCATACAACATTCATTTTGCATAATGATAACATAATTAAATTAAATTAATTATATATATATATAAAAAAAATATATATATAGAATCTCACCTTGCTTGTTTCTGAAATGAAGCGATTTAAATCAGATCTCGTGTTTGGCGTCACATCGGTTACGGATCTGAAAGATTGCAAATTGAAATTTATGCATAAATTAGAATTCTGGCCTTTAACAACTGACACAGTGACGCTTAAAAGCGTGACAAAATCTGAAGCTATTTACCTCAAATTTTCAGAAATGTTCAAAACTTTGAATGCGGATTTCGGGAGCTATAGTCGACGGTTTTACGAACGGTTTGCGGGAGATTGAAGAGCTACGAGAGGGCTATCTTCACCGAGAAGATGGAGAGGTGCGGCTACATGTATGAAGGGCGGCGGCAGCATAAAGGCGGCGGTTTCGGGGAGGTAAATCAAGAGCTACGGGCAACGGTTTGATGTGAGGTTTGTTGGAGAAGAAAGAGGAAGAGAAGAGCTTCAAAAAGTTTAACTACGGCATGGTCTAATTCTTAGTGGTTTGGGAGATAGGGAGGAGAGAAGTTTCGGCCATTATGGGTTAAAGGGAGCGGCTGAATCACGATGAGGAAGAAGAAGGACCGACTTTTATTTTATATTATTATATTAGGTTAATCTAATTATTACTTAATTAGCCCGTTTAAGCCCGTTTTGGCCCGAACTCCGTTTTAGGCCCAACGACTGTTGTTCCTACCATTTAGCCCCCATTTCGAACTCATCTAGACGTGTCTCATCAGCCCAAACTGTCATCTAGGCCTCCGTTTTGCAGTTTTAAAATTTAAGTCTTTATTTCTAATTTTTCCGTACAAATAATTTTACCGGGGACACAAATTAACTCAGAAAAATCCAGAAAAATTATTTTTGGCTTTCTTATGTCAATACGGTTCTAACAAAATTTATTTCGTCGGATTCTGAGACTTTTTGAAAAATGGCTATTTTTAAGGCGTTCAAATTTAACTGAAATAGTCAAAACACATTTTATTTCGCCACGCTCACATATTAATTCTAAAAATTCTGAAAATTGAAACCTAGCAATAATTTGACATTCCGGTTCCAACAAAAGTGGTTTCGTCGAAAACCGAGGTCGTTTGAAAAATGACTATTTTTAAGGCTAATATATTTAATAATAAAAATACCAAAAATAGTGGAATTTTTCCGAAACTCAAAAATATAAGTTCTTATAGTCATTTTTATATGTAAACAACATTCTAAAACCAATGGAGATGGTTTCGGGTCCTAATTCCTTATTCTGCAACATTTAGCATTTTGGCCCTTATAAATTTCATAGCGACCTTCCTAAATATTGAATTGGCCATAACTTTTGATTCCCGTTATGAAATTTCGATTTTTCGGATTCGTTGGAAAGATATTTTTAAATAGATTCTAATATTTTTGGTTTCACTAAAATTCGTTAAATTTTGCATCCTGTACGGTCAGTCAAAGTTCAAGTTTGACTTTTCAAACTACCGCGTTATTTCTAACTCTTTTGTTAATACTAATTAAATCATTCATTCTAACTTCGATTTAAATCAAATTTGTGATCATTATTATTTAAATAAATTATTTTATATTGTCAAAATTCATTAAAATTTCCTAAAATAAAAATTTTAAATTGGTTCTGATTTTGCGGGTTGTTACAAATTCTCTCCAAAATTTAGTGAATGTTGCTTCATTTAAAGGTTTGGTTAATATATCAGCTATTTGTTTATCTGTTTCTATAAATTCAAGTGAAATCTTTTCTTTACTTACTTATCTCTTAGAAAATGATATCACACATCAATATGTTTAGTTCTCGAATGATGAGTAGGATTTTTAGAAATATTTATAGCACTTGTATTATCGCAGTATATAGGTGATTTATTTATACTTAAACCAAAATCGTTTAAAGTTTGTTGCATATAAGTTACTTGTGAACACGCCAAAGCAGCAGATATATATTCTGCTTCAGTTGTTGATAAAGATACGGTATTTTGTTTTTTACTAAACCAAAATACAAGGGAATGTCCTAGGAAGTGACATGTTCCACTAGTACTTTTACGATCGGATTTATATCCCGCATAGTCGGCATCACAGTACAAAATTAGATCGAATGAATCATTTTTTGGATAAAACAATCCAAAATTTGATGTATGCTTTACATATCTCAGAATGCGTTTTACGGTTGTTAAATGAGTTTCCTTAGGTTGTGATTAATATCTTGCACAGAGACATAAACTATGCATTATATATGGTCTACTAGCGGTTATATATAATAATCATCCTATCATTCCACTATATAGTTTTTGGTCAATGTCTTTTGATGTATCATCTTTACTTAAAGCAATATTAGTTGCCATAGGTGTTGGTCTACCATTTATTGTTGTTAAATTATACTTATTAATTAAATCTCTCGCATATTTTTCTTGATTAATAAATATTCCATTCTTTAGTTGTCGAATTTGTAAACCTAAAAATAATGATAATTCTTCCATATGGCTCATTTCAAATTCTTTGATCATAATATCTGAAAATTCTTTGTTCATTTTTTCATTTGTTGACCCAAAGATTATGTCATCAACATATATTTGTACTAATTGTATATCTTTGTTATTTTACTTGATAAACAATGTATTATCTAATTTTCCTATTTCAAAGTTTGATTGTAATAAATAATTTTGTAGTCTATCATACCAAGCTCTAGGAGCCTGTTTTAATCCATATAACGCTTTCTTCAGTTTATATATGTGATCTGGTAATTTTTCATCTTCAAATAGGGGTGATTGCTCTACATATACGTCTTCTTTGACAAACCCATTTAGAAATGCACTTTTGACATCCGTTTGATAAAATTTTAAATTATTATAATTTGCAAAAGCTAATAAAATTCTAATAGCCTCTAGTCTTGCTACGGGGGCAAAAGTTTCATCATAATCTATTCCTTCTTCTTGAGTATAACTTTGTGCTACTTGTCGTGCCTTATTTCTTACTACCTCACCATGTTCATTCATTTTATTTTAATATTCCCATTTGGTTCCTATTATTGTTTTATCCTCTGGTCTGGGAACAAGTTCCCATACTTCATTCTAAGTAAACTGATTCAATTCTTCTTGCATAGCAAGTATCCATGAATCATTGGAAGAAGCTTTCTTTGGATTTTTGGGTTCGATAGTTGATGTAAATGCAGTACTACTCATATTATTTAATTGATTGCGAGCTTTAACAACGGATTCAATATCCCCTAAGATATTTTCTACAGGATGGTCTCTAAGTAATCTAATTTTTTTATTTGGTTGGCTATCTTCATTATTTATTTCAATAATTTCATCCTCACAATCGTCTTCATAGTTTTGTGTTATACTTTTATAGTTTTCATCGAAAGATACATTTAATGTTTCTTCTATAGTGTTGGTTCTAGTATTAAAAACTCTATAAGCCTTGTTTCTTTTTGAATACCCAATAAAAATTCCTTTATCTGATTTTGAATCAAATTGGTCTAAATTATCCTTTGTATTAAGTATAAAACATTTTCTTACAAATATTTGAAAGTACGATACTTTTGGTTTCTTGTTATATAAAAGTTCATAAGGTGTTTTATGAGTCAAAGGTCTAACTGAAATTCTATTAATAATATAACAAGCTGTTGCTACTGCCTCAGCCCAAAAATTCCTTGGTAAATTACTATCGGATAACATAGTTCTTGCACATTCTTGTATAGTTCTATTTTTACTTCAACTACTCCGTTTTGTTGAGGAGTTCTTGGAATTGAAAAATTGTGGGTTATTCCCTTTTTATTACAATTTTTTTCAAAATTCTCATTTTCAAATTCTCCACCATGATTGCTACGTATTATTTTAATTTTTAGTGATAATAAATTTTGACTCCGTTTAGAAAAGGTTTTAAATTGATCGAAAGCATCACTTTTATTTTTGAGAAACAAAGTCCAAGTGTATCTAGAAAAACCGTCAACTGTTACATACACATATCTGTTATGATTTATTGATTGAATTTGAGATGGACCAAATAAATCCATGTGTATTAACTCCAATGGTTTTGAAGTAGTAATTTCTTCTTTTGATTTAAATGAACTCTTCTTTAATTTTCCGAATTAACAAGCATCACATAAGTTATTAACTTTGAATTTCACTTTGGGTAATCCTCTAACTGAATCTAATTTAGAAACTCTAGAAATATGTTTGAAATTTATATGACCAAATCTCTTATGCCAAATCCAGGGATCACTTGTATTGGCCATAAGGCATAAATTATCTTTGGAAATTTTCATACTTAATATATAAATATTTTTCTCTCAATCTCCTTTGAATATAACTTTTGAATTCCTATCTTCTATGAAACATTTATTCTTTTCAAATTTTATTTTATATCCTTTATCTCAAAGTTGACTTATACTTAGTAAATTGTGTTTTAAATTCCTAACTAATAAAACATCAGAAATGGTAGGAGTTTCAAAATTACCGACATTGTCGATTCCAATGATGTATCCTTTAGAATTATCTTCGAAGTTTACCAATCCACCATCTTCATATTTCAGGTTATTGAGTAGTTCTGGATTTCCAGTCATATGTCTCGAACAACCACTATCCAGTATCCATTTTTCCTTTTTCATTTCCACAAATTGCTTTCCAGAATTTGAATTTTCAATAGCCAAGTAACACACCAGTTCATGATTTGAATTTCCAATAGTCACCTTTTCAGAATTTGAATTGCCAATAGCCACTTTACCCATCTGTTCAACTTTTGAATTTTCAAAAGTCATAGAACTCATCCTTTTCTGTATTGAACAATATTTCAGTAGATCATATGCTTCTTTAACATTAATATATGAAGACTCTTTTAACATTGATGCAATGCATGAATTGACACTAGTAATATCAGAGATTCCAAAATTTGCCATTTTACCTCAAAAATCAGATTATGATCTTTTTGAAAGATCTTGCTCTGATACCAATTGTTACGGACCATCTCCATGACCAGTGGCCTAGCCTGCCACCGTGGCCTATCAATGATACCTCAGAACTAATTTCGTGGTTAGCCTCGCGACTCAACCACCCCACACATGGGGACATGTAGGAGTAAGAGTCTCCTGCCTGCCACCAAACAGCCGAGCGAGAACCCCCTATGATGTTCTCTAACTAGCTCTGGCACCAGTTATTAGGGACTGCGGAATGGATCATTAAGGCAAAGCAAATACTAGAGGGGGTGAATAGTGTTTGTAAGAATTTAAACAAATTTAAAACTAAAGAGAATTATGGAATGAATCAAACACCACAAACACAATCACAGGCACAGATCAAACACAAATGCAAAATAAACAGAAATAAAAAATGCAGAAAAGGAAAGAACACACCGGATTTCATACTGGTTCGGATTACTCCTACGTCCAGTCCTGCACAACACTAGATTGTGTAGAGTTTTATTACTATTTCCAATAGTCAAATACACCCTCCTAGATTTCACGGCTCAACAAGGAGACACCGACACCTATTCCATGATTTCATGGCTCAACAAGGACACGTCGACTCATATTCCTTGATTTCACGGCTACAAGGATATACTGATTCCTCTTTGACTTACAATCAAGGTTTATTCTACCCAAGCAATTACAAAACAACCCTATAAATCTTCAATAGCACTTGATTCAGAGAGTAGAGATAAAATGTTTGATCAAAACATAATTGAATTCGATAGAATATAAGTGTAAGAATAATAAAAATGATTAAGAATAATGGTGGAGTGAAAGAGGATAAAGTTAGAGAAGAAGAGATGATAAAAAATTCGGGTTTAACCTCTTCTTATAGAGTATGAAAAGTTGCAATGGTTCTGAAGTGTTTCAAATAGTGATAAGACACTTCCTTTCAAAATTGGAAAAAAATGACAGTTATATGTCGACATTGAGTTTTTGCTATGTCGACATACTCATGTGTTTTTTTGATTTTCAAAGCATTTTTAAATTTTTTTGATATAAAAATAATTCTGCAAATTCTTAAGTAAAATTCTAGTGTTGTAAATTAATATTATATGATAGAAAAACATATGAAAACATAAATTCAAACTATATAAATATATTATAAAATTATAAGGTTTAAACTATATAAAGTATAAATATAGAGTACATAATTATAGGGTAAAAAACTTAAGTTTGATAAACAAAGAAGAAGAAATAGAAAAATAAAATAGAGAGGATTGAGGATAGAATTGAAAATCAGAATTTGGAAATTAGAATTTGAAAATTAGAATTTGAAAATTAGAATTTGAAAATTAGAATTTAAATATGAACCTGGAGTGCTATTTAGAGTCTTATAAAATCTAGACTCTATAACTATATTAATCTTGAACTCTAGAAATCTTGAAATCTTGATTACTCGTGAGTCTTGAAATTTCTCTGATCTTTGAATCTCTTATCATCTTTATAACTGTAAATGTCTTTAGTAATATTTCCTATACATAATTCTATATATATATATATATATATATATTCTATACAAAAGGTGTTAGCATAAATTTTATAATCAATGATAATTGAAATAAGGTTGTTGTCATCAAAACTCCATTCTCCAACATATTACATATGGCTTTGAGGAATATGTTTTTCAAAATAGACTTTTCTTTCGAAAATGCTTTCTTTTAGAACCTTTTTGAAAATAATTTTCAAAAACTTTTATCTAATCTAGTAACCTTCAGCTCTGATACCAAGTGTGACACCCCACGCCCGTTAATGTCACTCATTAAGAGAATGCATTAAGTTTCATGGAGTGTTATAGGTAAACAAAAACAGAAACATTGCAAGACAGATATAAAATAACAGCGGAATTAAAAACCTTATTAATCATAAAGCATCGTGGTTCAAAACATCATATGTCTGAAAATACATAAACCCAGTATATCATCAAAACTTATGACTTGCACTTAAAACATCAGAGTACAAAAATAAAAGAAACATAATCCCCAAATAAAAACATAGCCATAGTAGTATAGATAGGAGCTTGAGCAATACACCTAAGCAGCTCCAGCAAAATGATAGCAGAATTCTGGTCAAGCTTGAGTATTCCTACTCCGAGAACCGGGAGGGGGAGGGGGACGGAAGAAAAAAGAGTAAACAAAAAGGGTTAAACATAAAGTATGGCGAGTCTAGTTACTTTTAGCAAGTAAATAAGTAAAAGTATCATGGAAGGCATATAAAGTGGATGAGAAAAATAACATAAAAAAGGCAGGTATGACAAGGTAAACATGATATAGTGTATATATTTTTCTAATGATTGCTCTGCACCGATAGTAGTATAACCAGAATGAGATGATCCCAACAACTATAAGATGGTAGACTTAGGTGTACTTCCAGTGAGAGGTTTTCACCACATATAATCAACAGGCAGCCCAACGTTCCGGAGTTACCCTTATGGATAATAACGGGCTCCTCAATATACCAGAGTCTAAGTGTACCCTAATTGATCGGTTACCAACTCCGTAGATACGTTGTGCTAGCCCCACAATAGGATGTATCACTTCCTAAAGTTGAAACCCTTCATTTTTATGATGTGCATAACCATATCTATAGGTTTCACATTCGTTTTATCCCCTTCTGCTCGGACCATGCACGCACATGACCCCGGTAGGTTTGCACCGCCCATACCGTTCTCCACATTTGGATCTCTTACAATCAGCCAAGTAAGCGTGCGCCGACTTTGATCTAGGGCGGAGTACTCGTTTGATACCATTATATAGGTTACTAACTAAAACGGGTCCCACACATAAGATGATGCAAGCTCTCCCTTTTGTCTTGCATCCCCACTAGGATTTCCATAGGTTATGCTTAACTAACGGTGTCTTTAATTACATAACCCCCAATATTTCCATAGGTTATGCTTACCTAACGGTGTCTTTAATTACATAACCCCCAATATTTCCATTGGTTATGCTTATCTAACAGTGTCTTTAATTACATAACCCCCAATATTTCCACAGGTTATGCTTACCAAACGGTGTCTTTAATTACATAACCCCAACTGGTTAAGTTTTATGGGCTTATATATAAATATTACCCACCCCATCCAGATATACTTAACCCTCCCACTGTTTCAACCAAGTTTACTTAACCCCTACTCAAGTTAACATGTGCATACAATCCCTATGGATTTAACTAGATAAGTATTACAGACTAACAGGTTATCCCCATTCACATTGACTTCTTTTCACTTGCCAAAATTCCACTTGCTTATTAATTTCATATAAATATAACTTAATCCATTTAAGTTTATTAATAAGCCCCATTACAGGTTATTCTTTAGATTGTAATTAACAGAAGTAATCTTATTATCTCTCACCCCTGGGTTGTAATTAACGGAAGTAATCTTACAATCCCTTTGTATTATTCATTGTCTGATTCCATAGTTACAATAACATGTTTTACTTAATATGTAATTAAGTATACTTTATCTCAGTTCACCTGTTTTTCTGTTCAACACCTCACTACAACTTGACGTTGTTTACTTACTAACTTAGTTTTCTCAATTAAGGTTTACTAATAGCTTTCTTTCCTTTTATTATAACCTATGTTATAATATCCCACTTGTCCCTAGGACAAGACTACCCATTATATAACATCATCATTAAAGTAATTAATTATAATAAGTTACAATCATTCCCTGTTTACTCCAATTCATTACCATATATCCATTTATGGTCGTAATGCACTAGACCTCCCACATTAAGCCTACAACCTGAGGATACTAGATATGTCGGGCGGGTCCGGCAGACTTATTCCACAAATCAGGCTTAATCTCGTGTCTTAGCACGTCACATGTTTATGTACTTAGACCACTAACATTAGATTCACCACTTGTGGTCGCTGGTTATGCCAAACGGTTCCGGGCAAACTTCCACCACAATTGTAATCTAACCTCGTGTCTAAGCACGATTACAATTTCAGTTATTGTAATTCTACGCATTTCTATTCTTAACCAATTCTTTCTATGTCATAATAGGTTTTCATGCCCCTTTCCCAAGTTATGTTCATAATGAACTATCTTCCCCAAATTAAGGTCTTTCAACCACTATTTTGGTTCATGCCCAAATCCACATTTTAATTCAAGTTTTGCCCAAATTTACCAATACAAGTTATGCCCGACTATTAACAGATTAAACAGGCTTAACATATTCTTTACAGTTCCATAAACATGTTTCACTTAATCTTAAATTAAGCCTACAGATTTATATTCACATGTCATAATTTACCGTATAAATCATGCCCCAATTTTTAGTCAAATTTCACAATAAAGTTTATCCCCCCATATTCCAATTGTGATTCGAAGTACAGGTTATGCCCCTAAACTACCATTTCCAATCATTCCCAATTTAACACAATTTCGTTCGTACGCATATTTCAGCGGTATTGGCCTAGGCTCGAAGGTAGCATGGCTATAAAAACTAAAAGGGAATGAGAGAGAGAGTAACAGAATAGGCATAAAACCAAAAGTAACAGAAATAAGCGTATGACAATAGAAATAGGCATGTAAGAACAGATCTGATGAACAAAAATAGGCACATAAAACAGATCTGATGAACATGTGATAATAGAACTGATTAGGCATAGTGACATGATCACAAAAAGGCATGATGAGATCTAACCAATGAATTAGATATACGAATAATGGCAGATCTGACATGATAAATAGGTATAAGTTCAGATCTAGTACAATAGTCATGTCAGAATAACTTAGATAAACAGGTTATAATAGATCTGATATGATTCACATGGTCACAGGCATAGATCCAAATTACAGTCATGTCAATTTTTACTTTTTAATTATTTAGATCTAAAATTAACTTGAACTCACAGTGTTTGGATCTAGAAAAATAGAGAAGGAATTTCTGGCGTTGAATCACATATCTAAGCTTGAATAACTTGATTACAAACGAAGAAAAGACTTGATTTGATTTAGGCAGAGGCATCATCTAGTTCTCCATTATTTTTTGTTTGCAAAAATATGAGAAATGAAGTCATATATATAGCTGCCAGCCCCAAACCCTAATATGCCACGTCTGCCCTAGGGGCTTGACCCACCCCTTAGATGGCCGACCCATGAGTTGACACCCCTCTTAAGGGGTCGACCCAAGGGTCGACACCCCCTTGAGGGGTCGACACTCCTGCGGGATTTTTCCTGCTTACCCCAAATTTTGCAATTTTGAATTTCTGAACCCTATATATATACACATATATATATAGTTCTTGCACGTATACAAACTTCAAACCTTCATAACTTCTTCATCCGGTGTTTGTTCTACGCAAACCAGGTGTCTATTTTGACCAGAATTCCGAGACGAACGCAATGGTGTAGTCCAGTTCCCTTAATTATGAATATTAAATTAATTATTTTTTAATTTTTCATCTTTAGGGTTGTCAAAATTACGGGGTGTTACAATGCTCTTCTTTGATGCACTATAAATCATCGAGGGAGAAAATGTTTCCCATTTTCTTCTCATGTGTATGTAGTTAACACGTATTATGGCAGAGAATGAGGCATAAAGAACCTCGAGGAACTCCTATTACATTTTAATGTTATGTAGCAGGATGAGCAGGATTAGGCAGGGTCAGTAGATGAAATACATTACAATTGACAGAAGAGTGCAACAACTCATCGAGATATGATGAAGAAATGTCTACAAACTACTCATCTGAATCTGATAGTCAAAGAGCACCAGTGAAGCCCCTTCGTTTTTAACCCACTATGTTCCTATGATCACTACAATAATTATTGAAATATGCTGCCATAATTTCAACTATTGAAAATGAGGCTATACAATTCAAAATGGACTCTCTAAAAAAATCAACACTCCTAACGGCTTCTTGCTATTAGAAGATTTGGCTGAGGAAAGTTATATTTGAGAAGGGGTGAATTTTATAAGGAGCTTTTAGTTGCGACGTAAAGGGATCATTCTGAGGTAGAATTATCTTTTTTGGAAATATATTGGAGCAGCTGTATGGTTCCTACAAATAAATCTAACTGTAAAGCTTCTGTTTTTATAGGTAATGATGAAATGGCGTTTGTATTCCTATTAACATATTGTGTTTCCCAAGCATACCCAGTATGCATACTATTTTCAATATATTTTAGAACATGCAGCTAACTTAACTGCTAGTGCATTTGGTCAAAGCAGCACAATTTTGTCAAATTAATACAAGTAAATATAATCTACAGAGTAAAGAAATAAGAATACAGTGGCACAAATCTCAAGCACATAAATTTTCAGTCTAATCTTGGAATTTCTTTAGAGTCTCTACACTAGATAGAGCCAAAAATCGCTCAAACTTTTGATCTGCATGGAAATAATAAATGCATATTAAATCTAACAAAATACGCTTTTCAATCTGTTGACCCGCTTTTTAGTCAAAGCAGTCACACATGGAATCTCTTCTCAACAATACACTCAAACGTTGGGAATATCGTCAGAAGACATGAAGTGATTTGGTTGAAATCGCATCACAAACAAAGAATGGCCCGAAACTCCTACCAGATGACCTTTTTTGGGCCCGAAAACGGCGATTACGGAGCTAAGCTCTGTAACTCTTGTAGATCTCTGAATTAGCTTCAGTTTGAGCTTTGGTTTGGCTCAATCGGACTTACGGTTTGAAAGTTACGCCCGTTTCCGTGAACGCATGCAGAACCGGAAACTTGGAACTTGGAAATTTGGCATCACCCCTAACCGGGTCGGATCGGAGGAGGAGACCCGACCCCCTTGGCAAAATTTTGTACTAGAAACTCCGGAATGCATTTCCTTCGGTTCGGTTCGGACCATAAGACCCGACCCGCCTTGCTCCGCACAGAAGTGCACACCCTGTCTTCGGTTCGGATGCTCCACCCCGGTTCGGATCGAACCCGAACCGATCCGCTTGGACCTGCTGCTGCACTCCAACTTTGACCGCTTCTTAAGGGATAACCGCCTCCTATTTATCCGGATCGGCTGCCGCCTGTCTAAGCACGATCTGAAGAGCATTTTCTCCACTACCTCCGAAATTGCCTCAGCGCATGCCACGTCCACCCGATCCGACCCGATTCAGGACTCCCAGCAGCTCCTCTACGCCTATAAATACACCACGAGATGGTCATTTCAAGGGACTTTTTCGGCACTAACACCTCGACCACCATTACCAAGTATTCAAGGACTTTGGGTACTCCTCAACTCAATCAAACACGAGGCTATCGTGCATAAATTCAATCTCTTTTCTCCTCTTCTTCATTACAACACAAGGTTATTGTGTATAATCGAATCTCACGGATTGTGAGACACCATTGTAATTGTAATTCCTCAGGATATGAGAAACTGTAAAGTGGACGTAGGCTTGGATTGAGCCGAACCACTATAAAAATCTCGTGTGTCTCCTCTTATTTTACTGCTTTTTCTGTATTAATCTGTGATTGTGAGGTTTTCACATAGCATTTGGGTGTTAGGCCCAAATTTCGGTCTAACACAATCAAATAAGAATGGACTTTGTTGTGATGGATTATCCAGGAGGGGATTTTATGGCATCTCTGAAGATGCAATTAACATTGCTAATGACATCAGTAAAAAATTAAAATTAATCTAATTAGTGAAGAAAAATAAAATTAGATCAAATTCATAATTGTGGCATAACGTACGAAACTAAATTGTAGTTTATTTTGAAATTTCATTGTTGTTATAATACCAATATTGCAGCCATAATAGCTATGACATCAGAAAGTACGCAATGTAGTTTATTTCCAAATCAGAAAGCATGGTTGAATAGTCTTTACCATCAAAAAGGAGAAATAGCTCAAATTTATTACCAGATCAGAATGTGAGTTTGCAAGTAGCAACAGGTAGGAAACTCAAAATTTACATTTAATAATGGGTAGTAACTATGTAAAAATATACAGAGAGTGGTTACATATTTTAATATTTGAACTCACATTTATAAAAGTATATACAGAGAGCCCAGTAAGTCTACTTGTATAATAATTAAATATCACATTTGCCTACATGTCATCAAATAGTAAAGTTTTTTAGCCTTAGATCAGGAAAACATGTTGCATTCTTATGTTGAATTTCGGAGTTACAGAAAGAGACAGAGTACTGAATTGAATATCAGAATGATTTGTTGAACTGAAAAAACTAATCTAACAGTGTATAGCCTTATTTACATGCAACATACTGCGTTTCGGGTAAAACAGATAGATGATCCCGTTTACAATATATATTTCGGTTACAAGTAAGATTAGGTCATTTTACAATATATATGGTGATTATATATTTCACTTTATTTAATATGTAAAAAAGGATATTGCAATTTAATATGTAAAAGGAAAACTGGTGATCATATAAGAATTAAGTAACCTCGATAAGAAAACTGAAAAAAGAAAAGAGGGAAAGACATGCCACAACATAAATAGCCTACAACTTGAATAAAATTATCACTTTATTTAATATGTAAAAGCCGAACAGAAGTAACAATGAAAAAAACTGGAAACTACAATTATGAAAACAGGAAGAAAGAAAGAAAAGGCAGAGCTGGTTGTTCCGAACTACAAGCTCTTAGGCGTGCTGTCAGAACAGCAAGTGCAATTGTTGTTTCGAACAGCAAGCCAGCGCTTGCTGTACTGAACAACAAGCTCTTAGGCTTGCTGTTCCGAACAGCAAGCTCTTAGGCTTTGAGACGACCGGAACTTCCCCGTGAAGGAAAGCACGGATTGAATTGAGAACAAGCCATATCGGAACGCAAACAGAAGAACATTTCATTGTTAATTACAACAATTTCACCAGAATACAAGAATATACAGAGTATGAATAAATATTATACATCAGAGGAATATCAGAGATTTAAATACATTACTGCAGTGGAAAAATAATACAATACATAACTGAAAGAGATATACGGATATAGAGCTCTCTGGATATCATTCCAGCTGTAAACCAGGTTCCTGTGAATATAAATCTGCAAAACCAAAACTACTAGCTGCCCATGTGGAAAATAGGGGCACCCAGAGTTTAGGTTAAAACAATAAACTCCAGGTCAGTCATGTGACTGGTGTGAGAACTAAAACAGTTATTAATCTTTATTTTAAAGTTAGGTAAATCAAGTGACCACGCCGTATAACACGGAACGGGTTTCCTCCCAAGAATACAAGTGCATAAAACACAGCGCAATGCTAAATAAAGAACAGTGAAGCTATTATAAGACCCAACTCCCATCACACAATGCAACACAAGCCGGAGGATAGGGTTTTACCTTATAATAGCCAAAGAATGCTTGATACGCTAAATTTCATCTTTTATTACAATAAGTGTGTAGTATCAAAACAATTTCAATCATAAGTATCAATCCTAGACGGCATAAGTGCCCTATACCACTATGTCGCCATGTATAGGTATACAATCAAAACCACAATGTCACGTATTGGAAGTTGGATTTCCATCTGTGAACCAAGGCAAGGGATTGTCTTTACCGAATTCGAGACTCTCTAGCCCGAGCCTCAGGAACAGAATGCATCGTCCCTTAGGAGCCACAGGGTCGGTCCACTCGATGTGGATTAAAAAAAACCTGAACCCTACGTCTCCCTGCCCTATGGGGCATAAATGAGTCCAATGACTCCATCGGTCCCGGATCGACCGATATATCCGAGGCGCCTCACATTCCAACAACCACATAAGTCAAACTCGTCAAGGCGTGTAAAACCACTGACGCCACTTCTAGCTAGAAAGAGACGCACGGTCTCCCTGGATCCTTCTCACGTTTCTGGTTCACACCGGTGTGTGAGGCTCGCGAAATAATGCCATACACAAAGCTATGCCACACAGGCCGTGCTTTGATCATCAACCACAAGACTTTTCTTTTCAATAGAAGCCTTGCTCAATTGCCACTTAGGCATGCCACATAGGCAATCCACTCCATGCGACTGATGTCCATCGATTTACAACCTCTGATCCCGTACGTCTCAGAGAAGGGTGAAGTAAGGGAATAAATTCCCCTTCACTAGGCAAATGTATATTTAATAGAGATCAATCGACACAGAGAAAAATCCAATGTCAGACACACAGTCCATACAAGTTCGTTCTGGGTCTGAACGAAACCGGAGGAACCTTATTCCTTGCATATCCATCAATCTCCAAGTACGTCTGGACGATCACCAACTGATTCCCTCCTCTTGGGTGTACAGCCCAATCAAGATCATCAGTAATTATCCAAATGATGTGAAGATCTCCGGTCTTCGACCACCGTCTTCATCCTCGACACATCGTCGAATCAGTTATTCAGAATGGGATAACCCGGTCTTTCTGAATAACTCGCTTATATAATAAACAAGTGTTACACAAACACAACATACGCCTCATTCCAATTTGGAATATTATTTCATTCAAATATTCTTATATTTGGGAAAGGTTCCCATTAATTTTATCAAAGATAAATTCCTTAAATTTATTCTTTAATCTTCCTTTGAATATCAATTCAAACCAAATTATGGTTTATCCAAGCTAGTCGGGATTAGCGAACTTTACCGAAGTAATCACTTGTTAAATTTCCCAACCCCAACCTATTCATCCCATGAAGTAAAACTGGTAATACTTCATATCTAACACCACGGTGTTATTGGTAAATTCAATTACCATTTCACATTCAAATCTAATTAAAGATTTAACTACCGCCTGGAGCAAAACTGGTGATACTCCATTCTCGATAATTTCAATCTAATTAAAGATTCATTAAAACTCCACTTGATTTTAATCTTCCCAAAAATCAATATCAGTGATTGTTTAGTTTGGGAAATCATATCCTGTCTTTAACTGGGTTAAAGAACCAATGTCATTTAAAATATGGTTCACAATAAACCCAAAATCACATTCCATTAATTATCGGGTTAAAGAACAAGTGTTATTTAAAACACCGTTCACGATAAACCCAAAAATCAATTCAAATTCAATTCCAATTAAATATCATTTAATTGGTATACTTCATTAAATCTAAATAAAAAGATTTAATCTTTTTCTCAACTGGGTTTACGAACAGTGTTAATGAAGACACCATTCACGACAAACCCAAATCCCATTTGATATTAAATACAAGGCTCTGAATAGAAAATATATCGGCTTATATTCGATATCAAATTCTACGACCAACAAATATCGTATTGGAAATAACGATATAAATATACTTTCAAACTTCCATAACAATATCTGTATAATCACGAAATCCAACATCGAAATATTCCAAAGACAATTTCGATTCAAATCCATTTCCACTTTATATATTGGAAATTCTGGTTATTTTCAAAACCATTTCAAATCCACTTTATTTATTTTAAAAATAAATGGGATTATAATTCTAGTTCAAAACTAGTTAATTTCGATAAAAATCTATTTTTATCTTTTCAAATTTGGAATTTTTCATCCTAATTCTTCACTAATCCTTTCTTATGATTTTACACAAATTATTACAATTTTTAATAATTTTAGCAAGGCTCGTACAGTCGATTTCCATCAACGACCATCGAACTGCACTTACATCGACATTTTCCAAATTTGATTTGGCTATAATTCCAAATCCAACTGTTAGATTTCAAATCTCTAATATTCTTTAGAAAGCTCTTTTTGATACGAGCACAACGGTTTCGGTTTTAGGAGAATCCAACGGTCGGATCTCCTGTAATGTCCATTCGAAGTCAATGGTCGAAATTCACGAACTACCGCAGCGCTGCGCGTTCTATTCAAGCCATTCTATATATATAATATATATATTATATATATTTCGTCGATTTCCGTTTAGAACATATTTTATAAATCGTTTTAAATTCGTTTTCGAAACGATTTCAACTTCATATTCAATTTCGAATCAAAATTGAATATTCCACATCATCGATATACAAATGATAATATTTTCAAAACATTATATTTTGAAATCACTTCCTTTTCTATAACCATCATAAAAACGAATATAATCGATATAAATATCGTTCGCGTCAAAATGGCGCATATCTAACTAACATGGCTTTATATATTTCAATAACTTCGTTATTCTATTAAACAAATGAATATTTTCTTCAACACATGAATATATATTTATATTCAACACATGAATATATATTTTATTCAACACATGAATATATATTTTATTCAACACATGAATATATATTTTTATTCAACACATGGATATATATTTTATTCAACACATGAATATATATTTTTATTCAACACATGAATATATATTTTTATTCAACACATGAATATATATTTTATTCAACACACGAATATTTATTTTTATTCAACACATGAATATTTATTTTATTCAACACATGAATTTTCTTTCTATTCAACACATGAATTTTCTTTCTATTCAACACATGAATTTTTATTTATTCTATTCAACACATGAATTTTCTTTCTATTCAACGCATGAATTTTCTTTCTATTCAACACATGAATTTTTATTCTATTCAACACATGAATTTTTATTTTATTCAACACATGAATTTTCTTTTATAATGTTCCTTATTTTTCCAATTGGAATGAGGCCCAATCAATTACCATATAATGTTAATTATATGGATTCCCTAAAACACATGTATATAATAGCAACGATAAATCATCAACCATCATCTAGAGTGCACCACACAAGTGCATAAGCATTAAATATAAATAATTAACGCTTACACAGTCTGTCAACCCATTGATTGACATACAACTAAACAATCGGGATTAGTGTATGTCAAATATCATCCCAATACCCGTGTGAGGGTTTCAAATCATCAAACACATATTTTTATTTGTGCAGTTGGGCGATGTGTAAAATTTATCGTCCCAGTCAATATCAGTCAAATGGGTGTGCATAAACAAACCGTCCGATTTGTTTATAATTATTTATTTTATATACACGTTAAAAATTATATTTTTAACTATAAAATATTTTCAGCTATAAAATATTTTATTCCATTCCACATCACACAATCAACTTTCACAACATATCAACTAAACAAACAAGTCATCCATGGTCTGTGGACAACAGGTGCTGCCAAGCACCGTCTGCATCCTAGTATATATTTCAACTAGAAATAAAATTAAAAGTGAGAAGTCCTCACTGAGGGTTCCACTCCTCCATTCTTTATTTCAGAACGATCTGGATTCTGTTTTGCTTCCAGTCAGTTCCACCGAAATCTGTTTCACGCGGTTCACGTTAAAAATCATATTTTTATTGCTACTTCATATATATATAAATCGAATTTTTATCCTATTGCTACGTATATAAAGATTAAATTTTTACTATCTATATAATATAAAAATCATATTTTTGTTCGTTCTATAATATAAAAATCATATTTTTATTCTTTCTATAATATAAAAATCATATTTTTATTACTTCTATAATATAAAAAATCATATTTTTATTATCTCTATAATATAAAAATCGTATTTTTATCCTTCTTATAATATAAAAATCATATTTTTACTATCTTTATAATATAAAAATCATATTTTTATCCTTCCTATAATATAAAAATCATATTTTTACTATCTCTATAATATAAAAATCATATTTTTATTATGCTACTTATATATAAAAATTATATTTTTATATAAATAGAAATCATAACTTTACCTAAATAAAAATCAAAGCTTTATCATGTTAAAAATCACAACTTTGTGATGTTAAAAACCTCAACTTTGTGATGCTAAAAATCACAACTTTATGATGTTGAAGATCACTACTTTACTTTATAGAAATCTGATCTTTATAAAATGTTTTTCTATAAATTAAACTGATTTTATATACCCTTTTTAAAATTAATTACCCTATATAAATAAAAATAAATAAAAAGGAGAAGCTTACTAGGTTTTTGGGAGGTGTCGATGGCCATTGTGGAGCAGCAGGCGGCAGGGGAGTCGCGGGTGTGGCAGGTGGTGGCGCCAACTCGGGGATGGCGGCTGTGGGCTTTGTTGCATTGGGTGGTGGCTGTTTTCGATTGGGGATGGGGGTTTAGGGCATTGGGTTGTTCAAATCGAGAGAGGAGGAAGAAGGAGGCGCGGAGGAGCTTCGCTAGGGGCGGCGGCGGCCACTGCTGGGCGCGGCAGCGGGCATCAATGGGAGGGTGTCCATTTCCGTCGTTCGTGTTTCATTTTTTATCTCATTTTTTTTTACTGAGTGAAGAGAGGGAGATAATATATATATAAATATATAATAATATTATTTAATTTCCTTGAAGGTTGACTTTTTATTCGACCTCCAAATCGAACCCACCGACTGTTTCCCCTAGCTAATTACCCCCATTTTGAATGCAATGGGATATGTCCCGTAAGCTGGTTCGACTGTTTCGATCAGTTTCTATCAAAATCAAAATATAAATCTATATATTGAATTTGAACGTACATTTCAATTTATCAGGGCCACATACGGACTCTAAAAATTCCCGATTTTTTTTTCTAGCTTCTTATTGACGATACAGTCCTAACAAAACTAATTTCATCAAATTCCGAGACCGTTTGAAAAATGGCCATTTTCTGGTCGATCGAAATTGACTGAAACTGTTAAAACACATTTAACTTCACCACGCTCACATGTTGATTCGAAAAATTACGAATTTTGGAATCTAGCAATAATTCGACATCCTGGATCCAACAAAAGTGGTTTCGTCGAAAACCGAGGTCGTTTGCAAAATTTCCATTTTTAAGGGCTTAAAATTCCATAGCGACTATTCTGAATTTTCAACTAGGCATAACTTTTTATCCCCGCTATGAAATTTTGATTTTTCGGATTCGTTGGAAAGATATTTCCAATTAGATTCTAATATTTTTGGTTTCACTAAAATCTGGCTTACTTTGAATCATGTACATTCATTTGAAATTCAAAATCGAATTTTCAAACTACCGCGCCATTTTCAATTCCTTTTATATTTAAAATAAAGTATTTATATTCTAACGATGATTCAAATAAACATATACTCGTCGTTATTATTTAAAATAATTCATTTTAAATACCCAAAATTCATCAAAATTGCCAAAATTAAAATTTTAAATTCGCTCAGATTTCCGGGTCATTACAATCTCCCCCACTTAAAACTTTTCGTCCTCGAAAAGGAGCAAAGCCGAAAGTTGTTTAACTAATCAATTCAACTTTCATTATTTTCATTACGGCTTAAGTTCTTCAACTTTTCAGTTTTTAAAAACTTTTTAAATTTTTCAAAAATTTGGCTAACACCCTAAATTTTCGAAAATTTTCGCTATAACCTCCCCTGCACCGGGAGCTTCGGGATATTTCAAATAGCCTCCTATGGCCCTCACCATTCCAAAAAGAAAAAGAAATAGCCAAGCGGCTAGCCAACTAGCTCATAAAATCATCAAAAACCCAAGAAATACAATAAACATGTACCTATTTGTCGGGCAAACAATTTTATTCCTCTTCTCTAGCCTCTTTGCTATTACCTGTTCAATGTAAGTACGTGCACATATATGTATTTCCAAACAATTCTCAAGTCAGTCCAATATTTGGTACAATTTGTTCTAGATGGTTAAAAATATCAAACCAATAATCAAACAACACAACCATCAATCCATTAGTGAATTAATGTTTCAAATTCATAATTTTGATACATATACAGAAAATCATGTTTTTGATGCCAATTCACAACAATTGCCCTATCTAGTTTTGGTTCTCACACTAGTCAATTGGAAATATATAGAAATCCCACTTTCGAAACTCGAACACTAATGCTGATGATGTCTAGACTATCATCAGAATCATCTTCGGGCGACTAGTGTGTGATTCTATATCTATCCAGTATATTAGAACTTCAAATACACGCGGATCAGACGCATACGCAAAATTTTATATACTTGATTGTCCAAATCAATACAAATAAATATTCAAATACGAATAATTGAATTTAATTTTTCAAAAAAAAAAATTCTGTTTTCAATTTTATTTCAAAAACATCACTCTTCACACTTGTTCTAGGATACTGCTGATCCCATCTCTAACGAGTCATTCTCATTGGATATTACTAATCCAATCTCTGATGAATTCTTTTGTTTGGTTCTAACTTGTCTTGTTCTCCAAGCTCTGTAAACCAAAGCTCTGATACCAAACTGAGACGACCCGAACTTCCTCGTGAAGGAAAGTACAGATTGAATTGAGAACAAGCCACATCGGAACACAAACAGAAGAACATTCCATTGTTAATTACAACAATTTCACCATAATACAAGAATATACATAGTATGAATAAATATTATACATCAGAGAAATATCAGAGATTTAAATACATTACTATAGCGGAAAAATAATACAATACATAACTGAAAGAGATATACGGATACAGAGCTTTCCAGATATCATTCCAGCTGTAAACCAGGTTCCTGTGAATATAAATCTACAAAACCAAAACTACTAGCTGCCCATGTGGAAAATAGGGGCACCCAGAGTTTAGGTTAAAACAATAAACACCAGGTCAGTCATGTGACTGGTGTGAGAACTAAAACAGTTATTAATCTTTATTTTAAAGTTAGGTAAATCAAGGGACCACACTGTATAACACGGAACGGGTTTCCTCCCAAGAATACCAGTGCATAAAACACAGCGCAATGCTAAATAAAGAACAATGAAGCTATTATAAGACCCAGTTCCCATCACACAATGCAACACAAGCCGGAGGATAGGGTTTTACCTTATAATAGCCAAAGAATGCTTGATACGCTAAATTTCATCTTTTATTACTATAAGTGTGTAGTGTCAAAACAATTTCAATCATAAGTATCAATCATAGACGACATAAGTTCCTCATACCACTATGTCGCCATGTATAGGTATACAATTAAAACTACAAAGTCATGTATTGGAAGTTGGATTTCCATCTGTGCACCAAGGCAAGGGATCGTCCTTACCGAATTCGAGACACTCTAGCCCGAGCCTCAGGAACAGAACGCATCGTCCCTTAGGAGCCACAGGGCCGGTCCACTCGATGTGGATTAAACAAAACCCTGAACACTACATCTCCCCGCCCTATAGGGCATAAATGAGTCCAGTGACTCCATCGGTCCCGGATCGACCGATATATCCGAGGCGCCTCGCATTCCAACAGCCCTATAATTCAAACTCGTCAGGGCATGTAAAACCACTGACGCCACTTCTAGCTAGAAAGAGACGCACGTTCTCCCTAGATCCTTCTCCCGTTTCTAGTTCACACCGGTGTGTGAGGCTCGCGAAATAACGCCATACACAAAGCTATGCCAAACAGGCCGTGCTTCAATCATCAACCACAAGACTTTGCTTTTCAACAAAAACCTTGCTCAATTGCCACTTAGGCATGCCAGACAGGCAATCCACTCCATGCGACTGATGTCCATCAACATACAACCTCCGATCTTGTACGTCTCAAAGAAGGGTGAAGTAAGGAAACAAATTCCCCTTCACCAGGAAAATGTATATTTAATAGAGGTCAATCGACACAGAGAAAAATCCAATGTCAGACACACAGTCCATACAAGTTCATTCTGGGTCTGAACGAAACCGGAGGAACCTTATTCTTCGCATATCCATCGATCTCCAAGTACGTCTGGACGATCACCAACTGATTCCCTCCTCTTGGGTGTACAGCCCAATCAAGATCATCAGTAATTATCCAAATGATGTGAAGACCTCCGGTCTTCGACCACCGTCTTCATCCTCGACACATCGTCGAATCAGTTATTCAGAATGGGATAACCCGGTCTTTCTGAATAACCCGCGTATATAATAAACAAGTGTTACACAAACACAACATACGCCTCATTCCAATTCGGAATATTATTTTATTCAAATATTCTTATATTTTGGGAAAGGTTCCCATTAATTTTATCAAAGATAAATTCCTTAAATTTATTCTTTAATCTTCCTTTGAATATCAATTCAAACCAAATTATGGTTTATCCAAGCTAGTCGGGATTAGCGAACCTTATCGAAGTAATCAATTGTCAAATTTCCCAACCACAACCTATTCATCCCATGAAGTAAAACTTGTAATACTTCATATCTAACACCACGGTGTTATCGGTAAATTCAATTACCATTTCACGTTCAAATCTAATTAAAGATTTAACTATCGCCTGGAGCAAAACTGGTGATACTCCATTCTCGATCATTTCAGTCTAATTAAAGATTCATTAAAATTCCACTTGGTTTTAATCTTCCCAAAAATCAATATCATTGATTGTTTAATTTGGGAAATCATATCCTGTCTTTAACTGGGTTAAAGAACCAATGTCATTTAAAACATGGTTCACGATAAACCCAAAATCACATTCCATTGATTATTGGGTTAAAGAACAAGTGTTATTTAAAACACCGTTCACGCCCAAAAATCAATTCAAATTCAAAATATCATTTAATTGGTATCCTTCATTAAATCTAAATAAAAAGATTTAATCTTTTTCTCAACTGGGTTTAAGAACAGTGTTAATGAAGACATCATTCACGACAAACCCAAATCCCATTTGATATTAAATACAAGGCTCTGAATAGAAAATATATCGGCTTATATTCGATATCAAATTCTACGACCAACAAAGATCATATTGGAAATAACGATATAAATATATCTTTCAAACTTCCATAACAATATCTGTATAATCACGAAATCCAACATCGAAACATTCCAAAGACAATTTCGATTCAAATCCATTTCCACTTTATATATTGGAAATTCTGGTTATTTTCAAAACCATTTCAGATCCACTTTATTTATTTTAAAAATAAATGGGATTTTAATTCTACTTCAAAACTAGTTCATTTCGATAAAAATCTATTTTTATCTTTTCAAATTTGTTTTTCATCCCAATTCTTCACAAATCCTTTCTTATGATTTTACACAAATTATTACTATTTTTAATAATTTTATCAAGGCTCGTACAGTCGATTTCCATCAATGGCCATCGATCTGCACTTACAACGACCTTTTCCAAATTTGATTTGGACATAATTCTAAATCCAACCGTTAGATTTCAAATCTCTGATATTCGTTAGAAAGCTCTTTTCGATACAAACGCAACAGTTCCGGTTTTAGGAGAATCTGACGGTGGATCTCCCGTAATGACCGTTCGAAGTCAATGGTCGAAATTCGCGAACTACCGCAGCGCAGCGCGTTCTATTCAGCCATTCTATATATATAATATATATTATATATATTTCGTCGATTTCCTTTTTAAAACGTATTTTATAAATCGTTTTAAATTCGTTTTTGAAACGATTTCAACTTCATATTCAATTTCAAATCAAAATTGAATATTCCACATCATCGATATACAAATGATAATATTTTCAAAACGTTATATTTTGAAATCCCTTCCTTTTCTCTAATCATCATAAAAACGAATATAATCGATATAAATATCATTCGCGTAAAAATGGCGCATATCTAACCAACATGGCTTTATATATTTCAATAACTTCGTTATTCTATTAAAAAAATGAATATTTTCTTCAACACATGAGTATATATTTATATTCAACACATGAATATATATTTTATTCAACACATGAATATATATTTTATTCAACACATGAATATATATTTTTATTCAATACATGGATATATATTTTATTCAACACATGAATATATATTTTTATTCAACACATGAATATATATTTTTATTCAACACATGAATATATAATTTATTCAACACATGAATATTTATTTTTATTCAACACATGAATATTTATTTTATTCAACACATGAATTTTCTTTCTATTCAACATAAGAATTTTTATTCTATTCAACACATGAATTTTCTTTCTATTCAACACATGAATTTTCTTTCTATTCAACACATGAATTTTTATTCTATTCAACACATGAATTTTTATTATATTCAACACATGAATTTTCTTTTATAATATTCCTTATTTTCCCAATTGGAACGAGGCCCAATCAATTACCATATAATGTTAATTATATGGATTCCCTACAACACATGTATATAATAGCAGCGATAAATCATCAAACATCATCCAGAGTGCACCACACAACTGCATAAGCATTAAATATAAATAATTAATGCTTACACAGTCGGTCAACCCATCGATTGACATACAACTAAACAATCGGGATTAGTGTATGTCAAATATCATCCCAATACCCGTGTGGGGGTTTCAAATCAACAAACACAGATTTTTATTTGTGCAGTTGGGCGATGTGTAAAATTTATTGTCCCAATCAATATCAGTCAAATGGGTGTGCATAAACAAACCGTCCGATTTGTTTACAATTATTTATTTTATCTACACGTTAAAAATTATATTTTTTACTATAAAATTTTTTCAACTATAAAATATTTTATTCCATTCCACATCACACAATCAACTTTCACAACACATCAATTAAACAAACAAGTCATCTATGGTCTGTGGACAACGGGTGTTAGGTGCTGCTAAGCACCGTCTGCATCCTAGTATATAATTCAACTAGAAATAAAATTAAAAGTGAGAAGTCCTCACCTAGGGTTCCACTCCTCCATTCTTTATTACAGAACGATCTGGATTCGGTTTTACTTCCAGTCAGTTCCATCGAAATCTGTTTCACGTGGTTCACGTTAAAAATCCTTTTTTTATTGCTACTTTATATATATATATATATATATATAAATCGAATTTTTATCCAATCGCTACATATATAAAGATTAAATTTTTACTATCTATATAATATTAAAATCATATTTTTTGTAACGACACGGATTTCGCACGGACCTAATCGATTGCTAAATCGACCAAGACCGTTCGACTCCCGCATAAGCTAACTCCGGGTATACAACACATCAGAACAAATAACAGAAGACTTCTATAAACATCATAATAATGTTACATCAGAGCACAGAATATCAGAGTATATCGAAATACAATCAATACAACGGAAAATGATTTTACAATAAATGTAATACAATGCACAGCGGAAATAAATAAATATCACAACGGAAGACGATAAACGCTCTGGCCACAGCTTTAAGCTTCGATCCAGAGTCCGGCTCATATATCTGCAAAATAAACTACTCGACTGCCCGTGTGGAAAATAGGGGCACCCGAGTTTGCAAGGGAAAAGTAAACTACAGGTCAGTCATGGGACTGGTGTGAGAACTTTAAACAGTTATAATTAACTTATTTAATAATATGGCATATCACGGGACCACGCCGCTAACGCGGAACGGGTTTACCCCCATGAATGCCAGTGTATAAACAACAATCAATATAGATATATGGATCTACTATGCATCAATCAACATGCAATATCCCAATCTACCCACTTAGATTAATCACTACACTTAGATTTTCCAAATCCAATTCAATTTACAGAAATTATTCCTTTGGATTATATTCCCGATTTCTTGTTTCAAATCATTTGAAATACCTATCTAACTTTCTATATCAAAGTAGATTTCACTTCGGGATCTCAAATCAAATCGTTTGGAAATATGAATTTCGAAACATAACAATGCATACAAACAAGTATGCAACCAAATATCATGCTCCCCATCGACAAGGCAAAGGGTACGCACCTCGCAACTCGATATATAAATGTGCACCTACCCTAGGAGTAGGTTGCACCTACCATGCACCTACCCCACACAGGAGCAGGCTACACCAACCTCTCACCCATACTTTTAGTCTCAGGGTCACCTGACTCTTTAGCCACATACTAAATCATTTCATATCCCGAAGTAGAGAAAATCATTTCACAACATAATAATCACAAGTACTTTC
The DNA here is from genome assembly GCA_030737875.1 of Allium sativum. Classification (NCBI taxonomy): domain Eukaryota; kingdom Viridiplantae; phylum Streptophyta; class Magnoliopsida; order Asparagales; family Amaryllidaceae; genus Allium; species Allium sativum. The sequence continues at coordinate 557,021,958 of CM060915.1, forward strand.
AAAATATAGTACTTCACATCAGTAATTCACACGTATGATCAGTCACTATTAATCACATAACCTTTGAGCTCGTACGTCTCAAAGAAGGTTGTTAAGCAAGAGAATAAATTCTCCGCCACCAAACAGATACATCATCAATAGCAACTAATTGAATATGCGATGAACCACAATGTAACACATAATACAATTCTAAATCATTTAGAAATCATTGGGTTTTGGACCTCGAAATCCTTTCTGTTTATAAAACATTCCCTGTCCAAAATCGGGAATATACTTCTTTTCCCTTAAGAAAATTATATCATTTCACAATCATTCTTTAAATTTGAAATGAACACAACATCGCTAAACACCTTATCGTCAAATCGTGAAGTGTTTCACAAGGTGTTAGCACACAGATATTTCTACCCAACCCAATGCTAAATGTAAAAGCAGATTTTGCTCATAAACTGGTCGAGCACAATCCAAAAAATCAATCAATCAATCAAATTTGACATTAAATATAAGGTTTTGAATAGAGATAGTATTGACTTATATTCAACATCAAATCCTGAAACCAACAGATATCATATCGGGAATAACGATATCGATATCTTCCAAATTCCCATCACAATATCTGTATAATCACGAAATCCAATATCGAAAATATCCAAAGATAATTTCAATTCAAATCCAATCCAATTTATTTATTTATAACCATTGGATTATTTTTCTAGTTAATAACTAGTTCGTTTTGATAAAAATATATTTTTATCTTTTCAAATATGGAAATTTTCATTCCAATTCTTCCCAATTCATTTCTTATGATTTTACACAAATTATTACTATTTTTAATAATTTTATCAAGGCCCGTACAGTCGATTTCCACCAATGGCCATCGAACTACACTTACAACGACCTTTTCCAAATTTGATTTGGACATAATTCCAAATCCAACTGTTAGATTTCAAATTTCTCATATTCATTTGAAAGATCATTTCAATACGAACCCAACGGTTCTGCTTTCAGGAGAATCTGACGGTCGAATCTCCCGTAATGTCCATTCGAAGTCAATGGTCGAAATTCGCGAACTGCCGCAGCGCGGCGCGTTCTATTCAGGCCATTATATTATATATAATATATATTTTATATATTTCATCGATTTCCTTTTAAAACGTATTTTATAAATCGTTTTAAATTCGTTTTCAAAACGATTTCAACTTCATATTCAATTTCTAACCAAAATTGAATATTCCATATACACGATAATTTTATACAGTATATATATACGTTAAAAATTATATTTTTAACAATCAAATCATTTTCACATTTCATATATATATATATCGTTTTCATTTCATATATATTTCGTTTTCACATTTTATATATATCGTTTTCATTTCATATATATATATATATATATATATATATATATTTTTCACATTTCATATATATAATATTTTCACTTTCAATATATACGATATTTTCACTTTTCAATATATACGATATTTTCACTTTCAATATATACGATATTTTCACTTTTCATATATATAATATTTTCACTTTTCATATATATATATATATAATATTTTCACTTTCATATATATATATATATATATTTCACATCAATTTTCACACAGAATACAACCAAACGAACGAACAAGTCGTCCATGGTCTGTGGACGACGGGGAACAGTTCATATATGAAGTTATGAAATAAATAACTGTACAGAAAATTTAAAGTGAGAGAATTCTCTCATTGGTTTTTATTTTGGAATTTCTGAATTTCTGTTTGGATTTTAATTTGCCCCAAATTCTGCTTTGCTCAGTTTCAGTCCTGGTCAATTCTGAAACGTAGAATTCGATGAGACGATTCCAACGCAACTTGGTTTGTGCAAATCTGATGTCATATGAAGAAAATATGGCAGTTTAAATTTTAATTCCCTTAATTACATAATTGAATATATAATTAATTCCCTTAATAACCTTGTCTTCCCCAATTTACTTCAGGTTTCCTCGTTCAAACAAAAACCGATTTGCACCGCCTTACTTCTCTCATCGTAGCAACCAACTCCGATCACCGGAGTACAATCAGTGACCCCTGGTCGGCGCGCCTCACGTTGCTCCTCCATTCACCATGCCCTTGACGAACTCAGACCCCCACAGCCTCATAGAAATGCGAACGAAGTGGCTGGGTTTAAGCTCGAAAATCGAGCGACATCCCCAATGAATCGCGATCAAAATGGTATCAGGTTAAAGTGCTTAGGAATCCCTATCATTTTGTTTTGGAGGTTTGCTCTGAAATCGCGTGTGGGTGAAGCGGTTTGGGATCGAACGCTGGAGCTTTTCATTCGTTCGTATTTGACTGGCGGCGGCTCTCTTATGAAGTTAGGGTTTAGTTGACTTGAATATATATATAATATTATATTATATTTAATTCGTTTTAAAAGTTAAAACATCACGAGCTCCAAATCAAACCAAACGACTGTCGCCCCTAGCTAAATACCCCCATTCCAAACACAATGGGATATGTTTCATTAGCCAATTATATCGTTTTGATCATTTTTCACGAAAATTAAAATATAAATCAATGTATATTTAATTTAAATGTACATTTTAATTTACCGGGCCCACATACGGGCTTTAAAATTTCTAGAAAAAATATTTCTAGCCTCGTGATTGACGACATGGTCCTAAAAAAAACTAATTTCTTCAAATTCTGAGACCGTTTGAAAAATGGCCAATTTCTGGTCGACCCAAATTGACTGAAACTGTTAAAACACGTTTAACTTCGCCACGCTCACATATTGACTCAGAAAATTATGAATTTTGGAACCTAGGAATAATTTGACATCACGGATCGAACAAAAGTGGTTTCGTCGAAAACCGAGGTCGTTTTCAAAATTTCCATTTTTAAGGGCCTTTGTATATATTAAAATATATATAAATTCCACAGCGACTTTTTTGAATTTTAAACTGGACATATCTTTCAACTTCTAAAGTGAAATCTAAGTTTCTTACATCTGTTAGAAAGATATGATTAAACAGATTCAAATATTTCTTGTTTCGTTTAATTCTGACTTATATTGAATCCTGTATATTCATTTGAAATTCGAATTCGAATTTTCGAACTACCGCGCCATTTCAGGCTCGATATAAAATTAAAATAAAATTATTCGTTTTAACTTCGTCGAAAATAAATTTTTCGTCGTTATTATTTAAAATAATTCATTTTAAATGTTCAAAATTCAATAAAATCGCCAAAATAAAAATTTTAAATTGGCCCAGAATTTCCGGGTTGTTACAATCTCACCCACTTAAAACTTTTCGTCCTCGAAAAGGAACGTAGCCGAAAGTTGTTTCACAAATCTACTCAACTTCCGGTATTTTCACTACGGCTTAAGTTCTTCAACTTTTCAAATTTTTCAAAAATTTGGCTAACACCCTGTTTTTTTGAAAAATTTCGCCACAACCTCCCGTGCACCGGGGACTTCGGAATATTTCATATAGCCTCCCATGGCCTTCTTCCATCCAAAAGAAAAAGAAAAAGCCAAGCGGCTAGCCAATCAGCTCCTAAAATCATCATCACCCAAACAAAACAGTAAATTATGGTAAATATGTAACTATTTGTCGAGTAAACAATTTTATTTCTCTGCTCCAGCCTCCTTGCTATGACCTGTTCAATGGATACACATGTATACGCATGCAATTACGTACAATTTTCAATTCAGTTCAACATTTGTTCAATTTGGCTAAATGGTTCAAAATTCTAATTAATTAACCAAAAATCAAACAACAATCAAAAATCAATTTATTGATTAACTTTTCAAATATATAACTTTATATATACTCAAAAATCCTATTTTTATAAGATCAGATTACATATATAATCACAAATACGTTATTTATAAAAATATAACTCTCAACTCATTCTGGGGCATTTTTAACCCCAACTCTTATGAGACGCTCATTCTACAATGCTACTGATTCTATCTCTAATTAGGACTCTTCAATAGGATATTACTAATCCTACCTATGATGAGTCTTTTGTTCAGTTCTAATGAGTTGTACCCCAAAGATTTGAGTTTAACCAAAGCTCTGATACCAGCTGTAATGACACGGATTTCGCCCGGACCTAATCGATCGCTAAATCAACCAAGACCGTTCGATTCCCGCATACGCTAACTCTGGGTATACAACACATCAGAACAAATAACAGAAGACTCCTATAAACGTCAGAATAATGTTACATCAGAGTATATCGAAATATAATCAATACAGTGGAAGATGATTTTACAATAAATGTAATTGTTTGACATTGAAAAATGTTTATTTTATGACTCTTATGCTTTATCTTTTGTAAATAAATAAATGATACTTTGGGTATTTTTTATGTGTTTTTACAGATTTCAAGCGTTGCCTCCTTCAATTCAAATCAAAGGCCAACTACAAGAAAGAGCTACTTCCTCACATCAAATTCATTTCAATTGCAAAAGAAGTAGTAGCTCACTGGTAAAGGCATAGGAATTGGTGCTGAGAGACCTGAGTTCGAACCCCATCAAGCTCACTTTTTGCCAAAGAAACGGAGCGCGTTCACACTGGCCCTTTGCTTTGAGAAATATTTGGATTAGTGTTATGTTATATATATACATACACATATTCATGTGTATGTATGATGTGCACCAATTAACATTTCAGCAATAGCCATATTCTTATCATGGAATTAAATTCAAATCATTCAATTTCAATTAGAAGAATTTCTGATTGAATTGTTGCCAAGAAGAAAAATCAATTTTGAAGATTTTATCTTATATTGCCTTTGGAGTCTGATAAGCGTCCTTGTTTGGAAGAATTAATTGCAATCTTTTATCAATCAATTAGCCACATGGGAGAATTGAAAGATATGGAAAATATTTACCATGATATGCCCAGATTTTCTCCAATCAAGTTAGTCAAGGAAGGCAAGAGATAATCGTCAATGAGGAGGCCCATTTATTCATAGACCTAATTATGGTTTTCCCATTCTCATCTATAAATATGTGTTGTAACCATTCTAAAAATCATTCATTCTTCTGTACTCTCTTTTAGTTTTAATAAAGCTTTCTTTTCTTTAGTTCCTGCATTTTATTTTCGTGGCAAATTGTGTTGTCTAGTCAATTAGATTTGCTAGAACACAATTTGCTATTGCTTCTATTTTTCTTACTAGTGATTGACCGTCTGATTAGATTCAGCGGTAATCCTAGTTTTCATTTTCAGTTGTTGATTTCTTTTCTGCAATTTTATTTCCAGTGTTCTATTTTATTTTAATCATTGAATTTATTACAGATCCGATTAGATTCGAATCTGTAGTGAATTTAAATGCATCTTTTATTCGTAGTTTCAGTTTTTATTTTGCTTGCGAAAAAAATCAACCTCTAAGCTTTGTCTAACTCGCCCAAGAGATTAGATAAATAATTGATTTAATCCACCTCCCTGTGTTCGACCTGTATGCTACACACCTGTATGCTTGCAGAATTTAATTTAAATGTCGCGCTTTTCTAATTCATAGACTAGCGTCGATCAGTAATACAATGCATAGAGGAAATAAACAAATATCACAACGGAAGACGATAAACGCTCTGGACACAGCGTTAAGCTTCGATCCAGAGTCCTACTCATATATCTGCAAAATAAACTACTCGACTGCCCGTATGGAAAATAGGGGCACCCGAGTTTGCAAGGGAAAAGCAAACTACAGGTCAGTCATGAGACTGGCGTGAGAACTCTAAACAGTTATAATTAACTTATTTAATAATATGGCATATCACGGGACCACGCTGCTAACACGGAACGGGTTTACCACCATGAATGCCAGTGTATAAACAACAATCAATATAGATATATGGATCTATTATGCATCAATCAACATGCAATATCCCAATCTACCCATTTAGATTAATCACTACACTCAGATTTTCCAAATCCAATTCAATTTAAAGAAATTATTCCTTTGGATTATATTCCCGATTTCTTATTTCAAATCATTTGAAATACCTATCTAACTTTCTATATCAAAGTAGATTTCACTTCGGGATCTCAAATCAAATCGTTTGGAAATATGAATTCTGAAACATAACAATGCATACAAACAAGTATGCAACCAAATATCGTGCTCCCCATCGACAAGGCAAAGGGTACGCACCTCACAACTCGATATATAAATGTGCACCTACCCCACATAGGAGCAGGCTACACCAACGATGCACCTACCCCACACAGGAGCAGGCTACACCGACCTCTCACCCATACTTTTAGTCTCAGGGTCACCCGACTCTTTAGCCACATACTAAATCATTTCATATCCCGAAGTAGAGAAAATCATTTCACAACATAATAATCACAAGTACTTTCAAAATATAGTACTTCACATCAGTAATTCACACATATGATCAGTCACTACTAATCACATAACCTTTGAGCTCGTACGTCTCAAAGAAGGGTGTTAAGCAAGAGAATAAATTCCTCCACCAAACAGATAAATCATCAATAGAAACTAATCGAATATGCGATGAACCACAATGTAACACATTATACAATTCTAAATCATTTTAGAAATCATCGGGTTTTGGGCCTCGAAATCCTTTCTGTTTTATAAAACATTTTTATAAAATATTCCCTGTCCAAAATCGGGAATATACTTCTTTTCACTTAAGAAAATTATATCTTTTCACAATCATTCTTTAAATTTGAAATGAACACAACATCGCTAAACACCTTATCGTCAAATCGTGAAGTGTTTCACATGGTGTTAACACACAGATATTTCTACCCAACCCAATGCTAAATGTAAAAGCATATTTTGCTCATAAACTGGTCGAGCACAATCCAAACAATCAATCAATCAATCAAATTTGACATTAAATATAAGGTTTTGAATAGAGATAGTATCGACCTATATTCAACATCAAATCCTGAAACCAACAGATATCATATCAGGAATAATGATATCGATATCTTCCAAATTCCCATCACAATATCTGTATAATCACGGAATCCAATATTGAAAATATCCAAAGATAATTTCAATTCAAATCCAATCCAATTTATTTATTTATAACCATTGGTTTATTTTTCTGGTTAATAACTAGTTCGTTTCGATAAAAATATATTTTTATCTTTTCAAATATGGAATTTTTCATCCCAATTCATTTCTTATGATTTTACACAAATTATTACTATTTTTAATAATTTTATCAAGGCCCATACATTCGATTTCCACCAATGGCCATCGAACTGCACTTACAACGACCTTTTCCAAATTTGATTTGGACATAATTCCAAATCCAACCGTTAGATTTCAAATTTCTCATATTCATTGGAAAGCTCTTTACGATACGAACCCAACGGTTCTGGTTTCAAGAGAATCTGACGGTAGGATCTCCCGTAATGTCCATTCGAAGTCAATGGTCGAAATTCGCGAACTGCCGCAGCGTGGCGCGTTCTATTCAGGCCATTATATATATATATATATATATATATATATAATATATTTCGTCAATTTCCTTTTAAAACGTATTTTATAAATCGTTTTAAATTCGTTTTCAAAACGATTTCAACTTCATATTCAATTTCTAATCAAAATTGAATATTCCATATACACGACAATTTTATACAGCGTATATATATGTTAAAAATTATATTTTTAACAATCAAATCATTTTCACATTTCATATATATATCATTTTCATTTCATATATATATCGTTTTCACATTTCATATATATATCGTTTTCATTTCATATATATATCATTTTCACATTTCATATATATAATATTTTCACTTTCAATATATACGATATTTTCACTTTTCAATATATACGATATTTTCACTTTTAATATATACGATATTTTCACTTTCAATACATACGATATTTTCACTTTTCATATATAAAATATTTTCACTTTTCATATATATATATATAATATTTTCACTTTCATATATATATATATATATATATTTCACATCAATTTTCACATAGAATACAACCAAACAAACGAACAAGTCGTTCATGGTCTGTGGACGACAGGGAACAGTTCATATATGCAGTTATGAAATAAATAACTATACAGAAAAATTAAAGTGAGAGAATTCTCACATTGATTTTTATTTCGGAATTTCTGAATTTCTGTCCGGATTTTACTTTGCCCCGGATTTTTCTTTGCTCAGTTTCAGTCCTGGTCAGTTCTGAAATGTAGAATTCGATGAGACGATTCCAACGCAAGTTGGTTTGTGCAAATCTGATGTCGTATGAAGAAAATATGGCAGCTTAAATTTTAATTCCCTTAATTACATAATTAAATGTATAATTAATTCCCTTAATAACCTTGTCTTCCCCAATTTACTTCAGGTTTCCTCGTTCAAACAAAAACCGATTTGCACCGCCTGACTTCCCTCATCGTAGCAACCAACTCTGATCACCGGAGTACAATCAGTGACCCCTGGTCGGCGCGCCTCACATTGCTCCTCCATTGATCATGCCCTTGACGAACTCGGACCCCCACAGCCTCCTAGAAATGTGAATGAAGTGGCTGGGTTTAAGCTCGAAAATCGAGCGACATCCCCAATGAATCGCGATCAAAATGGTATCAGGCTAAAGTGCTCAGGAATCCCTATCATTTTGTTTTGGAGGTTTGCTCTGAAATCGCGTGTGGGTGGAGCGGTTTGGGATCGAACGTTGGAGCTTTTCATTCATTCGTATTTGACTGGCGGCGGCTCTCTTATGAAGTTAGGGTTTAGTTGACTTGAATATATATAATATTATATTTAATTCGTTTTAAAAGTTAAAACATCACGAGCTCCAAATCAAACCAAACGACTGTCGCCCCTAGCTAAATACCCCCATTCTGAACACAATGGGATATGTTTCATTAGCCAATTCTATCGTTTTGATCATTTTTCATCAAAATTAAAATATAAATCAATGTATATTTAATTTAAACGTACATTTTAATTTACCGGGCCCACATACGGACTTTAAAAATTCTAGAAAAATTATTTCTAGCCTGGTATTGACGACACGGTCCTAACAAAACTAATTTCGTCAAATTCTGAGACTGTTTGAAAAATGGCCAATTTCTGGTCGACCCAAATTGACTGAAACTGTTAAAACACGTTTAACTTCACCACGCTCACATATTGACTCAGAAAATTATGAATTTTGGAACCTAGCAATAATTTGACATCACGGATCGAACAAAAGTGGTTTCGTCGAAAACCGAGGTCGTTTGCAAAATTCCCATTTTTAAGGGCCTTTATATATATTAAAATATATATAAATTCCACAGCGACTTTTCTGAATTTTAAACTGGACATATCTTTCAACTTCTAAAGTGAAATCTCAGTTTCTTACATCCATTAGAAAGATATGATTAAACAAATTCAAATATTTCTTGTTTCGTTCAATTCTGACTTATATTGAATCTTGTATATTCATTTGAAATTCGAATTTTCGAACTACCGCGCCATTTCAGGCTCGTTATAAAACTATTCGTTTTAACTTCGTCGAAAATATATTTTTTGTCATTATTATTTAAAATAATTCATTTTAAATGTTCAAAATTCAATAAAATCGCCAAAATAAAATTTTTAAATTGCCCAGAATTTCCGGGTTGTTACATTTTTATTCGTTCTATAATATAAAAAATCTTATTTTTATTCTTTCTATAATATAAAAATCATATTTTTATTACTTCTACAATATAAAAATCATATTTTTATTCTTTCTATAATATAAAAATCATATTTTTATTATCTCTATAATATAAGAATCATATTTTTGTCCATCCTATAATATAAAAATCACATTTTTACTATCTCTATAATATAAAAAACATATTTTTATCCTTCCTATAATATAAAAAACATATTTTTATCCTTCCTATAATATAAAAAACATATTTTAACTATCTCTATAATGTAAAAATCATATTTTTGTTATGCTACTTATATATAAAACTTATATTTATATAAAAATAGAAATCATAACTTTACCTAAATGAAAATCAAAGCTTTATCATGTTAAAAATCATAGCTTTGTCATGTAAAAAACCACAACTTTGTGATGCTAAAAATCAAAACTTTATGATGTTGAAGATCATTACTTTACTTTATAGAAATCAGATCTTTATAAAATGTTTTTCTATAAATTAAACGGATTTTATTTACCCTTTTTAAAATTAATTACCCTATATAAATAAAAAGGAGAAGCTTACTAGGTTTTTGGGAGGTGGGGATTGCCGTTGTGGAGCAGCAAGCGGCAGGGGAGTCGCGAGTGTGGCAGGTGGTGGCGCCAGCTCGGGGATGGCGGCTGTGGGCTTTGTTGCATTGGGTGGTGGTTGTTTATGATTGGGGATGGGGGTTTAGGGCATTGGGTTGTTCAAATCGAGAGATGGGGAAGAAGGTGGCGCAGAGGAGCTCCACCAGGGGCGGCGGTGGCCACTGCTGGGCGCGGCGGCGGGCATTGATTGGAGGGGGTCCATTTCCGTTGTTCGTGTTTCTTTTTTTATCTCGTTTGTTTTGCTAAGTGAAGAGAGGGAGATAATATATATATATATAATAATATTATTTAATTTCCTTGAAGGTTGTCCTTTTATTCGACCTCCAAATCGAACTCACCGACTATCGCCCCTAGCTAATTACCCCATTCTGAATGCAATGGAATATGTCCCGTAAGCTAATTTGAGTGTTTCGATAAATTTCTGTCAAAATCAAAATATAAATCTATATATTGAATTTGAACGTACATTTCAATTAATCGGGCTACATATGGACTCTAAAAATTCCCGAAAAATGTTTTCTAGCTTCGTATTGACGATACGGTTCTAACTAAACTAATTTCGTCAAATTCCAAGGCCGTTTGAAAAATGGCCATTTTCTGGTCGATCGAAATTGACTGAAACTGTTAAAACACGTTTAACTTCGCCACACTCACATATTGATTCGAAAAATTACGAATTTTGGAATCTAGCAATAATTCGACATCCTGGATCCAACAAAAGTGGTTTCGTCGAAAACCGAGGTTATTTGCAAAATTTCCATTTTTAAGGGCTCAAAATTCCATAGCGACTATTCTGAATTTTCAACTAGGCATAACTTTTTATCCCCACTATGAAATTTTGATTTTTCGGATTCGTTGGAAAGATATTTCCAATTAGATTCTAACATTTTGGGTTTCGCTAAAATCCGGTTTATTTTGAATCCTGTACATTCATTTGAAATTCGAAATCGAATTTTCAAACTACCGCGCCATTTTCAATTCCTTTTATATTTAAAATAAAATATTTATATTCTAACGACGATTCAAATAAATATATACGTTCTAATTCTATTCAATTTAAATTTCTCGTCGTTATTATTTAAAATAATTCATTTTAAATATCCAAAATTCATCAAAATTGCCAAAATAAAATTTTTAAATTGGCTCAGATTTCCGGGTTATTACAGGCTTGCTATTTCAGAACAGTAGGCTTGTTGTTCTGAATATCAAGCTCCTAGGCTTGCTATTTCAGAACAGCAAGCCACTTTGTTCCGAACTGTAAGCCTGCGCTTGCTGTTCCAAACAGCAAGTCAGAGCTTGTTGTTCTGAACAATAAGCTCTTAGGCTTGCTGTTTCGGAGCAGCAAGCGCCTGTTGTTCCGAACAGCAAGCGCGGGCTTGTTGTTTCGAAACAGCAAGCTCATATTCTCTATAAAAATTATAGAAAAAGTACCCAAAAAATCATGATATCAAACAACTTCGGATATGGTCCATTGATGAACAGAATTAGATAAAGCCATTGTTTTGTAATTTCTCATATTTTTCTCTTCGTACTTTAACGTAATTTTTTATTGTTTCCTATTAGCTTGGACTGAAAGTACTAACATTTTTTGGATGGAAACAACCGAATATGATAATATTAAATTAGTTCATCCAACAAACTGCCTGATACTAACATTAAATGTTGCATAAATGGATGAACAGATTATAAAAGCATATTATTTGCATACGTTTCTAAAGATCTTTCTCCAATTAGACTTTTCTTTTTCTAGTGACATGGTTCAACATGAGATTTTGATCCTAGTAGAAGCACCAGCGAGTCTAAACATGCTTGTTATATATTAGCTTTGTAAGAACTTCAGCATATACATGCATAAATAATAAGCACACGCACATAAAATCAATTAAATAAATAAAGAGAAGAAAGTAGAATAACCGACCTTAAAGAAATCAAGAAGAAGTTATTGAATAGAGAAATAGTTCAAGAAAAGGCATAGCCTTTCATTTTCCCTCCCTACCTTTTTTTTGTAACGACCCAGGGTTTTCGGCCCCGAAAATCGACATAAATCCATTACCAGATCTCATGCCGATCCTCTAGAACACCGAGAACACCAGAGCGTTTATAGGAAGAAGTTGGAGGGTGAGATAAGAGAGAAAGAAATATTAGAATAGAAGAAGAAGAAGAAGAATCAACACAATATAGAGCCTCACATCGCAGTGGAACAAAATATAATATAGAAATAAATCTTTACTGAGAGTTTTAAATAAAACTTACAATATCAGAGTACAGCAACATCACTGGACAGTTATAATGATCTGCCCTTATATACAACACAGCGGAATAATATCATACGTCTGAACTCTTTCATCCTGTCTCTTCACAGCTTTCAAACCTGAACTTGTACATTCCGGGCTAACCCGAGCATTTACAAAACACTGGGTCAGTCTGGTGAACCAGAGTGAGATAAACTCGCACAGTATTAAGGGTAATCATCCAATCATGAGTTCGAAATCCTTTCAAAAGAAAATGATAATCGTAGGACCGAATCCACACATAAACACGGACGGTTTTTACCTTACGATAACCCAAAACAGTTTTGAAACCAATATCTTTTATGATATTATGATAATGTCTAAATACAAGTAAATATCAATCTAGTGGAACGCTTTCATCTCACGCTCCACATATATAGTATACAATCAAAACCACGGGCGCTTATTGGAGATTGGATTCCAACTTTGACAAGGTATGGGACCACCTGCCGATCGTGTATCTCTAGAGACGAATACACTGGGTTCAACAAGAACGTCTTGCAACCCGGCCCACACATGACCGACCACTCATTTCGCTTGAGTGTATCGAATGTATATCACCGACGGTTGGGATCAACAACCGTCTCCCGAAAAGGGACAGCATCGACATAGATTTAAGAAGAAATAGGAATTTCTCTAGATAGGTGAACATACATCCTAATGGGAGCGACCCACATAGCCATGCTGCCTGCCCGATTTTTGTCATCTTCCGGTTGATGAGGCTTGAGGCTAGAACACAACTGGTCATCATACACTTTGAATGCCACATCGTCAGATCTGCCAAATCACTAATTGACGTCCACAAAAATACTCTGCTCGTTAAGCTAAAAGAGGTGCCCCTCTCCGCCACTAACAGAAATACGTTTGTAAAAATCAACGTACGTGACCCTTAAGAAATACTCTGTCAGACATTCGTCCATACAAGTCATCCAGGAACAGGATGAACCGAAGGTACCCTCCTACTGCATCCTAGGAATCACCCTATAGATCAGTAGCGAGAAGTCCTTGCAATCCGTAGATTCCGATCACGACAGAATCACTGTTGAAATATCTCCGGCCGCTAAACCAGGGAAATTCAACCAGTAGCCCTTCCGCTCACGAAGATCAACGGTCTTCCATTTCTCCATCTTCGATAATCTTCTTCCACGTTTTCGATGGTCGGAATGGTTTTCAAATATGAATTCGATCCCGGTCTTCCCGTCCAACGATCGTATGGTCAGGTTTGATAGTCGGTGATTTAACTATCAAATAAAACAGGTGTGCAAACAACGATATTATTTCCAGATGGAAATCCTATCGACCAACATCATCCAATGTTTATTTCCTTTTTGATTAAATTATCCTTGACTACCCATTTATATATATATACGTGAATTCTTATTTCCTTCATTTAGAAAATGTACTTGATTAACATTGAAACATTTCTTCTTTTGCTTATTTCTATAAACATTTCTGATCTTTACTTGGGAAACATCTCCCAACTTCTTCATTTGATTTAAACCGATGTTTAAACTAAACATCACTCAGCCAATTCAACCCATTTCACCCATTGACTCAATTTACTTGGCCAATCTTCACCATCGAACTTTGCCCATCCCTTAGTTAAAACGAAGCCAATCAAGTTGGGGTATAATTACCTCTCAGACCTTAACTGAACAACATTCCAACCTCGAGATAGACAAAGTTCATTCTTGAAATCTTTAACAATTTCCTTAAAAATTTTCTTTCGAATAACCATCTTTGATTTACCATTCTTTTCGAATAAAAACATATTCGATAATCTCACTTGCGGAAAAACTATATCCACTTAACTATCTCTTCGAATGACTTATATTCTATTTACTTCTAGATTAAGCTATACTTAATAACTCTACACCGAATCAGTGATATTCGATAAATTCCCTTTTTACCAACTCTATTTAACTCAACCTTATTAACCCATTTGAATAACTCTAATTCCATTAATTCCAATCGACTTACTTTAATCGATTAACCAAAACTGGTTAACTCTTCCTAACTTACTCCACTCGGTTACTTTAACTGGTTACTATAACTGATTAACTCTAAATGATCAACTCTAACTGATCAAATCTAACTAGTCAACTCTAACTGATCAACTCTAACTAGTCAACTCTAACTCGACTTATTTAACTAAATTTGACCAACTCGACTTAATTAACTCACTTTGATTAATTTGACTTAATTAAGTTACTTTGACTAACCCGACTTAATTAACTTACTACGATATACTACTATTTGATTTAACACCATTCGCTTGACTCTAGATCGCAGCGATCACAATGGTTACGCCTGATTCCCTCAGGAAACATCCGACCGCCGTAGGCTATCTGCAGCCCTGCGAATTACGCTAGCAGTCTTACGCAATTGTACTCATCTTGAATCTCTATGTTTGTCTAACTCTGTCCCAAATCACTCCACTCAATCAATTCAAAACCAATATCAACCTAACTCGATGAACTGGATAATAACAATTCTTATTTCTCTTTAGAATTTTCCCTATTCAAAATAATATACTTAAAATCTTTTAAATTCTAAAATAAATTTATAAATCTCATAAGGGACGACCCTCTTGATTTAAAATCCATGATTCTCTGATAAAGTGATACCAAAATCCCCAACCAATATTATTACTGGTTAAAACAAACCAAGTTTGAATTTTAATTCAAAGGTTTACCGATTATCTCAACTGTCCAATCAGACTGTGCTATTTTTCTGATAATACATGGCGATCATCAGTCAACAAACATATCACCCAAACAATCCAACCCATTTCAAACCACGTTTATTTTATCGAGGTGATAAATAAGGAAATCACCCTTTATTTGATTTTAATCGTTAAAAATAACGATTATATATTTTACTGAAATTCCGATGTTTAATTTCATCAGTGCACCAATATATAAATATATATTAACAACCAATCAAACACTAGCACCCATAACACACCAAAAATAAAAACCCAACTTATAACATATAAGCGGGATTAACTGAGTGAGTTTAACTCACCGTCGATTTTTACTGTTTCCAGCTTTGTCCTGGTTTTGCTCTGCTTCATGATCGTAACACGAGTTGTTCTGCCCATTTCTGTCCATATATAAATTGAGTTAAAATGTTGAATATAAATGATTTAATTAAATTTACTCAACCCTTAACTATAAACTAATCCTATTTTGGTAAACTAATTACTCCGTTCTTAAATCACTATATTTAAATAATTAATTTTGTTTATTAAAACAATAAACCCTAATTCCTTTTATTAACAGCTTAATTATATTATACAAGTAAATTATTATTTTAACATTGATTAACATGATCAACTAGACCAACTAAGTAACCATATGAAAAGGGTTTTATATTTTATTGATTAGATTTAACCTATGTTAATCAAAGTTCCTTAAGTATATTAACTAATAAACTTTGTTATTTTTTTTTTAAATTAACCCAAACTAAGGTATATAAAATAAGAATTTCGCCATACCCTTGTTTCGTTCAGCCCATCCGAATTGGACCAAGCCCGTCTCCCTTTTACTCTCAAAACCCTCGAAACCCTCCCTCCTTTCATTTGTACGCCGCCACAAATTCTCAGAGAAAAAAGAAAATGGACAAACCCTTCCCTGTCGGTTCCTGCTTCGATCGCTGCTTTCCTCCAGCAAACAATCGGACTCCGCCTTCTTGCTTTTGCCAACCCAGATCCTCCGACCCCCTCAACTTCACGGTACCCCACCGAAGACGAGACCGTGGCTTCAGGACCGAACCATAGTCCTTTGATCCAATCCGTCTCCAAACAGATAAGTATTTTGCGACTTAAATTTCTATTTTGATTCGATTTTTCCGTTTGATTTCCTGTGGTTATCGAATGGAATTTCTTTGCTGTGTCCCTCTGGTTCGTGGTGTGTGGTTATGTATTTATAGTTGGAGTTTTACTTGATAAGAACCCTGTCAACATTGATCTGTAACATCCTAGTTCTAGACGTAGCTGTGTTTAGATTCTTAGATATCATACCCTTTCATTTCGGTTATGTCATGTGTCGAACTGTATGGTGATAGAAATGATGTTTATCAGAGAAATGGTGCGGATTTGTTTCTTGGTTTTCCATGTGAAATCCTAGGAAGATTTGGTTGTAATGTTTCACATGTTCTGTGTACAACAACCATTGAATGGTTCCTTTCGAATTGTCAATTCATTTGGTCTATTGTACAGTTATAAAATTTCTTATTTCATTTGCAGATCTGAATTCTGATATTGTATGGCTGAAAAGGTTTTGTACTTAAGATTTTCTGAGTTTTTGTATTGGGTTTACAACATTTATGGTCTGTCGAAACGGATTTTGCACATGTAGATTCGGTTAGGAGTTGTTTATTCAATTCATGATTGGAACAGTATTGTTGTAGATTTCCTTTCCATTTTAATATGTATGAAAACGGTGATTGTACTTGAAATTTCTGTTCGATCTCCTATTCCTTAGCTGTTTGATTTATTGTTTTAATGGAGATATGATGTATGGATGTACTCGGTTTGTTTAGCTGTTCTATACTGTTCACTTTTCTCTTTGAAATCTTAAATTTTATATATTTATTTACCTACTTTTCTAGCTATACTCATAGCTGTATATCCTTTTTTGTTTTCAGATCAATCCTGTTGGTGATGAAGAAGTGACGTTGGAAGAGGATTTTGTTTTAGATTTTCCTGCCATTGGATTTGTTGTATCAATGTACAAATTTGATTTCATGTGTGTACATTTATGGAAAAATATTTTGTTTTCTTCTTTTCTGTTTGTTTACTGAATTTGTAATAAGCAAAAAAAAATGTGAACGATGGTGATAATGCCTAACCGGGGGTCTAGATATATTTTTAAAATGGAACTTATAACATCAAAGTATTTTATACTTTTGTGGAGTCTATTTTAAGTAAACAGATAAAAGAGAAAAAATGTGTTGATGCATAAGTCAAAATTCTAATGTGATGTTTCCGAGGAAGGGAAAAACTGAGTACTAAGCAAAAATCTTTTAAGTGACTTGTACTTCTAAAATCTTGAGATTGCATACCAATGACGACTTGACAAACATCTAGCTAGTGTATTATCATAAGCTAACAATACTCACATGTCACCCTAGAATATTAACAACACTTAATATACACTATATCAATTCATAATACGAACATACGTTGTTTTAATCACCTATAGACCTCATGCCATCCAAGAACATTGGCATAGGAATAACTCACTCTCCTATTATTTCAAAGTGCTACTTCTAAAATTCATAATATATTGGTACAATAATGGTTAAATCCCAAAACCGTTGAATTAAATAGTAACAACTTGGTATCATCGAGTATATTCAAAGCGAAATACCATATAGTTTTAAATAAGACTAAGATGGATTCTAAACTCAACAAATCTAAAGATTTGGGTTAAAATATCGAAATTATATATATAAATTATATCGTTCGAGCTTCGTTTTATAAACGAAATATTTTAAATCCCATATTATTCTAAATAAATATTTAATAAAATAAAATAAAATAAATATTTGACTACCGAAAATACGGGACATTACATTTTTTCTTTCAAAACTGCAAATATTTGCATTTTGACCAAAATAAATAATAAAGGTGAATTTTGAAACCTGTTTCTAGGAACAGACACTATGTATAAAACTTAAAGAATTATCTCTCCTTTACGATTAAACATGCAACCAACGCTGAACCCCCGACCTCCGTTAGCAGAAAGGCTCTCTCTATCTATGGAATAAGATAATCCAATATGATTATTCACTAACAAATTAATGGCAGGCAAATTTTACATCATTTATAAGTACAACATATACTATCCGATCATCGGCTCTAACAGGCCTATGGAACCACATCCTGGCAATCAAAACCAAAAAATAAATTAAATGAAATTTCAATTTTCAAGAAACAATCAATATGACATAAGCATATTGCAGGTGTTAAAATAATAGTCACAAGACACACATTGAAGAGTGGCACAACATCAGACGTGTAAAATACATAAAAAGATAGGAATATGGAACTATCTGAGACATGTAAAATACATAAAAGATGGAAATATTTACTAATATTAAGTTGAATTAGAATTAACTAGTCCACACACATTTTATTTTAGCATAGAAATTTGTCGATATCATTATTCAAGAAAGCTGCTATGGCTACTCACTCATATTTTTGCCTAGCAGCACATCCTGACAATTGTCATCCAAAAAAAAAAAATCAAAAGTAAGTGATTTCATTTGCAACTTACCATGGATTTATGTGAAGACAAGTGACCTTATAATTCTTCTCTCATATTATATATTGTTTAATTTTGTCTATTTACATGTTCAGTTATGAACGGCATTTCCCCAATCACTGTCCAAATGTTCATTGTAGAATTAATAAGTATTTCCTTGGTACATTTTGAAAATCAAAATTAAAAATCTCTAATTTGGTATAGGTTACCTTAGTAATGAAAGCTTATCATGCTGCTAGATCTCAGATGCAAAAAGTACAGCAATGAAACTAGGAGCACTCTCAGACGCTCCATTATCCTTCTCCTAAAATTCTTTGATCCATTAAAATGTGTGTCATCGCCTTATTAAAATAAGGCTTGACCTTTAAATGTTAAATAAAAATTAAAGCAATATCACCTAAAATAATCACTATTTTAATCATTCAGGACTGTAGGTCAGGGGGACTCATATCCGATTATATTTACTTTCAATACACACAACTAAGATTCAATATGAAATGGCTAACTCGAAAATCCTCTACATCGTGAAACAGAAACAATATATAAAACATCAAAAGTAACTTCCTAGTCCATGTACCTCAAAGAAACTTCTCCAGTTATGTATTGCGACGATTAGCCACGTTCAGACGTCCACATTCTTTGATGTTGTCAGGGATATGGTCATCAAATCGATGGAGTCCTGGAGAAAATCAATCATGTTATCAAATAAGATTTTGCAAAGTTCTAGTGGATTCCAGTTGTTAACAAACCCTATAAAACAAAGGGCGAACAATAAATGTTCCACAACTATTTGTCCAAAACACTGTATCATTACAAAAAAATGTAAGGAATTTTTCTATTATAGTAAAATTCAATACTAACTTTTGGAATACATAGTACAAACTGGAATTCATCATTTAATTTGTGTTAATGTAAGTATAGAGGCATATGACCACGAACGAGCACAAACATAAATTATGTTAAGGCAATGACCACAAACACATACAAATATAAATTATGTTACTCATACTTCACATCAACCTTTTATTTAAAAAAAAGGGTACGATATTACCCGACCCTGGTTGTCATTTAGAAATTTTGATGGATTTAAACTGAGATCAAAGAGAAAGGCAATTATATTTCTACACAAAGTTTCAGGGAATAATATTTCACTAGCATGACTTGTACCTGTGAGATACATAGGCTTATGACGCAAATTAATAAACTTCAAAAAGGGAAACCATGGCTTTAAAAAAGGGGTGAAAATACTATTAGCTCTCAGTTTCTAGAAGTGGTTACTATAATGATTATATAACAAAAAACGAAAACTGAATAATTGACGAACCAAAGGAGCATAATAATTAGCAGTCAGTTTGAACATGCATGAATTAACAGTTGAATGCCAAAACTGCATACCTATTGATTATTAACTTTCAGATGTTGCATTCAACTCTATCTCACTAGTTGGAAATGGTCGGAAAATGTGAATGATGGCCGCAAAAACTACTAAAGCTACATCGTCTAATCAATCTAAGTGCAAAATGCAACTAATCTGTTATGAAAATATTAGGAGCTACAAATCAACACTAACACATCTGTCACTTATTTAGTTATGCATTTAGTCTTTGTTTTTCTAAAAACAGATGCAACCTTACATTAGTGCATTGAAGAAAGATAAATGATTTAATGAAGACAGGTTATGGGATGTAATAACGGTTTTCATATAAATTTCCGGTAGGAGATCTGTACAAAATGCGAAATAGCTTATTTAGCAAGGATATCAGTATGATATGGCTCTGAAGGCATTCATTGATGCTAAAAGTTATAGGCAAATGGGTAGATTTTGCAATGGAAATTAATACATATACATTTATTTTTCTCATTTTTCTAACATACACGCACGCATATAAAATGTATATGTACTGGTCATAAAGGTCCAATTTCCGTAACCTTTGCGGTTCAAACATTTCAACTATAAAATGCTTTAATCGATAAGTGCAAAACCATGTTTCGAACATCAATCAGTTTAAAGCAGGAAATTACCAGAAAAGCAGTCAGTGGCCATTGTTGATTATAGAGATTCAGATGTGGAAGGGGGATGAAGAATGGGAGCACAATACAATTTGACGCAAGGCAGATAATAATCGGTGAAGTCGAAACAATCAATCCTCAGAGTAGCAAAGATGTCAGTGAACTAACCGCGGTGCAGCGTAACACATCACAGAGGTCAGATGAAAAAGAGGAAAAATTGACGGCAGCCATGTTGATTTCAGTGGAGAGGAAGTGATATAGAATATATAAGGGAAAATTGATAGGGAGAGGGAGGCACTGCGGTTATTGGTTTTCTTATTTTAATTAGGCGAACGTGTGTTTGTTTTTCTTTTCAGTTATCATGGAGTTGAAAAAAGAACCATGCGGTACGCAGGATAGTTCCATTTTGAAATAAAGAAGTGACAAGATTTGCACATCAAAGAAGTCACTTTCCAGCTTTATAATGTAAGTAATAATTCCACTATTCATGGTGAATAAAGAACTGTGAATTTCCCTTTCAAAGCATTGAAAACACTTTTAATCATCCCATTCATTCCAGCACATGTTTAAATAATAGCATCAATTATAGGTCCTGATATGTAAATCATTAGTAATAACTATTTTTAATGACAAAAGCATCAACACTAAAACTTTTAATCATCCTGCATAAGAAACCATGAGTGAAGCATGATGAGTTAAATTTAACTAAATATTTTATCAGTGATTAATAAACAGCGTGGTTAATTGGTCATCAAATTTCATGTTGTAATAAATGGGTCAATGGACAGAAACAGAAACAAATAAAATTAAAATATGAGTAATCATCATTTCTACAAGAAAAAGGTCATCAAATTTCAACATTTTCCACATTCAAATTATCATCAGAAGCCTCGTTTCCAACCAGTAGTTGCAGGATCAACGCCTTCAACAGAACATGCCTCAAATTCATACAGGCGAGATCAAATAATAAGACTGGGAACAATTACATTCTATTATAGGTTAAACCAATTTCATTTGGAAACAATTACAGAAAGTTTAATTCAGTATCTAAATCTTAACTGAAAACTAGGATTAAGAGAAAACGCTCACCGGTTCCGCCAAATTTAGAGCTAGCAATTCCCAACTCGGCATAGATAAAGGACACAACAAATAACGATTCCCACTTAGAATTGACAGGGAGGATAAAGGAATATGTGGTGCTAGGCGAATTAAAATTGAAATGAATGAAGGGAAAATGAAAATTAATGGAGTGGGAAGTGAGTTTTCAGAAGAAGAGGGAAATAAAAAAAATTGGTGAAAGGCGACAAAACAAAATATAACCCACAGATTAGTTTTTTCAGTGTTTATCCCACGAAATTACTTACACAAAAATATTTAGTACAACATTTTACTAATGAACGCTGATGGTGAAAGCATTCAATGCATATTTTTGTTGTAGTGACTACCACAAAAGTCAGAAGTTTTCTAGGATTGGTGGGCTATTATTGGAAATTCATTAAAGATTTTTCGAAACTATCTAGTCCATTGACAAAGCTCACCAAGAAGCATGCAAGATTTAATTGGATGACGGAATGTGAGGCAACTTTCCAAGAATTGAAAGTAAGGTTGACTACTGCTCTAGTGTTGACTATTATAGATGGCAATTAGGATTTGACTGTCTATACAGATGCTTCTTATGAAGGAATAGGTGTGGTACTAATGCAAAGAGGCCAAGTTGTTGATTATGCTAGCCGTCAGTTGAAGCCGCATGAGAAGAGGTATGGTACTCACGATTTATAGTTGTTTGCCGTAGTATTTTCTTTGAAGATATGGAGGCATTACTTTTGGGTGAGAAGTTCGAATTATATACATATCATAAGTCATTGAAGTATTTGTTTACCCAGAAAGACATGAATTTGAGACAACAACATTGGTTAGAATTTCTTGTAGCATACGATCTAGATATTTTGTATACTCCAGGGAAAGTCAATGTTGTAGCTGATGCACTTAGCAGAAAGAATGCAGTCGTCGCTAATCTTATCCTCATGCCTTCATTGATCGAGAATATCTCTATTCTTCAGAAAGACGATAATTTGATTCTAAAGATTATCAAAAGAATTCAGCAAGGAGAAGCCTCGAGTTTTCAGATTGATAGCAAGAGAATTCTGAGATTGTTAGGCCGAGTATGCATGTCGAACATCCCCGAACTCAAAAGAGGTAACGGATGAATGTCACAAATCTAAGATTAGCATTCATCTAGTGGTAATTGAGATGTATTATGATCTTAAGCGCACATTCTGGTGAAGGTCTCTGAAGAGAGATATCTCTATATATGTTAATAGATGTCCAACTTACCAACAGGTTAAAAGCGAACAGCAGAAGGTCGCCAGCTTTTGCAACCATTAGAGGTACCAGAATGGAAGTGAGATCAGATTTCTATAGATTTCATTGATGGTTTACCTAGACCCAAGAAGGGCAATGATAGTATTTGGGTTATTGTCGATAGATTCAAAGAGCACCCATTTCATTCCAGTAAAATCGACTAGAACCGCTCATAGTCTGGCTCAGATATATTTTAGAGATTGTTAGACTGCATGTAATCCCCAGTAGCGTTGTTAGCGATCCTGATCCGATCTTTACGAGTAAGTTTTGTAAGCATTCGAATCTGAACTGGGAACAAAGATAAATCTTAGCATCGCATATCATCCTCAGACTGAGAGGGTGAATCGTATATTAGAAGATTTATTGCGGGCCTGTATTCTTGACTTTGGAGGATCTTGGGAAGATCTCCATTTGAAGCATTGTATGGTAGACCATGTAGATCTCCTGCATTTTCGATTGAGCCTGGTAATCGATTAGTGTTGGGTCCTGACATGATCCAAGAAGCTTCAAATAAAGTGGATTTCATTAAAAAGAGATTACAAACAGCACAGAGCCGATAGAAGAGTTAGGCGGATTCTAAAAGGAGAGATAGAATTTTCTATTGGTTATCATGTGTATTTGAAAATTTCTATGATGAAAGGAGTAATTCTATTTGGCAAGACGGGGAAGTTGGCACATAGATATATTGGTCAGTTTCCTATACACGAGAGGATTGGAACTCTAGCTTACAGGGTTCAGTTGCCAGATTGATTGCTCTGAGTGCATGATATATTTCACATTTCCCAACTTCGGAAGCATGTACATGATCCAGACTTGATCATGGAAGAAGCGAATCAACCGATATTATATATTTGTCCAAGTTTGGCAGTTCATAGGGAGTTGCTAAAGATTATTGGCAGAGAAACAAGAGTTCTAATGAACAAGAAAGTCCATTTAATCAAAGTGCAACGGAGCGGAGATCGTAGAGACTGCATATGGAAAACTAGAAGATAGCATTAAACAAGCTTATCCCAGGTGCAGAGTGGATATCCCAGATTAGCTCTTATGTGAGTTACAATTATGTTAAGTTACATGGCTATTTTGTTTCCTATTTTGCTGTTGTTTCCTTTTCGAGGACGAAAAGTTCTAAGTAGGGAAGATTATAACAACCCGGAATTTTACAATAAATTTAAAAATTATTTTAAATAAAATTAAGGAAAAATACGTTAGAATTTAAAATTTTGATTTTTAAGTCATCGCATAGCCCTTAAAAAGTGAAATTTTGACAGTGACCTCAGAATTCGACGAGACCAATTTTGTTGGATTCGGATTAATCAATCATTGCTAGATATCAAATTTCACACAAAACGGACTTAGCATGTAGCCATGCGAGGCAGACACATTTGTTAATAATCAAACGCTCAGTTTATAAAGGAACATTATTGATACGAACTCAAAATTCGATTTCACTTTTTTTTTTTTTGGATTCGTATCGTCAAATAATGTACGAATCCAAAGTTTCAAGATTTTTGGAATTAGTGTGTGAGCGTGCAAGATGAAAAGTTACGCAAAAATCGCATTTATGAAGCTTATTTGACCTAGAACCGAAATTAAAACGAAAGCTCAAAAGAACTAGGAATTCGATGAAGCTTGATTCTTTGGATTCGTATTGATGAACACTAGCTCGTTGAGAAGTTTCATAGCAAACGGAGATTATTTGCAACCAAACTGTAGGAGAGAGCGGGAGATAAATTCCTATATAACTCTCACTTCTCTCTACTTCATTCACTTTCTTCCTTCCTCCATTTTCTCTAAATCAATGGCCTCCCCAAATTCCTAAACCCTAATTTCACTTCAAAAAGGGAATAATGACATGAGATGATTTTTAGTAAGTTAAAAATATGATTTTTAACTAGTATACGACATGAGATGATTTTTAGTTAGTTAAAAATGTGATTTTTAACTAATGCTTGCTATGTAGCTTACATGCATGAGATGTAAGTAAAAATATATTAATATCATGAGATTGTAACTAGAATGAAATGAATAAAAATTAACTACGAAATGATGAAATTTATTAAGATCTTAGTAAGCGACTAATGGTGTAAAATTATTGTTTTTTTTATCATTATGTAAGTGGATATATAAACCCGCGCCAAACTAAATTTCGCAAAATAAGTAAAGTGAATTTATGTGACTAAGTTGTAGGCGATTAAAAATATTTAATCCTATTTGCTGATGTTCACTATTGAATACGTGCATGCATATATATATATATATATATATATTCTTTTTAGTTAAATATTTGAATTATTCACTAGCATGAATATGTGACACTAGCATGACATACATTGTATGAATATGTGACACTAGCATGACATACATTGTAGATGGACACTTGAGGTGCCTAAAATGGCATTGGATGTTGAGTTTTTGCTTATTTATTATTTTTGTGCGTGAATTGGATGCGAGTGATGCACTCTGGATTAGTTAAGCATCACCATAAAATAGAAAGCAGGTACTAAACTACACTACATAAGCATAGCTGGACATACCCATATAAGCATGTAGCTGCTTGATGTTTATATGACGTGAACCGCATTGTATTCACTTATTTGATGTTATACGACGAGAACAATGACTGGAGGCCAGGTATACTGCATATTGATCAGATGTGGAAGAAGATATGATTTGGACTAAATTGAACCTATAAATAAATTTGCAAGATTTAATAATAAACCCTACACAAGTCAGGAGGTGGCAAAAATATACACGTCACTCTTGCGTAGTTATGATACATGGGAAATGGGGTAATTAAATTGTACACATCGCATGAGGGCGATGTATAAGGCACAATGGCTATTCACATAATTTTTACTTCCCACATGGGCAATTGAGATGATTTATATTTACACATTTCTCAATGTACACATGTTGTTTTGATATACTGTGATTTATTGGAGTGTTTTTAGGCCATTTCCGATTTTTCGGAGCCCTCCGTACAAAGGAGGTTATGGCGAAATTTTCCAACATTTAAAGGCGTTAGCCAAATATTTAGTCAAATAAATAGTTTGGAAGCCATTAAACGAATTATATTTTTATACGAAAAATATAAGTTAAATTAAACAAACCACGCAGCGGTAGTTCGCATTTTCGACTCATAATTTTAAACGAGTATACCGGGAGATCCAACCATCGTTTTTTCCCAAACTTGTAACCATTTGGTTCGTTTTGAAAAGATCTTTCCAACAGTAATAAATACATTAAGATCCGACGGTTAGATCGTTAGGAATGTTTAATTCAAAATTGAGTGAAAACAGCGCCAGTGGAGTTGAATGACCTGAAGCGCCGTGCGACTGAATTGAGCTATATATATATATATATATATATGGCAAAAAATCGTTTTAAATTAAAATAAGCAATTTAGAACGTGAGTAAACCAATTTTGATTGGTCTATAAAAATGAAAATGGTTCAGTGTGATTTGGCAAGAAAACTTACTAAATGAATTTTGGGTGTATTGTGACAGAGTATTTAATTCGATGACCGAATTAAATTCTCGATTAACCCTTTTAAATAAGGTAGCGAAATGAATTGTGAAAGCCAACAACTTAACTAAAAGAAAGAATTGATTTGATTTATATATGTGTGAGTTATTTGAAAAGACCGAGTAAATTCTCATTTCAAATAATTAAACGACAAAAAGTCAAAGAAATGAAGACGGTGCAAGACTAGCAATCTTCACGTCTAATGGATTACTACTAATGCATTTGATATGGGTAGCTCCCTTGAAAAGGTTATAGTGGTAATTGTTCAGACGTACTTGTAGTTTGTCTGGATATGCAAGGACCTCTCTCCCGTATTGGACATATAGGATGAGAAATAAGATCCCTCCAGTTTCGTTGAGACCCAGAACGGACATATGAATGGATTGTATGCTTGACATTGAAATGTGTGCTATGTTGTTGATATCTGCTAAACATATATTTGTATGGTGATGGAGAATTCATTCTTTTGCTTAACACCCTTCTCTGAGACATACGAGCTTAGAGATTATATATTGGTGGAAATCAATGACATAGTATGGATTGATAGTGTAGCATGCAAAGATGCATGTAATCAAGACTTTTGTCGAAATGCAGAGTCTTATGGATGATGATCAAAGCATAGCTTTAAGTAGCATATCTTTGTGTATAGTGTTGATTCGCGACCCTCACTCCCCGATATGAGTCTAAAACGGGTTAATGACTGCAGGGAGTGCATGCGTTTCTTTCTAGCTAGAAGCTATGTCATCGTATGAAGCCCATGCATTTTTACTTATGTGGTTGATGGATTGCGAGGCGCCTCGGATATAGAGCCGACTAAAAGACTCGAGTGATAGGTCCGATAGGACCGGGAAACGTATTGTTAAGGAATAACCAATCCTCAAAAGTAAGAGAGGACCGGCCCTGAAGATCCAAGGGTTGCCCAAAGGTGTGATCCTGAGGCATTTGCTAGAGTGTCTCGAAACCGATAAGAAGACATTCCTTGCTTTGACTCATGACGGAAATCCAATTTCCAATACGACATTGTGCGGTCTTAATTGTAAACCTATATGGCGACATAATATATTGGACTTATATCGTTTATGATTGATACATTTATGTTGAAATTGTTTTTGAAACATCTAGACACTAATGATAATATCAAATGGTTTTTGTTTTATGTGTATCAAGCATATTTGGCCATTATAAGGTAAAACTCTATCCTCTGGTTTGTGTTTGCATTGTGTGATGGGACCTGAGTCTTATAATGGCCTCATTTTTTCTAAAAAGCATTGCGTTGTTTAACTGATTTACCTTATTATATGCAATAGTAATCCAATCGAGTAAACCCGTTCTTTGACATGCACAGTGGTCCTGTGATTAGACTTATTCCTAATGAAGTTAAGTAACTGTAGGATTTCTCACATCAGTCCTATGACTGACTCATAGTTTGTTTTTCCCTTGCAAACTCGGGTGCCCCTATTTTCACATGGGCAACCAAGTGAACAGGTGATGGGCTTTCTTTTGGATATGCACCGTAACATTGGGTACTCTTTTGGCTGAAGATAAAGTTGTATCTTTTATCATTTCTTTTGGAATCCTAAGCACTATCTTATGCATGTTTATATTTGATGTCGCTGTAGACTTATTTTCTACTTGATGAAACCTGTTATGTACTAAGTAGGATCCTGTATTTGTGTAACTCTGATGATGATTATGATTCCGCTGTTATGATATGATGTAAATTATTCTTTTACTTTATGTTTTATGCTATATTTTGTAATTTGCTGATGTGAAAAATGTATAATATTCCAAAGGCAGACCCAGCCACCGTGGTGTGGGTGTTTGGTTCGTGTCATAAAAAATGCCAAATCAACTAGAATCTAGAATAACTGAAGGAAGTATTAGATAACAGCTACATCGCCAAAAGGTCTCTAGCTCCAAAACAATACTCCAATGTTGTGCTACTCGGGTTGATCCGAGCAAAAACGCAAAGACAAAATACTTGGATTAGGACTAACATTCTCATAACTGAATTTTAACTGAATTAAAATATTCAACTAGAATGCATAAATAACTTAGAAGATGTTTGAGGTTTTCATCTTTTGAGGATCCGATAAAGTATATATCATATACTACACTATGCTATATAATAATGTCTACGGGAAATATACTACACTACGCTGTATAATAATGTAAACTCCACTAAACCGGTGGGCTATCAGGGAGCACTTCACAGGTATAATGCAAAAAAAATCATAATAAGCGCGATCAAGATAATATGACAAGGCACCTGAGGAAATACCCAGGGTAGGATCTACCAATTGCACTCCCGGACCGATGGTAACATATAACAGTTACTATCACCCACCTCGAACACACTCCCATAATCAAGGGTGGATCCACCAATCAAATCACTAACTAATAGAAATGGTTTGAATAAGCATGTTTGATAAGGGGTGCAACCCCATTAATCACGGTATAGCTCCCATTTTAGTCATTTTAATTATGATCAAAAGTCAAGGCTATTCATCATCGTTCTCTTACTTCATTCCAGTATTGTTCGTCAAATTCATCCTACTTCATTCTTCATTCTAGATTCTCCAACACATACACAATTGTTAAAGTGGTATTGGTATTGATAGAGAGTATGTTAATACCGACTCCAGCCTCTTTAACAAGTTGTCGCTTATTTCACAACATGGCCATTTATAAATCAAATTGAATATAAAATTACAAGTTATCATTTTTAAATTAATTTCAAAATATTAACTACAATGTAATTTGAAATTGTTTACATTAACACATTTAAAATCATTAAGTTTGTACAAGATGAAATAATTTCAAATTTTGATTTATAAACTAGATTATTCATTTATTAAGTATAACTTTAATATAAAATATTTGTACTATAAAAGAATTGTAAAATTTAACTTTTAAAAAAAAATGGGACTCACAAGCTACCGGTATTATTTGTTGTGTTAATAGACCTTCAGACTACATGTTTTAAAATGTGTTAATGTGGATTAATGTAAAGTATTAACCATAGTTTAACATTTATTTTACAGAGACATTATATATATAACATGTCTTACTATATATAAATAGTTTTAACGAATCCTTAGAGTATGGGAAATATCATAACATCTCTTAAGTTACTTCCACCTTAATTCATGTTTTTGATTTGACTTACATGAGAATTTCAATCCTGACTCGAGTATACTATTTTTCATTATGCTCGTGGCAACCTTCGTTTTCAGTTTAGTCAAAGACACTATTCTGAAGTTGAAGTTGAAGTTGAAGATGAAGACTGACAGTTCGTATTTGCTAGTATATTTCGCCATATTTCTTGGTATATCTATTGATTGTTTTAACTCGAATACCGTAATACAATGGATATTGCAAACAGGTTTATGATTTGTTTATGTGATTATTATATTTCGTCTTTTCACGGAAAGATTCTATATTCTGTTTATTCTTATCCTTTTTATTCTTATACGTAATTCTCACGAAAAAATTCATTTATTTGAATTGTTTAGATTGGACATGCACGATGAATCATTTAAAATAGCAAGTCAATACAGCACCCATTGTACTACTACTACTGCTATTGTTATTAGTATTACTAGTGTGTAACCCGTGCATTGCACACAATAATATTATGAAAAATAGTTTTTGTTATTTTATTATTAAAATGAGATCTTTGACAAGTGATATATGATAAATTTTGATTTGAAATACATAAACTATTAATTAGAATTATTATTATTGTTTGTGTGTAACTTATGTTTTATAGTTTATACAAATAATATGTATGTTTGGGAATTCTTTTAATCATTTTTGTTAATATAGATATACATATACATGTTGAAATTAATGTATGTTAGTAATTTATTCGATGAATTAGCAAATATCATTTAATAGAATTTGTTTAAATAAGTTAAATGTAATATTACGAAGTTAGTTTAACTGTATAGCATAGTAGAAAAAACAAAAAAAAAAGTGGTGTAGAGTTATTGATGTTGAAAAGGAATTTTATGACATAATATCTGGTAAATTCTTGATATAAATGAGTCATAACTAATTTATAAATTATTTTGTCATTATTGTTGATATACAAAGTTAATATTATGTGATTTAGGCATCTTTGTAGTTGCATGGAACACTGTTTTTTAATATGAATATATATATATATATATAGCAAAATTGACGTATATTTTTAAGGGCTATTGGAAAGATGGACTAAATATTCTTAAGATTACTAAAATAATTAGAATTTAAGATTCTATGAGTAGTTTAAATATATGGATTAAAATATAAAATATCACGGCAGAATTAAAGAGATTCAACAAACAAGTATAGAAATGTGAAAATGCAGGTTAATTTATCGAGATAAGTGTATAATATTTTTTTGTTTACAAATATTATTTAAACCATTTAACTTTTTTTGCTTTATATATAAAAGAAAAACTAATTTTTCCAATTTTTCAATATAAGCATGGTGTACATTTTAAAACATTAGCGTTAATTAGATGAATTAACAACGATTTATTGATTGAATTCATTTGTTAAATTCAAAATTGCATAATTACTTTAAACATATTGACTTAAATATGCAACGTTAAGTGATATCGTGCAGCGTTTTATAAATAACAAATAAATTTTGAACTGTAGGCGTTTGACATTAATATTACAATGTAATACATGTTAAATATATTGACATAAATGGGATCAACTTTAAATTTGTGATAATTATTTATGTGTATCATTTATGTTATGTGGTTGACGTGTTTATGTATTTGATTTTTTTATTTTTGTTAATACAAATACAGTTAGTCTTGATGTGATTTGTTAGACGAATTAATGAATAATAGTTTGCTAAAATTATTTAAATAGTTTTAATATTATGTAATTAATTGTGGTACTAAATGTAAAATATTAGAAAAAAACGAGAGATATAAATGACTATAGAAAATATAAATAATAGGTATTTGGAGCAAAAAAACGTATTTTTATCGTTTAAAGTATTTAAAAGAAAATTTAGTTAATTAAATTTATTTAAATTACTTAAATTTTGGAATTTGTAATTAGATTAAATACGTGGACTTAAATATAAAATGTTAGAAGCTAACTGGTAATAAATATTAGGTAAATCGACACGATTAATCCCAAGTTTCACGCGTCTTCCTATATTAATCCAGAGTTTGAATTATTTTTAGTTAATCCCAAGTTTGGGAGTCCCTCTCATATTCACCCATTATCGTTTTAACCTGTTTAGTCGGTAATATCTTCAACCGTTTGTTCTTCTTCCCATTATGCTGTTAAAACACCGTAAACCACCACGCAAATCATTCATGCATTCTTTATGCGCTCGAGAACTGGAAGTATTTTCGTTCGCCTCTTTTCAGCACATACTGCTCACTCTTATGAAATACGGGAACCCAAGTTTGTTCACCTCAAATTCATGCTTGAATCCGTTCCGGATTCCGCTGCCGTTCTCCATTCTGCCTTTCTTAGATCCATTCTCAATCCATCGTTCTTGATTTTGATGTTCTGATTTAAGGTCAATCACCCACAAGAAACTTGAATTCAAGTTGCAGCAGCATAGTGATGAAATCAGCAGTCTTCAATTCAAGATGCAACTACTGTTTGCTACAAACCACAATTGGCAAAAAGTTTCATACAGGAAGCATGTAAGAGGTTCATGAGTTACTTCCAAGCTGTAGAGGACCGAGGACCTATGTAAGTGGGAGAAGAGGCACCGAAGAAGATCAGTGCAACTGCAAACATGGCCGAGGGTAGATTTGGAAGGTGAAAGAGGTGATTAGTGGTGTCAGACGAAGCACGAAAGAGGCACTGACGCCCGTCCCACAAACTAGCGTTGAACAACATATGCATAAGCTAATAATGATCGGTAAAGGATTGAATTTGTGATGGGATGTAAGACCGCTGAAGAGGTAAATGTTTTTATGGACGTATGTATGAATCTGTTAACCGACCTTTTGATCCGGTTCCCAAAAGTACGCAAGACACGCTCTACTCAACATACCGCCTGATATTACACCCCAGAGGCGTTTCCAGTGTCAACCGGGGTCCAGTACCAGAAGACTCGAGTCTGGCCACTAGCAGGAACGTTGCATCCCCCGAACGCGACCTCCATCAATATTCATCTGCATCCGAGCCAAAGGCGAGTCGTGCTCCAAGCCGAAGGCGAGCCGTTAAGCGGGTCCGGGCGCAGCGCCGGTCGGAGTCCGGGGCCCTACACTACCACTGTGGGCACCGTCTGATTCATCCGATTTCCACCAACAAATGTGTTGCCCAGAATCACCAGATCAATACAAAGTCATGATTTAGCCAACAACTTCCGTGAACCTTGCCGCTCCTCCAAACACTGATCCTGTGGCCTTCGGACCTCTCATAACGTGAACTTTGTACCCCTCGGGGGGCGAAATTCGCACCCAGCAGGGTGCGAAATTCGCACCCCGCTGGGTGCGAAATTTGCACCCAGCAGGATGCGGAATTCGCACCCAGCCGGGTGTAAAATTCACATCCTGACGGGTGCGAAATTTTCTCTAACACCCCACCTCCATTAAGGCCCCTCACAAAGGGAATGCCTGAACTTCAATGGAGCGTTTTAGGTAAAAAGACACAGAATATCACAAGACAGATATAAAAATTTTGCAGCGTAAAATAAACAACTTTATTAAATCACCAAAATACTTTGTTACGTAATACCATGAGTCATAAAACCATTACAACAAAACACTTCTGTCTTACATTATCAGAGTACATAGGTATTTAATAGAAAAACATCATTCCCCATATTAAAGAGCAAGCCATATAAGAGACAGAGACTCGAGCCATACTTCAGAAGTAGCTCCTAGAAGATGATATCCAAATCCTGACCAAACCTGGGTGTTTTCTCCCTGAGAACCTGGGGGGAAACGGAAGAAAAGAGGCGAAACAAACTAGGTCAGACATATGTCTGGTGAGTCCAGTAACTTTTAGCCAGTAAATAAATAAAGGTAAATATGACAGGCATACAAAGTGGATAAGAGGATTCACGGTACAGATGGCAGGTATGACAAGACAAATAAGGTAAGATGTATGCGTGCTTCACTACAAACTACTCTGCACTATTACTAGTAAAATCAAGATGGGATGATCCCTTCCGCCAACCATAATAACGATAACGATGGTGGTAGTTTCGTGTATTCCTAGCTGCTGTCATAGGTGCCGCTTGCTCCTACCTCAACTAGTCGTACCCACTACCCTCCTACTAGAAATTGGTAGACTTAGGGCATACGTCCGGGTATACCCTAACCACTACCCTAATCGATCGGCTCCCTATTATGTAGATACACTGTGCTGGTCCCACAACTAGGGGGTATCACTTCCCTTAAGTGGCAACCCAAGGTGTGCACAGTTATACCTACTGGTGTCACGGTCGTCTTGTCCCCCTCTGCTCGGCCCATGCACGC
This sequence comes from Allium sativum, assembly GCA_030737875.1. Classification (NCBI taxonomy): domain Eukaryota; kingdom Viridiplantae; phylum Streptophyta; class Magnoliopsida; order Asparagales; family Amaryllidaceae; genus Allium; species Allium sativum. The sequence goes on from CM060915.1 coordinate 557,056,165, forward strand.
ACATGTCCCCGGTCGGTTTGCACCACCCACACCATCCGTCTCGTTTTGGATCTCTTACAATCAATCAGTAAGTGTGTCCCTTCCCCGCTTAGTACGGAGTTCTTTACTTTGATACCCCTCCGGGTTACTGACTGAAATGGGTCCTACACAACATGATACAAGCTCTCCCCTATGTCTTGTATCCCCCCTAGGTTTTCTACTGACTATGTATACCCTAAGGTGTCTTTAATTACATAGCCCTCAATCAGTTATGCGTACCTGTGGGTGTCTTTAATACATAACCCTCAATCTACCTATTGGTTATGCTTACCTATAGGTGTCTTTAATACATAACTCTATCTATTCCCATTAGTTATGCGTACCCCTAAGGGGGTCTTTAATACATAACTTTACTGTTTTGCCCTGGTTATGTATACCATTAGGTGTCTTCAATTACATAACCCTTTTTATCCAGTTAAGTTTGTGGGCCTATATATATTAATATTACCTACCTACCCTTCAATTGTACTTAACCCTCCCACTGATTTAATCCTATTTATTTAATGGTTAAGTTTGTGGGCCTATATATATTAATATTACCCACCTACCCATCAGTTGTACTTAACCCACCCACAATCCAACTCATTTTACTTAACCCTAACTTATGTCTATCATCATACAGTCCACATGTATTAAGTTAGGTTAAGTTGTCTTTTCTTATTACCATGTCCAATTATGGTTATATTGGGCTAGACCTCCCACATTAGGCCTACAACATGTGGATGTTGGATATGCCGGTTGGGTCTGGGAAGTCTTATTCCACAGTTGGGTCTAACCTCGTGTTTTAGCCCGAGTCGTATTCACACACTTAGACCTCTCACATTAGGTTCAACATTAGTGGCTGCTGGATATGCCGGTCGGGTCCGGGCAGACTTCCACCACTAATGTAACCTAACCTCGTGTCATAAGTGTTAATTATATTTTCAGACTTCAATTGCTTAAACATTCCTCTTTTGATTAATTAAGTTAATTAATTAATCCTTTTCTTTTTATAGGTGTCAACACCTATTTTATTCACAATTTGAATTTCTTATCCATAAATGGTCATATTCAAATTATACCATATTTACTCAACTTTACCTATGTCATAATAGGTAATTATTTATATGTTTCCCTACTAGAATCATGTGTCCAATTTACATAATCACTATATAAATTATGCCTATTACAAATTCCCCTTTTTCCCTGTTTCTTAACTAACGTAATCGCGTGCATTTTGGCGTTATCGAGGCTACAAATTAGCCTTGCCATAATAATAAAATAAAGGGAATGACAAGGTGATTGTTTCAGTACAATTTTTGGCATAAGCATGACAATAGGGAAAATGATATGATAACTTCGCATATAATTATGATTCACCACATAATTAACAACTTGCATAGAATCATGATTTTGCAACATAACAACTTGCATAGGTTCATGAATTAACAACATAATTAATACCTCACTTAGGTTCATGATTCACAACATAACAACTTGCATCGGTGACTTGCATAGGTTCATGATTCACAACATAAAAAACTTGCATAACATAACAACTTGCACATGTTTATGAATAATAACTTGCATAGGTTCATGAGTTCTCAATCATAATAACTTGCAAAAGTGACTTGCATGATCTCATAACAACTTGCATAGGTTCATGATAACAACTTGCATAGATTCATGAATTCGCAACATAATAACTTGCATAGGTAACTTGCATAGGTTTATGAATTTCACTTACATAATTTCATGATTCACCACAATAATAAACTTGTATAATTTCACGATCTACAACAACAATAAACTTGCATAACTACAAACAACATATACCCAAATCATAGTCTACCACAATTCACTTTTATCTATTTAAACCTAAAAGTGACTAGATTTCACAGAAAAAGGGGTCTTGAGTTCTGGGATCTGAATTCTGTAATTGATTAGCATTCCCTTGATGTAGACAATTTCGTTGTTGAGATTAGACTTTGATTTGAATTGAACTGAGTTGCTTTACTTTGCTTCTAGTAGGTGGCGGCTACTCTAGGTTTTGGAGAGACAGTATGACGACCATGGTTCTAATTTTTATTTGATTCTAGGGTTTGAGTCTACACATGTTTATATAGAATTTAAATTTAATTTGAGCCGTCGGATGCTCTTAGGGTTAATCAAAAACCATTCAGTCAGGACAGGGTGACATCTCAGCCTTAATGACTCAGCAAGGAGTTAGAAAGGACTCGGCAGTGAGTCACAGTGTGGATCAGATCACACCAGAAAGCTGTGCAGGCTTTCTGCTCGGCCTGGGCGCACTTGGGAAGTAGCCAGTGTATTTTTGTACTGGCGCACTTCCCAAGTGCGCCAGTGCATTTTTTTTATTTTTTTTTCCACCTAACTTCGTTCGTCCATATCTCCTTCATATGGTATCCGTTTTACGCAAACTCGGACTCTATCTCAAGCAGAATTCCGAGACGAACGCAATGACGCAACCCGTTTCCCTTAATTCCAACATTTCAAATTAAGTATTCTTAAATTTTGTTATTTATAATATTTAAAATTACGGGGTGTTACATTCTCCCCTCCTTAAAGGATTTCGTCCTCGAAATCTTCGAGTCAAGAAGAATGTGCATCCTACCATCCAATCATCCATCTACTCAACCATCAAACACAGGCATCCATTGTCCTTAAAAGTCTTCTAATGCTTTTATGTTTATATGCATAGTGTGTGTACATGTCCCCATCTAATGCAAAATCAGGCGGTCTACTGTTCAATTGACCTCCTTAATGCAAATTATGTCAGATCCATGAGTCCATTATGTATGCAAGTAAACCTATTACATCATATAAGTTCTATATATGTGCACACACATTAATCCAAATGCAACATCCAAATGCTAGCTCATCCATTTTCATCCATAAAAATAAAAGAAAATGTACATACATCCATATGCAGGATGAGAGAGTGATTGAGCCGATCTAGTGCCTAATGTGTGTGTATATGCGTCCACAGGCAACCACTAGCAAACACTTGCATCCACTTGCAACCATCAAACATAACATGTCTCAAACACATGTTTACATCCATGGATTTCCTATCTAAAGGTCGAAGATTCGGTTGATGGGATACAAACAAATGATATATCTAAAACAAAAGCTCTGTTCCCATTTGACATCGGTTAAGAGAATAATTCCCTAAGTTTCAGCCCCAAAGACCGAAATCAACATCAGACTGACACTCGGAGAATTACCCCCATTAAACAATGTCAAAACTGGAAATCTACTTCATGCTTCGAGTAGAAACCCCTATCCTTCAGAAATATTCAAATACTTACATACTACTGGTACAGATCATATTATTGAATGATTCTCAGAAAGCTAAGCATAACAGACCCTTGCGGGTTATAAGAAACTTTGGGGGTCTTCCCACGACAAGTTAGAAACTTAACGACCCTCCTCTCAAAATCTAGAACGACCCTCTACATAGAAAGCTGGTCCATTTAGAACCAACCTATATCCCATAAACTTGAGCACACAAATGTCACATTCAAATTTTTGACGCCTAACACAGATAATTTCAACCCTTTACAAATCACCAATAAGTGAGTCGAACCACCAAAGGGGTTTAAAACAACTACGGGATCAGAAAAAAGACTAGTATTAAAGTGCAGAGTCTCAATTACCAAATCAAAATGCCAGAATCCAAAAGAGTCTTAACTTCATAATCAGATAAGGAAATTAAACCTTTTACATAAATTTTTCCTATCTCTATCCTATCCATCTGCCACGAGAGCATTCGTCTGCCCTCCAGAAGTCCCTTGCGATCCCTGCGCCTTCGGGCATTCCTTGGAGAAGTGTCCGACCTCTCCGCACTTAAAGCAATTGAACTTCCTCTTTTAACATTCTTTGACTAGGTGACCTTCTTTCCTACAATAGTGGCATTTCCTCTTATCCTTGCCCTTGTCATCCTTCTCGCCTTTCTTCTGCTGTTGTTGTTGTTGTTGTTGTTGTTGTTGTTGTCCTTTCTTAGGTCCCGCCTTCTCATTTTTCAATGTCCCTTCAACTTTTTCCTCTTTCTTTGCTCCCTTATCCTCTTCATGCATTAGGGCCATATCTACCAGCTTTCCAAAAGTGGCCCCCATGGGAACGTGGGTCATAGCCAATCCGTGTAGCGGCTCATTCAAGCCTTTAACAAATCTCAGAGCCTTCTTCTCAGGTGTGTTCACCAAGTCTAAGACAAACCTCGCCAACTGATTGAACTTGTTGACGTACTCTTTTACTGACAGATTCCCCTACTTCAATGCCAAGAAGCTTTCCATGTATAGATTTTCTTCTGCTCGTGAGAGAAATTTCATCTCAAACATACTCCTGAAATCCGGCCATGTATCAGCTGGATAGTCTCCATTAGTGACCTCCCACCAAAACGAGGCCTCATCCTTCATTAACCAGACAGCTAACTGGATCTTTCTTCCGTCTTCTACCTCAAAGATTCCAAACAATTCTTCCACCTCCTTTAGCCAATTCCGAGCTTCAACAAACATCTCCGACCCGTGAAAAGGTTTCCCGCCCATTGCCCGAAAGTCCTTACATATCTTTGCAAAAGTATCAACACGAGGAGGGGGAGGAGGTACGGTGCAGCTGGGGGAGGAGGAACATTTGCTGGACCTGCGGCGGTGGCCCTAGCTTCCAAATACCTCATAAACCATCCTGGTATCGGTACATCCTCTGGAAGTTTAAGATCCTCATACATGCTAAAAAGAAAAAGGGAGAGATTTTAGAAAAAGGACCAAAGGATACTACATATGGCTTTTCGGGGATTTTTTTTTTCAAAACAGGCTTTCCTTTTTGAAAATACTTTCTTTTAAAACCTTTTTGAAAAATATTTTCAAAACTTTTATCTAATCTGGTAACATTCAGCTCTGATACCAAGTATAACACCCCACCTCTATTAAGGTCACTCACAAAGGGAATGCCTTAACTTCAGTGGAGCGTTTTAGGTAAACAGACACAGAATATCACAAGACAGATATAAAAATTTTGCAGCGGAAAATAAACAACTTTATTAAATCACCAAAATACTTTGTTACATAATACCATGAGTCATAAAACCATTACAATAAAACACTTCTGTCTTACATTATCAGAGTACATAGGTATTTAATAGAAAAACATCATTCCCCATATTAAAGAGCAAGCCATATAAGAGACAGAGAGTCGAGCCATAGTTCAGAAGTAGCTCCTAGAAGATGATATCCAAATCCTGACTAAACCTAGGTGCTTCCTCCCTGAGAACCTGGGGGGAGGGGGAAACGGAAGAAAAGAGGCGAAACAAACTAGGTCAGACATACGTCTGGTGAGTCCAGTAACTTTTAGCCAGTAAATAAATAAAGGTAAACATGACAGGAACACAAAGTGGATAAGAGGATTCACGATACAGATGGTAGGTATGACAGGACAAATAAGGTTAGATGTATGCATGCTTCACTACAAACTACTCTGCACTATTACAAGTAAAATCAAGATGGGATGATCCCTTCCGCTAACCATGATAACGATAACGATGGTGGTAGTTTCGTGTATTCCTAACTGCTGTCATAGGTGCCTCCTGCTCCTACCTCAACTAGTCATACCCACTACCCTCCTACTATAAATAGGTAGACTTAGGGCATACGTCCGGGTATACCCTAACCACTACCCTAATCGATCGGCTCCCTATTATGTAGATACCCTGTGCTGGTCCCACAACTAGGGGGTATCACTTCCCTAAAGTGGCAATCCAAGGTTTGCACCGTTATACCTACTGGTGTCACGGTCGTCTTGTCCCCCTCTGCCCGGCCCATGCATGCACATGACCCTGGTCGGTTTGCGCCGCCCACACCATCCGTCTCGTTTTGGATCTCTTACAGTCAATCATTAAGCGTGCCCCTTCCCCGCCTAGCAAGGAGTTCTTTACTTTGATACCCCTCTAGGTTACTGACTGAAATGGGTCCCACACAACATGATACAAGCTCTCCCCTATGTCTTGTATCCCCACTAGGTTTTCTACTGACTATGTATACCCTAAGGTGTCTTTAATTACATAGCCCTCAATCAGTTATGCGTACCTATGGGTGTCTTTAATACATAACCCTTAATCTACCTATCTGTTATGCTTATCTATAGGTGTCTTTAATACATAACTCTATTTATTCCCATTAGTTATGCGTACCCCTATGGGTGTCTTTAATACATAAGTTTACTAGTTTGCCCCGGTTATGTATACCATTAGGTGTCTTTAATTACATAACCCTTTTTATCCGGTTAAGTTTGTGGGCCTATATATATTAATATTACCCACCTACCCTTCAGTTGTACTTAACCCTCCCACTGATTTAATCCTATTTATTTAATGGTTAAGTTTGTGGGCCTATATATATTAATATTACCCACCTACCCATCAGTTGTACTTAACCCACCCACAATCCAACTCATTTTACTTAACCCTAACTTATGTCTATCATCATACAGTCCACATGTATTAAGTTAGGTTAAGTAGTCTTTTCTTATTACCATGTCCAGTTATGGTTATATTGGGCTACACCTCCCACATTAGGCCTACAACATGTGGATGCTGGATATGCCGGTCGGGTCCGGGCGGTCTTATTCCACAGTTGTGTCTAACCTCGTGTCTTAGCCCGAGTCGTATTCACACACTTAGACCTCTCACATTAGGTTCAACATTAGTGGCTGCTGGATATGCCGGTCGGGTCCGGGCAGACTTCCACCACTAATGTAACCTAACCTCATGTCATAAGTGTTAATTAAATTTTCAGACTTTAATTGCTTAAACATTCCTCTTGTGATTAATTAAGTTAATTAATTAATCCTTTCATTTTTATAGGTGTCAATACCTATTTTATTAACAATTAGAATTTCCTATCCATAAATGGTCATATTCAAATTATACCATTTTTACTCAGCTTTATCTATGTCATAATAGGTAATTATTTACATGTTTCCCTACTAGAATCATGTGTCCAATTTACATAATCACTATATAAATTATGCCTATTACAAATTCCCCTTTTTCCCCGTTTCTTAACTAGCGTAATCGCGTGCATTTTGGCGTTATCGAGGCTACAAATTAGCCTCGCCATAATAATAAAATAAAGGGAATAACAAGGTGATTGTTTCAGTATAATTTTTGGCATAAGCATGACAACTAGGGAAAATGACATGATAACTTCGCATATAATTATGATTCACCACATAATTAACAACTTGCATAGATTCATGATTTTGCAACATAACAACTTGCATAGGCTCATGAATTAACAACATAATTAAAACCTCACATAGGTTCATGGTTCACAACATAACAACTTGCATAGGTGACTTGCATAGGTTCATGATTCACAACATAACAAACTTGCATAACATATAAACTTGCACAGGTTTATGAATAATAACTTGCATAGGTTCATGAGTTCTCAATCATAATAACTTGCATAAGTGACTTGCATGATCTCATAACAACTTGCATAGGTTCATTATAACAACATGCATAGATTCATGAATTCACAACATAATAACTTGCATAGGTAACTTACATAGGTTTATGAATTTCACTTACATAATTTCATGATTCACCACAACAATAAACTTGTATAATTTCATGATCCACAACAACAATAAAATTGCATAACTACAAACAACATATACCCAAATCATAGTCTACCACAATTCACTTTTATCTATTTAAACCTAAAAGTGACTAGAACTCACCTAAAAAGGGGTCTTGAGTTCTGGGATCTGAATTCTGTAATTGATTAGCGTTCCCTTGATGTAGACTATTTCGTTGTCGAGATTAGACTTTGATTTGAATTGAATTGAGTTGCTTTACTTTGCTTCTAGTTGGTGGCGACTACTCTAGGTTTTGGAGAGACAGTATGACGACCATGGTTCTAATTTTTATTTGATTCTAGGGTTTGAGTCTACACACGTTTATATAGAATTTCAATTTAATTTGAGCCGTTGTATGTTCTTAGGGTTAAACAAAAACCATTCAGTCAGGATAAGGTGACACCTCAGCCCTAACGACTCAACAAGGAGTCAGAAAGGACTTAGCAATGAGTTATAGTGTGGATCAGATCACACCAGAAAGCTGCGAAGGCTTTCTGCTCGGCCTGGGCGCACTTGGGAAGTGCGCCAGTGTATTTTTGTACTGGCGCACTTCCCAAGTGCGCCAGTGCATTTATTTTAATTTTTTTCTGCTTTTTCCACCTAACTTCATTCGTCCACATCTCCTTCATATGGTGTCTGTTTTACGCAAACTCGGACTCTATCTCAAGCAGAATTCCGAGACGAACGCAATGGCGCTATCCGTTTCCCTTAGTTCCCACATTTCAAATTAAGTATTCTTAAATTTTGTTAATCTTAATATTTAAAATTATGGGGTGTTATATTTGCACCCTACAGGGGTGTGAAATTCGTACCCTGGGGTGCGAATTTCAAAACCAGCCGGGCGCGAAATTTGCACCCCACAGGGGTGCGAATTTTGCACCCCTGCAGGCCAGAATTTCGCACCCCCCACGAGGTGCGAAATTTGCACCTAATTTCGCACCCCACGAGGTGCGAATTTCGCACCCCCGGGGCGGGTGTGAAAGTCTTTCATGCATGCGAGCCAGGTGCGAATTTTTGGGTGTGGGGGTCCATTTTCACCTACACCTACTGTGATACCCCACGTCCATTAATGTCACTCTCAAAGGGAATGCATTAACTTTCATGGAGTATTATTGGTGAATTAAACAGAATATAACAAGACAGATTCATATATTGGTACTTGAAAATTTTCAAAACAACGTTTATTGCAGCGGAGAAATAGTTTGATTACAATAGCATCATAAACCAACAGAAAAACCAAGTACACTTAGTAACTATCTTGACAAATTGTTTTCTGAGTACATAAAATAAAAAGCATAACCCAAACATAAGTAGCCATAAAAGAGATGAGCTAAACTTTACTTTCAGCAATCCAAGCACTTCCAAAAGAGAGAGAAAGATCCAGCCAAGCTCCACTAGTACTAGTCCCACCCACAGAACCTGTGGGGGGAGGAAGGAAGAAAAGAGGCGAAAACAAAGGGGGTCAGACATAAAGTCTGGCAAGTACCGTAATTTTAATGATATAATTATTAAAGTAATTAGGATAAGGCATAAACTGGTAAAACAAGGAATGACTGTGAAACAAGTGGGCAAGACAAAACAAATAGGAGGAATATTCTGGTGTTAATCTCGCTCCTAATCACTATAGGATAATTACTATACTGCACCATTAATAGTCACCCTAAAAATCGATCCCGCCTACTGAACAAAATAATAATAATGGTAGTTTCGTGTAATCCTAGTTGTCTTCATAGGTGCCGCCTGCTCCTATCTCCACTAGTTGTATCAACTACCCTCTCCATTCTAATTACAACATTTATTCATAATATGGTAGTTGGACTTCTAGCTGTCTTCATAGGTGCCGCCTGCTCCTATCTCCGCAAGTCGTACCCACTACCTTCCCCATTCGATCGGCTCCCTAACTAGTAGATACCCGTGCTGGTCCCACAGTGGGGTGTATCACTCCCCAAAGCGGAAACCCGATACCACTAAAGATGCACGGCTAATATCTACATGATGCAACAACGTCTTACCTACCAGCCCGGGCCCACGCACGCACATGACCCCGTTGGACTTGCGTTGCCACCGTTAACCTGTTTTGACCTCTTACGATTAAACCCACTAAGTGTATACCGTCCTCGATCTAACTCGAGCTCACAAAGATAATTAATGGGTTACTGGTTTGAAATGGGTCCCTCATGCTTGACACAAGCTTTCCACCTATGCTTGGTCCCCACTAGAATTTTCCACTTAACCCCTTCTTATTCATGTCTTCTTACATGTTTCAATTTGGTTAAGTATCTCTAATCGTATTTCACATGTCTCCCATATCATCCACTTAACCCCCATGTCCCACCACATGTTTATTTTTGTTAAGTGTTAGTGATTATATCCCACATGTCACCCATGTTACCCACTTATCAAATCAACATGTGTTATTGGTTAAGCTTGTCTTAACCCTATCCGCTTATCAAATCAATATATATATATATATATATATTTGGTTAAGCTGGTCTTAACCCCATCCACTTATATATTATTGGCTAAGTTGGTCTTAACCCCATCCACTTATTAGATCAATATGTATTATTGGTTATGTTTGCCTTAACCCTATCCACTTATCCGATTAATATATATATTATTGGTTAAGCTAGACTTAACCCTACCCACTTATCAAATTAATATATATTGGTTAAGCTGGTCTTATCCCTACCTACTTATCAGATTATTGGTTAAGCCGGTCTTATCCCTACCTACTTATCAGATTATTGGTTAAGCCGGTCTTAACCCTATCCACTTATATACTATTGGTTAAGCTGGTCTTAACCCTACCTACTTATTAGATTATTGGTTAAGCTGGTCTTAACCTTGTCCACTTATCAGATTATTGGTTAAGCTAGTCTTAACCCTATCCACTTATCATGTTATGTATCATATATATATATATATAAAAATAAATATATTATATAACATGTTTTCCTTAATTTATGATTTAGTACATCTTAGTTCACAAATACAATGGTTAAGAGAATAACTCCCTAAGTATCAACCCCGAAGACCAAAATCAACATCGGACTGGTACTCAGAGAATTACTCCACTCAACCAAACTTTTGTTTGTCATTCATATTCATCTTTGATCAGCATTAATTAATTCAGACCTCCCACATTAAGTCGGTTGCTTGTGGCCGCGGGATATGCCGGGCGGTTCCGGGCGGACTTCCACCATAAGCCAGACTTAACCTCGTGTCTAAGCATCTTTTAATTATGCCTTTGACCGGTCACATTAGGCTACCGTTTGTGGTTGTTGGATGTGCCGGGTGGATCCGGGCAGTCTTATACCACAAACGAGTCTAACCTCGTGTCTTAGGCGTTTATTATGCATTTAATTTTATGCCTTTGACCTCTCACATTAGACTATTGCTTGTGGTTGCTGGATTTGTCGGGCGGGTCCGGGCAGTCTTACACCACAAACGAGTCTTACCTCGTGTCTTAGGCATTTATTATTACATATTATTATTCGACCCAAATTTGAATTAATATCTCCATTTCGAATTGTCAATAACTTCCAAATTAATCTATGTCCATAATTGTCACCTAAATTATGTCCATAATTTCTATGCATATAAGTTAGGCCAATTAATATCTCAAATTTATTATATGCTTTTAAACCATTTCTATGCCAATTCACAATATTAATATTTAATATTTTCCCATTGCCCCCACGTCATTCGCATGTTTAATATGAATTATGTTAGACCCGCAAATAGTCTAACACATAAAAGAAAAGAAACATCACAACTTGCATAGCACATAAAAATAGATCTAACTTGCAAATAGGAATTATAACATAAATTCGCATAACCAATAATTTGCATAGACAATGGTCATATAGAATCATATATTTGCATAAACTACCATGGATCTAAATATAGATCTAAACATGAAATTGTGAGCTTGCATATATAAATTGTGGGTCTCACTTAACTTGCATATGTGAATATAATTTTCACCCAAAAATGTGAATATAGTTTTTCTCCTAAACTTGCATATGGATTTCTACAACTTGCATATGAATTTACCACATGTTTTTTCATATAAACTAGCATATGTATATACTTGATTCACATATAAACTTGTGTACAATTCACATATGGACTTGCATAAGATTCATATTCAAACTAACATACAATTTAACATCCCAAACTCGCATAAAATTCACATATGAATTAACACATGATTTAACATCCAAACTTGCATAAGATTCACATATGAATTAACATATGCTTTAACATCCCAAACTTGCCTAAGATTCACATATAAATTAACATATGATTTAACATCCCAAACTTTCATAAAATTCACATATGAATTAATATATGATTTAACATACCAAACTTGCATAAAATTCACATGTGATTTAAAATATGATTTAACATCCCAAACTTGCATAAAATTCACATATAAAGTGAATCAAGTTAAGTATGAAATAGATCTACAAACATAAGATAACAAAGTTAAACAACATCATGTGATTCAACAGACATGTTCTCATAATCTAATTACAACCCATCATAATTAATTTACTAATTATATTGTGAAAGAAATTGTACTCACAAAGATAGGTTAGAGAAGAGAATGATTTGTTCGTCTTTTGAATTGAAATTCTGACTTGTTAAATCCTAAGCTTTAGGAAGGAGACTATCCTTGAAGTAGCATGATGGCCATGAGACAAATTTTGTTTTTATTTTAGGGTTTGATTCTAGGCATTCTTTTATAGAAGTTTAAATCAACCTAAGCCGTTAGATTAAGATAGAATTAATCCAGACCATCCAGACAAGATAGAATTATCCAGAACAGCCACATCAGCCCTAATGACTCAGCAACAGGTCAGGTAAGACTCAGCAAAAAGTCAGGGTCGACTGTTTTCAGATCTGCTCGGGGGGAGGGGGTAGGTCGACCCCCAATTCGACCTATATATAGGGAGGTTGACACCTTGGTAGACCCTCTGGTCAATCTGGCCTGGGGTAGGTCGACCTGCCTTGGTATTTAATTTTCTGCGTTGTTTTATATAAATTTCAGAAAGTTCTGAGGGCCATAACTTCTTCGTACGAAGTCCGATTTTCGAAAACTTGGACTCTATTCCAAGCAGAGTTTCGAGAAGAACACAATGGCATAACCCGTTTCACTTAATTCTCACTTTAACAATTAAGTATTCTTAAATTTGTTAATTTTAATATTTAAAATTACGGGGTGTTACACTCTCCCCTCCTTAAAGGATTTCGCCCCCGAAATCTCTGAGTTAAGGAGAATGTATATCCTACCATCCAATCATCCATCTACTCAACCATCAAGCACAGGCATCCGTTGTCCTTACAAGGTTTCAAATGCTGTATGAACATATGCAAAAAGTGTGTGTATATGTTCCTTATCCAATGCAAAATCAGGCGGTCTACTGATTCTGTTGACCTCCTTAATGCAAATCATGATAGTGCCATGCGTCCATTTTGTATGCGAAAGAATCCTACCAATACATATTATTTCTACATGTGTGCACAACCATTCATCAAAATGCAGCATCTAGACAAGATTTAATTATCCAGAACAGCCACATCAGCCCTGATGACTCAGCTAAAGGTTAGGTAAGACTAAGTAACAAGTCAGGATCGACTGTTTTCAGATCTGCCCGGGGGGGAGGGGGTAGGTCGTCCCCTTGGTCGACCTGGCCTGGGGTAGGTCGACCCCAGGTCGACCTGCCTTTGTATTTAATTTTCTGCATTGTTTTATATAAATTTCTGAAAGTTCTGAGGGCCATAACTTCTTCATACGAAGTCCGATTTTCAAAAACCTGGACTCTATTCCAAGCAGAATTTCGAGACAAATGCAATGGCGTAACCCTTTTACCTTAATTCTCACTTTAACAATTAAGTATTCTTAAATTTGTTAATTTTAATATTTAAAATTACGGGGTGTTACATTCTCCCCTCCTTAAAGGATTTCGCCCCCGAAATCTCCTAGTTAAGGAGAATGTGTATCCTACCATCCATCTGCTCAACCATCAAATACAGGCATCCATTGTCCTTATAAGGTTTCTAATTTTGTATGAACATATGCAAAAAGTGTGTGCATATGTTCCTTATCGAATGCAAAATCTTGCGGTCTACTGATTCAGTTGACCTCCTTAATGCAAATCATGATAGTGCCATGCGTCCATTTTGTATGCGAAAGAATCCTACCAATACATATTATTTCTACATGTGTGCACAACCATTCATCAAAATGCAGCATCCATATGATAACACAACCATTATACATCTATTAATTAAATATGCACACATATTTATATGCAATATGAAAGTGACAGAGCCGATCTAGTGCCTAATGTGTGTGTACATGCATCCACGAGCAACCACTAGCAACCACTTGCATCCATTTGCATCCACCAAACATAACATGTCTCAAACACATGTTTACAACCATATGGTTTTTCCTAACTAAAGATTGAAGATATCATCGCACAGATATACTAAATGATAGGACAAGTATCAACAAAGCGGTCAAAAAAGGCGAAGTTAAAAATCTCGCCTTCCATTTCTCAAGTCACATCTCCTTGATCATCTCCCCATTCCACTTTGACCAACTTGACCTCTCTGCTGCGTAGCTCTAATACCTTCATCCCAAGGATGCATGTAGGAGCTCGTCTAATCGTGGCATCTCACTCTACTTCCACTTCTCTAAGCATGCTCGGCTCCACTGCTTCCGCGGTATCTTGTAACACTTCCGCAAATGTGATACGTGAAATATGTCATGAACATCACTAAGCACGTTACCTCTTCTCATGTCCCTCCAAAATCTAGGATACATAACCACAAAAGATCTTCAAGGATTCTATTCATCCCTCTCTATCCGTCCATCCGTCTGTGGATGATAAGCAATACTCGTACTTGCCACCTTTTGCATCTCACATTTTCCTCATGCACCGAAAACTGCTCCAAGCTCTGTCCCGCAAGCACCAATATACACTGTGAATGACTTACTTCCATCTGGCAAAACTAAAACTGTAGCTGTCGTCAAAACCCTCTTCAAACATTGGAAAGCATCGTCGCAGTCAACATCCCACGCAAAAGGCAAGTTCTTCTTCGTTAACCGAGTAAGTGGGGCAGATATCTTCGCGAAGTCCTTAATGAAATTCCTATAATAGCCCGCCAGTCCTAAAAAGCTTATTACTTCTGTTGCGTTCTTAGGAATATTCCAATCTTGGATTGCCACCACCTTTGCGGGATCCACAGCTATCCCCATTCCGAAATGCTCCTTTTTATGTACCCCTTCAAGCAACTCTCTACTTGTTTACTGAGTTCTCCTATCTCTCTCGGAGCCATATGGCGTACTGGTAATGCAAATAGCTTTGCATTATCTATTAGGTATATACGAAAGTCTGTCTTGCACCTTGAGGTAAACCCCGAACTTCATCAAAGACGTCACCATATTCACGAACCACACGAACAAATTCCAAATCATCGTTGGACATGTCAAGAGATTCTAGGTAGCTAAGCATCACCTGATTTCTAGGGTCACAAAAAATATCAAGGGTCTCTCCACAACGAGTCAACAATCTAACTACCCTTCTTTCATAGTCTAGGATGGCACCGTATCCGGCTAGCCAATCCATGCCTAGAATCAAGCCATAGCCCAAGAAGCCAAGAACGAAGGCGTTGCATTCAAACCCAACGCCCAAGATAGACACTCTCAAATCCCGACAAATCATCGAAAGATGAGCTGAACCACCCATAGGATTTGAGACTACTATGAGATCTGTAACTAGACTAGTATTTAGGTGCAGTGTTTTCAACTGACAAAGCAGATACAAACGAGTGTGAAGTGCCAGAATTCAAATAAGGTTCAAAAAGGATGATCAAAAAGAAAAACCAAACTTACAACCAAGAATATTTATACCTCTATCAGGTATGCTAGCCGTGAGGGAACGCGTCTGCTCTCCAGAAGATCCTGTATTTTGCCCTTACCTTTGCCTTTTGCTTCTTTGGACGATCCTAATAAGATGTTCTGTTTCTCCGTTATGATAACAACTAGTCTTCTTCTTCTTTCTAACGTCTTTATTTAAGTAGTCAGGTATTTCACAAGTGTGGCCCTTCCTTTTCTCTTGGCCCCTTGTTATCCTTACTGCCTTTCTTTGGATCTACTTTCTTATCGTGCGTACAATCCACGTCTCTCTTGCACATTCTCCATTCGTGACCTCCTACCAAAATGAGGTTTCATCCTTCATTAGCAAAGTGGCTAATTGAACCTTCCTCCCGTCGTCCATCTTAAAGGTACCAACAAGTCCTCCGCTTCCTTCTAGCTTTGACAAACGTCCCAGTCCCATGAAGCTGTTTTCCGCCCATCGTACGGAAGTTCTTACATATCTTAGAAAAAGCTTCTATACGTGGAGGAAGAAATTCAAAAAAAAAAGGAAAGAGGAAGAGATTCAAAACGGAGAATCGAAGGAAAGATATATGGCTCTTGGGGGTTATGTTTTTAAAACAAACTTTTCTCTGGTAAATACTCCCCTTAAAACATATTTCTTTATAAAACGCTTTAGAAAAACAGTTTTTCAAAATCTCTTATTTGTTCTGTTAACCTTCAGCTCTGATACCACGTGTAACACCCCACGTCCATTAATGTCACTCCCAAGGGGAATGCATTAACTTTCATGGAGTATTATTGGTGAATAGAACAGAATATAACAAGACATTTACATATATTGGTACTTGAAAATTTTCAAAACAACATTTATTGCAGCGGAGAAATAGTTTGATTACAACAACATCATAAACCAACAGAAAAACCAAGTACACTTAGTAACCATCTTGACAAATTGTTTTCTGAGTACATAAAATAAAAGGCATAACCCCAACATAAGTAGCCATAAAAGAGATGAGCTGAACTTTACTTTCAGCAATCCAAGCACTTCCAAAAGAGAGAGAAAGATCCAGTCAATCTCCACTAGTACTAGTCCATCCCTGAGAACCTGGGGGGAGGAAGAAAAGAGGCTAAAACAAATGGGGTCAGACATAAAGTCTGGCGAGTACCCTAATTTTAATGATATAATTATTAAAGTAATTAGGATAAGGCATAAACTGTTAAAACAAGAAATGATTGTGAAACAAGTGGGCAAGACAAAACAAATAGAAGGAATATTCTAGCGTTAATCTCGCTCCTAATCACTATAGGATAATTACTATGCTGCACCATTACTAGTAACCCTAAAAATCAATCCTGCCTAGTGAACAAAATAATAATAATGGTAGTTTCGTGTACCCCTAGTTGTCTTCACAAGTGCCGCCTGCTCCTATCTCCACTAGTTGTATCCACTACCCTCTCCATTCTAATTACAACATTTATTCATAATATGGTTGTTGGACCCCAAGCTCTCTTCATAGGTGTCGCTTTCTCCTATATCCGCCAGTCGTACCCACTACCTTCCCCATTCGGTCGGCTTCCTAACTCGTAGATACCATGCTGGTCCCACAGTGGGGTGTATCACTCCCCAAAGTGGCAACCCGATACCACTAAAGATGCACGTCTTATATCTACACGATGCAACAACGTCTTACCTACCAGCCCGGGCCCACGCACGCACATGACCCCGTTGGACTTGCATTGCCACCGTTAACCCGTTTTGACCTCTTACGATCAAACCCAGTAAGCGTGTCCCGTCCTCGATCTAACTCGAGCTCACAAAAATACTTAATGGGTTACTGGTTTGAAATGGGTCCCCCATGCTTGACACAAGCTTTCCACTATGCTTGGTCCCCACAAGAATTTTCCACTTAACCCCTTCTTATTCATGTCTTCTTACATGTTTCAATTTGGTTAAGTGTCTTTAATCGTATTTCACATGTCTCCCATGTCATCCACTTAACCCCAATGTCCCACCACATGTTTATCTTCGTTAAGTGTTAATGATTATATCCCACATGTCACCCATGTCACCCACTTATCAAATCAACATGTGTTATTGGTTAAGCTTGTCTTAACCCTATCCGCTTATCAGATCAATATATATATATATATATATATATATATATATATATATATATATATATTTGGTTAAGCTGGTCTCAACCCTATCCACTTATATACTATTGGCCAAGTTGGTCTTAACCCTATCCATTTATCAGATCAATATGTATTATTAGTTAAGTTTGCCTTAACCCTATCCACTTATCCGATTAATATATATATATATTATTGGTTAAGCTAGACTTTACCCTACACACTTATCAAATTAATATATTATTGGTTAAGCCGGTCTTATCCCTACCTACTTATCAGATTATTGGTTAAGCTGGTCTTAACGCTATCCACTTATATATTATTGGTTAAGCTGGTCTTAACCCTACCTACTTATCAGATTATTGGTTAAGCTGGTCTTAACCCTATCCACTTATGTATTATTGGTTAAGCTGGTCTTAACCCTACCTACTTATCAGATTATTGGTTAATCTGGTCTAAACCTTATCCACTTATCAGATTATTAGTTAAGCTGGTCTTAACCCTATCCACTTATCATATATCATATATATATATATATATATCATATAACATGTTTTACTTAATTTATGATTAAGTACATCTTAGTTCACAAATACATTGGTTAAGAGAATAACTCCCTAAGTATCAACCCCAAAGACTGAAATCAACATCAGATTGGTACTCAGAGAATTACTCCACTCAACTAAACTTCTATTTGCCATTCTTATTCGTCTTTGATCAGCATTAATTAATTATTAATGCACAGACTTTCCACATTAAGTCGATTGCTTGTGGCCGCTGGATATGCCGGGCGGTTCCAGGCAGACTCCCACCACAAGCCAGACATAACCTCGTGTCTAAGCATCTTTTAATTATGCCTTTGACTGCTTACATTAGACTATCGTTTATGGTTGCTGGATGTGCCGGGCGGGTCCGGGCAGTCTTATACCACAAACGAGTCTAACCTCATGTCATAGGCGTTTATTATGCATTTAATTTTATGCCTTTGACCTCTCACATTTGACTACCGTTTGTGGTTGCTGGATTTGCCGAGCGGATCCGGGCAGTCATACACCACAAACGAGTCTAACCTCGTGTCTTAGTCATTTATTATTACATATTATTATTCGACCCCAATTTGAATTAATATCTCCATTTCGAATTGTCAATAACTTCCAAATTAATCTATGTCCATAATTGTCACCTAAATTATGTCCATAATTTCTATGCATATAAATTAGGCCAACTAATGTCTCAAATTTATTATATGCTTTTAAGCCATTTTTACGCCAATTCACAATATTATCATTTAATATTTTCCCATTTCCCCCACGTTGTTCGCATGTTTAATATGAAATATGTTAGACCCGCAAATAGTCTAACACATAAAAGAAAAGAAAAATCACAACTTGCATAACACAGAAAAATAGATCTAACTTGCAAATAGGAATTATAACATAAATTCGCATAACCAATAATTTGCATAGACAATGGTCATATAGAATCATATATTTGCATAAACTACCATGGATCTAAATATAGATCTAAACATGATATATAAATTGTGGGTCTCACTTAACTTGCATGTGTGAATATAATTTTCACCCAAAAATGTGAATATAGTTTTTCGCCTAAACTTGCATATGGATTTCTACAACTTGCATATGAATTTACCACATGTTTTTGCGTATATACTAGCATATGTATATACTTGATTCATATATAAACTTGTGTACAATTCACATATGGACTTGCATAAGATTCATATTCAAACAAACATACAATTTAACATCCCAAACTTGCATAAAATTCACATACGAATTATAATATGATTTAACATCCAAACATGCATAAGATTCACATATGAATTAACATATGATTTAACATCCCAAACTTGCATAAGATTCACATTAACATATGATTTAACTTCCCAAACTTGTGTAAAATTCACATATGAATTAACATATGATTTAACATCCTAAACTTGCATAAAATTCACATATGATTTAACATCCCAAACTTGCATAAAATTCACATATAAAATGAATCAAGTTAAGTACGAAATAGATCAACCAACATAAGATAATAAAGTTAAACAACATCACGTGATTCAACAGACATGTTCTCATAATCCAATTACAACCCATCATAATTAATTTATTAATTATCTTGTGAAAGAAATAGTACTCCCAAAAATAGGTTAGAGAAGAGAATGATTTGTTCATCTTTTGAATAGAAATTCTGACTTGTTAAATCCTAAGCTTTAGGAAGGAGACTATCCTAGGAGCAGCATGGTGGCCATGAGACAAATTTTGTTTTGATTTTTGGGCTTGACTCTAGGCACTCTTTTATAGAAGTTTAAATCAACCTAAGCCGTTAGATTAAGATAGAATTAATCCGGACCATCCAGACAAGATATAATTATCCAGAACAGCCACATCAGCCCTGATGACTCAGCTAAAGGTCAGGTAAGACTTAGTAACAAGTCAGGATCGACTGTTTTCAGATCTGCCCGGGGGGGAGGGGGTAGGTCGTCCCCTTGGTCGACCTGGCCTGGGGTAGGTCGACCCCAGGTCGACCTGCCTTGATATTTAATTTTCTGCATTGTTTTATATAAATTTCTGAAAGTTCTGAGGGCCATAACTTCTTCATACGAAGTCCGATTTTCAAAAACCTGGACTCTATTCCAAGCAGAATTTTGAGACAAATGCAATGGCGTAACCCTTTCCCCTTAATTCTCACTTTAACAATTAAGTATTCTTAAATTTGTTAATTTTAATATTTAAAATTATGGGGTGTTACATTCTCCCCTCCTTAAAGGATTTCGCCCCCGAAATCTCCTAGTTAAGGAGAATGTGTATCCTACCATCCATCTGCTCAACCATCAAATACAGGCATCCATTGTCCTTATAAGGTTTCTAATTTTGTATGAACATATGCAAAAAGTGTGTGCATATGTTCCTTATCGAATGCAAAATCTTGCGGTCTACTGATTCAGTTGACCTCCTTAATGCAAATCATGATAGTGCCATGCGTCCATTTTGTATGCGAAAGAATCCTACCAATACATATTATTTCTACATGTGTGCACAACCATTCATCAAAATGCAGCATCCATATGATAACACAACCATTATACATCTATTAATTAAATATGCACACATATTTATATGCAATATGAAAGTGACAGAGCCGATCTAGTGCCTAATGTGTGTGTACATGCATCCACGAGCAACCACTAGCAACCACTTGCATCCATTTGCATCCACCAAACATAACATGTCTCAAACACATGTTTACAACCATATGGTTTTTCCTAACTAAAGATTGAAGATATCATCGCACAGATATACTAAATGATAGGACAAGTATCAACAAAGCGGTCGAAAAAGGCGAAGTTAAAAATCTCGCCTTCCATTTCTCAAGTCGCATCTCCTTGATCATCTCCCCATTCCACTTTGACCAACTTGACCTCTCTGCTGCGTAGCTCTAATACCTTCATCCCAAGGATGCATGTAGGAGCTCGTCTAATCGTGGCATCTCACTCTACTTCCACTTCTCTAAGCATGCTCGGCTCCACTGCTTCCGCAGTATCTTGTAACACTTTCGCAAATGTGATACGTGAAACATGTCACGAACATCACTAAGCACGTTACCTCTTCTCATGTCCCTCCAAAATCTAGGATACATAACCACAAAAGATCTTCAAGGATTCTATTCATCCCTCTCTGTCCGTCCATTCGTCTATGGATGATAAGCGATACTCGTACTTGCTACCTTTTGCATCTCACATTTTCCTCATGCACCGAAAACTGCTCCAAGCTCTGTCCCGCAAGCACCGATATACACTGTGAATGACTTACTTCCATCTGGCAAAACTAAAACTGGAGCTGTCGTCAAAACCCTCTTCAAACATTGGAAAGCATCGTCGCAGTCAACATCCCATGCAAAAGGCAAGTTCTTCTTCGTTAACCGAGTAAGTGGGGCAGATATCTTCGCGAAGTCCTTAATGAAATTCCTATAATAGCCCGCCAGTCCTAAAAAGCTACTTACTTTTGTTGCGTTCTTAGGAATCTTCCAATCTTGGATTGCCACCACCTTTGCGGGATCCACAGCTATCCCCATTCCGAAATGCTCCTTTTTATGTACCCCTTCAAGCAACTCTCTACTTGTTTACTGAGTTCTCCTATCTCTCTCGGAGCCATGTGGCGTACTGGTAATGCAAATAGCTTTGCATTATCTATTAGGTATATACGAAAGTCTATCTTGCACCTCGGGTTAAACCCCGAACTTCATCAAAGACGTCACCATATTCACGAACCACACGAACAAATTCCAAATCATCGTTGGACATGTCAAGAGATTCTAGGTAGCTAAGCATCACCTGATTTCTAGGGTCACAAAAAATATCAAGGGTCTCTCCACAACGAGTCAACAATCTAACTACCCTTCTTTCATAGTCTAGGATGGCACCGTATCCGGCTAGCCAATCCATGCCTAGAATCAAGCTATAGCCCAAGAAGCCAAGAACGAAGGCGTTGCATTCAAACCCAACGCCCAAGATAGACACTCTCAAATCCCGACAAATCATCGAAAGATGAGCTGAACCACCCATAGGATTTGAGACTACTATGGGATATGTAACTAGACTAGTATTTAGGTGCAATGTTTCAGCAGATACAAACGAGTGTGAAGTGCCAGAATTCAAACAAGGTTCAAAAAGGATGATCAAAAAGAAAAACCAAACTTACAACCAAGAATATTTATACCTCTATCAGGTATGCCAGCCGTGAGGGAACGCGTCTGCTCTCCAGAAGATCCTGTATTTTGCCCTTACCTTTGCCTTTTGCTTCTTTGGACGATCCTAATAAGATGTCCTGTTTCTCCATAATGATAACAACTAGTCTTTTTCTTATTTATAACGTCTTTATTTAAGTAGTCAGGTATTTCACAAGTGTGGCCCTTCCTTTTCTCTTGGCCCCTCGTTATCCCTACCGCCTTTCTTTGGATCTACTTTCTTATCATGTGTACTATCCATGTCTCTCCTGCACATTCTCCATTCATGACCTCCTACCAAAATGCGGTTTCGTCCTTTATTAACCAAGAGGCTAATTGAACCTTCCTCCCATCGTCCATCTTGAAGGTACCAACAAGTCCTTTGCTTCCTTCTAGCTTTGACAAACATCCCAGTCCCATGAAGCGGTTTTCCGCCCATTGAACGGAAGTTCTTACATATCTTAGAAAAAGCGTCTATACATGGAGGAAGAAATTCAAAAAAAAGGAAAGAGGAAGAGATTCAAAACGGAGAATTGAAGGAAAGATATATGGCTCTTGGGGGTTATGTTTTTAAAACAAACTTTTCTCTTGAAAATACTCTCCTTAAAACATATTTCTTTATAAAACACTTTTGAAAAACGGTTTTCAAAATCTCTTATCTGTTCTGTTAACCTTCAGCTCTGATACTACTTGTAACACCCCACGTCCGTTAATATCACTCTCAAGGGGAATGCATTAACTTTCATGGAGTATTATTGGTGAATAGAACATAATATAACAAGATAGATACATATATTGGTACTTGAAAATTTTCAAAACAACATTTATTGTAGCGAAGAAATAGTTTGATTACAACAACATCATAAACCAACAGAAAAACCAAGTACACTTAGTAACCATCTTGACAAATTCTTTTCTGAGTACATAAAATAAAAAGCATAACCCAACATAAGTAGCCATAAAAGAGATGAGCTGAACTTTACTTTCAGCAATCCTAGAACTTCCAAAAAAGATAGAAAGATCCAGTCAAGCTCCACTAGTACTAGTCCCACCCCGAGAACCTGGGGGGAGGGGGGAAGGAAGAAAAGAGGCGAAAACAAAGGGGTTCAGATATAATGTCTGGCGAGTACCATAATTTTAACGATATAATTATTAAAGTAATTAGGATAAGGCCCAAACTGGTAAAACAAGGAATGACTATGAAACAAGTGGGCAAGTCAAAACAAATATGAGGAATATTCTGGCGTTAATCTCGCTCCTAATCACTATAAGATAATTACTCTACTGCACCATTACTGGTCACCCTAAAAATCGATCCCGCGTACTGAACAAAATAATAATAATGGTAGTTTCGTGTACCCCTAGTTGTCTTCATAGGTGTCGCCTGCTCCTATCTCCACTAGTTGTATCCACTACCCTCTCCATTCTAATTACAACATTTATTCATAATATGGTAGTTGGACTCCTAGCTGTCTTCATAGGTGCCGCCTGCTCCGCTAGTCGTACCCGCTAACTTCCCCATTCGATCGGCTTCCTAACTCGTAGATACCCGTGCTGGTCCCACAGTGGGGTGTATCACTCCCCAAAGTGGCAACCCGATACCACTAAAGATGCACGGCTTATATCTACATGATGCAACAACCTCTTACCTACCAGCCTGGGCCCACGCACGCACATGACCCCGTTGGACTTGCGTTGCCATCGTTAACCCGTTTTGACCTCTTATGATCAAACCCAGTAAGCGTGTCCCATCCTCGATCTAACTCAAGCTCATAAAGATACTTAATGGGTTACTGGTTTGAAATAGGTCCCCCATGCTTGACACAAGCTTTCCACCTATGCTTGGTCCCCACTAGAATTTTCCACTTAACCCCTTCTTATTCATGTCTTCTTACATGTTTCAATTTGGTTAAGTGTCTCTAATCGTATTTCACATGTCTCCCATGTCATCCACTTAACCCCTATTTCCCACCACATGTTTATCTTGGTTAAGTGTTAATGATTATATCCCACATGTCACCCATGTTACCCACTTATCAAATCAACATGTGTTATTGGTTAAGCTTGTCTTAACCCTATCTGCTTATCAGATAATATATATATATATATATATATATATATATATATATGGTTAAGCTATTTTTAACCCTATCCACTTATGTATTATTGGCTAAGTTGGTCTTAACCTCATCCACTTATCAGATCAATATGTATTATTGGTTAAGTTTGCCTTAACCCTATCCACTTATCAGATTAATATAAATATTATTGGTTAAGCTAGACTTAACCCTACCACTTATCAAATTAATATATATTATTGGTTAAGCTGGTCTTATCCCTACCTACTTATCTGATTATTGGTTAAGCTGGTCTTAACCCTATCCACTTATATATTGTTGGTTAAGCTGGTCTTAACCCTTATATATTATTGGTTAAGCTGGACTTAACCCTACCTACTTATCAGATTATTGGTTAAGCTGGTCATAACCTTATCCACTTATCAGATTATTAGTTAAGCTGGTCTTAACCCTATCCACTTATCATGTTATGTATCATATATATATATATATATATATATATCATATAACATGTTTTACTTAATTTATGATTAAGTACATCTTAGTTCACAAATACATTGGTTAAGAGAATAACTCCCTAAGTATCAACCCCGAAGACCGAAATCAACATCAGATTGGTATTCAGAGAATTACTCCACTCAATCCAAACTTCTGTTTGTCATTCATATTCGTCTTTGATCAGCATTAATTAATTATTAATGCACAAACCTCCCACATTAAGTCGATTGCTTGTGGCCGCTGGATATGCCGGGTGGTTCTGGGCAGACTTCCACCACAAGCTAGAATTAACCTCGTGTCTAAGCATCTTTTAACTATGCCTTTGACCGCTCACATTAGACTACCGTTTGTGGTTGCTGGATGTGTCGGGCGGGTCCGGGCAGTCTTATACTACAAACGAGTCTAACCTCGTGTCTTAGGCATTTATTATGCATTTAATTTTTTGCCGTTGACCTCTCACATTAGACTACAGTTTGTGGTTGTTGGATTTTCCAGGCGGGTCCGGGCAGTCTTACACTACAAACGAGTTTAACCTCGTGTCTTAGGCATTTATTATTACATATTATTATTCGACCCCAATTTGAATTAATATCTCCATTTCAAATTGTCAATAACTTCCAAATTAATCTATATCCATAATTGTCACCTAAATTATATCCATAATTTCTATGCATATATATTAGGCCAATTAATGTCTCAAATTTATTATATGTTTTTAAGCCTTTTTTATGCCAATTCACAATATTAATATTTAATATTTTCCCATTGCCCCACGTCGTTCACACGTTTAATATGAAATATTTTAGACCCGCAAATAGTCTAACTCATGTAAAGAAAAGAAACATCACAACTTGCATAGCATATAAAAATAGATCTAACTTGCAAATAGGAATTATAACATAAATTCGCATAACCAATAATATGCATAGACAATGGTCATGTAGAATCATATATTTGCATAAACTACCATGGATCTAAACATAGATCTAAACATGAAATTGTGAACATGCATATATAAATTATGGGTCTCACTTAACTTGCATATGTGAATATAATTTTCACCCAAAAATGTAAATATAGTTTTTTACCTAAACTTGCATATGGATTTCTACAACTTGCATATGAATTTTCCACATGTTTTTGCATATAAACTAGCATATGTATATACTTGATTCACATATAAACTTGTGTACAATTCACATATAGACCTGCATAAGATTCATATTCAAACTAACATACAATTTAACATCCCAAACTTGCATAAAATTCACATACGAATTAGCATATGATTTAACATCCAAACTTGCATAAGATTCACATATGAATTAACAAATGATTTAACATCCCAAACTTGCATAAGATTCACATATAAATTAACATATGGTTTAACATCCCAAACTTGCATAAAATTCACATATGAATTAACATATGATTTAACATCCCAAACTTGCATAAAATTCACATATGATTTAACATCCCAAACTTGCATAAAATTCACATATAAAATGAATCAAGTTAAGTATGAAATAGATCTACTAGCATAAGATAACAAAGTTAAACAACATCACGTGATTCAACTGACATGTTCTCATAATCCAATTACAACCCATCATAACTAATTTATTAATTATATTGTGAAAGAAATAGTACTCACAAAGATAGGTTAGAGAAGAGAATGATTTGTTTGTCTTTTGAATTTGAATTCTGTCTTGTTAAATCATAAGGTTTAGGAAGGAGACTATCCTAGGAGCAGCATGGTGGCCATGAGACAAATTTTGTTTTGATTTTAGGGTTTGTGTCTAGGCACTCTTTTCTAGAAGTTTAAATTAACCCAAGCCATTAGATTAAGATAAAATTAATCCGGACCATCCAGACAAGATAGAATTATCCAGAACAGCCACATCAGCCCTAATGACTCAGCAACAGGTCAGGTAAGACTCAGCAACCAGCCAGGATTGACTGTTTTCAGATTTGCCCGGGGTAGGGGGTAGGTCGACCCCCAGGTCGACCTGTATATAGGGAGGTCGACCGCCTAGTCGATCTGGCCTGGGATAGGTCGACCCCCAGTTTGACCTGCCTTGGTATTTAATTTTCTGCATTGTTTTATATAAATTTCTGAAAGTTCTGAGGGCCATAACTTCTTCATACGAAGTCCGATTTTCGAAAACTTGGGCTCTATTCTAAGAAGAATTTCGAGACGAACGCAATGGCATAACCCGTTTCCCTTAATTCTCACTTTAACAATTAAGTATTCTAAAATATGTTAATTTTAGTATTTAAAATTACGGGGTGTTACACCTACCTACTCCCACCTACTCATACCTAATCCTTGTCCTATAAATACCCTATAGCCTCACACTTCAAAGGGGTTGGATTTTATGACGTTGAGACTCCATGAGAGCTCCATTAATGGCATCTCCACTTCAAGGAAGAAGAAGGGAAAAAGTGTCTTTTTCCTATATTCCTTAATATATGCCAATTATGACATCATATATGATAATGATGACATCACCTAGCCTACAAGCAAATGTAATGAGATGTCATGTGTTGGCTCAACCTTTTAATCTTTTGTGATCAATAATATTCCAACAACGCTTCAAAGTGGACGTCGGTCCCTCATGAGGCCGAACCACTATAAATCTCTTGTGTTATTTACTTCTTTCCAATTTTGTCTACGCAACCAAATTAACTATTCCTAGAAATTGGAATCATTGGTGTTTACGACATTTTTTGCCGTCAACATTTGGTGCCTTCATTGAGAAAACTTGAATTTTGAGCCTTTTTCGCACATTGTCATCTCGACCCCCTACGAACTTGAGGTTCCTTGCTAAACCTGCTATCGAGTCCGCTTACAATGGCAAATTGACCAATGAACGTAATGGTCGGCTCTTCAGCTGCAGCCGAAGTCGGTACGTCCCAACAATCTCAACCAACGGACATCCCGACCACTAATGAAACCGTCCCTCCTACTATGCACCCCGAAGCGCCCGCGACACAAACTCAAATCTGCGCGCTTAATGAAAAATATTAGAGCACAGCGGTCGAGCTTAATCAAGCATTAAGGAATCACATCAACCTTATGCGACAACTTCAAGGAAGTCAGTGCATCGTCGCTTGACTTCAACTAACTCAAAACAATGCTCGACCCCAACCAACCATATCGGAAATTTCCTCTTCCGAGTCGGGGGGTCCGCATCAAAGGAGGAGGTTTAGCCTCATCAATAACTTCGCCACCCGCACCAATGCCCTCGACAATGGTAATGGATACGCCAACGGCAATGGGAGCGACGACCGAACTACCGTCACATATTGCGAGGGGGCACAATACCGAGACCGCTCTCACTTGATCATCAACGACGGACCAGATCCTACAAACCAACCTCTTCCTGGACACAACCCGATGGTCATTAATCAGGATGATGGGCCCGCTATTCCAACGGCCCGTGTTCCTCAAGAATAGGGACTGCATCACCCCGCTCCGCCTCATCGTCCACACCAAGACCCAATCATAGATGTCAAGGACATGGAGGAAGAGGATCTAGACATCCATCAGAGGAGATGTCCTCGTAACAGGACTCCAAAACCTCGCCTAAACCCATGAGTCCCCATGGCGGATCCCATCCAAGCTACCTCCCCAACATGGTCCGAAGGATCATGAGGGAAATGCGAGGAAACGTGCGTGATTTGTAACACCCCGAAAATTCTATAACTGTGAAATTCATAAATTAAAGTATAATCAAATTCAAATCAAAGAACTAAGGGAAACGGGATACGCCATTGCGTTCGTCTCGGAAAAATACGCGAAATAGAGTCCGAGTTTTCGAAAAACGGAGTCCGTATGAAGAAGATATGGCCTTCGGAAGTTTGAGAATCAAGTTTAAATTCAAACAGAATAAATCAGGTTTAAATTCGAAAATGGGGCCCAATGGGCCAGGGCGGAAAAACACCCGCCTGACCCACCAAGTCGACTGGGCTGTCGACCTGGTCTAACCAGGTCGACAGGCCTGTCGACAGGGCTGTCGACAGGGGTGTCGACCTGGTCCAGACCCAGGTCGAGCCCAGTCTAACCCGGCTGGCCTATTCTCTATGTGGTCGATTTTCTGTGGTCTGCTTTGTCACTAGGGCTAGGTGGCAAGTTTTAATTGGTCTCTCCTTAGGATGAATGGCTACGATCAATCCAAGCAACATCAATGGTCCTAATCAGTTCCTAACCTCTATATAAACAACCCTAGACTAAACCCTAATCTATTCATTCAAAAATAAGAACATAGCCGCCATGTTGCTGAGGAACGACTAGGAGTAGCCACCAAATTGGAGAGAGGATTAGGAGGAAGATTATAAAGCTTAAAGCAACCTAAACAAATCAATTCAACAAAGGAATTTGCGTCTTCAATCCCTAAACTAGAGAATTCATCACACCATTGTAAGTAGAGTATTACTTTGGTATGAACAAATGATTGTGTAGATATGTATACTTGATTTGTGGCGATAAAGTAATTCA
Organism: Allium sativum; assembly: GCA_030737875.1. Classification (NCBI taxonomy): domain Eukaryota; kingdom Viridiplantae; phylum Streptophyta; class Magnoliopsida; order Asparagales; family Amaryllidaceae; genus Allium; species Allium sativum. The sequence continues at coordinate 557,085,701 of CM060915.1, forward strand.
TATTTGTGCGTTGGAATATTTTATACGTTTGGATATTCTTGAATTATGTTGTTCATTATGAAAAACTACATGCGGTAGTTTTATGCAAGTATGACGTTTGGATATTCGCAAATTATGTAATCCATGTTGAAGCTACATGTATGTAGTTGATTTAAATTCATGCAAGTTTGGGGTTTGCTTCTATGCCACCATGATGTATATTTTTGTGCATAAATCATTTTGTAAGTAATTGGAACAAGTTTGGTTATTATCCATATGAAATTATGTTGAGAATTTGGCATTATGTTTTAAGCCATGCTTTTGTACTAGAAAACCTATTTGCAAATTTATGAATATGGCTAGGCTATGAATGATATTTGGCATAATTAAAAACCATGATTAGGTCTATCTTGTTTACAAGAATCATATGATGACATATGTGGTACATGGCTAGGTTAGGTTCAAAAGGTCCCTTTTTGTAAGTTTACATGGCTAAAGTAAGAATCATGATTTCATGTTAGAAATATTTATGCCATGGTTATGTGAACAAATTTAACTATACTTATGCCATGCTTATGATATTATGCCATGCTTATGTTTGACATTATGCCATGCTTATGCTAGAAATATTTATGCCATGCTTATGTTTGACATTATGCCATGCTTATGCTAGAAATATTTATGCCATGCTTATGTTTGACATTATGCCTAAGTAAAAATATAGGTTCATGTGACAATAATGATATCTCAATTACAAGTTCACATGCTTTGATTCATGTCACCTATGTTACCACTATGCAAGTACACCAGTTTCTATGTTGTATTTCCAACGTCATATTGCAAGTTCATGCGCTCACCTTCCCCTTTTTGTGTATGTAATCACGCCATAAGCCTCCCCTTTTCGCATGGCTAAGTTGGGCTTAAAAAGGTTAAGCCCAACATATAAACGAACGTATTAAACGGGGGAAAATAACGTTGGGCCAAATTAATTAATGAATGAAAATATAAAGTAGAAGGGCCCAAATTCAAGTATGGGTTGGGCCCATGATTGGTGTAACCTTTACACCATTAACTTAATAATGGGCCGCAAATATTTACATATAAGAAATAAAGAGGAATGACAAAATATGTAAATGTAGAACATACGATGTGTTTAACCCGAGGTTGGATTGAGTTGTGATGTAAACCTGCCCGGAACCGCCCGGCTGTCCAGTAGTCACAACAATACCTATCCAATGTGGGTGGTTAAACATGGAGCCCAGCAAGGACCCGAGGTTAGACTGAGTTGTGGCGTAAGACTGCCCGGAACCAACCGGCAACAGGCAGCCACAACAATACCTGTCTAATGTGAGAGGTCAGGGCCTTAATAAGACAATTAAGGCTGAGTCAGGATTGATAGGATTAAGTGAACTAAAGACTTAATCAAAATGGAACATGCTAAACAAAACGGACTGGTGGGGGTTAGGTTAGGAAACACTTAACCAACTTAGCATGTTGGCTAGAGATAGAAAACCTAGTAACGGGGGACCCTTTTCAGCAGTAACCCTAGAAGGCGTATCAGGATACCCTGAAACTAGGCAGGGTGGGGCACGATTACTGGGCTGATTGTAAGAGGTCAAAGCGACGGCGGTGGTGTAGCAGTGTAGGTTCTAGCGGAGTGCGGGCGTGCACACACTCCGGCGCAGAAAAATAAGGCACTGGGCACCAGTAGCATACCTGTGCATTCTAAGGTTGTGTCGGGCCGCCACCACGGAACTTGATACACCCCATGGTGGGACCAGCATAGGTAACTACGACAACGGGGGCCGTAAGACACATGTAACTATGCGAGTAGGAGCCGATCATCGTTGAATGGGTCACATCACCCTGATTATGGGGTGTCAGTTGGAAACTAGTTTATATGGGTTCAGAGATTTACATGGGGTACGATAGTATATTCGACCCTAGAAAACTTAACCAAGTTTATAGTGCTTGCACACTTCTTGTTTATACTTATCATACCCAGTTCTTTATTCATAGACAAAATAGTACTAGACTTACTCAGGCTTTATGTCTGACTCTACTTTTCTTTCGTCTTCTTTCTTCTGTTTCCCCCCCCCCAGGTCCTCAGGAAGGGAACACAGCAGCTTGACCAACCTCAACATCCAGCTTGAAGAAGAGAAATGTATTGCTTGGACTTTCCTGTTTTGAACTATGGCTTTGGACAATCCACCATGGGGCTTTTGCAGTTTATCTATGTTTTATTTATGCTTCTTTAAAAATAATGTACTCAAGACAGATTATGAAAGTGTTATGTTATGTTTTTGGAAAGGATGTTGTTGTAACACGTATTTGACTTTATGAAATAAAGTTTGTTGTTCTTCCGCTGTTTACAAATATGTGTTCTTATATCTGTCTTGTGTATCTGTGACTTGTACTTATAAACCTCCACCAAAATTAGGGCATTCCCTTTGAGAGTGACCCTAACGGAGGTGGGGTGTTTCACTTGGTATCAGAGCATAGGTTTACCAGATAAGATAAAAAGTTTTGAAAAATTATTTTCAAAAAGGAAATTTAAAGAAGCATTTTTAAAAGAAAATTATTATTTTATTTTAAAAAGGCAAAGTCCACTCCCCAAAGCCATAGGTACTATCTCTTATCCTTCGTTTTGAATCTATCCTTTTTGTTTCAGCATGTCCCAAGAACTTAACTTGCCGGAAGGGGTGCCAATACCTGGTTGGTTTAGACGGTTCTTAGAAGCAAGGGCCACTCAGCCAGGTCCTACCGTTCCTCCTCCCCCAGCTGAAGGAAATCATCCAGCTGCAGCAGCACCTTTTCCTCCACCTCCTCCCCGGGGAAACACGTTTGCTAAGATATGTAAAGATTTTAAAGCTATGGGAGGAAGGGATTTCCATGGAACGGAGTCCTTCGTAGCAGCTAGGAATTGGCTGAAAGAAACTGAAGACCTATTCATCATCTTTGAGGTAGGGGATAGACAAAAAGTACAACTGGCGGTGTGGCTATTGAAGGGCGAGGCTTCCTACTGGTGGGAAGTCACTAATGCTGAAAGACCAGTGGAGACATGGGAGGACTTTAGGGCAAGGTTTGAGACCAAATTTCTCTCAGATGCGGAAAGAAGTTTGCAGTTGGAAAAATTCTTATTCCTTAAGCAAGGAGACAAGACTGTTAGAGAGTGTGTGAATCAGTTTGATGAGCTGGCTAGGTTTGGGCTTGACCTAGTCAACACCCCGCACAAGAAGGCTCTCCGTTTCGTCAAAGGGTTAAATGAGCCATTACACAGTTTGGCCATGACCCATATACCCATGGGAGCCACGTATGAAAGATTGGTGCAAATGGCATTGCTGAATGAAGAGGATAAGGGCATGAAGGAGACAAAGGCAAAAAGCTCTCAAGGGAAGAAAGAGGGTTTGCAGCCTAAGAAGACAGACTTTAAGAAGGGCGGAAAAGGCAACAAAGAGAAGAGGAAGTGTAATTTCTGTGGCAAAATGGGGCACTTAGTAAAGGACTGTCGGAAGAAGAAGGCTAAGGAGAATGGTGGGTGCTTTTCGTGCGGTCAGACAGGCCACAGGGCTAAGGACTGCCCAAAGAAACGAGGACAGGGGCAGGGCGCTGGATCCACCCCAGGGGCACAGGTTCATGTGCTAGAAGCGCCACCATTGCAACAACGAGGTATAAATACTTCTGTAGAAAGTGTAGTTTATCTTTATGATCACCCCGTTCGCACTTTATTTGATTCTGGCGCATCACACTCCTTTATCTCGTCTGCTTTAGTAGAATCTCTGCACCTAAAAACTAGTATGGTAGAGGACCCCTTAATTGTTTCAAACCCAATTGGGGGCCCAGCTCATTTGTCTATGATCTGTCTGGATTTGAAAATTTCTATTCTAAGTGTAGAATTTCAATGTAGTGCCTTTGTTTTGGGCTTTTCGGGTTATGGTTTGATTTTGGGTATGGATTGGCTATCCAGTAATGGGGCCATCCTTGATTGTGAGAAAAGGGTTGTTAGGCTCCTAACCCAGCTCGGTAATACTTTGGAAATTTCTTGTAATCCCTCGTATGCGGTTATGCTTAGTTATCTTGAATCGCTAGATGCCTCTGTAGACAATTTGCAATCAGTTAGAGTGGTCCGGGAATATCCGGATGTCTTCGAAGAGGTAAAGGGCTTGCCTCCGAAGCGGGAAATAGACTTTCGTATATATCTTGTAGATAATGCAAAGCCCGTTGCGTTGCCCGTTAGACACATGGCTCCACAAGAAAGGAAAGAGCTCAGTAAACAGATTAAAGAGCTTCTAGAAAAGGGGTTCATTAGGAGGAGCATTTCAGAATGGGGCGCTCCAGTGGTGTTCGCTACAAAGGCGGATGGTTCACTCCGTCTATGTGTTGACTATAGGGAGCTCAACAAGCTAACGAAAAAGAATAGGCATCCTCTCCCTAGAATTGACGATTTATTTGACCAGCTTGTAGGAGCGTCCGTTTTCTCCCAACTCGATTTAGCAACCGGTTTTCATCAGCTAAGGGTGGCTGAAGATAGCATCGATAAAACGGCGTTCAGAACCCCAGACGGTTTCTTTGAATGGCTTGTCATGCCTTTCGGTTTGACAAATGCACCTGCTTACTTCGTGGACCTAATGAGTAGGGTATTTAGAGATTTCCTCAACAAATTCGTAGTGGTCTTCGTAGATGATATCCTTATCTTCTCAAAGAGTGAAGAGGAACATGCTCAGCACTTAAGGGCAATCATGGAAACTTTGCGAGTCCATCAACTAAAAGCCAAATTCTCCAAATGCCACTTTTGGAGAGAAGAAGTGAGGTTCCTTGGGCACATAGTATCCAAACAAGGGTTAGCAGTGGACCCTGCTAAGGTAGTGGCGGTACAGGATTGGAAGACACCAAGGAATGCAATTGAGGTCCGAAGCTTTCTAGGACTAGCAGGTTTCTATCGAAAATTCATAAGAGATTTTGCGAAAATCTCAGCTCCGCTCACGAAGTTGACCAAGAAGAATCTAGTGTTCAATTGGAACTTGGATTGCGAGTTTGCTTTCCAACGACTGAAAAGGGCTCTCACAACAGCCCCAGTTTTGACGCTGCCAGATGGGAGCAAGATGTTCACTGTTTATACGGATGCATGTGGGACAGGGCTAGGCGCCGTCTTAATGCAAGAAGGAAGGGTAGTAGCTTATGGCGGGAGGCAGTTGAAAGTGCACGAAAAGAACTACCCAACCCACGATCTTGAGTTAGCCGCCATCGTCTTTGCACTCAAGTCTTGGCGACACTATCTCCTAGGTGAGAAGTTCGAACTTTACACTGACCATAAATCGTTGAAATATCTTTTCTCGCAGAAGGATCTTAACTTGAGGCAACAAAGATGGATGGAGTTTCTTACCTCGTACGATTTCGAAATCTCCTACACTCCGGGCAAAGGCAACGTAGTGGCAGACGCGTTGAGCCGAAAGAAATTGACCCTAAGCCCATTGTTTGTTGAAAGACAAAGCCTAGAGTTTATAGCCAGCTTCGACTTCAGGCCCTCCTCCGATTTCGTACCAGGCTTGTTAGCATCTCTCGAAGTGCGCCCAACTTTGGTGGATTCTGTAGGGACAGCACAACGCGAAGACCCTCAGCTTGTGGAAATAATTGATAAGCTAATTAGGGGTGAGACTTCAAGTCACCTCAACAGATACTCCATCGACAATAAGGGTTTGCTAAAACGAGACGGAAGACTGTGTGTCCCACAGACAAAAGATTTAGTAAAGAAGGTTCTCGAGGAAGCACATCACTCCAAGATGACGATACACCCAGGTGGAGATAAAATGTACAAAGACATAAAAAGGACTTTCTTCTGGAACGGCATGAAAAAGGACGTGGCAGAGTTCGTTTCTAAGTGTATGGTGTGCCAACAGGTTAAGGCGGAACAGAAAAAGCCTGGCGGACTGCTACATCCTCTGGAGGTCCCGCAGTGGAAGTGGGATAGCATCTCAATGGACTTCATCGATGGGCTGCCTAGGTCTAGGAGAGGCAACACTAGCATTTGGGTAATAGTGGATAGGCTTACTAAAAGCGCCCACTTTTTACTTGTCAAAAGTAAAAGAACTGCCTCATCCCTAGCATCACTTTACCTTAAGGAAATCGTTCGACTCCATGGAATACCATCTAGCATTGTTAGTGACCGAGACCCCATCTTCACCAGCGAGTTTTGGCGAAGTCTGCAAGAAGCAGTAGGAACGCAGTTATGCTTGAGCACAGCCTACCATCCCCAAACCGATGGCCAAACGGAGAGAGTGAACAGAGTCTTGGAAGACCTTTTAAGGCTATGCGTCCTTGACTTCGGAGGGACATGGGAAGACCACCTTCCTTTGGTGGAATTTGCCTACAATAATAGCTATCAAGCAACCATCGGAATGGCGCCCTTCGAAGCTTTGTATGGAAGACCGTGCAGATCGCCCACTTGTTGGTGGGAATCTACTGATAAGCTCATACTTGGACCGGATATGATCCGAGAGACTTCAGAGAAAGTGGACTTAATACGAAGAAGGATGAAGACGGCCCAAGACAGACAAAAGTCCTATGCCGACAAGAGGAGAACCGACCTTGAATTTGAGGTTGGAGACAGAGTTTTTCTCAAGGTATCACCGCTAAGAAACGTTGTTCGTTTTGGAACCACAGGAAAGCTAGCACCAAGATTCGTAGGGCCATTCCCTATCATCGAGAAGATTGGGAAAATGGCCTATAGATTAGAGCTACCCGAGAAGCTGGCTGGAGTCCACAACGTTTTTCACGTTTCACACCTTCGAAAATGTCTACATGAGACTGCTGAAGTGGTAGAGCCAAATATCCTCGAAGAGGCCGAAGTGGAACGCGAAGCAACCATAAGGAGAGTTCCAACCCGCATCTTAGGGACGGAAGTGAAGAAGCTACGCAACCGCGAAGTCAAGCTCGTCAAAGTCCAGTGGAGCGACGCCGAGGGAGACGCGACTTGGGAAACTGAAGCTAGAATACGCACTGCCTACCCTTTTCTGTTCGAGGGTACATCCTTGATCTTTCCTTTTCCTTAAGTTGCGCTTTTATCTATCTTTTTAGGTATATTTCCTCGACCTTATCTTTTAGGTAGAATCTTTATGGATGGAAACATGTAGTTGAAACATGTTATGTATGATGATTGCAAGTGGTTGCAAGTGATTGCTAGTGGCTGCTCGTGGTTGCATATACACACACAATCTAGGTTTTAGATCGGCTCAGTCACTTCATATTGCATATGCATATATGTTTGCATTCGTATGTGGTTGAACTTTAATGAGTTGTCATGTGGATGTTGCATTTGTATTGAATGATTGTGCACTCATGTAGAATCAAGAATAGGAAAATTTGCATACATAATGGATTCATGGCCCTTACATAATTCGCATTAAGGAGGTCAACTGAATCAGTAGACCGCCTGATTTTGCATTAGATAAGTTCATGTATACACACACACTTTGCATATGATCATGAAGCATTAGAAGTCTTTTAAGGACAATGGATGCTCGTGTTTGATGGATGAGTAGATGGATGTTTGGATGTTAGGATATACATTTCTCCTAACTTGAAGATTTCGGGGACGAAATCCTTTTAAGTGGGGGAGAATGTAACACCCCGAAAATTCTATAACTGTGAAATTCATAAATTAAAGTATAATCAAATTCAAATCAAAGAACTAAGGGAAACAGGATACGCCATTGCGTTCGTCTCGGAAAAATACGCGAAATAGAGTCCGAGTTTTCGAAAAACGGAGTCCGTATGAAGAAGATATGGCCTTCGGAAGTTTGAGAATCAAGTTTAAATTCAAACAGAATAAATCAGGTTTAAATTCGAAAATGGGGCCCAATGGGCCAGGGCGGAAAAACACCCGCCTGACCCACCAAGTCGACTGGGCTGTCGACCTGGTCTAACCAGGTCGACAGGCCTGTCGACAGGGCTGTCGATAGGGGTGTCGACCTGGTCCAGACCCAGGTCGAGCCCAGTCTAACCCGGCTGGCCTATTCTCTATGTGGTCGATTTTCTGTGGTCTGCTTTGTCACTAGGGCTAGGTGGCAAGTTTTAATTGGTCTCTCCTTAGGATGAATGGCTACGATCAATCCAAGCAACATCAATCGTCCTAATCAGTTCCTAACCTCTATATAAACAACCCTAGACTAAACCCTAATCTATTCATTCAAAAATAAGAACATAGCCGCCATGTTGCTGAGGAACGACTAGGAGTAGCCACCAAATTGGAGAGAGGATTAGGAGGAAGATTCTAAAGCTTAAAGCAACCTAAACAAATCAATTCAACAAAGGAATTTGCGTCTTCAATCCCTAAACTAGAGAATTCATCACACCATTGTAAGTAGAGTATTACTTTGGTATGAACAAATGATTGTGTAGATATGTATACTTGATTTGTGGCGATAAAGTAATTCATATTTGTGCGTTGGAATATTTTATACGTTTGGATATTCTTGAATTATGTTGTTCATTATGAAAAACTACATGCGGTAGTTTTATGCAAGTATGACGTTTGGATATTCGCAAATTATGTAATCCATGTTGAAGCTACATGTATGTAGTTGATTTAAATTCATGCAAGTTTGGGGTTTGCTTCTATGCCACCATGATGTATATTTTTGTGCATAAATCATTTTGTAAGTAATTGGAACAAGTTTGGTTATTATCCATATGAAATTATGTTGAGAATTTGGCATTATGTTTTAAGCCATGCTTTTGTACTAGAAAACCTATTTGCAAATTTATGAATATGGCTAGGCTATGAATGATATTTGGCATAATTAAAAACCATGATTAGGTCTATCTTGTTTACAAGAATCATATGATGACATATGTGGTACATGGCTAGGTTAGGTTCAAAAGGTCCCTTTTTGTAAGTTTACATGGCTAAAGTAAGAATCATGATTTCATGTTAGAAATATTTATGCCATGGTTATGTGAACAAATTTAACTATACTTATGCCATGCTTATGATATTATGCCATGCTTATGTTTGACATTATGCCATGCTTATGCTAGAAATATTTATGCCATGCTTATGTTTGACATTATGCCATGCTTATGCTAGAAATATTTATGCCATGCTTATGTTTGACATTATGCCTAAGTAAAAATATAGGTTCATGTGACAATAATGATATCTCAATTACAAGTTCACATGCTTTGATTCATGTCACCTATGTTACCACTATGCAAGTACACCAGTTTCTATGTTGTATTTCCAACGTCATATTGCAAGTTCATGCGCTCACCTTCCCCTTTTTGTGTATGTAATCACGCCATAAGCCTCCCCTTTTCGCATGGCTAAGTTGGGTTTAAAAAGGTTAAGCCCAACATATAAACGAACGTATTAAATGGGGGAAAATAACGTTGGGCCAAATTAATTAATGAATGAAAATATAAAGTAGAAGGGCCCAAATTCAAGTATGGGTTGGGCCCATGATTGGTGTAACCTTTACACCATTAACTTAATAATGGGCCGCAAATATTTACATATAAGAAATAAAGAGGAATGACAAAATATGTAAATGTAGAACATACGATGTGTTTAACCCGAGGTTGGATTGAGTTGTGATGTAAACCTGCCCGGAACCGCCCGGCTGTCCAGTAGTCACAACAATACCTATCCAATGTGGGTGGTTAAACATGGAGCCCAGCAAGGACCCGAGGTTAGACTGAGTTGTGGCGTAAGACTGCCCGGAACCAACCGGCAACAGGCAGCCACAACAATACCTGTCTAATGTGAGAGGTCAGGGCCTTAATAAGACAATTAAGGCTGAGTCAGGATTGATAGGATTAAGTGAACTAAAGACTTAATCAAAATGGAACATGCTAAACAAAACGGACTGGTGGGGGTTAGGTTAGGAAACACTTAACCAACTTAGCATGTTGGCTAGAGATAGAAAACCTAGTAACGGGGGACCCTTTTCAGCAGTAACCCTAGAAGGTGTATCAGGATACCCTGAAACTAGGCAGGGTGGGGCACGATTACTGGGCTGATTGTAAGAGGTCAAAGCGACGGCGGTGGTGTAGCAGTGTAGGTTCTAGCGGAGTGCGGGCGTGCACACACTCCGGCGCAGAAAAATAAGGCACTGGGCACCAGTAGCATACCTGTGCATTCTAAGGTTGTGTCGGGCCGCCACCACGGAACTTGATACACCCCATGGTGGGACCAGCATAGGTAACTACGACAACGGGGGCCGTAAGACACATGTAACTATGCGAGTAGGAGCCGATCATCGTTGAATGGGTCACATCACCCTGATTATGGGGTGTCAGTTGGAAACTAGTTTATATGGGTTCAAAGATTTACATGGGGTACGATAGTATATTCGACCCTAGAAAACTTAACCAAGTTTATAGTGCTTGCACACTTCTTGTTTATACTTATCATACCCAGTTCTTTATTCATAGACAAAATAGTACTAGACTTACTCAGGCTTTATGTCTGACTCTACTTTTCTTTCGTCTTCTTTCTTCCGTTTCCCCCCCCCCAGGTCCTCAGGAAGGGAACACAGCAGCTTGACCAACCTCAACATCCAGCTTGAAGAAGAGAAATGTATTGCTTGGACTTTCCTGTTTTGAACTATGGCTTTGGACAATCCACTATGGGGCTTTTGCAGTTTATCTATGTTTTATTTATGCTTCTTTAAAAATAATGTACTCAAGACAGATTATGAAAGTGTTATGTTATGTTTTTGGAAAGGATGTTGTTGTAACACGTATTTGACTTTATGAAATAAAGTTTGTTGTTCTTCCGCTGTTTACAAATATGTGTTCTTATATCTGTCTTGTGTATCTGTGACTTGTACTTATAAACCTCCACCAAAATTAGGGCATTCCCTTTGAGAGTGACCCTAACGGAGGTGGGGTGTTTCATGATTCATGGGAAGCGCACATTAGGCGCAACCCCTTCACAAGAAGGGTGAACGAAGCTGAATGGTCGCGACGCTTCAGCATCCCTCTGATGCCGCTCTACGACGGCACCCCTGATCCCTATGCCTTCCTAAATCTATATGAATGGCAAATGGACTCGAGCTGGGGGAACGATCCGGTCAAATGCAAGTGCTTTCCTGTCTTCTTATCAGGAAACACTCTACTATGGTTCTCTTGCCTCCCACTTGATTCCATTGACAATTTCGGCCAATTAGCGACACAGTTGGTCAAACAATTCAGGATGCATATTCCAACTCCAAAGAATGCCCTCGCCTTGTCCAATTTATACTAAGGACCCACCGAGTCTCTTAAAAGCTATCTCTCCTGGTTCAATGTTGCCCTCACTGAGGTCGAGGATCCATGCCCTCGCACCATACTCGTCCAGTTAGCGAAGGGCGTTCTCCCTACTTCCGAATTCGGCGGCATGGATCGTTCGGAAGCAGCCAAAAAGCCTCGACATCTTCCATGAGGAGGCTAGGCAATACTTATGTCAAGAAGAAGCGAGACGAAACCAACTCTCCAGGGCCGGTCTTCCCAACAATCCACATGCGAATACCATAAACGACAGCGTCAAAGGGAAATAGATAGCGAAGCTCTTCGATAAGGACAAGGGGTAGGACTCTACAAACAAAGGCCGAATAACGGTGCGCAAGGAGACTGTAACAACATCCAGTATCCTACGGAACCCAAGAAGCTCGGCCCTTACTGAGCATACAAGATCTACACCGTGCTAAATGAAGACTTGGAAACAATCTACTAGGAAACATGCAACGTGCTCCAATACAAGAAACCATACAATAGGGAGTCCACTAATCAACAGAAGAATACGGGCAAGTACATGTCGATACCACGACATGTATGGGCACAATACCAATAATTGTCGTCAATTCAAGGATGTAATCGAAAAGCTTGTCCGTGAGAAGCGCCTTGAGCAGTGCATCCCAAAAGAATCATGACTTTCACCAGCATTAAGCAGAATTCCGACAAAACCTAACGTTCACCCCATTGACCGCAATTAACGCTGGTACCTCTCACCAGCCCTGAGCGGTGGAGGACCTGCTGGAAATAGATCTCCTTCAACTTGTGGACCCCAAAGCTCCTGCAACTCAAGCATAGATTCACACACTTAATAAGAAATGTGAGAATGCAGCTCTCGCGCTAGGCTTTGAAGATTAACATCAACCTTATGCGCCAACTTCAAGAAAACTCAACACATCGTCATTCTACTTCTGCTTGCTCAGAACCGCGTCTGCTCACGTCGCACCGCATCGGAAATTTCTCCTTTCAAAGCTAAGGGTTACATCGAGGAAGAAGGTTCATCCTCATTAAAAACATCGGCGTCCGCTCCAACGCTAGTACGGCGATAATAGCAATAACAGAAATGAGATGATGATCGAACCATCATCACTTACGGTGAAGGAAAGCAGTAACAAACTGGGTCCGAGTAACCAACCTTCTACTCGGAAGAGCCCAACTGTCGCCACTCACAACCAGAGTCCCACTCTTCCAGCAGCTCATCGGTCCAGAGTAATTCCAGACCAAGGTGCACACCGGCTCGTCCAACCTCGACAGCCATACCATCCCTGACATGAAAGAGGGTGAGCCGGATGTGTACAACAGAAGACGTCGACGAAATGGAACTCCCCGAATTCGTCAAAACAAATGGTTTCTATTAGAAAATTCCCCTTTGGCATATCCCCCAGATGCGGTCCGAATAAGCATAAGAGATATGGAAGAAACGCCAACCACTCAAGAGAAACCCACTTGGGGCGTAATCCCTTCACTAGGATCGTACACAAAGCTGAGTGGCCCCGATGCTTCAACACCACATGTGGCATTCTGTGAAGGCACGAATGACCTCTAATCTCGGCAATGTCAGAATCATCATCAGAAATGGAACGCATCATCCCGGCCGTCCCTGGCTTTGTCGCTCGAGTCTCCGCTAGGCGGATTCAAACTGCTGTGAGTCCAAACTTGTCACCGACGCTTCTAGCATCCAACTGGGCCCAAGCTCACTTCAACCAACTTTTACATAATCATGCAATCAAAGTTGGAGACTCGTAGATTGCCAAATACCTTCTGTCAGGAAGGCGTGCTAGGCTCCGAAGTTCTGGGCTAGATCACGACCTCTATAATGCGACAGGATCCCAACTTCTGATTATCGCCAACACGATCGATGGAATCATGACGGAACCACGGGGACATGCCCACGACGTCTGCAAAACTATTACAAGGCATAACCCATTCACGTCGGCCACACTTAATACCGAATAGCGTAAGCGCTTCGACATATTGACACTGCCCCATACTTAAAGAAGCCATGATTCCCGAATCTTCATTAGCCCCCACAAATGGCACATAGGTTCATTACACGTCACCCGCGCCATAAAGTGCAAGTGCTTCCCCGTCCTTATCCAAGACGGCTTTATCCGGATTCTCTCGACTTCAACCTTGAACTATCCCAACTCTCGACCAACTCGCCAAAAGATTGGTCATGCGATCCCGGCTGCACATCATGATGCCCAGAGACATCCTCTCAGTCTCGAACATTTATCAAGGCATCCATGTAAACTCTCAAAGGATATCTCGCAAGATCCCACACCGCCTTGGTTGAAATCGAGAAACCTGCTCCTCCAATCGCACTCATCCAGCTCACAAATGGCATACTTCCTGATTCTGAACTTAGAGCATGGACCGATCAGAAGCAATCAAAGATTCAGGAGATCTTCTGCATTAATGCCGGCTACTTCCTACACAGAAATGTAGTCTAAAGGAATCACGCCCCTACCCTCAACATCCTTCCTCGTGACGACATTCAGAGCTCCAACAAATCTAATACTATCGCTCTGTGCAATCTCGCTCGCGCCGACAACGTCAAACGTAGTCGCAGCAATGGATGGAATCGTCTTCGACTCCCATCTTTTCGCAGCTATACCGATCTTAACAACACCCCTGAGAAAACGCATCTCGCAACCTGCAACTTCCAACCATGCAAAAGGCCAAGACTGAAAGTCCAACGAGCACACCAAGGGGCTCTACAGGATATTGTTGGTTCTACCATATCCACGACACAACACAAACATGTCTCGCCACTTGTAGAACAACCACGAGCAATTCATCTGCATGGGAACTTTGAGCCACTCAACAATCATCAAAGACTCCCACTGCACGGGATCTCCGAGCGACTCGACGCTCATCGAAGATTCTCACTACGTGGGACCTTCGAGCTCCTCGATGCTCATCGAGGATCCCTAATGCATGGGATCTCTGAGCTACTCAGCGCTCATCAAAGATTCCCACTAAACAGGACCTCGACCGACAATTAATCCCTCAAGATTGTCCCCCTACCTCGTCAGGACTATAGCTTTCATGGTGCAATTGACTATAGGTTGTCATCAGAGATACCAGTTTGCAACTCCTCCATACCTCTTCCTCCCTCATTGGAAGCAGATCAGAAACTAAACGTGAACTTTCTCCTATAAAAGAAACCTCCTTTTCGTTGTGCCATGGCCATTTTTTGTCCTCCATACGGCGTTCCCGACCTCCTCCAATCAGCAGGGGGCACGTTGGGAAGCATTACCGGGGGAACGTTCGGAACCGAGCCCGAGAATTCCAGTTCTCTATCATCCGCAAGGTCGTCGTCTACCGAGGTTATCTTTGGAGATATCGGCTATCGACTCATTAGAATCATCAGCTCGCCCATAAAAAAAAAGGAGGCAAGAGAAAAGATTCAATAGCTTAATGAAGGCATACACATTAATGTTTAAAGGTCAAAAAATAGGACCTCGATTGCAATTGCCGATGGAAATGTCTGATGGTAAAGGGTCGCCACCTTTCCAATAGTTGTTACTGTTGCAATTCAAACAGAATCATCCATTCACAGATAGATGCCTCATTTCGGCCTATGTATATATAGGCCTGCAAAAAAAAATTGAAATGAAAACGCAAAGCAAGGCCACTTCTCCAAGACACACCTCCTTTTTGTTGTATCGTAACCATCCTCCAACAACTAATGCTCAGGGCACTTGGGGCCCGATTGGAAGCTTAGCCAAGGGCCCGCGCGAATGCACATCGGCGGCCTCGTCTTTAGACGTCCTCCACCTGCAGACCTCACTCCTCGTTAGAAAGGCCCATGCTCATACAACGGAAGCTCAGCGATGGAACTTTCAAACTCTCAACCATGGACGGAGCCGAACTCCTAAGGGCATGGAACAACTAATATCTTCACCTCTACTCTACATAACTTAGCGTACAATTGATTCACGCCTTCCAACGATGTCTTACTTTCCTACAATTCAAGGCGTTATAAAGGCTACTACTACCAGAGTTGTCCTTAAATATGATGTTTAGTTTCCCATCACCCTTCCATGTTTAATCCGTGCACGACGTTCATGACGTGTTTGATTAATTCTGACAAACAGCTTGTGTACAAACATTCGATCGCTGCATCGACGCCCCGAGCACAGGAGTCGGTGCCGCCATTTGAACCTCGATCCAACATCGAGGCCAAACAACACTGGCTACGATCGGCACCCCGAGCACGAGAGCTGGCAATGCTACTCTAGTCATCGGCCTGTGGCGCGACCGAATATAAATAACCACAAACTCGAACCCCGGCCCCGTGCCGAGGCCGAGGATAAATCGTTCCGTGCCCAAGTCCCAAGCGACTTGGGGCCTCCGAAGAAACAGCCGAGAGTGATGTAAATTTCTCCCCTGGCTACGGGTGTCTGTCGAATCTCGGCGCAGCACCGAGACCAACATTAAATCGTTTTTCCCCGAAGCTTTAGAGGCTTAGGTGCAGCCCATGGCCACGATTGGACCCTACAGGCAGATAATCCGGACTTTTATTTGGCGAATAAACGACGCCGTCGCTCGCCATAACCCGATGAACGACGGGAGAGCTACACACCGGACGGACCGCACAATGATACGTCATACGCCTTCTCTACACTTGGGATTAACTCCGAGCAACCCAAATCCATCAGGCATTATGGGTTTCCTGAGCTAATCTAGCATGCATACGAGCTAGGTGCGAATTTCTGGGTGTGGGGATCCATTTTCACCTACTCATACCTACTCCCACCTGCTCCTACCTAATCCTTGTCCTATAAATACCCTATGCCTCACACTTCAAAGCGGTTGGATTTTGTGAACTTGAGACTTTATGAGAGCTCCATTAATGACATCTCCACTTCAAGGAAGAAGAAGGGAAAAAGTGTCTTTTTCCTATATTCCTTAATATATGCCAATTATGACATCATATATGACAATGATGACATCACCTAGCCTACAAGCAAATGTAATGAGATGTCATGTGTTGGGCTTAACCTTGTAATCTTTTGTGATCACTAATATTCCAATAACGCTTCAAAGTGGACTAGGCCCCTCACGAGGCTGAACCACTATAAATCTCTCATGTTATTTACTGCTTTCCACTCTTGTCTACGCGACCAAATTAATTATTCCTAGTAATTGGAATCTTCGATGTTTGCAACATTTTTTGTCGTTAACAGAATCAGGTAGGCCAGAAGTAAGGGTTGGTGCAAGCATCGCCGATGACCCAGAATCAAGAGTATGATCCGGTATAATTGCCAAAACAAATAATGTACAGGCTGAGACAACCAAACTAGCATGCACAGGGATAGGAACATGAGCTGTCGGGGCATCGACGATTAGGGAGAAGCAAGGAACATTTATAGGTAATGACACATTTGACAATAGGCTATTCACTTGATTTTGATATAGGTATCCAGTGTTTTTCTTTGGAATTGATGCTTTAAATGTTGGGAATCAAGCCAAATTTGCTTACAATAATCCCCCAACGCTCCCCTAATTATGGCGTATTTAGTATTTGGTCGGTAATTGTGTTGAGGTGGTAGGTGATGGGCTTAAGGTGTGTGAAGCAGCTTGTATTGAGTAGTTGGAGTCTGGTTTGTGCACAAAGCATGGAAGCATGGAAGCATAGAAGAATCACATAAACTATTCAGTGAAACAAAGCATGGCAAACGAAACTTGATAAGCTGGACAACAATAACATCAGCACATGCAAAGCATGGTGACTTCACAATAATAATGAACACGTTCAAAGAGATGATCAATCTAGATATACAACCGGATCTTGTAACTTTTATGGCAATTTTAATGGCGAAGGAAAAGGGAGGGTTGTGGTGGCACATAAGATTTTAAATGAAACGGTAACGGTTTGCGAGCTAGATGGTTGATATTTTAGGAAGAGCAGAAGAGTTAGCTGAAGTTGAAGAAATAGTGAAGAAGAAGAAATGAATTCATGATTTGGGAAAGTTAAAACCGGCTATAACAGGTTATCAAGTAAGTGGGATCAATATGGGAAGGAACCCCTAATACTTAAGATTAACTAAAAATAATCCAAACTTGAGATTAATATGGGAAGACACGTAAAACTTGGGATTATTCTTGTCAATTTGTCCATAAATAATTGTGTAAAATTTGAAATCTCCATATCAAAATGTAAAATGAAAGATGAGTTATATAATGTAAGAGAAATAGTAAATAAGTGCAAAGTAACAAACTAATTTAAAAATAAAATATCCTGAGAGAAATAAGGGTAGTAGAGTAAACTCTAGAAATAAGAAAAAAGCTTTAAAGGGTTTTGCTTTACTATTATTTAATAGATTATTATTATAAACTAGTTAAATAAGATTTAAGTTGTTATATCTATTGTTGTTGTTGCTGCTGCTAGTATTATTAGTGTTATTATTAAACACTAGTTAAATAAGATTTAAGTTGTTATATGTGTTAAATAGGTGATTCACACATTAAACGGAATGAATTAGATTGACACATGTATTAGATGGCTCAACGAGTGACCATAAATAATCAATTTTTACCCAATCCTCTGCCATAAGTTTATAGCTAAGGATATAAACTAAGGGTCGGTTAACAAGTCTAAATAGTAAAAAAAGATGAAGGTTTGATTCCAGTTAAGAGAACAAGGCTGTAAAATTAAGTAACAAACTTGCCACCTTGAAATGATAATTTATTTCAAAGAAACATCCATCGAACGACAATAGATTAAGCACTATACCATACAGTTTCCACTTTCCTAAACAAACCAATACAAATATGTTCTCCACTGCAATGTACTCTAAGTCACTGATGTGAACTTCATGATCAAATAATCAAAAATGGTACGAAACAAACAAGGCATGCATGTCTTGTAAACCAACCAAAATTATCGTTACCTAACGGGCTATTTCTATTCTCCCCCCGCTTTCCTCCTTACACACCCCACCGATTCACTTTTCCCATTCCCACCCCACTTCGCAGGCTAAATTCACGGGGGCAATTTAGTAATTTAAAGGGAAAAAAATTAATGGGGGAGGACACTAAATAACGGGGTAAGAATAGAAATGGTCTACCTAACGTCCTAACTCAAAGACAAGAATAACTATAAAACTGTAAGAAGAAACAAGGTGAAAAAAGCTTCACCTAAAATATTTGCGTCAAAGTAAAAGTATTCTCGAGCTGAGAGAACAAAACAAGTAAAAACACCAGCATTTGCGCTGTCACAAATGAACATACCTTGACAAAGCACATTAAACCGAAGCAAAAACAAATTCGCTCTAGATTACGCCATTTTAGTTTCTGTATATTCCACCAATCCTACAACCAAAATTAAGGTAACCTTTAGGAACAAAAAATCATAAAACAGAAACAAGCAAAAAACATAATTTAAGCAAAAAAAATTAGTTCCTTCAAATAAAGGTTTAATGCAGTGTTTTCATGACCCGACCCTACCGCGGTCCTACCTTCAATAACCCTGAATTTTGTACCATCACGGCGCAAAACTCAATCAAACCTTGTTCATGCATGAAGCATGATCGGACCTTCAAACCAGCGGTTCAACATTCAATTTTACTGTGTTAAACCACAGTTTTTTTTCGTACTTCCCATTGTATAATTCTCTATGATCATTTCATCTTTTGTATTAATTTGAAAATAACAACTAAAATATTTCAAAAAATTATAACTATTCCAACATCTAAACCGTAAACTTTACCACTTCGATCTAAAAAACATGTGTGTTTGTTTGTGCCCTTGCTATTTAATCATATCATGCAATCTATTAATGTTAGTGAATAAACAAATGACTTTTCAAACTTTATTATTCATTTGTTTGAGTACACATAAAACTTGATTATTCACATTTTCACTATTAACAAGCATGTGTGGTTCTTGATGGTTCGACAGGCCTCACCTTTAAAACATTGGACCTTGAGTCCTCACGGTTTGACTCACAGTCGAGTTATAAAAACATTGGTTTGATGTATGTATATAATGTAGATCCCTCCTCACATATATGTACAGGTGTGTGTTGTATGTGTATAGTGTTTGATGCAAGATTGTAGAAAGGTTCAAAATCCAATAAAAAGGGACCTATTATGTAAAACGGACCATATAATGGTAATAAATAAAGAAGCCTAAATATTTGCTATAGTAGAAGAAATCATACCTCAACTGTAATCTCAAAAGAACTTGAAGGGTGTGTGATGTTGTCATTTGTCAAGTTATAGTTGAGGGATGGCTGAACTGGAAGAATATTTTCTACTTCCAATGCAGGCCTCCTACCCACTATGCTCTGGGACAAATGAAACGAACCAGATTAACGTGACACCCTCTTTCCATTTGTAGATGAGTTATTCACCAGATGTATCAAAGAAGACTCCCTATCAAGATTTTCTTTTTCATGAGAACTTGGTTCCGTTTTGCAAAGGATGTCATAATTCATATCCTTTACAGCACAAATATTCGCCTCAGTGGTTATAATATTTTTGTCCATGCAGAAGTCAAAGCGTTCTGTATTAATTGATTGTATAAGCTGCAACACACTCGAAATGTTCTCCTCCAATTATAGACGAACGTTCTCCTTATTGACATAAAATTGCTCTCCAATATTTGATATCAGAGGTGATTTATGCTTGTTTGGTGTAAGCGGATGAGTTGAAGAACACCGTTGTTCCCAGCTTGTACAATATTCCATACTGGAGACGCCTTTGTAAGTGGACCTTTGAATGCATAAGAACATTCAACAAGAAAAAGAAAAGAGAACATTGTATAGGTTCACTAAAATTTGTTGAAAGGAAATTCATTTGAAGAAAGCAATGTGTTGTTTCCCAAAAAAATAAATAATAAAATAAAGAAGAATCTGAAATTTCTATTGACTATCATTTATGTTGATCTGACAACACATATTCATAATAGACAAAAACATTAGGCTTCGTTTGGTTTATCTTCTATTTTGCATTTTCAATGTTAACTACAAATTATGATAAGAACGGAGGAACGATGAAGGAGATGGAAAAAAGATAAAGAGAACAATGGAGATGATGTGGGAAGAAGGGAGAGAGGTATTGCTTTCCGTTCTTCTAATATTTCTAAAACAACAACAACAACAACAAAGCCATATATCCCAAACAAGTTGGGGTTGGTTTGATATGGAACCCAAAATTGAAATAAAATAAAATTAATAATAATGATAATATATATATAAAGGGTTTAAAATAACCAAACAGATAAAAAGTCATCTGATAAAGGGTATTTTTAAAATAATAATAAGTGCTTCCAGTATTTCTAAAAAAGGAAAAAAAAAACTGTTTTCTATTTTGTACGTTAACTTCATTTTCTAAATTGGTCGTTTTTCCTCAATATACACGCGTCGTGTGCATTTTTGTATGGATATAAACTAAAAAATGGAAAACCAACTACAGTGTTATTTCTTGTTCTTTCTGTCTGATTTAATATATGTTTATCATTGTCAAATTCTATGATATTGAGATTTCTATAAGGTGCAATATTATTATTGGCTGCCATGTGATTTTCACGTTTTTCATTCTATAAAGCAGAGGTAGTGTCAAAACCCATGCTATTGAAACAATATGGCCATTGCGTTCAGAATTTGGCAATTGACCCTCTTCACTGCTTCTTTGCCTATATGTTTTATGTATTACACATTTTTAGTTAAATGATGCACTATATTCTTGTAAGGGGTTATCAATCCCTTTCAGTTGAAAATCAATAGGATCTTGCAATGATGTGATAGAACAAATAGCTTGAAATGGATATAAATCTCAGATCACAAAAAAAATAAAGCTAACGGAGAACACACAAATTTATAGTGGTTCCACTATCGCGAGATAGTGAACGTCCACTTCAATGAGGAAGAGATTTTACTAATATTCAAGAGATTACAGAGTTTTTTTTAAAGTAGAGCAAAAGAAATGAAAAATACAAATGTTCTCATATACCATGTCATAACATCCTCTATGCCTTTCTTTATATAGAGGAAAACGTTTCTTGGGGATGAATTAATTTGAATTATGTAAATAAATCAAATCAATGAAGGCTAATATTCCCTTTAATTTGATTGTCATATGATTGATTGATTGATTGATAACTTTCTATTTTCTCCATCAATCGATCCCTTTTCCAATTTTAATTTCTTTCCCTTTTTTTTCATGAAACATGGCAATAAATTAGATGGCGAATATCTCCAATATCCCATATTCATTAATATTCCTTCCATTTCTTTCCATTCATTGCTTGCACAAAACGGGTAACGAAATTACTACGAACTCCAAAAATCTAATTGATATTTGGAAATATTGTATCACCAAATTCCAATAATCTCCACCTTGATACAATATCTCATGCAACCTAGAGACTCCAGTGTGAATGCTTCCCAATGAGTTCCTGCAAAAGCCACCCCTCATTGCACTTTATCAGTGAACTCCGACAAGGCCACCGCCCACCAACAAAGTGTTGGAAGCATTCAAAAAACAAGGTAGACATTGTGCAACCAACTCCTATCTCAAGAAGAATACCACATCTTCTCTTGACTTTAACCAAGTCACTCTCTTCCCCATTATGCCACCATGTGGCACCTAGCACTTCATCAAGTGAATCAAGTTCGAGCAATGCTCGAACTTAGTAGCACGTAATGCCTTCGTAAATACGTCTGCTGCATTTTCATTTGTGTGAATCTTCTGAAGACGAACTAACTTCTCCTCATTCATAGAGATAAGGAAAGCTCTCTTACCTCTATATGCTTTGTTCTAGAACTGAAAGCCATATTTTTAGCTAAATGAATTGCACTTTGACTGTCACAATTCACCAAACAAGCATCTTGCATAAAGCCCAAATCACACAATAACTTCTTCAAATAAAGTGCCTCCTTAGCTACCTCAACTGCAGCTATCAACTTTGCCTCTGTAGTAAACAAAGCAACTATAGTCTGCAACCTCACTCTCCAAGTAATAGTTGCTCCTCCAAGTGTGAACAAATAGTCTGAGGTTGACTTCCTTCTATCTTTATCTCCGGCATAGTCTGAATCACTGAATCCAACTAAGTTGAAATCCTTATTTCTACCGCAAAAACAGGTCCATAATCCGATGTTCCTCTAAGATATCTAAAAATGTACTTCACTGCCTCCCCATGCGATTTTCCTGGATTTGGCTCGTATCTACTAACTAATCCAATAGCTTGAGCAATGTCAGGTCTAGTGCACACCATAGCATACATCAAGCTACCTACTGCACTGGCATAAGGCACCTTCTTCATATAAGCCTTGTCCTTTTTTGATATCGGAGAGCACTGATTAGAAAGCTGTATATGTGAAGGCATAGGTGTATTGATAGCCTTTACACCATCCATGCTAAACCGAGCAAGCACCTTTTGAATATATTCCTTTTGAGTAAGTCTCAAATGTCTAAGCTTTCTATCTCTTTGGATTTCCATCCCCAAAATTTTATTTGCTTTTCCAAGGTCTTTCATATCGAATTCTGCTTTTAATTTCAATTTCAACGCATCAATTTCAGCTTTATCCTTGGAAGCAATCAACATATCATCCACATACAAAAATAAATACACTCAATTATTATTCTTTAAATGCTTAAAATAAACACATGCATCTTTAGTACTACGATTAAAACCATGTGAAAGCATAAAAGAATCAAACCTTTTGTATCATTGTCTATGCAAGAAAGTGGTCTTCACATCAAGTTGTTCTAACTCCAAATCATAAGCGGAAACTATTGTAAGTAGGATTCTAATTGAAGTTTGTCTAACAACTGAAGCAAATATTTCATCATACGCTAGCCACTTTCTTTGTGAAAACCCTTTGGCTGCTAATCTTGCCTTGTATCTACCATCATCTTTTACCTTGAACACCCACTTGCAACCTATGGCTCGACTTTCTTGAGGTAGTGGTACCAAATCCCAAGTCTTGTTCTTTTGCAAAGACTGTATCTCCTCTTCTATAGCACAAATCCACTTCGAGTTGTCACTCGACTTCATGGCTTCTTCAAGGTTCAATGGTTCATCATGAATTACATGTAAAGCATACTCAAACTGATCATCAAGGCTCAAATTTGCATACTTCCAATCTCCATATCTAATTGGAGCTCTCTTTGGTATCTGACTAGCCCGAATGACTATATCGCCTGACTCTCCTTTAGCTCCACCTTGAACTCCACCTTACGCTCCACCTTGAGCTGAATCATCTCTAGCTTCATGACCATCACCATCACTACTAGAGGAAATCTGTGGAATATCATGTGATGTATCTTCAACTGCTCTGCCACTATTATCAATAGTGATAGCTCTAATTTGGGTATGAAAACTGGAAATCTCGGTCTTTTCATGTTTCTCATCAACTGAGTCTGAACCCTCTGATAAACTTTCCAAAAGTTTGACCATTGCTGAGTCATCAAAAGTCACATGTTTAGAATGTATAACTTTTTTCGTAATTGGATTTCAAATTCTATATCCTTTTATGCCATCTGTATAACCTAGAAAAACACATTTGGAGGCCCTAGGATCCAACTTGTCATGTCATGTATTATGAACATAAACTGGACATCCAAATATACGAAAATAACTTAAAAAGGTGTTTTAACCTCTCCATACGTCCTCTGGAATCTTCCCATCAATGACTGAGCACGGAATCCGATTAATAATATGTGCTGCAGTCGAAATGGCTTCAGCTCAAAAACCCTTAGACATACCCGCAGTCAATATCAAACAACGGACCTTTTCAAGTAGAGTCCTATTCATTCTCTCTGCAACCACATTGGATTGCGGATCACCAGGTGTAGTAAAATATCTTCTGATACCACGCTGTCTACAGTAGTCGAGGAACTCTTTGGAAACATATTCGCCACCATTGTCGGATCTAAGAATCTTCAGTTCCTTTCCTGTTTGGTTTTCAACAAGAGCTAACCAAAGCTTAAAATTCTCAAATATTTCTGACTTAGCTTTCATTACATACAACCAAACCTTGCGCGAGTAATCATCAATGAAGGAAACAAAATAATATGCTCCACCAATAGAAGCTGTAGAGTATGGCCCCCAAACATCTGAATGCACATAATCAAGTACCCTTTAAGAAGTATGCATGCCATCACCAAATAGAACTCTGGTTTGCTTTGCCAATACACACTCCTTGCAAAAGTCCAGCTTGTTGAAGATTTCTCCCTTAATCTTTTTCTTCTTACAAAGAAAATCTAAGTTCTTCTCCGAAGTATGACATAATCTCATATGCCAAAGCTTGGTAGCGTCCAAACTTTTAGAACTATCGACTCCAACAAATAATTCTCCATGGACAGTGGTACCCATTAGCAAATACAGATTTCACACCATAACACCCTTCATCAATACAAGTGCCTCTCTAGAAACTCTCAAACCATCTATGACAATGGTCATCTTGCATCCCAATGATGCCAACTGGCCTAATGATATCAATGACTTACGAAGACCTGGGACAAAGCGAACATTCGAAAGTGTGCGAACAATCCCATCATACATGCAAATGCAAGCTGAACCAACTCCCATAGACTTGCATGTAGCATCGTTCCACATAAGGATAGAACTTCCTTCTTTGGCATCGAAGGAAGAAAAATAATCCTTATTAGAAGTCATACGAAATGATGCTCAAGAAAATCCAGTGGTCTGCAACATCTAATACAACCGATGTCAATAAATCGCTACCGCCTTTCTCTATCGCAATAGATGGAGAACCATCAGTCTTCCTCTCCAAATCTGGACAGTCTCTTCTCTAATGGCCTGGTTTCTTACAATTATAGCACTTTCCATCTTTAGACTTACTCCGTGAATCAGGCTTCCTAAAATTGGAACGCCCCCTATTATTCTTCACTTTCTTCTCTTCTCTTCCTCTCTCTACAGATAAGCCTGAACTGCTACTTCATCCACTGCTATCACCAACACCAAACTCTTTCATCTGATCTCTCAACTCTTCACTCAACAAACCTGTCTTTACATCATCTAATTTCAATGTGTCTCCACCATAAATAATGCTGCTAGCGAAACCAGTGTTTCGCTCAGGAAGCAAACACAACAGAACAGTTGCTTTTTGTTCTTCATCAATTTTCAACTCAACAGACTTCATCTTCATCAACAGGTCATCAAACACACTTAGGTGTGTCTAAATTGAAGAACCTACCTTCATCTTATAAGTGAAGAAAGTCTTTAATAGGATCAGGCGGTTGGTTAGGGATTTCTTCATGTTCCTCCAACTTCTTCTAAATGCCTCTAGCTGTTGTCTCCTGACTAATTTCAGAAATTACATTCTTTCCCATAGCAAGCTGAAGAGTAGTAAAGTCCCTGTGACAACCCGGATTCCAACAGACCGAATTTTTCAAATTCTATCCATCGAGACCCGAGTTGGGTGCTCTGGTATCCTGCAGAATAAGACAGAGATAAAGAAACATGTCAGAACTCATAAAGCATCTCACAACGGAAGGAATTAAAATATAATATATTCACAAATAGTTTTACCTTATATACCATACTTTCTAACCAGTATCCAAAGTTATACCATCTCTGTCATGAACCTAACCTGGAAGTATGTAATGAGGAGGGGGTCAGAACATAAGTTCTGGTGACTGGACTTAGAATAAACTTCTGTATAATCCTACATATATCGTTCAGTTATATTTTCTTGTTTATTAGGTTATTCGCGATATTAGCTCTCTAGGCTCTACTCATGTCCCACTAGTAGGTTAACCTAATACAACGTATATGTAGATACCCCCAACTTGTCTAATCCTTTCCATGTATATATACAGTCCCTTGCCATATGTCGTACGGGCTTCATCATGTAAATCTACACTACTTTAGTGTAGTGCCACCATTCTCGAAATCGTTTGGACTGCCACTCTCGATCTTGCTATATTCCGTGTATCATCTAGATCTAATCTAAGGTTTACTATCGAGCGCTTCCTAGATTCAACCAGGGTTTACGCTACTCAGGGCCACTGGGGTTTATGCTACCTATTGAACGCTTCTTGGATTCAGGGTTTACGCGACCTAGGTCCATCTAGGGATTATGCTACCTATCGAACGATGCCCCCTAGTATAGGACACACTACCCAGAGCGATATATGTTCCTAGACTTTCCCCACGTACGTGTCGTGAATCGTTATCGATATCTAGTTGCACATGTCCTCTATATGTGGGGCCCGAGTCCCGTAGCACGGCTAATCAAGAAACACGGAACTCGGTCGGGAGCATTAAGTTATCTGCCGGCGCAGATGCTAAGGTCTGTTTTTATCTGTGTGTGGCTATGGTCCCACGTGATCCCTCCCTCAACTAATGAAAGACACCCAAGAAAATCAAGAATGAGAACTGTACGCAGGCCCCCTATGCCCCACAAACCTATTGGCCAAACCTCACTCATAACTAGATAGCAAGTATATGGTCTATTGGAGTTCTCCGCCTTTTCGCTTCACGTACTCGATTGACTCAATATGGTAGGTAGACGACGACGTGCTATCATAGGGCTAACAAGATATCGCCGCCTCACGCTGGTCCATCCTAGTCTTTAGGTTGCTTATATTGCAACCAAGGCATACTCTTGGTTCTTCTAACGCAGACCTTAATCTTTGTGAGCCCAGGAGGATCATCTGCAACCTCACAGAGGGATACCAAGAGTACCCTCACGTCCCCTCAAAGCCGCGTGCTTCGTAACTTAGACCGTTGGTGCCTTCTTCATGATCAGATGGATGTTCACTCCCCCTCGTGTTCTACTTGGTTTTCTTGACTAAGGTTTACTACTTAGTTCTCTTAACTAAGGTTTACTACTTAGTTTCCTGAATCGTTCGTTTTCTTAACTAAGGTTTACTACTTAGTCCTCTTAACTAAGGTTAACTACTTAGTTTCCTGAATCGTTCATTTTCTTAACTAAGGTTTACTACTTTATCCTTTAAACTAAGGTTTACTACTTAGTTTCTCTTAATCGTTTGTTTTCTTAACTAAGGTTTACAACTTAGTCCTCTTAACTAAGGTTTACTACTTAGTTCTCTTTCTCGTTATTTACTTAGTTCCCTTAACTAAGGTTTATTACTTGGTTCTCTTAACCAAGGTTTGATACTTAGTTTCTTCTACTTAGTTCTCTTTAACTAAGGTTTGTCTATGAATTCAAGCATGACTTAAGTTCTCTTTATCAAACGATAGCATACAGGTGTTCTCCCATATTCCCAGCTTTGATTAACTTATTTCATGATATAAGTCATCCCACCCTTCGAGTCTTGTATTACATCTTAAGTCTATTCATTTCTTATCCCTAGGATAAGTTTATCTATTATTTAATCTTATCATTCCCCACTTTTCCTTGCTTCGGTACTGTTATATTGGTTAAGTTTGCCCATGTGTCCAAGTTGACTTGACCCCCAATCACGTATTCAATTCAACCCACGCATCATGTCAAATTGGTTAAGTATTATCCAGCAGTTCACGTTGACTTAACCCACCCATATATTGAGTCAAATTGGTTAAGTGTTATCTAGCGGTTCACGTTGACTTAACCCGCCCATATGTCATGTTAAATTGGTTTAGTGTTATCTATCAGTTCGTGTTGACTTAACCTACCTATATATCATGTTAAATTGGTTAAGTGTTATCTATCAGTTCGTGTTGACTTAACCTACCTATATATCATGTCAAATTGGTTAAGTGTTATCTAGTGGTTCACGTTGACTTAACCCACCCATATATAGAGTCAAATTGGTTAATTGTTGCCTAGTATTTCATGTTGATTTAACCTTACCATACTAGCATGTGTCATTAGCATCAATTAATTATTAATTCCCAACCTCTCACATTATACCTATTTTTGCGGTCACTTGATGTGTCGGTTGGTTCCGGGCAGGATTACACCACAACTCATTCTAACCTCGGGTTTCAAGCACGTTATGACTAACTTCTCACATTAGAACCTATTGTTTGCGGTCACTGGATGTGTCGGGCGGTTCTGGGCAGGATTACACCGCAAACTCATTCTAACCTCGAGTTAACCATGTTTCATGTTTAGTTCATGTCCATTCTAGATGTCATACGTCAATTGTCAATTCACAAGCATGTTCGTGTTTATTCTAGATGTCATATGTCAATTATCATTTTCATGTCCTGTGTCGAGTTCCACACTTACATAAAAACATGGTTTGCCCAACCTATTCCATTTTTAATTATGTTTCTAGGATCTTAACGGCATATCCAATTTCCAAGTCTCAAATTCAAGCTTTATCAAAAAACCCCAATTTATGTTCATGCTTATAATCCCATTAATAGGCTATACCAATTATTCCAATTTTTCCACACATGTGTTCCTAACAGGTTATTATCATTCCTCATATGTTGGTTTTGTTTATTCATATGTCAAGTGTTACTTAACCCATTTCTACTTTGCTTATACAACCATTCATGAAATAATCTTTTTACCCAAATTACTCAATTATAGCCAAATTCACCAATTCCATGTTATTCATATCCAAACATGCCAATTTCCAAAATCCCATTATACCCAATTTCATAAAATCAATATTTTCCCTTTATATTTCCCCACGTTTATACATATAATCTAATTCACCTTTTAGGCTTAATTTCAAGTCACAAACAAATTCAGCCAATTGTCCCAATATTTGCAATAATAATTGTCATGCCACAATTCCCCAAATTTCAGATTATATTCCTCAATTGCATAAAATAAGTTATGACCCAGTATTCCCATATTTCAATCATACGTAAGTATAATAAGATTTCTTCTAGGTTCGAGATAACCTAGATCCAAAAATAAAAAGGGAAGGAGAATAAAAGAACAATTATTATAACATGAATCTTGAATTGAATTTATAACTGGGGAATGATGAACGATAATAATACTATTATACAACAAGTTTATTATAATTCCACTCACCTTGACTGGATTGGAGAAATAAGTGATTTGTCATTGATGTAGAACGCTGATTTAATCTTCTTATTTGATTATTGGTGAAGAGCATGAATTGTTGATGAAGAACTTTGCTACTTGATTTGATTAAACTCCAAAGTTGACGAAGAACTTGAAATTTAATTTAGAGTTTTGGGGCGGCGGCCATGTATGGTTGAAGTTTGGCGACATGGAGGCGTCTTAAGGAATTGTTATGAATTAGGGTTTGGTCTTGCTATGTATTTATAGGTGTAGAGAGTGTTTTAGAGCCCTTAGATTGACCTAGAAGCCATCCGACCCGTACAGCACATCAAAACACGTCACCGGAAC
Source organism: Allium sativum (assembly GCA_030737875.1). Classification (NCBI taxonomy): domain Eukaryota; kingdom Viridiplantae; phylum Streptophyta; class Magnoliopsida; order Asparagales; family Amaryllidaceae; genus Allium; species Allium sativum. The sequence goes on from CM060915.1 coordinate 557,115,219, forward strand.
TGAAATCGCCCAGATCTGGGGATAAGTCGACCCCTAGGTCGACCTCCCTAGGGGTAGGTCGACCCCCAGGTCGACCTGCCTTGTTTTGGTGGGAAATTTATCGCCCAGCTGCTTGGGTCGAATTTCGAACTGTTTTTAATATTTGTTGAATCTTCCAAAGGCCATAACTCCTTCATCCGGAGTCCGATTTACGCAAACTTGGACTATATTCCAAGCAGAATTCCGAGACGAACGCAATGGTGATGTCCGTTTTACTTAATTTATGATATTTAAATTAAGTATCCTTATTTTATTATCTTTTCCGTTATGCACATTGTTATCGAATTAATTTTTCCTTCTCTTCCATATATTAATTAATTTTCATTATACATCACCATTATTTACCTATCTATGTATGTACACATATTTTTAATTATATTTAAAAATGTGGGGTGTTACATTCTCCCACCCTTAAAGAATTTCGTCCCCGAAATTCGATAAGAGTAAAAATAGATAACCCCTCGCAATATCCATCCATCAAGTGTGCATCCAATTGTTGCAAGCATTGTACACATGTGCAAAGTGAGATACATCGTAGCAAAATATGTATGCCTAATTTGGATCCACCTATATGTATGCAAAATTTAAAAACTCTTTCAAAACATAATGCTCACATCCTAAATATACTTGCAGTTCTATATGAATGCAATATTCTTGGAAAATCAAAATATTTTTCATCCAAGTTTTCCCACACTCTTATAAAATAAGAGCATAGTTCACCCAATTGTCGCATCCAAAACCATACCATCCATCATTAAATTCGAAATTTAGAAAAATCTAATTTTCCAAATTTGATTTCCTTATGTTACGAAAAGATATAAAATGGAAAAATTCACATCCTCCGTTTTTCTTTTCTAATCATACTTGGATTTTTAAATGACTACTCTTTGAGGATTTCCTATTTTCCTATCCAAGCACAAACGCATAAGAAAATCTTCTCTTTTTCCATTTATCTTGGAAAAATTTCATATCCATTCATCTTTTTCTTAAGATTTCCATTGTCTTTTCCCATCACATTTGTTGCCTTACTGAATTTATTATTTTAGGTAGGCTTTTCTCATTCTTAGCTTATTTGACTTAATCCAATTACTTAAGTTTATTATTTCAAATAATTTTTTTTTGTTTTCAACTCAAACAGCATCCTACACAGCTACTACTATGGGCCAAGAATCTTAGGACTTTGTCTTCTCAGACAATTGCGAGTCCACACAATAGGATCTACCCACTTACTTGCCCTTTACTACTTAGTAGTCACTACTAGTCCTTGTTGAGTATTACTAGCCTATCTTTTTTTTCCTTTTTCTCCAGCAACAAACCTAGGTTTCTCAATGCTTATGCATTCTACGGGAAATTTTCCATTAGTTTAATATTAGCTAATCCCTGACTGTAAATTGGCAAGATAGTAACTCCCTAAATATCAACCCCGAAGACCGAAATCAACATCAGGTTGACACTCAGAAAATCACTCAACTTAACCAATCTCTATTTGGTTCCAATTGTTTAATTCATAGCTTTAACTTTCTCTCATTCTATTCTAGGCACTAATCCTTACCTACTTCATTCTTTTTAAAACATGGTTTGGCCTCCTTTCTTTTCATTACATTTTTCTTTCAAAAATTAAAATTGTTAAACCTTTTTATGAGAGAATTCTTTTAAAACAAGAAATCATTGTTTTGCACAATATACCCCACTTTACTTTAAAATCCGGCATGCATTTATCAAAATACTTTTAAGATTAAATTTTGGAAAATACAACAAATCCTTTTACAAATTCAAGTTCTTAAAAGTTTGTCACTAGGTTAGACTCAAAGCGGGTCTTCAACTCAACTAGGCTTTCCTAGGCACTTTTACGAATTCAATTCTCTTAACTATATATATTCCTAATCCATTTTCCATATTTCAACCTTTTCTAGTTTCTAAGGTTTCATTTCTAAACCCACTAATCTGAAATACTAATATTTCAATTTCCATCCCATGGGATACTTTTCTTTCTCTAGCTTCAAGTCATATTGTACACTTTCCCAACCACCTAATGGTTTCCAAATTTCTATGTTCATTCCTTGAGTATACAAAATAGATATCCCAGCTCTTTTCATGTCTAGTGGGCTACTATATGGACTTAGGTTTATATATATAATATATTTATATTTTAGAAAATACAAATACGTTCACTCATTATCTTGCTAAGATTACTAAACCGAAGCTCTGATACCAGATGTGACAACCCGGATTCCAGTAGACCGAATTTTTCAAATTCTATCCATTGAGACCCGAGTTAGGTGCTCTGGTATCCTACAGAAAAAGACAGAGATAAAGAAACATGTCAGAACTCGTAAAGCATCTAACAGTGGAAGGAATTAAAATATAATATATACAAAAATAGCTTTACCTTATATACCATACTGTCTAACCAGTATCCAAAGCTATACCATCTTTGACATGAACCTGACCCAAAAGTATGTAATAAGGAGGGGGTCAGAACATAAGTTCTGGTGACTGGACTTAGAATAAACTTTTGTATAATCCTACATATACCGTTCAGTTATATTTTCTTGCTTATTAGGTTATTCGCGATATTAGCTCTCTAGGCTATACTCATGTCCCACTAGTAGGTTAACCTAATACAACGTATATATGGATACCCCCAACTCGTCTAATCCTTTCCATGTATATATATACAGTACCTTGCCGTATGTCGTACGGGCTTCATCATGTAAATCTATACTACTTTAGTGTAGTGCCACCATTCTCGAAATCGTTTGGACTGCCACTCTCGATCTTGTAAGATTTCGTGTATCATATTGATCTAATCTAAGGTTTACTATCGAGCGCTTCCTAGATTCAACCAGGGTTTACGCTACCCAGGGCCACTGGGGTTTATGCTACCTATTGAACGCTTCTCGGATTTAGGGTTTACGCAACCTAGGTCCAACTAGGGATTATGCTACCTATCGAACGATGCCCCCTAGTCTAGGACACACTACCCAGAGCGATATATGTTCCTAGACTTTCCCCACGTACGTGTCGTGAATCGTTATCGATGTCTAGTTGCACTTGTCCTCTATATGTGCGGCCCGAGTCCCGTGGCAGGGCTAATCAAGAAACACTGAACTCGGTCAGGAGCATTAAGTTATCTGCCGGCGCAAATGCTAAGGTCTGTTTTTATCTGTGTGTGGCTTTGGTCCCACTTGACCCCTCCCTCAACTAATGAAAGGCACCCAAGAAAATCAAGAATGAGAACTATACGCAGGCCCCCTATGCCCCACAAACCTATTGGCTAAGCCTCAACCATTACTAGACAGCAAGTATGTGGTCTATTGGAGTTCTCCGCCTATCCGCTTCAGATACTCGATTGACTCAAGATGGTAGGTAGACGACGACGTGCTATCATAGGGCTAACAAGATATCGCCGCCTCACGCTGGTCCATCCTAGTTTTTAGGTTGATTATATTGCAACCAAGGCATACTCTTGGTTCTTCTAACGCAGACCTTAACCTTTTGTGAGCCCGGGAGGATCATCTGCAACCTCACAGAGGGATGCAAAGAGTACCCTCACGTCCCCTCGAAGCCGCGTGCTTCGAAACCTAGACCGTTAGAGCCTTCTTGATGATCAGATGGATGTTCGCTCCTCCTCGTGTTCTACTTGGTTTTCTTGACTAAGGTTTACTACTTAGTTCTCTAAACTAAGGTTTACTACTTAGTTTCTTGAATCGTTCATTTTCTTAACTAAGGTTTACTACTTAGTCTTGATTAAGGTTTACTACTTAGTTTCCTGAATCGTTCGTTTTCTTTACTAAGGTTTAGTACTTAGTCCTCTTAACTATGGTTTACTACTTAGTTTCTCTTAATCGTTCGTTTTCTTAACTAAGGTTTACAACTTAGTCCTCTTAACTAGGGTTTACTACTTAGTTCTCTTTCTCGTTATTTACTTAGTTCTCTTAACTAAGGTTTATTATTTGGTTCTCTTAACCAAGGTTTGATACTTAATTTCTGTTACTTAGTTCTCTTTAACTAAGGTTTGTCTATGAATTCAAGCATGACTTAAGTTCTGTTTATCAAACGATAGCATACGGGTGTTCTGCAACATTTCCAGCTTAGATTAACTTATTTCATGGTATAAGTCGTCCCCCCCTTCAAGTATTGTATTACATCTTAAGTCATATTCATTTCTTATCCGTAGGATAAGTTTATCTATTATTTAATCTTATCATTCCCCACTTTTCCTTGCTTTGATACTGTTATATTGGTTAAGTTTGCCCATGTGTCCAAGTTGACTTAACCCCCAATCACGTATTCAATTCAACCCACACATCATGTCAAATTGGTTAAGTGTTATCCAGCAGTTCACGTTGACTTAACCCACCCATATATTGAGTGAAATTGGTTGAGTGTTATCTAGCGATTCACGTTGACTTAACCCTCCCATATATCATGTTAAATTGTTTAAGCGTTATCTATAAGTTCGTGTTGACTTAACCTACCTATATATCATGTTAAATTGGTTAAGTGTTATCTATCAGTTCGTGTTGACTTAACCTACCTATATATCATGTCAAATTGGTTAAGTGTTATCTAGTGGTTCATGTTGACTTAACCCACCCATATATCGAGTCAAATTGGTTAAGTGTTGTCTAGATTTCATGTTGACTTAACCTTACCATACTAGCATGTGTCATTAGCATTAATTAATTATCAATGCCCTACCTCTCACATTAGACCTATTGTTGCGGTCACTGGATGTGCCGGTGGTTCCGGGCAGGATTACACCACAACTCATTCTAACCTCGGGTTTCAAGCACGTTATGGCTAACTTCTCACATTAGAACCAATTGTTTGCGGTCACTGGATGTGCCGAGCGGTTCCGGGTAGGATTACACCGCAAACTCATTCTAACCTCAAGTTAGCCCTGTTTCATGCTTAGTTCATGTCCATTCTAGATGTCATATGTCAATTATCAATTCACAAGCATGTTTGTGTTTATTCTAGATGTCATATGTCAATTATCAATTTCATGTCATGTGTCGAGTTCCATACTTACATAAAAACATGGTTTGTCCAACCTATTCCATTTTTAATTATGTTTCTAGGATCTTAACGGCATATCCAATTTCCAAGTCTCAAATTCAAGCTTTGCCCAACCCCAACTTATGTTCATGCTTATAATCCCATTAATAGGCTATACCTATTATTTCAATTTCTCCATACATGTGTTCCTAACAGGTTACTATCATTCCTCATATGTTGGTTAATTTTATTCATATGTCAAGTGCTACTTAACCTATTTCTACTTTGCTTATACAACCATTCGTGAAATAATCTTTTTACCCAAATTACTCAATTATAGCCAAATTCACCAATTCCATATTATTCATATCCAAACATGCCAATTTCCAAAATCCCATTATACCCAATTTCATAAAATCAATATTTTCCCTATATATTTCCCCACGTTTATACATATAATCTAATTCACCTTTTAGGCTTAATTTCAAGTCACAAACAAATTCCGCCAATTGTCCCAATATTTGCAATAATAATTGTCATGCCACAATTACCCAAATTTCAGATTATATTCCTCGATTGCATAAAATAAGTTATGCCCCAATATTCCCATATTTCAATCGTATGTATGTATAATAAGATTTCATCTAGGTTCGAGATAACCTAGATCCAAAAATAAAAAGGGAAGGAGAATAAAAGAACAATTATTATAACATGAATCTTGTATTGAATTTATAACTGGGGAATGATGAACGATAATAATACTATTATACAACAAGTTTATTATAATTCCACTCAACTTGACTGCATTGGAGAAATAAGCGATTTGTCGTTGATGTAGAACGCTAATTCAATATTCTTAATTGTTTACTGGTGAAGAGCATGAATTGTTGTTGAAGAACTTTGCTACTTGATTTGATTAAACTCCAAAGTTGATGAAGAACTTGAAATTTAATTTAGAGTTTTGGGGCGGCGGCTATGTTTGGTTGAAGTTTGGCGACATGGAGGCGTCTTAAGGAATTGTTATGAATTAGGGTTAGGTCTTGCTATGTATTTATAGGTGTAGAGAGTGTTTTAGAGCCTTAGATTGACCTAGAAGCCATCCGACCCATACAGCACATCAAAACACGTCACAGGAACTGAAATCGCCCAGATCTGGGGATAGGTCGACGCCAGGGTCAACCTTCCTAGGGGTAGGTCGACTTGCATGGTTTTGGCGGGAAATTTCTCGCCCAGCTGCCTGGGTCGAATTTCGAACTGTTTTGAATTTTTGTTGAATCTTCTAAAGGCCATGAATCCTTCATACGGAGTCCGATTTGCGCAAACTTGGACTCTTGTGACGAGAAGGAATTTCGCTCGGTCCGAACCAGTCGCTAAACCGACCCAGACCGTTCGAAAACGCCCTATCGTTTGAGAACACGACAAAATAGAACGCATATAAAAGAACATTTCATTGTATATTACAACAATGCATCAGATTACAAGAATATACAGAGTATAAATGAATAATACACAGAATTATCAGAGATTTAAATTACATTTAAATACTTAGCAGCGGAAAATAATACAATACACAACTAGAAGAGATATATGGATACAAAACTTTCGGATATCATTCCAGCTGTAAACCAGGATCCTGTGAATATAAATCTGCAAAACCGAAACTACTAGCTGCCCGTGTCAAAATAGGGGCACCCAGAGTTTAGGTTAAAAACAATAAACTCCAGGTCAGTCATGGGACTGGTGTGAGAACTAAAACAGTTATTAATTCTTTATTTTAAAGTTAGGTAAATCAAGGGACCACGCCGTATAACACGGAACGGGTTTCCTCCCAAGAATACCAGTGCATAAAACAAACAGCGCAATGCTAAATAAAGAAAAAATGAAGCTGTTATAAGACCCAGGTCCTATCACACAATGCAACGCAAGCCGGGGGATAGGGTTTTCCCTTATAACAGCCAAAGAATGCTTGATACGTTTAAAACAAATCATTTGATACTGTAATAAGTGCATAGTGTATAAAACAACTTCAAATCATAAGTATCAATCATAGGCGGCATGAATGGCCCATAACACTATGTCGCCATATATAAGTTTACAATCAAAACCGCAAGACGACGTATTGGAAGTTGGGTTATCATTTATGGTATGAACCGAGGCTAGGGGCAAGATCCTCAACCGATTCGAGACAATCTAGCCCATGTCTCCGGAACAGCCGCAACTGCCCCTTGGATCGTCAGGGCCGGTCCACCGATGTGGATTATTATGCCTGAACACTACGTTTCTCCGCCCTTTGGGGCGTAAATCTGGCCCGTCAGCCGACCAGAAGCATCGGCCGAAACCGATATCACGAGGCGCCTCGCTTTTCAGCAAGTAATAATAAGTAACATCCACATGAGTCAAACTCGTCAGCCAGTTCAAGCACTGACGCCACTCCTAACTAGAAAGAAACGCATGTCCTCCCTGAGGTCCGTCTCCCGTTTTTAGTTCATACCGGATGTGATACTCGCGAATCAACGTTACACAAAGCTACGCCACAAAGGCCGTGCTTCGATCATCAACCACAAGACTTTGCTTTTCAACAGAAGCCTTGATCATTTGCATCTTAGCATGCCACACAGGCAATTCACTCCATGCGATTGATATCCATCAATATATAACCCCTGAGCTCGTACGTCTCAGAGAAGGGCGTTAAGCAAGAGAATAAATTCTCCGCCGCCAAACAAATATATATTTAATAGAGATCAATCACACGGACTAAAATCCAATGTCAGACACACAGTCCATTTACAAGTCCGTTCTGGGTCTGAACGAAACCGGAGGCACCTAGTACCCCGCATATCCATCGATCTCCAAGTACGTCTGGACGATCACTAACTGTTTCCATCTTCTTGGGTGTACAGCCCAATCAAGATCATCAGTAATTACCCAAACGACGTGAAGACCTCCGGTCTTCGACCATCGTCTTCATCTTCGACTTATCGTCGTATCAGTTATTCAGAATGGGATAAACCCGGTCTTTCCGAATAACTCGCGTATATTTTAAATAAGTGTTACACAAACACAACATACGCCTCATTCCAATTCATTAGTCACTAACCGTAAATTAATCAAGAGAATAATTCCCCAAATATTAACCCCGAAGGCCGAAACCAACATCAGATCAATATCCAGAAAACCATTCTGCTTGGCTAACCGACAGTTAATTTCTAAATTTCACATTCATAGGGAAAGGTTCCCATTAATTTTATCAAAGATAAATTCTTTAATTTATTCTTTAATCTACTTTTGAATATCAATTCAAACTAGTCGGGATTAACGAACTTTACCGAAGTAATCATTTGTTTTAATTTCCCAATCCCAACCTATTCATCCCATGAAGTAAAACTGGTAATACTTCATATCTAACACCACAGTGTTATCGGTAAATTCAATTACCATTTCACGTTCAAATCTAATTAAAGATTTAACTATCGCCTGGAGCAAAACTGGTGATACTCCATTCTCGATCTTTTCAATCTAATTAAAGATTCATTAAAACTCCACTTAGTTTTAATCTGTGACTGGGTTGAAGAATCAGTGTCATTTAAAACACGGTTCACGATAAACCCAAAATCACATCTCATTAATTATCGGGTTAAAGAATCAGTGTCATTTAAAACACGGTTCACGATAAACCCAAAATCACATATTTAATTATCGGGTTAAAGAATCAGTGTCATTTAAAACACGGTTCACGATAAACCCAAAATCACATCTCATTAATTATCGGGTTAAAGAATCAGTGTCATTTAAAACACGGTTCACGATAAACCCAAAAATCAATATCAATTCAATTCCAATTAAATATTATTTAATTGGTACACTTCATTAAATCTAAATAAAAAGATTTAATCTTTTCTCAACTGGGTTCAAGAACAGTGTTAATGAAGACACCATTCACGACAAACCCAAATCACATTTGATATTCAATATAAGGCTCTGAATAGAAAATATATCGGCTTATATTCAATATCAAATTCTACGATTAACAAATGTCGTATTGGAAATAACGATATATATATATATCTTTCAAATTTCCCTAACAACATCTGCATAATCACGAATTCCAACATCGAAATATTCCGAAGACAATTTCGATTCAAATCCACTCCAATGCAATCATTGGAAATTCTGGTTATTTTTAAAACCCTTATCAAATTCAATTTATTTATTTAAAAATAAATAGAATTATAATTCTAGTTCAAAACTAGTTCATTTCGATAAAAATCTATTTTTATCTTTTCAAATCTGGAGTTTTTCATCCCAATTCTTTCTAAATCATTTCTTATGATTTTACACAAATTATTACTATTTTTAATAATTTTATCAAGGCCCGTACAGTCGATTTCCATCAATGGCCATCGAACTGCACTTACAGCGACCTTTTTCGAATTTGATTTGGACATAATTCCAAATCCAACCGTTAGATTTCTAATTTCTAATATTCTTTAGAAAGCTCTTTTCGATACGAACCCAACGGTTCTGGTTTTAGGAGAATCCGACGGTCGGATCTCCCGTAATGTCCGTTTGAAATAAATGTTCGAAATTCACGAACTGCCGCGGCGCAGCGCGTTCTATTCAGGCCATTATATTATATATATAATATATATAATATATATTTCGTCGATTTCTATTTAAAACGAATTATATAAATAGTTTTAAATTCGTTTCAAAAGAAATTTCAACTTCCATTTCAATTCAAATCAAAATTGAATTCTTCTTTATAAATTCGTTTTAAAATTCATTTCTGTTCAATTCAAATTTCAATTCAATTTGAATTCATTTCAATTTGCTTTCAATTCAATTTGAATTCGTTTTCAATTCATTTCGAAATCGTTTTCAATTCAATTCATTTCGAAATCGTTTTCAATTCAATTCATTTCGAAATCGTTTTCAATTCAATTCATTTCGAAATCGTTTTCAATTCAATTCATTTCGAAATCGTTTTCAATTCAATTCATTTCGAAATCGTTTTCAATTCAATTCACTTCGAAATCGTTTTCAATTCAATTCATTTCGAAATCGTTTTCAATTCAATTCATTTCGAAATCGTTTTCAATTCAATTCATTTCGAAATCGTTTTCAATTCAATTCATTTCGAAATCGTTTTCAATTCAATTCACTTCGAAATCGTTTTCAATTCAATTCATTTCGAAATCGTTTTCAATTCAATTCATTTCGAAATCGTTTTCAATTCAATTCACTTCGAAATCGTTTTCAATTCAATTCACTTCGAAATCGTTTTCAATTCAATTCATTTCGAAATCGTTTTCAATTCAATTCATTTCGAAATCGTTTTCAATTCAATTCATTTCGAAATCGTTTTCAATTCAATTCATTTCGAAATCGTTTTCAATTCAATTCATTTCAAAATGAATAAAATCGATATAAATATCGTTCACGTCAAAATGGCGTCAATCTACTCAACACGGCTTCATAAATTTCTATTTTCAAATATTCTATTTCAAATATTTCTTTTTCAAAATAGTTGTTATTATCAAAATATTTCGTTCAACACATGACCAATCTCAATGGATGAGTACTGTCAACACATGAACTTTTATTTTATAATGATAAAGATGTAAATTTTATTACTAAAATATTTCGTTCAACACATGACCAATCTCAATGGATGAGTACTGTCAACACATGAACTTTTATTTTATAATATTCTTTATTTTTCAAATTGGAATTAGGCCCAATCAATTACCATATAAAGTTAATTATATGGATTTTCATACAACACATGTATAATAGCATGGAAAAATAATCAACCATCAACCAAAGTGCACTACACTGTATAAGCATCAAATATAGATATTTAATGCTTATAACAGCCTGTCAATCAACCGATCGACATTTTTAATCAATCAGGATGAGTGAACTTCAAATTTCATCCTAACACCCGTGTGGGGTTTCAAACAATCAAACACATATTTTATTTGTGCAGTCGGGCGATGTGTAAAATTTATCATCCCAATCAATGTCATTCAAATAGGTGTACATAAACAAACCGTTCGGTTTATAAATGAATATTTTATTCTATTCACTTCACGTTAAAAATTATATTTTTAACGATAAAACATTTTATCCCAACATATGAATTTCTATTCAGTTCATTCTTTAAATAAAATGATATTTTTATTTTTCTAACTTATTTTAGAAAATTTCGGCGGCATAACGGCACGATACTAGAAACGGGACGAGGCCTAGCCTTATCCCCGGTCTAGTGAAGGCCCACGCCATTCACACATCAATCAAATTCACCAAACAACCAAATTCAAATCAAATCATATAACTAAGCTATGCAACCAAACAAACAAGTCCATGGTCTGTGGACGATTGTGTCGGGTGCTACTAAGCACCGTCTGCATCCTAGTATATATATATAACTAGAAAAATAAATTGAAAGGTGAGAAATTCTCACCTATAGCTATCCAAACATCTTGACTCTTCTTCGCCTCTTCGTCATCTTCGTTGCCCGTATTCTCTTTGCTTTGTAGTATACTGGAATGGATTTCTTTTAACAGTTCAACATTTTCAGCAACCTTCCTACTCATTTCTCATAGTAAAGCACATTGATGTAGCAATATGTGTAATGCTTCTTCATCCTCCATTATTTTTCGGACCAGATAACATATTTCTTCATTCAATGAAGTTAATTTAGACCGACTATTTCCATATGTTCGGCTCTTCTTCATAAGGAAATTTTGAATCCTCGTTTGTATTTCCCAAAGATCCCTTCTCTTTACAGCAGAAACTGAATTTCTACCTTCCAAATTCAAGGTCATAAAGTCAAGTTGGAAGAGGCAAGCAAATGACAGAGGTGGTTCGCCAAGGAAGAATGGCTACAATCGGAGCTATGGGCTCTGGACATGCACTGGCGATCGCCTGCGATGTCGGCGAACTGTCCTGTGGTGGGCCTGGCGAGAGACGGCAAGGGAGGTCGACAGCGAACAAACTTTAGGGGAAAGGCTTAAGTCGCGATGGAAGGGGAGAGGGCTACGGTCAGTATGACACGGTGGCTCGAAGGAGGGTCGGTCGTCAGTGGTGAAGGAGGCGCTGCCGATTTTTGGTGGTTAAATAAATTTGGGAAAGTCGATTTGATTTTGGGGAAGGTTGGATTTTCGGCAGGAAGTAAAATGAAAGAGGGGACGGTGAAAATGAGAAGGGAATTATGTTTTTTTTTTTTTCTCTGTTAGACGACTGAAGAAAGGGGGGGCCAGAAGGATTTAAGGAGAAGAGGAGGAAAATATTTTTCTTTTCTTTTTTTTTATTATTATTTAATTATTAAAAAGTTGACTTTCACATACGACCTCTAAACGAGGTCCACCGCCTGTCGCCCATAGCGTTTCACCCCCATTCCGAACACAATGGGATATGTACCGCAAGCTGAATCAACCGTTTCGATCAGTTTCCGTTGCATTTACATTTAAACCGCTATATTGAATTTTAAACGTACGTTTCAAATTACCGGGGTCACATACTAACCAGAAAAATTCCCAAAAAATATTTTCTAGCTTCGTATTGACGATACGGTCCTAACAAAACTAGTTTCGTCGAATTCTGAGATAGTTTGAAAAATGGCCAATTTCCAGTCGATTAAAATCAACTGAAACTGGTCAAACACGTTTTCTTTTGCCACGCCCACATATTGATTCGAAAAATTATGAAATTTAAAACCTAGCAATAATTTGACACCACGGACCCAACAAAACTGGTTTCGTCGAAATCCGAGGTCGTTTGCAAAATGTTCATTTTTAAGGGCCTGAATTCCATAGCGACTATTCATAATTTTCAACTGGACATATCTTTTGATTCCCGCTATGAAATCTTGATTTTTTTCGGATTTGTTGGAAAGATATCATCAATTAGATCCTAATGTTTTTGGTTTCACTAAAATCCGGATTGTTTTGCACCCGGTACATTCATTTGAAGTTTGAAATCGAATTATCGAACTACCGCGCCATTTTCAATTCTATTTATAATTTTATATAATTATATATATTCTAACGACGACGCGTATAAATATATACGTTCGAATTATATTCAAAATAAATTTCTCGTCGATATTATTTAAAATAATTCATTTTAAATAATCAAAATTCGCTAAAATTGCCAAAATAAAAATTTTAAACTGGCCCAGATTTTCCGGGTTATTACAACTCTATTCCAAGCAAAATTCCGAGATGAATGCAATGGTGATGTCCGTTTTACTTAATTCCTGATATTTAAATTAGGTATCCTTATTTTACTATCTTTTCCATTACGCACACTGTTATCGAATTAATTTTTCCTTCTCTTCCATATATTAATTAATTTTCATTATACATCACCATTATTTACCTATCTATGCATATACGCATATTTTTACATATTTTAATTATATTAAAAAATGTGGGGTGTTACAGGCCCATTCTTCCATCTGTTCTAATTCCACTAATGAAATATCAGCAGGCAATGTCTCTGTATCAAATACTACTCGATGAACGCGATTTCTTCTCAAAACTGCTTTCATCATCCACTGCCACTTTTCAAAATCTCTCTCACCATTCCACTTCTTTATCGTCATCCATGATCCTGATGCCACATAGGAGCCTTTGACTTATGGAGCAACTACTGGCATAGTCGTATTATTTGTATTGTTTTCATCTCCTCCTGCCATTCTCTTCTTTGCGAATCTAGCTCTGATACTAGTTGTAAGGGGTGACCAATCCCTTTCAGCAGAAAAACCTCAATATGATATTGCAATGATGTGTTTGAAAAAACATCTTGAAATGAATATAAATCTCAGATCACAGAAAAAATAAAGGCAACAAAGAACACACAAATTTATAGCGGTTCCACTATCGCGAGATAGTGTACGTCCACATCAATGAGGAAGAGATTTTATAAATATTCAAGAGAATACAGAGTTTTTTTTAAAGTAGAGGGAAAAAAATGAAGAATAAAAATGTTCTCATATACCATGTCATAACATCCTCTATGCCTTTCTCAGAGGAAAACATTTCTTGGGGATGAATTAATTTGATTTATGTAAATAAATCAAATCATGAAAGGCTAATATTTCCATTAATTTGATTGTCATATGACTGATTGATTGATAACCTTCTATTTTCTCCATCAAACAGTCCCTTTTCCAATTTTAATTTCTTTCCGGTTTTTTTCATGAAACATGGCAATAAATTAGATAGCGAATATCTCCAATATCCCTTATTCATTAATATTCCTTCCATTTCTTTCCATTCATTGCTTGTACAAAACGGGTAATGAAATTACTACGAATATCTCCAAAAATCTAATTGATATTTGGAAATATTGTATCATCAGATTCCAATAAGTCTATCATCTAGAACTCATATTTTCTATGTTGAGTTCCAAATTTGATTGTTTCGTTCTATCTTTCGAAATTTGTTTAAATTTGTCTAGATAAATTTCTCCTAGTAATAGATTTGATCATTCTCGATTACGGAATGTAAATTGAATATAGATATTCTCTGAAGATTGCGTAAAATAATGAAATGAATAGGAAAAGGAGCTAATGAGTAAACGTTGAAGTATAGAGCATGCACAATTAACGATGTTCAAGTATGCCTACTTCCATGATGATCTTACTATTCTTTACTGTTTTAGTGACTGAGATAATAACTTAAATAAGTAATGTCAAATAATGGAAAATCTAGGGTCCTTTCGGTTTAATTTGTAATTATTTTTTTAACATTTTCAACATTAATTACAAATATGAGAAGAGTGGAGGGACGATGAACGGAATGGAAAAAAGATGGATTGAACGACGCAGGGGATGAAGGGATGGAAGAGGATTGGATCGCTTGTCGTGCTTTCATTATTTCCCGAAACACAAAAACCAATTTAATTTTTTTTCACTTGTTAATTTTATTTTCTAAATTGATCAATTTTCCTTTAATAATTAATATACACATGTTGTGTGCATTTTTGCGCGGATGAAAACTCAAGATGGTAAACCAGGTTGACATGGCAGCAAGCAAATGCCATGATGTTCGTATAAACTGTGTATATATAAACACAAGTTCAAAGGACAGACACAAATACTGTATGAAGAGAAACAACATTGTAATTATTTGCTCTAACAGTATAGTAAAGAAAACTTGTTACGATTTTGTATATGTTCTCTAAGATAACACCTGCACCAAGTGCACCTTCCCTTCGTGTTTCTTTTTACAAAAATGTAAAAACCAAATCCTTCTTCTCCAGCCCCATTTTCGCTTATTGTTTAATTTTATTCATTATTACTAAATCAACATTTTTATTTTTATTTTCCAAATAAGTACAAGGATAATAAAACAAATTTCATCATCTTTGATCACATATAAAACGAACGCACTCATATATACATATACATATACAAACACATACACATATTTATGTGTATACGTATGCATGTATGTATATATGTATGCGTATGTTTGTGTGTGCGCGCGCAGGCGTGTGTGTACGTACACACATATGAACAGTACAATCTCCTGCAGATTTTAGCTAGTTGAATCATACTAAACAGTCACTTGGCAGCACGGTTCTTTTTTGACAAATAACAATAAAATAAAATTGTACAAATACAATGAGGTTTGGTTTCCATATAAATTAATTTAACTATTTGAACTTCGTTTTAATTTATTACACAATATATGAACAGGATGTCATATTTAGAAAAAGTTCTCTTATGTTAATTATGTACCACTAGGCTAATCTAATGCTTTTGTAATAAAAAACGGCACTATGTTTTAGCTGTACAAAATTTAGCTTATTTTATAAGTTATACTACCATTTTCTCAATCTCTAGTTTATACATGCCATTGATTTTTTTTTTTTACTTATAGACATTTAAAGTTGGATCCAAATTTGCTGATCGTTTGAGTGTCCACCTCTGTGCACAGTGTATTGTTACACTTTTCAGTTGCATTAATTTAGTTTTCTAGCATCTGCCTTTTTGGTAGTATTTCTTTGTACATGTTTTTTGTATTTAAGCGGCACTACAGGGACGCTGGTTTAACTCATGTACTGCAATGTGAAAGCAACAACATTATAATTTATATAAAGGAAAACAAGTGCAAGCCATCCAGCTGTTCTGATAGCTCTACAAGTTATCAATTTATCATGCATTCACAAATCGAACATCAAGAATTTCAGTTTATAGACAAAGTCACCCAACGCTTATAGTCGTGCACATCACAATGTAAACATTAATATGCGATTAATCGTTCCAGTTCAGGACAGGAAAATTAGTGTTAGCTGAGAAAAACCGGACAAATTCAACAAAAAGTTGCATAATCTGATGGTAAAAGTATATATAAAATACTTGATTTCCAAAGGATAGTCGAAAATAGATTTTATTCTTACTTGCATCTGCCATTTTCCTTAACAATGGTGTACATCTATATAATAAAACCCCTTGGTTAGTTATAAAAGACAAAGAGGCTGGGATTTATTCCGAGTGGGATTTATTCTGAGCATAGACATCAAGCGGCCGCTGTTTATAGATGGACACTGATTTATTTGCACAATCTCCTAATTTTCTGCAAGCACTCACGCGTTTATATTTCATTTCACCGCTTCTACACCTGTAAAGATGCTCCATCATCTCCATGCTTTCCTGTTTCGTCTTTCCAATTTATCTTATGCAACGACACAAAAAAGAATTCGGCTTAGGTCTTCGCTTCACTTATTGGCAAATTATATTTGAACTCACCAAATAGCTGAGTTGTCCTCCTTAATTCCAAAAAATCAATGATCCCCCGATTTTTTCTGAGTTTCCCCCAATTTAAAAAAAAGACGAAAATGCCCTCCCTCGTATTGCTTCTGCGTGGTTCCTTCACAAACCACGCAGTGTCACTACGTGGTACACTAAGTTACCTCGTATAGGCACTACGAGGTTGCTTAGTGTACCACGTAGTGAAACTGTGTGGTTCGTGAAGGAACCACGCAGCTCCGCTCCGTGATAACCTGACGACTTTGAAAAAAAATTAATACGGAAAGGGTAAACTTGTCATTGAAAAAATTAACTAAAAGGGGAGTAACTCAGCTATTTGGTGAGTTCAAATAGAATTTTCCACACTTATTTGGCCACTCAATTTAAAAATAGAGACAACTTTTGCAGCCATAACTCTAGAATTAAGTAACCGTGGCTTGCAATCGCTAAAACCGATGCCCTAATAATGAAGAGATTACAGAAATCCTATTTGAGAAGCGTGAAGGAATGGAAAATGAACTCCTCCTATAAAATATTGATTCCACGTATGCAATTGCGTATACTGAAACACCCCACCTCCGTTAAGGTCACTCACAAAGGGAATGCCTTAACTTCGATGGAGCATTATAGGTAAAAGACATAGAAAATTTACAAGATAGAAATATAAGCAGCGGAAAATAAAACAAACTTTTATTTCATACGGGGTTCAGTACAAACCCATTACAATAAATTATCTCAGTATAACTTTCAAAACATTCCATCATAATCTCTGTCTTGATTAAAACATAAAGAAGCATATAACATAAGTAAAACTGCATAAATCCCCAAGTCTAGTGTGCCCAAAGCCATAGCCAAAGATAATAGATTCCAAGCCGTACATCACAGAGTCTTCAAGCTTGGAAAGATGAATGTTCCAAATTAAGCTGAGCTATTCCTTCCTTGGCTACCTGAGGGGGGGAAACCGAAGGAAAGAAGACGAAAGAAAACTGGGTCAGACATAAGTCTGAGTAAGTCTAGTGACTTTTCAGTGTGTGAATAAGAAAAAGGTCATGATAGGAATAAACTGAAAATAGGACAGTACCAGAATAGCAAACTAACATAAAACTATATAAGGCAGGATAATTGAATATACATCGCACCCATGTTTACTTCTCTCCACCTACTTATACTTGTCCAACTAACACCATATATTCATGGTGAAATGATTCCCTTATATCGATCAGCTCCTACTCGTATACATTTATCACGTGTGTCCTTCGTCCCTCGCTTGACTGTAGATACCTATGTTGGTCCCACCGCGGGGTGTATCAAATCCTATGGTGGCAACCCGACATGATTCAAGATGCACCGTGTATGACTACTGAAGCCCAGTGCCTGATTTTTCCACTCCGGAGCACGTGCACGCCCGATACTCCGCCGGAACCTACACTGATGCACCACCGCCGATGTTTTTGACCGCTTATAATCAGCCTAGTAATCGTGCCCCACCCTGCCTAGTTTAGGGTCCCACGATACATCTACGTGGGTTACTGCTGAAATTGGTCCCCGTTTCTAGGGTTTTCCAATCCAACATGTTAAATTCGTTAAGTGTCCAGATTCACCTAGCCCTACCCATCAGTTTAGCTAATATGTCTTATTGGTTAAGTGTTTCCTTAATTGACTTAACCTACCACTCCTGACTTAGCTTTATTAGAGCACCAACCACTCACATTAGACAGGTATTGTTGTGATCACTGGATGTGTCGGTCGGTTCCGGGCAGTTTTACACCACAAGTCAGTCTAACATCGGGTCCTTTTTGGGCTCAATGCACTAACTACCCACATTAGACAGGTATTGTTGTGGTCACTGGATGTGTCGGTCGCTTCTGGGCAGTTTTACACCACAACTCAGTCTAACCTCGGGTTAGGCATATTCGTCTTTTCTAAATTTTATATTTTTTCCTTCTATGCATATATGTAAATTTGTCAACAATTTATTGTCATGGTCCACTTTCTTTCTAAGTCACATTCATAATTTTTGGTAAGTAAATTATACCATTTTAATTCCATACCATTTATATGGTTATGAGCCAAATATGTTAATTATAATTCTCATGTTTTCCCCAACGTTACCCCCGTTGTACGTTCACAAAATTACATAAGATGTTAGGCTCGACATTTTAGCCTAACTAATAAACTAAAAAGGGAAAAAGAGGAACTTGCAACATTCCAATATCATACAAAAATATGGATCTAACTACAGATGTGTCACATGAACTTGGCATAATATACTTTTTTCTTATGAACTTGCAAACTAGATCTATGCAACATGAATCATAAAGTAATAGTATTACATGGAACTACCAAAATCTAATTAGACATGTAGTGGTGAACTTGCAAAGGTTGAATCATGCTAATATTGATCTAACATAAAAGCATATGGCTCTAACATGTAAAGTTGTAGATCTAAACATATAGGTTTGCATAGTCATGTTTTTAACCTATAAACTTGCATGTATTCATAACATGATAGCATCATTTAACTTGCATAAACATGGCATAATTTCTAAATTGACATACAACATACAGATGTCACCACAAGGTCGTAGATCTAAACATGTATGCATAATGGATCTAATCAATTAGTCATAAACTACATGACTTAGCCTAAAACTTGTATAATATCACCAAACTTACATATGATAATTTCATAACATCATAGGTTTATTCACCAATTCCCCCATAACATGATAGACCACAATAATTCATAGGCATATACGATAGAATGGACATAAATCAGCTTCACATACAACTTGATACAATTCTATTTTACAATCCATTTCAAACCATGTCTTTAATTCATTCACATCTGAAAGGTAACTATACTTACAAACAAAAAGGAATTCTTGAGTTCTGGGATCTGTGTTCTGAAATTGAATTGCTCGCCTTTGATGTAGATCATTGAATTTTCTTAGTTGAATTAGATTAGATTCAATTTTTACGTAGCTTCAATCTTGCCTATGAGTTGAAAGGGATGACAGCTATTCTAGGTTCACCATTGACGGCATGACGACTCTTGGTATGAATATTTGTGATTTAGGGTTGAGAGTTAGGTTATTTTTATAGAGGTTTAATTAATTTAGAGCCGTCAGATTAACCCTAGAAATAATCAAGACCATCCAGTCAAGATAGGATAACACCTCAGCCCTAATGACTCAGCAGGGAGTCAGAAATCGTCATCCTTTCAGATCTTCCCGGGGGGGGAGGGGGTAGGTCGACCCCCAGGTCGACCTGTAGGGTAGGTCGACACTAGGGTCGACCTGGCCTAGGCGGGAATTTTCCCTGCCCTGCCCTCTTCTATGTTTAAATCTGAATTTTGAATTTTTGAAACTTCCGAAGGCCATAACTTCTTCATACGAAGTCCAATTCACGCAAACTCGGACTCTATCTCAACCAGAATTATGAGACGAACGCAATGGCGTAACCCGTTTCCCTTAGTTCTCACATTTAGAATTAGTTATTCTTTAATTTGTTACTAAGGTTTATCAAAAACACGGGGTGTTACATTCTCCCCTCCTTAAAGGATTTCGTCCCCGAAATCTTCAAGTCAAGAAGAACGTATATCCTACCAACCAATCGTCCATCTACTCAACCATCAAACACAGGCGTCCATTGTCCTTAAAGAACTTCTAATGCTTCATGATCATATTCATAGTGTGTGTATATGTCCTTATCTAATGCAAAATCAGGCGGTCTACTGATTCATTTGATCTCCTTAATGCAAGTCATGTCGGTGTCATGCATCCATAATGTATGCAATCTTCCCTAATCATACTTTCTACATGAGTGCACAATCATTCATACAAATGCAACATCCACACGATAACACATCAAGTTTCAACCATATACAAGTACATATATGCATATGTAATATGAAAGTGACTGAGCCGATCTAATATCTAAAGTGTGTGTATATGCATCCACGAGCAACCACTAGCAATCACTTTCAACCACTTACAACCATCAATCATAACATGTTTCAAATACATGTTTACATCCATTCGTTTCTACCTAAGGATCGAGAACGACACTGAGGAAAATACTAAAAAAAGATAGATACGAGTATGAACAAACTTAAGGAAAAAGAGATCAAAGATGTACCCTAAAAAAGAAAAGGGTAGGCTACGCGCATTTTGGCCTCTATCTCCCAATTCGCGCCTTCCTCAGCGTTACTCCATTGAACTTTTACAAGTTTGACTTTGCGGTTGTGTAGCTTTTTGACTTCTGTACCCAAGATACGAGTTGGAACTCTTCTCACAGTCGCCTCTCGTTCTACTTCTATGTCCTCTAATATGCTTGGTTCCACCACCTCCGCAGACTCATGTAAGCACTTTCGTAAGTGAGAAACGTGAAAGACATTATGAACTCCAGCAAATTTTCCGGGCAGCTCTACTCTATGGGCCATCTTTCCAATCCTTTCAATGATAGGAAACGACCCTATAAATCTTAGTGCCAACTTTCCTGCAGATCCGAAGCGAACGACGTTCCTCAAAGGAGATACTTTAAGGAAAACCCTGTCCCCAACCTCAAACTCAAGGTCGGTTCTTCTCTTATCTGTGTAGGACTTCTATCTATCTTGGGCAGTCTTCATTCTTTTTCATATCAAGTTCACTTTCTCTGAAGTTTCTCTAATCATATCTGGTCCAAGTATGAGCTTATCTGTAGACTCCAACTAACAAGTTGGTGATCGGCACGGTCTTCCATATAAAGCTTCGAAGGGTGCCATACCTATGGTGGTTTGGTAGCTATTGTTGTAGGCAAACTCCACCAAAGGAAGATGATCCTCCCATGTTCCTCCGAAGTCAAGAATGCATAATCTCAAAAGGTCTTCTAATACTCTGTTCACCCTTTTCGTCTGACCATCGATTTGGGATGATATGCCGTGCTTAAGCATAACTGTGTGCCTACAGCTTCTTGCAAACTCTTCCAAAACTCTCTCGTAAAGATAGGATCTCGGTCGCTAACAATGCTGGAGGGTATCCCACGGAGTTGGACTATCTCTTTAAGATATATGGATGCTAAAGATGAGGCAGTCCTTCTACTCTTAACGGGTATGAAGTGGGCGCTTTTTGTGAGCCTGTCCACTATTACCCAAATACTAGTATTGCCTCTTCTTGACCTAGGCAGCCCATTAATAAAGTCCATCGAGATGCTATCCCATTTCCACTGTGGGACCTCTAGAGGATGAAGCAAACCTCCAGGCTTCTTTTGTTCCGCCTTGACTTATTGGCATACTAAGCACTTCGAGACGAATTCAGCGACATCCCTCTTCATGCCATCCCAAAAGAAGATCCTTTTGATGTCTTTGTACATTTTGTCTCCACCGGGGTGTATGGTCAACTTAGAATGGTGTGCTTCTTCAAGAACCTTCTTCACCAAATCCCTTGCTTGTGGGACGCATAGCCTTCCATCCCGCCTCTATCAACCCTTATCATCGATGGAGTATCTATTGAGGTGACTAGAAGTCTCACCCCTACTTAACTTATCTATCACATCAACTAGCTGAGGTTCTTCACGTTGTGCGGTCCCTATTGAGTCCAAAAGAGTAGGCCGCACCTCTAGCGATGCTAACAAACCAGTCACATGATCAACAGAGGGGATAAAATCAAAGTTGGCTATATACTCCAAGCTCTGCCTTTCAACAAAGAGAGGGCTTAAGGTCAGCTTCTTTCTACTCAAGGCGTCTGCTACTACATTGCCCTTGCCAGAGGTATAGGAAATCTTGAAATCGTATGATGCCAAGAATTCCATCCACCTTTTTTGCCTCAAGTTAAGATCTTTCTATGAGAAAAGGTACTTCAATGATTTATGGTCAACATATAATTCAAATTTCTCACCTAGGAGATAATGGCGCCAAGACTTAAGCGCAAAGACGATGGCAACCAACTCTAGGTCGTGGGTTGGGTAGTTTTTCTCATGCACTTTCAACTGCCAACCTCCATAAGCTACTACCTTCCCCTGTTGCATTAAGACAGCTCCTAATCCCGTACCACAAGCATCTGTGTATACGGTAAACATCTTGCTCCTATCCGGCAATGTTAGAACTAGGGTTGTTGTTAGGGCTCTTTTTAAGCGTTGGAAAGCACTATCGCAATCCAAATCCCAAGTGAAAGTTAAGTTCTTCCTTGTCAACTTCGTAAGTGGAGCTGAGATTTTCGCAAAATCTTTGATGAACTTCCGGTAAAAGCCCGCAAGCCCGAGGAAGCTTCGGACTTCGGTGGCATTCTATGGGACCTTCCAATCTTGCACCGCAAATACTTTTGCAGGGTCCACGACTAATCCTTCTTTGGACACCACGTCTCCAAGAAACCTTACTTCTTCCCTCCAAAAGTGACATTTGGAGAATTTGGCTTTTAACTGGTGTGCACGGAGAGTATCCATGACTTCCTTTAGATGCTGATCATGCTCTTTAACTTGCTTGCTGAGTGCTTTCCTCTCCCTTGGAGCCATGTGTCTAACGGGTAGAGCGATGGGTTTTGCATTATCAACGAGGTATACGCGGAAGTCTATCTCCCGTTTAGAAGGTAACACTTTAACCTCATTAAAGACATCTGAGTATTCACGGACTACTCTAACAGACTGCAAATTCTCAATAGACGCATCAAGAGATTCTAGATAGCTAAGCATAACAGAGTACATGGGATTACAAGAAATTTGGAGAGTGTTACCAAGGCGAGTCATGAGTCTAACCACTCTCTTTTCACAGTCGAGGATGGCACCATTACTGGATAGCCAATCCATGCTTAGAATCAACCCATAGCCCGTGAAGCCCAAAACATAGGCATTGCACCTAAACCCCACACTTAATATAGAAATTTCCAAATCCAAACAAATCATTGACAAATAAGTTGAGCCCCCAATTGAATTTGAAACAACCAAGGGATTTTCTACTAAACCGGTGTCTAGGTGCAGAGATTTAACTAAAGCAGTAGACATAAAAGAGTGCGATGAGCTAGAATCAAAGAGTGTACGAACATGATGATCAAAAAGATAAACTAAACTCTCAACAGAAACATTTCTACCTTGTTCTTGCGGAGGTTCCATGAAAGCGTGAACCTGCCCTCCAGAAGTAGATCTAACTCTCTGCCCTTGCTTTCTTGGGCAGTCCCTAGCTATGTGTCCTGCCTCGCCGCAATGGAAACAGCCACCCATCTTCCTTTTCTTCTTCCTGCAGTCCTTAACCAGATGTCCAGGAATGCCACCAAAAATTGCACTTCCCCTTATCATGGGTTTTGTTGTTCTTCCAGCCTTTCTTGGAGTCTGTCTTCTTGTTCTGTGATCCTTCCCTTTTCTTGTCTTGAGATGCTTCCACCTTTGTCTCCTTCTTGCCAACCTTATCTTCTTCTTTTAACAATGCCATGTCCACCAATCTTTCATAAGTCGCACCCATAGGTATATGGGACATAGCTACGCCGTGCAGTGGCTCATTCAATCCTTTAACAAAGCGGAGAGCCTCCTTATGTGGAGTGTTCACTAACTCCAATCCGAACCTAGCCAGCTGATTAAATTGGTTAACGTATTCCTTGACTGACATACTTCCCTGTTTGAAAGCTAAGAACTTCTCCATCTGTAGGCTTCGTTCAGCTTGTGAGAGGAATTTCATTTCAAACCTCATCCTAAAATCCATCCAAGTTTCAATTAGTGTGATGACCCGAAAATTCGTACCAATTTGAGCTGACTAATATACTACACATTCAACTCAAAGTGCACGAAAATTCAGGTCATTTATAGAAAGAATTTAGAGGATGAGATAGAAAAGATAGAACTAATAGCATAGAAGAAG
Organism: Allium sativum; assembly: GCA_030737875.1. NCBI lineage: Eukaryota > Viridiplantae > Streptophyta > Magnoliopsida > Asparagales > Amaryllidaceae > Allium > Allium sativum. Next base: position 557,139,848 of record CM060915.1, read on the forward strand.
AAGAAGATTACAACTGAACAGTATCTGAGTAAACACGAATCTCACAGCGGAACAATAAAATATATTATATAACATAACTTTGAAATACAAATCTGAATTTGTATATACATACCATTATCAGAGTACAATACATCATATCACAGCGGAAATAATCTCTAACTAATTAATGGTGAAGCCTTCTATTTCCAGCTCCTCCAAGTAAATCTGTAAAAGCCTAAAACACTTGACTGCCCGTACAAATTTGGGCACCCAAGAGTTTAGGGAAAACACAAACAAAATAAACTCTGGGTCAGTCATGGGACTGGTGTGAGTAAATTCCAATCATGTTGTTTTACTTTTGAAAATCCTTTTGAAACAAAAGGATAATAGTAAGACCAGCCCACACATAAACATGGACGGTTTTTACCTTACTATAACCAAAAATACTTTGATATCAAAATCCAGTGATATTATAATAATGTCTACTCAATTAAATAATCAAGTAGCAGAACGCTTGCATCTCACGCTCCACATATATATAGTATAAAATCAAAAATCACAGAGCGCTTATTGGAGAATGGATTCCAAAAGACAAGGTATGGGAGAACCTTCCGAACAGTGTACTCTAGAGGGGATACACCTGGGTTCAACAAGAACGTCTTGCAACCCAGCCACACGTGACCGACCACTCATTTAGCTTGAGTGTATCGAATATATTGCCACCACGGTTGTAGGCCATCCAACCGTCATCTGAAGATACAGAATCGAAAAGAAGTATAAATATGAATTTTCTCTAGATCGGTGAAAATACACCCTGCTTGGGGATGACCCAACTAGCCATGCTGCCTAGCCCAACTTTTGTTACTTCCTGGTGGTGAGGCAAGAGGCTACGTCTAACTTCAGAACATCTGATCACCATTCACTTTGAATGTCACATCGTTAAATCCGTAATCACACATTGATTACACAAATGCACACTGGGTATAGAATAAGAGAAGTTACCTTCTACCCAACAACTTGGTATATTTGTAAAAATCAACGGTGTGACCGTTGGAAATACTCTGTCAGACACTCGTCCATACAAGTTGTCCTGGGACTGGACAAACAGAAAGTACCATTCTAGAACTGGACGACCCTTGCATTTCACTCCGTCTTCAATTGTCTTCAGCATAATATAATTCGCAACGCTTATGCCCACACGGAGTGGTTTACGGATAATATATCCAACCGGTCTCTCCGTATTGACAACGATGGTCAAAACACTTCGATATTCGGTTATTTAACTATCGAAGTAAAAACAAACATCCATTCTAATGTATAACTATACATCACATAAACACGGGTACTTTTTATTTAACGTTCGTTTTTATTATTCGAATTCCCATATCTTATCAGACATTTCTCAAATCTTGTTTTAGCCTTTTTACACTTCTTGGAAAACATTTCCAGTTATTATAAACTCTTATTCTCTCACATACCAGAAACATACGTTATTAACGTTCGAAACATTTCCATTCTTTTCACGTTCTTTATTTTCTACACTTGGATAATATACCCTAACTATATTGGAAAAATATTTCCAATTTCGTTTAAACATTTTATTCTGCCAAGCGTTCACTTTAAAACATTATTCACTTTAAAATGTGGATATTATTTCTATTATAGAACTCTGAACACCTTTATCAAATAATTCATTATTCAAGTAATAAATACCGTTATCTTGTTTACCGAAATCTCTTTCATAATTTATATTTCCATTCCACTTTATAAACTCTATTTCTAAGTCAACTTCTTGTTGAATCAATTTCTAGTTTATCACTAAATACTGATTCCTATCTTATTAACATTTATTTGTTTAAAACTAAATGTTAATTATCCTATCAGATCATAATTCCTAAAAATAATTTACTTTTAATACATTCGACATCGTCGAATTCTAGTTCCAAATCCTAATGGTTTAATTCTAATCACATTTCGAACATCGAAATGCTGCCATCGTTTTCTAACCCGATTCCCTAATTCCCTTTCTAACTTATTCTCATATTTCTTTAAACCAACGTCGTTCTTATTACTTTAGACTAAGTGGATTTTAAACCAAACTGTTTTCATTCCCTAGGAAGTGCTGCTATATATAAAAATCACGCTTAAGTTTGCTTAACAGCGTTAATTTATCGTTACACTTCAACACTTGTCATACGCTGTAATATTCTCCTTTATAACTAATCTTGACATAACCGTCACGCTTAAGCCTAGTCAACATCGTTATTTTATCGCTATAGTTCTAAGACTTGTAATACGCTGCCATATTCCCTTTATACAAATCTTGACATTCCTTTTCGTTACAAACTGATATCGTTTCTCGATAATATTGAAGCCGTTCAAGTTGGGGTACTTTATTTACCTCTCAGACCTTGATCGACAACGTTCTTACCATAGAACAGATAAAAGCTTATACTCTAATCCCTTATTACTTATACATCAAATCGTATTTCCTTGTTTTGTTTTGGAATATGGTTTTATAACACCATATTCATACTTTGAAATCTTCGTTGTTTATGATTATTTATTTTAAGCATTGACTCTTCGCTTTCTCCATTCCACCGTTCTATTTATAACTTCTTAAATTAAAAAGATAATTAAATCTCATTAATTTTGACTAATTTATTTCTAAATTGTTTTCATTAGATTAATTAAAGACCAATTAATCTAATAATCATTTTCCCAAATAACAGTTTATTAAATCAACTTCATTTCATCAGTAAGTTCGTTAACTGATTTGTAATTACTTCTTAACATTAATATAATTAATCTAATAATATTTCTAACCTTTTGTTTTAAAATAACTATCCAAATTATTCACTCGCAGGATAATTATATCTTAATAACTTATTTAAATGTCAAATATTCGTTATATTTACTTTATAAAACGAACTCTCAAATACTGGTTTATAATAGAACTTCTATTATAAATTTAAATCTTCTCTTTAATTATAAAATTATAATTTTTATAATTATTTCGTTGATTTGCCTGACGGCCAATCAACTCCTTAACAAAACGATGGGTTTACGGTCAACTGCCGCCATTTTCTTATCGATATTGTCTATTAATTAAATTAAACTAACGTTGAATTTCCATTCAACATGGTTCAAACAGTGCATATACAAAACAAACAGTACCTATAAATACCGAGGAATCTGGTCGGATTCCTCCAACCGGTTTCCGCATCCACAAATGCTAGTCAAATAATTATCACTGGTTCGATACTAGGGAATATCACAATCGATGGAATCGGTATTCACCCCATGATGTGTATATATGCAACGATATATATTATTCACCCAATTTTAACTGTAATTTATCTAAACGACCATCACACAACATTCAAACAACATTAAAATATAATTATAATATTTTAATATAGATCAGAGTTAGTGATTTTACTCACCTATGCGCGTTAACCGTTAAATAACGATTTGCGTCGGTACACCGGATCAGACGTTATAATCTCCAATGAGCCTCCAATGGTTCCGAACCAGCTTCATAACGCAGCCTGCCTTCGTACGGGTCCAACCAATCTGACCGTCCGTGATTCTTAATCATTGCTAAATCCTACGTTAACATGTACTAACTCAGGCCCATCCAGAACTTCTCCTTAGCGTTGTAAACCCGATATTGTGATTCTTCTTCCACGTCATGTACATCGCCTGTACATCACTGCCATTGCCCATGCTTTCGGCTTCTCCGGTCCGTTCATTTCTATCACCCCTAATAACATACAACAATAACCGGACCTCCCGTCTCCTTTGTTCACTGACTGTCATCGTATCCACCCCACACCGTTACAGTGAAGTCATCGAACATGCATATCACAACTCCCTTACCCTTGATTGTCGGAAAACTTGGTTTAATACCCTGCTCTCATCCTCATGATATAAGGTGCTAATCTTCCCAGCGCCCCCAACGTTTTTATTTTCTCTGCCCCTTTTTAAAACTATCCCACTTCGAAATATACCTTGTGCCTTCCATCCTCCAAACCAATCACCACCTACTCATTATTCTACTCATTCCCCAAACAAATGTGACATCCTTGACACCTATACATTCAATCTGAAAACTTCCTGAAAGGGTCCGATCTCCCAACAGTGTGTGACGAAAAGGAATTTCGCTCGGTCCGAACCAGTCGCTAAACCGACCCAGACCGTTCGAAACGCCCTATCGTTTGAGAACATGACAAAATAGAACGCATACAAAAGAACATTTCATTGTATATTACAACAATGCATCAGATTACAAGAATATACAGAGTATGAACAAACATATATTACACAGAAATATCAGAGATTACAATAAATTACATAGCAGCGGAAAATAATACAATACACAACTAGAAGGAGATATACGGATACAAAGCTTTCCGGATATCGTTCCAGCTGTAAACTAGGATCCTGTGAATATAAATCTGCAAAACCAAAACTACTAGCTGCCCGTGTCAAAATAAGGGCACCCAGAGTTTAGGTTAAAACAAGAAACTCTAGGTCAGTCATGTGACTGGTGTGAGAACTAAAACAGTTATTAATCTTTATTTTAAATCGTTAGGTAAATCAAGGGACCACGCCGTATAACACGGAACGGGTTTCCTCCCAAGAATACCAGTGCATAAAACAACAGCGCAATGCTAAATAAAGAAAAATGAAGCTATTATAAGACCCAGGTCCTATCACACAATGCAACGCAAGCCGGGGGATAGGGTTTTACCTTATAATAGCCAAAGCATGCTTGATACGTTTAAAACAAATCATTTGATACTATTATAAGTGTATAGTGTATAAAACAACTTCAAATCATAAGTATCAATCATAGGCGGCATGGGTACCATATATCATGTCGCCATACTAGTTCTACAATTAAAACCGCAAATGTCACGTATTTGGAAATTGGATTTCCATCTATGAACCGAGGCAAAAGATAGTCCTCAACCGATTCGAGACAATCTAGCCCATGTCTCAGGATCAGAGCTCGAGTGACCCTTGGATCGTCAGGGCCGGTCCACCGATGTGGATTAAAATTCCTGAACACTGCGTTTCCCCGCCCTTTGGGGCGTAAGTGAGCCTATAAATGACTCCATCGGACCCGATCGTCCGATCAAACCGAGGCACCTCGCAACAGCAACAACCACACAGGTGAAAAGTATATAAATGTCAGGGCTGGTAGGTCACTGACACCACCCTAGCTAGAAGGAAACGCATGCCCTCCCTGAGGTCCTCTCCAGTTTTTGGTTCACAACCGGGGTGCGAGGCTCGCGAATTCACGTTACACAAAGCTGTGCCACACAGGCTGTGCTTTGATCATCACCACAAGGCTTTGCTTTTCAACAGAAGCCTCGATCAATTGCCACTTAGGCATGCCACACAGGCAATTCACTCCATGCGTTTGATATCCATCAGTATATAACCCCTGAGCTCGTACGTCTCAGAGAAGGGCGTTAAGCAAGAGAATAAATTCTCCGCCGCCAAACAGATATATATTTAATAGAGATCAATCACACAGACTAAAATCCAATGTCAGACACACAATCCATTTACAAGTCCATTCTGGGTCTGAACGAAACCGGAGGCACCTAGTACCCCGCATAACCATCGATCTCCAAGCACATCTGGACGACCACCGACTGATTCCCTCATCTTGGGTGTACAGCCCAATCAAGATTATCGGTAATCATCCAAACGACGTGAAGACCTCCGGTCTTCGACCACCGTCTTCATCTTCGACTTATCATCGTATTAGTTATTCAAAATGGGATAAACCCGGTTTTTCCGAATAACTCGCGTATATAATAAACAAGTGTTACACAAATGCAACATACGCCTCATTCCAATTTATCAGTCACTAACCGTAAATTAACCAGAGAATAATTCCCCAAATATTAATCCCGAAGGCCAAAACCAACATCAGATCAATATCCAGAAAACCATTCTGCTTAGCTAACCGACAGTTAGTTTCTAAATTTCACATTCATAGGGAAAGGTTCCCATTAATTTTATCAAAGATAAATTCCTTGAATTTATTCTTTAATCTTCTTTTGAATTTCGATTCAACTAGTCGGGATTAACAAACCTTACTGAAGTAATCATTTGTTTTAATTTCCCAATCCCAACCTATTCATCCCATGAAGTAAAGCTGGTAATACTTCATATCTAACACCACAGTGTTATCGGTAAATTCAATTACCATTTCACGTTCAAATCTAATTAAAGATTTAACTACCCCCTGGAGCAAAACTGGTGATACTCCATTCTCGATTATTTCGATCTAATTAAAGATTCATTAAAACTCAACTTAGTTTTAATCTGTGACTGGGTTAAAGAATCAGTGTCATTTAAAACACGGTTCACGATAAACCCAAAATCACATCCCATTAATTATCGGGTTAAATAACAAGTGTTATTTAAAACACTGTTCACGATAAACCTAAAAATCAATATCAATTCAATTTCAATTAAATATTATTTAATTGGTACACTTCATTAAATCTAAGTAAAAAGATTTAATCTTTTCTCAACTGGGTTCAAGAACAGTGTTAGTCAAGACACCATTCACGACAAACCCAAATCACATTTGATATTAAATACAAGGCTCTAAATAGAAAATATCCCGGCTTATATTCAATATCAAATTCGACGACCAACAAATATCGTATTGGAAATAACGATATATATATATATATATATATATTTCAAATTTCCATAACAACATCTGTATAATCACGAAATCCAACATCGAAATATTCCGAAGACAATTTCGATTCAAATCCATTCCAATGCAATCATTGGAAATTCTGGTTATTTTCAAAACCATTTCAAATTCAATTTATTTATTTAAAAATAAATAGAATTATAATTCTAGTTCAAAACTAGTTCATTTCGATAAAAATCTATTTTTATCTTTTCAAATATGGAGTTTTTCATCCCAATTCTTTCTAAATCATTTCTTATGATTTTACACAAATTATTACTATTTTTAATAATTTTATCAAGGCCCGTACAGTCGATTTCCATCAACGGCCATCGAACTGCACTTACAGCGACCTTTTTCAAATTTGATTTGGACATAATTCCAAATCCAACCATTAGATTTCAAATTTCTAATATTCGTTAGAAAGCTCTTTTCGATACGAACCCAACGGTTCCGGTTTTAGGAGAATCCGATGGTCGGATCTCCTGTAATATCCGTTCGAAGTCAATGGTCGAAATTCGCGAACTGCCGCGGCGTGGCGCGTTCTATTCAGGCCATTATATTATATATATATATATTATATATAATATATACTTCGTCGATTTCAATTCAAAACGTGCTTTACAAATCGTTTTAAATTCGTTTTCAAAACGGTTTTCAACTTCATATTCAATTTCAAATCAAAATTGAATATTCCAATATAAATTCGTTTTAAATTCATTACAAATCGATTTCAATTTGATTTTTAATTCAATTTCAGTTCGTTTTTTAATTCAATTCATTTCTATTCAATTCAAGTTCATTTCTATTCGAGTTTCAAATCATTTCAGTGTATTTCGAATTTCAAATCAATTCAGTTTAATTTGAATTTCAATTCACTTTAAATATAATTCGAATTTCCATTCATTTCAGTATAGTTCGAATTTCAAATCTATTCAATTTCAAATCTATTTAATATTCATTGAAGAATGAATAAAATCGATATAAATATCGTTCACGTCGAAATGGCGTCAATCTAACCAACACGGCTTCATATGTTTCTATTGTCAAATATTTTTATTTCAAATATTTCTATTTCAAATATTTCTATTTCAAATATTTCTATTTCAAATATTTTTATTTCAAATATTTCTATTTCGAAACTGGAATGAGGCCCAATCAATTACCATATAATGTTAATTATATGGATTTTCTACACACATGTATATATCAACAACGATGAATAATCAACCATCATCCAAAGTGCATTCTACACTGTATAAGCATCAAATATAAATATTCAACGCTTATAACAGCCTGTCAATCAATCGATCGACATACAACTAAACAATCGGGATTAGTGTACGTCAAATATCATCCCAATACCCGTGTGGCGTTTCAAGCAATCAAACACAGATTTTTTTTATTTGTGCAGTTGGGCGATGTGTAAAATTTATCGTCCCAATCAATGTCCTTCAAATAGGTGTACATAAACAAACCGTCCGGTTTGTAAATGAATATTTCTTTATCCACATTCACGTTAAAAATTATATTTGTAACGATCAAACTATTTTGTTCAACCTATGAATATTCTATTCGGTTCATTTATTAAATAAAATGTTATCTTTATTTTTCTAACTTATTTTTAGAAAATTTCGGCGGCATAACGGCACGATACTAGAAACGGGACAAGGCCTAGCCTTATCCCCGGTCTAGTGAAGGCCCATGCCATTCACACATCAATCAAATCAATTTCATTTCACCAAACAATTCAATTCAAACCAAATAATCTAACCAACTACACAACCAAACAATTAAACAAACAAGTCATCCATGGTCTGTGGATGACGGGTGTCGGGTGCTGCTAAGCACCGTCTGCATCCTAGTATATATATATAACTAGAAAAGAAATTGGAAGGTGAGAAATTCTCACCGATAGCTATCCGATCCCACGACTCTTCTTATGTAGAAAATCTTCGTCGTTCTTGCCTCTTGTCCCTTTCTCTGCCCGTATTCTCTACATATGTAAAAATCACATTTTTACTTCGTTATTCAATATAGAAAAATCGAATTTTTACTTCGCAATTCAATATAGAAAAATCAAATTTTTACTACGCTATTCAATATAGAAAAATCGAATTTTTACTTTGCTATTCAATATAGAAAAATCGAATTTTTACTTTGCTATTCAATATAGAAAAATCGAATTTTTACTTTGCTATTCAATATATAAAAATCGAATTTTTACTTCGCTATTCAATATAGAAAAATCGAATATTTACTTTGCTATTCAATATATAAAAATCGAATTTTTACTTTGCTATTCAATATATAAAAATCGAATTTTTACTTTGCTATTCAATATAGAAAAATCGAATTTTTACTTTGCAATTCAATATATAAAAATCGAATTTTTACTTTGCTATTCAATATATAAAAATCGAATTTTTACTATGCTTCGTTATAAAAATTATATTTTTATATTTCTCTTCGCTTAATAAAGATTATATTTTTATTACTCTCCATGAATAAAAATCATATTTTTAATTCGAACTATTTTTATTCTCCTATTTTAAAAACACATTAATCTTATTTCTAAAAACAATGTATATATTTTATTTCTAAAAACAAAATTATATTTTCATTTCTAAAACAAAATTATATTTTCAAGACAACGCTAATCTTACATCTTTATATATTTAAGAAAACTTAGTGCTAATTTTAGTTTTAAAAACAATTTGATTTAAATAAAAGAAAGAAAAATCAAAGAGAATGCTCACCGATTGAAATAGGGGGGCCGGATCCGCGGTGACGCGCGCTGCAGCGGGCGGAGAGGGGGTCGGAGGATGGACGGAGAAGGAGGGGGAGCGGAGGCGGTGGTGCGGAAGAGGTCAGCTGCCGTTTGGGGGTTGGACTTGGTTTGGGCGTCGTGAGTTTTAGGGTTGGTTTCAGATGAGAGAGGAGGGATAAGCAAGGGCGTCGGAGTTGGGAGGGGGGTGGCGCACGATCATCGGAGGCGGCGATGGCCTCCTAGAGCGACGGCGAAGGACCTAGAGGGGGGCGACATCGATCTGTAGTGCGGTTTTTTTTTCTTCTTCAGATGTGAAATCGACGGGGAGAGAGAAACAAGTAAAGGAAGGGGGTATTATATATTTTTAATTTAATTATTATTATTTTATTTCAAAGAGGGGGATTTTTGTCCGATCCCCAATTCACATCCAACGACTGTCACCCCTAGCTAATTACCCCCATTCCGAACACAATGGGATATGCCACATAGGCCAATTCGATCGTTACGATCAGTTTCCATTCAAATTAAAATATAAATCTATATATACTATTTTAAACGTACATTTCAAATTATCGGGGCCACATACTAACTAGAAAAATTCCCGAAAAATATTTTCTAGCTTCGTATTGACGATACGGTCCTAACAAAACTAGTTTCGTCGAATTCTAAGACCGTTTGAAAAATGGCCATTTTCCAGTCGATTAAAATCAACTAAAACTGGTCAAACGCATTTACTTTTGCCACGCTCACATATTGACTCGAAAAATTATGAAATTTGAAACCTAGCAATAATTTGTCATCACGGACCCAACAAAAGTGGTTTCGTCGAAATCCGAGGTCGTTTGCAAAATTCCCATTTTTAAGGGCCTGAATTCCATAGCGACTATTCAGAATTTTCAACTGGACATATCTTTTGATTCCCGCTATGAAATTTTGATTTTCCGGGTTTGTTAGATAGATATTCTCAATTAGATCCTAATGTTTTTGGTTTCACTAAAATCCGGTTTATTTTGCACCCGGTATGTTCAATTGAAGTTTGAAATCGAATTATTGAACTACCGCGCTATTTTCAATTCTATTTATAATTATATATAATTATTTATATTCTAACGTCGATCTTTATAACTATATACGATTGAATTTTATTCAAAATAAATTTCTCGTCGATATTATTTAAAATAATTCATTTTAAATAATCAAAATTCGCTAAAATTGCCAAAATAAAAATTTTAAACTGGCCCAGATTTTCGGGTTGTTACAATCTCCCCCACTTAAAACTTTTCGTCCCCGAAAAGGAACAAAGTCGAAAGTGGTTTGATTAATCAACTCTACGCTCGATCTGGCTTCCATTCTCCAACTTTTCAGTTTCTGAGAATTTTCAAAAATTTCAAAATTTTGGCTAACACCCTAAATTTTCGAAAAATTTCGCCATAACCTCCCCTGCACCGGGAGCCACGGGAAAATCCCGAAATTTCCATAAAGGCCTTCTGATCTCAAAAAGAAAAAGCCAAGCGGCTAGCCAATCGGCTCATAAAATCATCATCACCCAAACAAAACAGTAAATTCTGTTAAACATGTACCTATTTGTCGGGCAAACAATTTTATTCTTCTGCTCTAGCCTCCTTGCTATGACCTGTTCAATGTAAGTACATGTATATGCAAGCAAATGCGATAAATTCTTAATACAATTCATTATTTGATCAAATTGGCTATATAATACAAATTTTAATTAATCAACCAATAATCAACAACACAACCATCAATCAATTAGTTGATTAGCTTTTGAAATTCATAACTTTGATATATAGTCAAATCACATTTTTGATGCCAAATCACAACAATTAATCCTATATATCTTTGGTTCTCACACCAGTTAATTGGAAATATATAGAAATCCCACTTTCGTCGCACGAACATAAATTCTAATGATGGAGCTCCATCATCAAAATCATCTCCGGGCGATTAGAGTGTAATTCTATATCCATCCAGTATATTAAAACTTCAAATACACGTTTGCAAGGCGTATATGCAAAATCTTTATATACTGAACTGTCCAAATCAATACAAATAAATAATCAAATACGAATAATTGATTTAAATTTTCAAAACAAAATTGGTTTTCACTTTAAAAATATACTCTTCACACTCGTTCTAGGATACTACGGATCCCATCTCTAACGAGTCATTCTCATTGGATTTTACTAATCCAATATCTGATGAATTCTTTCGTATGGTTCTCATGTGCCTTGTTCCCTGAGCTTTGTAAACCAAAGCTCTGATACCAACTGTGACGAAAAGGAATTTCGCTCGGTCTGAACCAGTCGCTAAACCGACCCAGACCGTTCGAAACGCCCTATCGTTTGAGAACATGACAAAATAGAACGCATACAAAAGAACATTTCATTGTATATTACAACAATGCATCAGATTACAAGAATATACAGAGTATAAAAAAACATATATTACACAGAAATATCAGAGATTACAATAAATTACATAGCAGCGGAAAATAATACAATACACAACTAGAAGGAGATATACGGATACAAAGCTTTCCGGATATCGTTCCAGCTGTAAACTAGGATCCTGTGAATATAAATCTGCAAAACCAAAACTACTAGCTGCCCGTGTCAAAATAAGGGCACCCAGAGTTTAGGTTAAAACAAGAAACTCTAGGTCAGTCATGTGACTGGTGTGAGAACTAAAACAGTTATTAATCTTTATTTTAAATCGTTAGGTAAATCAAGGGACCACGCCGTATAACACGGAACGGGTTTCCTCCCAAGAATACCAGTGCATAAAACAACAGCGCAATGCTAAATAAAGAAAAATGAAGCTATTATAAGACCCAGGTCCTATCACACAATGCAACGCAAGCCGGGGGATAGGGTTTTACCTTATAATAGCCAAAGCATGCTTGATACGTTTAAAACAAATCATTTGATACTATTATAAGTGTATAGTGTATAAAACAACTTCAAATCATAAGTATCAATCATAGGCGGCATGGGTACCATATATCATGTCGCCATACTAGTTCTACAATTAAAACCGCAAATGTCACGTATTTGGAAATTGGATTTCCATCTATGAACCGAGGCAAAAGATAGTCCTCAACCGATTCGAGACAATCTAGCCCATGTCTCAGGATCAGAGCTCGAGTGACCCTTGGATCGTCAGGGCCGGTCCACCGATGTGGATTAAAATTCCTGAACACTGCGTTTCCCCGCCCTTTGGGGCGTAAGTGAGCCAATAAATGACTCCATCGGACCCGGATCGTCCGATCAAACCGAGGCGCCTCGCAACAGCAACAACCACACAGGTGAAAAGTATATAAATGTCAGGGCTGGTAGGTCACTGACACCACACTAGCTAGAAGGAAACGCATGCCCTCCCTGAGATCCTCTCCCGTTTTTGGTTCACAACCGGGGTGCGAGGCTCGCGAATTCACGTTACACAAAGTTGTGCCACACAGGTTGTGCTTTGATCATCACCACAAGACTTTGCTTTTCAACAGAAGCCTCGATCAATTGCCACTTAGGCATGCCACACAGGAAATTCACACCATGCGTTTGATATCCATCAGTATATAACCCCTGAGCTCGTACGTCTCAGAGAAGGGCGTTAAGCAAGAGAATAAATTCTCCGCCGCCAAACAGATATATATTTAATAGAGATCAATCACACAGACTAAAATCCAATGTCAGACACACAGTCCATTTACAAGTCCGTTCTGGGTCTGAACGAAACCGGAGGCACCTAGTACCCCGCATATCCATCGATCTCCAAGCACATCTGGACGACCACCGACTGATTCCCTCATCTTGGGTGTACAGCCCAATCAAGATTATCAGTAATCATCCAAACGACGTGAAGACCTCGGTCTTCGACCACCGTCTTCATCTTCGACTTATCGTCGTATCAATTATTCAGAATGGGATAAACCCGGTTTTTCCGAATAACTCGCGTATATAATAAACAAGTGTTACACAAATGCAACATACGCCTCATTCCAATTTATCAGTCACTAACCGTAAATTAACCAGAGAATAATTCCCCAAATATTAACCCCGAAGGCCGAAACCAACATCAGATCAATATCCAGAAAACCATTCTGCTTAGCGAACCGACAGTTAGTTTCTAAATTTCACATTCATAGGGAAAGGTTCCCATTAATTTTATCAAAGATAAATTCCTTGAATTTATTCTTTAATCTTCTTTTGAATTTCGATTCAACTAGTCGGGATTAACGAACCTTACCGAAGTAATCATTTGTTTTAATTTCCCAATCCCAACCTATTCATCCCATGAAGTAAAGCTGGTAATACTTCATATCTAACACCACAGTGTTATCGGTAAATTCAATTACCATTTCACGTTCAAATCTAATTAAAGATTTAACTACCCCCTGGAGCAAAACTGGTGATACTCCATTCTCGATTATTTCAATCTAATTAAAGATTCATTAAAACTCCACTTAGTTTTAATCTGTGACTGGGTTAAAGAATCAGTGTCATTTAAAACACGGTTCACGATAAACCCAAAATCACATCCCATTAATTATCGGGTTAAAGAACAAGTGTTATTTAAAACACTGTTCACGATAAACCCAAAAATCAATATCAATTCAATTTCAATTAAATATTATTTAATTGGTACACTTCATTAAATCTAAGTAAAAAGATTTAATCTTTTCTCAACTGTGTTCAAGAACAGTGTTAGTCAAGACACCATTCACGACAAACCCAAATCACATTTGATATTAAATACAAGGCTCTGAATATAAAATATCTCGGCTTATATTCAATATCAAATTCGACGACCAACAAATATCGTATTGGAAATAGCGATATATATATATATATCTATATCTTTCAAATTTCCATAACAACATCTGTATAATCACGAAATCCAACATCGAAATATGCCGAAGACAATTTCGATTCAAATCCATTCCAATGCAATCATTGGAAATTCTGATTATTTTCAAAACCATTTCAAATTCAATTTATTTATTTAAAAATAAATAGAATTATAATTCTAGTTCAAAACTAGTTCATTTCGATAAAAATCTATTTTTATCTTTTCAAATATGGAGTTTTTCATCTCAATTCTTTCTAAATCATCTCTTATGATTTTACACAAATTATTACTATTTTTAATAATTTTATCAAGGCCCGTACAGTCGATTTCCATCAACGGCCATCGAACTGCACTTACAGCGACCTTTTTCAAATTTGATTTGGACATAATTCCAAATCCAACCGTTAGATTTCAAATTTCTAATATTCGTTAGAAAGCTCTTTTCGATACGAACCCAACGGTTCCGGTTTTAGGAGAATCCGACGGTCGGATCTCCCGTAATATCCGTTCGAAGTCAATGGTCGAAATTCGTGAACTGCCGCGGCGCGGCGCGTTCTATTCAGGCCATTATATTATATATATTATATATAATATATACTTCGTCGATTTCAATTCAAAACGTGCTTTACAAATCGTTTTAAATTCGTTTTCAAAACGGTTTTCAACTTCATATTCAATTTCAAATCAAAATTGAATATTCCAATATAAATTCGTTTTAAATTCATTACAAATCGATTTCAATTCAAATTGATTTTTAATTCAATTTCAGTTCGTTTTTCAATTCAATTCATTTCTATTCAATTCAAGTTCATTTCTATTCGAGTTTCAAATCATTTCAGTGTATTTCGAATTTCAAATCAATTCAGTTTAATTTGAATTTCAATTCACTTTAAATATAATTCGAATTTCCATTCATTTCAGTATAGTTCGAATTTCAAATCTATTCAATTTCAAATCTATTTAATATTCATTGAAGAATGAATAAAATCGATATAAATATCGTTCACGTCGAAATGGCGTCAATCTAACCAACACGGCTTCATATGTTTCTATTTTCAAATATTTTTATTTCAAATATTTCTATTTCAAATATTTCTATTTCAAATATTTTTATTTCAAATATTGCTATTTCGAAACTGGAATGAGGCCCAATCAATTACCATATAATGTTAATTATATGGATTTTCTACACACATGTATATATCAACAACGATGAATAATCAACCATCATCCAAAGTGCATTCTACACTGTATAAGCATCAAATATAAATATTCAACGCTTATAACAGCCTGTCAATCAATCGATCGACATACAACTAAACAATCGGGATTAGTGTACGTCAAATATCATCCCAATACCCGTGTGGGGTTTCAAGCAATCAAACACAGATTTTTTTTATTTGTGCAGTTGGGCGATGTGTAAAATTTATCGTCCCAATCAATGTCCTTCAAATAGGTGTACATAAACAAACCGTCCGGTTTGTAAATGAATATTTCTTTATTCACATTCACGTTATAAATTATATTTGTAACGATCAAACTATTTTGTTCAACCTATGAATATTCTATTCGGTTCATTTATTAAATAAAATGTTATCTTTATTTTTCTAACTTATTTTTAGAAAATTTCGGCGGCATAACGGCACGATACTAGAAACGGGACAAGGCCTAGCCTTATCCCCAGTCTAGTGAAGGCCCATGCCATTCACACATCAATCAAATCAATTTCATTTCACCAAACAATTCAATTCAAACCAAATAATCTAACCAACTACACAACCAAACAATTAAACAAACAAGCCATCCATGGTCTGTGGATGACGGGTGTCGGGTGCTGCTAAGCATCGTCTTCATCCTAGTATATATATAACTAGAAAAGAAATTGGAAGGTGAGAAATTCTCCCCGATAGCTATCCGATCCCACGACTCTTCTTATGTAGAAAATCTTCGTCGTTCTTGCCTCTTGTCCCTTTCTCTGCCCGTATTCTCTACATATGTAAAAATCACATTTTTACTTCGTTATTCAATATAGAAAAATCGAATTTTTACTTCGCTATTCAATATAGAAAAATCGAATTTTTACTATGCTATTCAATATAGAAAAATCGAATTTTTACTTTGCTATTCAATATAGAAAAATCGAATTTTTACTTTGCTATTCAATATATAAAAATCGAATTTTTACTTTGCTATTCAATATAGAAAAATCGAATTTTTACTTTGCTATTCAATATATAAAAATCGAATTTTTACTTTGCTATTCAATATATAAAAATCGAATTTTTACTTTGCTATTCAATATAGAAAAATCGAATTTTTACTTTGCTATTCAATATATAAAAATCGAATTTTTACTTTGCTATTCAATATATAAAAATCGAATTTTTACTATGCTTCGTTATAAAAATTATATTTTTATATTTCTCTTTGCTTAATAAAGATTATATTTTTATTACTCTCCATGAATAAAAATCATATTTTTAATTCGAACTATTTTTATTCTCCTATTTTAAAAACACATTAATCTTATTTCTAAAAACAATGTATATTTTTTATTTCTAAAAACAAAATTATATTTTCATTTCTAAAACAAAATTATATTTTCAAGACAACGCTAATCTTACATCTTTATATATTTAAGAAAACTTAGTGCTAATTTTAGTTTTAAAAACAATTTGATTTAAATAAAAGAAAGAAAAATCAAAGAGAATGCTCACTGATTGAAATAGGGGGGGCCGGATCCGCGGTGACGCGCGCTGCAGCGGGCGGAGAGGGGGTCGGAGGATGGACGGAGAAGGAGGGGGAGCGGAGGCGGTGGTGCGGAAGAGGTCAGCTGTCGTTTGGGGGTCGGACTTGGTTTGGGCGTCGTGGGTTTTAGGGTTGGTTTCAGATGAGAGAGGAGGGATAAGCAAGGGCGTCGGAGTTGGGGGGGGGGGGGGTGGCGCACGATCATCGGAGGCGGCGATGGCCTCCTGGAGCGGCGGCGAAGGACCTAGAGGGGGGCGACATCGATCTGTAGTGCGGTTTTTTTTTCTTCTTCTTCAGATGTGAAATCGACGGGGAGAGAGAAACAAGTAAAGGAAGGGGGTATTATATATTTTATTTCAAAGAGGGGGATTTTTGTCCGATCCCCAATTCACATCCAACGACGGTCACCCCTAGCTAATTACCCTCATTCCGAACACAATGGGATATGCCATGTAGGCCAATTCGATCATTACGATCAGTTTCCGTTCAAATTAAAATATAAATCTATATATACTATTTTAAACGTACATTTCAAATTACCGGGGCCACATACTAACTAGAAAAATTCCCGAAAAATATTTTCTAGCTTCGTATTGATGATACGGTCCTAACAAAACTAGTTTCGTCGAATTCCGAGACCGTTTGAAAAATGGCCATTCTCCAGTCAATTAAAATCAACTAAAACTGGTCAAACGCATTTTCTTTTGCCACGCTCACATATTGACTCGAAAAATTATGAAATTTGAAACCTAGCAATAATTTGACATCACGGACCCAACAAAAGTGGTTTCGTCGAAATCCGAGGTCGTTTGCAAAATTCCCATTTTTAAGGGCTTGAATTCCATAGCGACTATTCAGAATTTTCAACTGGACATATCTTTTGATTCCCGCTATGAAATTTTGATTTTCCGGGTTCGTTAGAAAGATATTCTCAATTAGATCCTAATGTTTTTGGTTTCACTAAAATCCGGTTTAGTTTGCACCCGGTATGTTCAATTGAAGTTTGAAATCGAATTATCGAACTACCGCGCTATTTTCAATTCTATTTATAATTATATATAATTATTTATATTCTAACGTCGATCTTTATAACTATATACGATTGAATTTTATTCAAAATAAATTTCTCGTCGATATTATTTAAAATAATTCGTTTTAAATAATCAAAATTCGCTAAAATTGCCAAAATAAAAATTTTAAACTGGCCCAGATTTTCGGGTTGTTACACAGTGGCTCCTACAATTTTTGAACCCACGTATATGTGCAAACATATAAACCTGCGAACCTTAACTCCATCATATACACGTACGGTCTGCCATGCTTCCTTCATCCCCCACTTACCACCGCATGATTCACCCTTCACCTTTCCAAACACATCCACCCTGCACGCTATTTCTGCACGTCCCCTCAGAAAATGCTCACACTTCAGAACTTCATCCCACCAACTTGCATGATTTCTCCCATGTTTCCATTTTATTTCTTTGCCTCATTTCAACATACTGTCCTTTTTATCAAGTTTCTTCTGTACAAGCTTCTCATCCCTTCACACCTTCTCTCCTGCCTTTCTCTTCTTCATATATGAATTGATCCATTCTCACGTGTGTTCTGAGCATGCACACAACACATGCACTCCACCACATCTCCACCATACACAGCACGTTCCTCCTCCGTTGTTTTCCCATTGTTTCGGAACCTGCACGCTACAACACAATGCCCCCTTCATGCCAACCTTTAAACGCAATGGCCAACTAACCATTCTTCCACCCTGTAAATGGCTCGCTCAACTTGCCATCAAAACTTGTTGTGAAGGTATCCTCCATGCATACACTTGAATCCGCTGGTCATGCACCAAACGGCTCTTTTTCCATTCAAAACCCCATGCACTTCACCCACTTACCATCCACGTCAGACTCACCATTCATGCTTCACGTAAAAACAACACCACCTCTCATGCAATACGACTCCACTCTCCACTTTCGATAGATCCCTTCTCCACGCCATGCACTACAAATTCCATGCGTGCCATCCCTCCACTCAAATACATATGCAGCATGCTACACCCCTGCGTCGAATCCAACTGACACCGCAACTTGTCTACCCCCTAGAAACGCCCTCCGGCTTTACCAATCGCAACCCAAGATCCACCATGAGTCGGTAGTGGAAACGTTCAGTGCGATGGACACAGTATTCGAACCCTAATATTGACTGGAACAAAGTTGAGCTTCCAGAAACGATTTGCACCTCACAAATTTTTCAAATAGCAAGAAGCTTTATCGATAGAAATGCAAAGAAGCCAAGCTTTTATTTTATTGTTAAAACTGAGATCTCGTTTTTGGAAGAGAAACAAAAGAGGTGAGAGGTAAGACAGTGGGAAGGATCTTACTTTTTCGTTATATATATATATAGAGACCGAGTTTCCTTAGAAGTTAAGTATTAGGATCATAGGTAGGACGTGCATTAAGTAATAGCTGACAAACTAGAATAGGCCATTCCTTGCTTAAGTTTTAAGCAATAGGGTGTAGGATGACTCAAACGTTAAGACATAGGACATAGGTAGCATGTGCAGTTCAGTTTATTTGATGGGAGCAAGTAGCTCATTTAATTTGATGAAGGTGAGAAGTAATAGGGTATGACCAGCTTTTGCTTAGTGTACGAAATATAGTTTAGTCATCCCGTTTTGTATAGATTGTATGGATATTTATGTTTTTAAAATGTAAGTGTACCGTGTTACGAAGAATTACATTCACGTCGGAGCCGTTACAGACAGATATAAGAGTATCATCATGTCCAGCGAGGTGCCACGATCCCAAAAATATAATAATACCGGTAGATTAACTCATATTTTGAAACCCCAAAATGTTGTTACAGGGTGCAAAATACTTCAAATAAAAAGTTGTGTATTTAATTAATCAAAAATTACAGTAAAATTCTAAAAATTAAATTATCACTACGCCCCAAAAGAATCGTGTCTAGATTTGCAACCGGTATCTAGTTATATCAAATAAACCGTTACGGTCGATATACGGTTTCATAGCGACTTTCTAAATATTTGGTTTGGACATATATTGCCATTTATACGACGAAATCTTGATTTTCACTTCCATTAGAAAAATACAGTTCAACAGATTTCAACGTTTCTTGTTTCGAGGAAATCCGACTTGTAACGGATCCTGTACGCTCAGTTGAAGTTCAGAACGTTAAATTACGAACTGCCGCCATATTATGGGCTCGAATATATTTAATATATATTTTTATACGTTTAACTTCATTTTAATTAATATAAAAATCCACTTATATTACAAATTCAATATTTAAACTGATTTAAATATTCAAATTCAAACCGATAAAAAAACGGGACGTTACATTCCTTCCCCCTTAAAATAATTTCGTCCTCGAAATTGCTAAGAAGTGAAGATGCTCTAATTCTAACTCCTCACAACTAGCTTGGTTGAAATTTCATACTTCACATCCCCATAACTCAATCCTTGCATCGAATCTTTTATCCTCGAACCACATCATCCACTTATAACCAAGCCAAACTCCATTCAAACTTCAATCCAAAACTCAATTCCAACTCTTAATCCATCAATTCGATTCCATTCCAGATTACATCTAATCCAAATCAATTTTTATTTAATTTAGTTAATTTTTCCTATTTATCTACTTCATAAGTAAATTTTAAATTCCGGAATTCAAATTCCTGGGATTTTATTTCAAATCAGTTTGAAATCATATATAATCACATTTAATGATGGCAATTCAAAACATTTGAATTTCTAACAACTTGTTTCTTCATAATAATTCAAAACAAAATCTTTGGTAGTAATCGTCACTCAACAACTCGAAAATGAACACCGATAATGCCGCGGTTCATCATCGGAATTTATTTTCCAGTCATCGAAGTGAGTTCAATATTATATCATTTTTCAAAACTCATTTTCAAACACTTCCATTTTGAATTTTATTTCAAAATATCTTTCACAACACTTGGAAAATAATTTCAAATCTCCCAGGATTTTAAATTCCCATATATTTAATCCAAACACTATTTCCAACTCTTTTCCAAGTTTCTAGAGGTTTTATTTCAGTTCTAGCTTTAAATTCAAAGATTTAGTTCATCTGATTTGTATTTTATACTAATGTGAATTTCGATTGGCTATTTATATAACCAACTCCATTATAAATCTTATTTGATCATAATAATGATCAAACATCCAATATATATAATAATTTCAACATATATATTTCTTTTTATATCAAAATATAATTTGGGTAAAATTATTTCATTTACCCTCTTTCAAAACATACTGCGTCGAATTACTCTGTTCAAGAGTTTAGAAACACCTATCGACACAGATTGCATTACTGTTTCGACCAGAATTTATAAATCACACGCCAGACCAATCAACACAATATAAAACAGTTTTTATATAAATTCACAAGTACGCGCTCATATATATACACTCTAACTCAATCTAAGGTATAACTAACCTTATCTCTATTGAGTCACGCCACAGAGCCAAGTTAATCACTTAACCTTCAGCTCTGATACCAACTGTGATGGCCCGAAAATCCGTACCAATTTGAGCTGACTAATATACTCCACATTCAACTCAAAGTGCACGAAAATTCAGGTCATTAATAGAAAAAATTTAGAGGATGAGATAGAAAAGATAGAACTAATAGCATAGAAGAAGAAGAAGATTACAACTGAACAGTATTAGAGTAAACACGAATCTCACAGCGGAACAATAAAATATATTATATAACATAACTTTGAAATACAAAATCTGAATTTGTATATACATACCATTATCAGAGTACAATACATCATATCACAACGGAAATAATCTCTAACTAATTAATGGTGAAGCCTTCTGTTTCCAGCTCCTCCAAGTAAATCTGTAAAAGCCTGAAACACTTGACTGCCCGTACAAATTTGGGCACCCAAGAGTTTAGGGGAAACACAAACAAAATAAACTCTGGGTCAGTCATGGGACTGGTGTGAGTAAATTCCAATCATGCTGTTTTACTTTTGAAAATCCTTTTGAAACAAAAAGATAATAGTAAGACCAGCCCACACATAAACATGGACGGTTTTTACCTTACTATAACCCAAAATACTTTGATACCAAACTCCAGTGATATTATAATAATGTCTACTCAATTAAATAATCAAGTAGCAGAACGCTTGCATCTCATGCTCCACATATATATAGTATAAAATCAAAAACCGCAAGGCGCTTATTGGAGAATGGATTCCAATAGACAAGGTATGGGAGCACTTTCCGAACAGTGTACTCTAGAGGGGATACACCTGGGTTCAACAAGAACGTCTTGCAACCCGGCCACACATGACCGACCACTCATTTAGCTTGAGTGTATCGAATATATTGCCACCACGGTTGTAGGCCATCCAACTGTCATCCGAAGATACAGAATCGAAAAGAAGTATAAATATGAATTTTCTCTAGATCGGTGACAATACACCCTGCTTGGGGATGACCCAACTAGCCATGCTGCCTAGCCCAACTTTTGTTACTTCCTGGTTGTGAGGCTAGAGGCTACGTCTAACTTCAGAATATCTGATCACCATTCACTTTGAATGTCACATCGTCAAATCCGTAATCACACATTGATTACACAAATGCACACTGGGTGTAGAAAAAAGAGAAGTTACCTTCTCCCCACCAACTTGGTATATTTGTAAAAATCAACGGCGTGACCGTTGGAAATACTCTGTCAGACACTCGTTCATACAAGTTGTCCTAGGACTGGACAAACAGAAAGTACCATTATAAAACTGGACGACCCTTGCATTTCACTCCGTCTTCAATTGTCTTCAGCATAATATAATTCGCAACGCTTATGCCCACACGGAGTGGTTTCCGGAAAATATATCCAACCGGTCTCTCCGTATTGACAACGATGGTCAAAACACTTCGATATTCGGTTATTTAACTATTGAAGTAAAAACAAACATCCATTCTAATGTATAACTAGACATCACATAAACACGGGTACTTTTTATTTAACGTTCGTTTTTATTATTCGAATACCCATATCTTATCAGACATTTCTCAAATCCTGTTTTAGCCTTTTTACACTTCTTGGAAAACATTTCCAGTTATTATAAACTCTTATTCTCTCACGTACCAGAAACATACGTTATTAACATTCGAAACATTTCCATTCTTTTCACGTTCTTTATTTTCTACACTTGGATAATATACCCTAACTATATTGGAAAAATATTTCCAATTTCATTTAAACATTTTAATCTGCCAAGCGTTCACTTTAAAACATTATTCACTTTAAAATGTGAATATTATTTCTATTATAGAACTCTGAACACCTTTATCAAATAATTCATTATTCAAGTAATAAATACCGTTATCTTGTTTACCGAAATCTCTTTCATAATTTATATTTCCATTCCACTTTATAAACTCTATTTCTAAGTCAACTTCTTGTTGAATCAATATCTAGTTTATCACTAAATACTGATTCCTATCTTATTAACATTTATTTGTTAAAAACTAAATGTTAATTATCCTATCAGATCATAATTCCTAAAAATAATTTACTTTTAATACATTCGACATCGTCGAATTCTAGTTCCAAATCCTAATGGTTTAATTCTAATCACATTTCGAACATCGAAATGCTGCCATCGTTTTCTAACCCGATTCCCTAATTCCCTTTCTAACTTATTCTCATATTTCTTTAAACCAACGTCGTTCTTATTACTTTAGACTAAGTGGATTTTAAACCAAACTATTTTCATTCCCTAGGAAGTGCTGCTATATATAAAAATCACGCTTAAGTTTGCTTAACAGCGTTAATTTATCGTTACACTTCAACACTTGTCATACGCTGTAATATTCTCCTTTATAACTAATCTTGACATAACCGTCACGCTTAAGCCTAGTCAACAGCATTATTTTATCGCTATCGTTCTAAGACTTGTAATACGCTGCCATATTCCCTTTATACAAATCTTGACATTCCTTTTCGTTACAAACTAGTATCGTTTCTCGATAATAGTGAAGCCGTTCAAGTTGGGGTATTTTATTTACCTCTCAGACCTTGATCGACAACATTCTTACCTTAGAACAGATATAAGCTTATACTCTATTCCCTTATTACTTATACATCAAATCGTATTTCCTTGTTTTGTTTTGGAATATGGTTTTATAACACCATATTCAAACTTTGAAATCTTCGTTGTTTATGATTATTTATTTTAAACATTAACTGTTCGCTTTCTCCATTCCACCGTTCTATTTATAACTTCTTAAATAAAAAAGATAATTAAATCTCATTAATTTTGATTAATTTATTTCTAAATTGTTTTCATTAGATTAATTAAAGTCCAATTAATCTAATAATCATTTTCCCAAATAACAGTTGATTAAATCAACTTCATTTCATCAGTAAATTCGTTAACTGATTTTTAATTACTTCTTAACATTAATATAATTAATCTAAAAATATTTCTAACTTTTTGTTTTAAAATAACTATCCAAATTATTCACTCGCAGGATAATTATATCTTAATAACTTATTTAAATGTCAAATATTCGTTTATATTTACTTTATAAAACGAACTCTCAAATACTAGTTTATAATAGAACTTCTATTATAAATTTAAATCTTCTCTTTAATTATAAAAATATATTTTTTATAATTACTTCGTTGATTTGCCTGACGGCCAATCAACTCCTTAACAAAACGATGGGTTTACGGTCGACTGTCGCCATTTTCTTATCGATATTGTCTATTAATTAAATTAAACTAACATTGAATTTCCATTCAACATGGTTCAAACAGTGCATATACAAAACAAACAGTACATATAAATACCGAGGTTCCTCCAACCGGTTTCCGCATCCACAGATGTTAGTCAAACAATTATCGCTGATTCCATACTAGGGAATATCACAATCGATGGAATCGGTATTCACCCCATGATGTGTATATATGCAACGATATATATTATTCACCCAATTTTAACTGTAATTTATCTAAACGACCATCACACAGCATTCAAACAACATTAAAATATAATTATAATATTTTAATATAGATCAGAGTTAGTGATTTTACTCACCTATGCGCGTTAACCGTTAAATAACGATTTGCGTCGGTACACCGGATCAAACGTTATAATCTCCAACGAGCCTCCAATGGTTCCGAACCAGCTTCATAATGCAGCCTGCCTTCGTACGGGTCCAACCAATCTGACCGTCCGTGATTCTTAATCATTGCTAAATCCTACGTTAACATGTACTAACTCAGGCCCATCCAGAACTTCTCCTTAGCGTTGTAAACCCGGTACTATGATTCTTCTTCCACGTCCTGTACATCGCCTGTACATCACTGCCATTGCCCATGCTTTCGGCTTCTCCGGTCCGTTCATTTCTATCACCCCTAATAACATACAACAATAACCAGACCTCCCAGCTCCTTTGTTCACTGACTGTCATCATATCCACCCCACACCGTTACAGTGAAGTCATCGAACATGCATATCACAACTCCCTTACCCCTGATTGTCGGCAAACTTGGTTTAATACCCTGCTCTCATCCTCATGATATAAGGTGCTAATCTTCCCAGCGCCTCCAACGTTTTTATTTTCTCCGCCCCTTTTTAAAACTAACCCACTTCGAAATATACCTTGCGCCTTCCATCCTCCAAACCAATCGCCACCTACTCATTATTCTACTCATTTCCCAAACAAATGTGATATCCTTGACACCTGTACATTCATTTCGAAAACTTCCTGAAAGGGTCCGATCTCCCAACAATGGCTCCTACTATTTTGGAATCCACGTATATGTGCAAACATATAAACCTGCGAACCTTAACTCCATCATATACACGTACGGTCTGCCATGCTTCCTTCAGCCCCCACTTACCACCGCATGATTCATCCTTCACCTTTCCAAACACATCCACCCTGCATGCTATTTCTACACGTCCCCTCAGAAAATGCTCACACTCCAGAACTTCATCCCACCAACTTGCATGATTTCTCCCATGTTTCCATTTTATTTCTTTGCCCCATTTCAACGTACTGTCCTTTTTATCAAGTTTCTTCTGTACAAGCTTCTCATCCCTTCACGCCTTATCTCCTGCCTTTCTCTTCTTCATATATGAATTGATCCATTCTCACGTGTGTTCTGAGCATGCACACAACACATGCACTCCACCACATCTCCACCATACACAGCACGTTCCTCCTCCACTGTTTTCCCATTGTTTCGGAACCTGCACGCTACAACACAATGCCCCCTTCATGCCACCCTTTAAACGCAATGGCCAACTAACCATTCTTCCACCCTGTAAATAGCTCGCTCAACTTGCCATCAAAACTTGTTGTGATGGTATCCTCCATGCATACACTTGAATCCGTTGGTCACGCACCAAGCTGCTCTTTTTCCATTCAAAACCCCATGCACTTCACCCACTTACCTTCCACGTCAGACTCACCATTCATGCTTCATGTAAAAACAGCACCACCTCTCATGCAATACAACTCCACTCTCCACTTTCGATAGATCCCTTCTCCACTCCATGCACTACAAACTCCATGCATGCCATCCCTCCACTCAAATACATATGCAGCATGCTACACCCCTGCGTCGAACCCAACTGACACCGCAACTCGTCTACCCCCTAGAAATGCCCTCCGGCTTTACCAATCACAACCCAAGATCCACCCTGAGTCGGTAGTGGAAACGTTCAGTGCGATGGACACAGTATTCGAACCCTAATATTGACTGGAACAAAGTTGAGCTTCCAGAAACGATTTGCACCTCACAAATTTTTCAAATAGCAAGAAGCTTTATCGATAGAAATGCAAAGAAGCCAAGCTTTTATTTTATTGTTAAAACTGAGATCTCGTTTTTGGAAGAGAAACAGAAGAGGTGAGAGGAAAGACAGTGGGAAGGATCTTGCTTTTTCATTATATATAATAGACCAAGTTTCCTTAGAAGTTAAGTATTTGGATCATAGGTAGGACGTGCATTAAGTAATAGCTGACAAACTAGAATAGGCCATTCCTTGCTTAAGTTTTAAGCAATAGGGTGTAGGATGACTTAAACGTTAAGACATAGGACATAGGTAGCATGTGCAGTTCAGTTTATTTGATGGGAGGAAGTAGCTCATTTAATTTGATGAAGGTGAGAAGTAATAGGGTATGGCCAGCTTTTGCTTAGTGTACGAAATATAGTTTAGTCATCCCGTTTTGTATAGATTGTATGGATATTTATGTTTTTAAAATGTAAGTGTACCGTGTTACGAAGAATTACATTCACGTCGGAGCCGTTACAGACAGATATAAGAGTATCATCATGTCCAGCGAGGTGCCACGATCCCAAAAATATAATAATACCGGTAGATTAACTCATATTTTGAAACCCCAAAATGTTGTTACATGGTGCAAAATACTTCAAATAAAAAGTTGTGTATTTAATTAATTAAAAATTACAGTAAAATTCTAAAAATTAAATTATCACTACGCCCCAAAAGAATCGTGTCCAGATTTGCAACCGGTATCTAGTTATATCAAATAAACCGTTACGGTCGATATACGATTTCATAGCGACTTTCTGAATATTTGATTTGGACATATATTGCTATTTATACGACGAAATCTTGATTTTTCACTTCCATTAGAAAAATACAGTTCAAAAGATTTCAACGTTTCTTGTTTCGAGGAAATCCGACTTGTAACGGATCTTGTACGCTCAGTTGAAGTTCAGAACGTTAAATTACGAACTGACGCCATATTATGGGCTCGAATATATTTAATATATATTTTTATACGTTTAACTTCGTTTTAATTAATATAAAAATCCACTTATATTACAAATTCAATATTTAAACTGATTTAAATATTCAAATTCAAACCGATAAAAAAGCGGGACGTTACAATTAGTCTTTCAACGTTAGTGACTTCCCACCAATAGGAAGCGTCGTCTTTGAGCAACCATACCGCCAACTGTATCTTCTGCCTATCTTCCACTTCGAAGATCTCGAACAAATCCTCAGTTTCTTTGAGCCAGTTTCTTGCTTCCACGAAGGATTCATTTCCATTAAAGTTCTTTCCACCCATGGCTCGAAAGTCCCTGCATATTTTTGAGAAAGCATTTGCACGAGAAGGAGGAGGAGGAGGAACTGCTGCAGCTGGGGGAGGAGGAATGTCTGCTGGGCATGCGTCGTTGGCCCTAGCCTCTAGGTACCTCCTGAACCAGCCGGGTATCGGTACACCCTCTGGAAGGTTAAGATTTCCAGACATGCTGAAAGAAAAAGGAAAGATTCAAAACAAAGGATAGAAAGATAATGCATATGGATTTGGGGGATTATGCCTTTTTAAAGTAAAATAATACTTTTTCTTGAAAAATGCTTCTTTTTGAAAATAGTTCACAAAAACTTTTATCTAATCTAGTAAACCTTTGCTCTGATACCAAGTGAAACACCCCACTTCCGTTAAGGTCACTCACAAAGGGAATGCCTTAACTTCGATGGAGCATTATAGGTAAAAGACACAGAAAATTTACAAGATAGAAATATAAGCAGCGGAAAATAAAACTAACTTTTATTTCATACGGGGTTCAATACAAAACCATTACAGTAAATTGTCTCAACATAACTTTCAAAACATTCCATCATAATTTCTGTCTTGATTAAAACATAAAGAAGCATATAACATAAGTAAAACTGCATAAATCCCCAAGTATAGTGTGTCCAAAGCCATAGCCAAAGATAATAGGTTCCAAGCCGTACATCACAGAGTCTTCAAGCTTGGAAAGATGAACGGTCCAAATTAAGCTGAGCTATTCCCTCCCAGGCTACCTAAGGGGGGAGGACGGAAGGAAAGAAGACAAAAGAAAACTGGGTCAGACATAAGTCTGAGTAAGTCTACTGACTTTTCAGTGTGTGAATAAGAAAAAGGTCATGATAGGAATAAACTGAAAATAGGATAGTACCAGAACAACAAACTAACATAAAACTATATAAGGCAGGATAACCGAATATACATCGCACCCATGTTTACTTTTCTCCACCTACTTATACTTGTCCAACTAACACCATGTATTCATGGTGAAATAATTCCCTTATATCGATCAGCTCCTACTCGCATACATTTATCACGTGTGTCCTTCGGCCCCCGCTTGACTGTAGATACCTGTGCTGGTCCCACCACGGGGTGTATCAAATCCTATGGTGGCAACCCGACACGATTCAAGATGCACAGCGTATGACTAATGATGCCCAGTGCCTGATTTTTCCACTCCGGAGTACGTGCACGTCCGATACTCCGCCGGAACCTACACTGATGCACCACCGCCGATGTTTTTGACCGCTTATAATCAGCCCAGTAATCGTGCCCCACCCTGCCTAGTTCAGGGTCCCATGATACATCTATGTGGGTTACTACTGAAATGAGTCCCCGTTTCTAGGGTTTTTCCCAGCCAACATGTTAAATTGGTTAAGTGTCCAGATTCACCTAACCCCACCCATCAGTTTAGCTAACATGTCTAATTGGTTAAGTGTTTCCTTAATTGACTTAACCCTACCACTCCTAACTTAGCTTTATTAGAGCACCAACCACTCACATTAGACAGGTATTGTTGTGGTCACTGGATGTGCCGGTCGGTTCCTGGCAGTTTTACACCACAACTCAGTCTAACCTCGGGTCCTTTTTGGGCTCAATGCACTAACCACCCACATTAGACAGGTATTGTTGTGGTCACTAGATGTACCGGTCGGGTCCAGACAGTTTTACACCACAACTCAGTCTAACCTCGGGTTAGGCATATTCGTCTTTTCTAAATTTTATATTTTTATCCTTCTATGCATATATGTAAATTTGTCAACAATTTATTGTCATGGCCCACTTTCTTTCTAAGTCACATTCATAATTTTTGGTAAGTAAATTATACATTTTAATGCCATACCATTTATATGGTTATGAGCCAAATACATTAATTATAATTCTCATGTTTTCCCTAACGTTACCCTTGTTGTACGTTCGCAAAATTACATAAGATGTTAGGCTCGACATTTTAGCCTAACTAATAAACTAAAAAGGAAAAAAGAGGAACTTGCAACATTCTAATATCATACAAAAATATAGATCTAACTACAGATGTGTCACATGAACTTGGCATAATATACTCTCTTTTTTATGAACTTGCAAACTAGATCTATGCAACATGAATCATAAAGTAATAGTATTACATGGAACTACCAAAATCTAATTAGACATGTAGTGGTGAACTTGCATAGGTTGAATCATGCTAATATTGATCTAACATAAAAGCATATGGTTCTAACATGTAAAGTTGTAGATCTAAACATATAGGTTTGCATAGTCATGTTTTTAACCTATAAACTTGCATGTATTCATAACATGATAGCATCATTTAACTTGCATAAACATGGCATAATTTCTAAATTGACATACAACATACAGATGTCACCACAAGGTCGTAGATCTAAACATGTATGCATAATGGATCTAATCAATTAGTCATAAACTACATGACTTAGCCTAAAACTTGTATAATATCACCAAACTTACATATGATAATTTCATAACATCATAGGTTTATTCACCAATTCCCACATAACATGATAGACCACAATAATTCATAGGCATATACGATAGAATGGACATAAATCAGCATCACATACAACTTGATACAATTCTATTTTACAATCCATTTCAAACCATGTCTTTAATTCATTCACATCTGAAAGATAACTATACTTACAAACAAAAAGGAATTCTTGAGTTCTGGGATCTGTGTTCTGAAATTGAATTGCTCGCCTTTGATGTAGATCATTGAATTTTCTTAGTTGAATTAGATTAGATTCAATTTTTACGTAGCTTCAATCTTGCCTTTGAGTTGAAAGGGATGACGGCTATTCTAGGTTCACCATTGACGGCATGACGACTCTTGGTATGAATATTTGTGATTTAGGGTTGAGAGTTAGGTTATTTTTATAGAGGTTTAATTAATTTAGAGCCGTCAGATTAACCCTAGAAATAATCAAGACCATCCAGTCAAGATAGGATAACACCTCAGCCCTAATGACTCAGCAGGGAGTCAGAAATCGTCATCCTTTCAGATCTGCCCGGTGGGGAGGGGGTAGGTCGACCCCCAGGTCGACCTGTAGGGTAGGTCGACACTAGGGTCGACCACCTAATCGACCTGGCCTGGGCGGGAATTTTCCCTGCCCTACCCTCTTTTGAGTTCAAATCTAAATTTTGAATTTTTGAAATTTCCGAAGGCCATAACTTCTTCATACGAAGTCCAATTCATGCTAACTTGGACTCTATCTCAACAATAATTCCGAGACGAACGCAATGGCGTAACCCGTTTCCTTTAATTATCACATTTAGAATTAGTTATTCTTTAATTTGTTACTAAGGTTTATCGAAAACATGGGGTGTTACATATACAAACCTTTGCAACATGAAAAATTACTTATTGATTACCATTAATTTTTGATGAGGCGTTCCTGTTAGGTTCTGTACTCACATTTGGTATTTTTATTTTAAATATGGGTGGTTTAATTTCCTAAATTTTGATTATCATGCTATTTTTTTTTCTATGGATGACTATTCGTGGTATCGAAATTGGATTCGTTATTTTTGGGACAAATTTTCCTTGATTTTTAGCCTTTGTTTTATCCGTTCCTTTTCCCTTTTTTATCTTTCCTCTTATTGAAATTCCATATTAAACCAATAAGGTTTTGTTTAGTATGTTACTGAAAAATTCAATCCACTCCCGTCTCAACGTATATATTATGACAGCTGTTAACTTGGGCTTGCTATAATGCATATATCTGATTATTTGAGCGACATTTAGTTATATTATATTTTTATAAATTTTATGCTTAGTTGTTTGTTTCTTACAAATAGATCTACTTTTAGGTTTTCCGTTCAACAAAATATGTAGCAAATGTTCAAGATTTTGGTTTTTGCACTTCTCATTCAATTAATTGATTGATCAGTTAGCCCACGCTCAGGTTGAAGCTATCGATTATTGTTTGTTGTTTTAACTGAAAAATGTGCTTTATTCATTAGTTATTATCATTGAAGTACTATACTTTACTTTGTTGTTTTAATTTACTGCAAATGTTTATTTTTTGGATTAATTGTCGAGAATAATCCGAAGTTTAACGTGTCTTCCCATAATAATCTCAAGTTTGGATTATTTCTAAATTATCCGAAGTTTGGGGGTATCTTCCCATATTAATCTCATTTACTTTATTCTTCCCATATTAATCTGAAGTTTGGGGGTGTCTTCCCATATTGATCCCAAAATAACACGTCAGGGGGTCATGGAGATCAATATGAGAAGACCCCCCCAAACTTCGGATTATTCAGAAATAATCCAAAATTGGAATTATTATAGGAAGACACGTGAAACTTTGGATTATTCTTGACAGTTAATCCTTATTTTTTTAATTCACATGTTTGTTGCAAAAATAGTTCACTTATTTCAGTCAATATAGGTGTTCTTTTGGGACATTATGGAGAAAACTTCGCAAAAATCTTTATAACTGTTTTGGATGGTACCTTAATTGTGATCTATTGCCCGAATCACATATTTATTCACAGAGGATAACTTCCGATTAAAATTAATATTTCACATACACAAGGAACCATTTCATTCTTCATAATTTTGCTTAGTGAACTGAAGGAGTATTTGATATCCATGAATTGACATTATCAGCAACAATGACTGGTTTTCTAACTTTAATATGAAATGAAGTTTCCTATTTTCATCTAGAAGTAAAGACAAATGATGTTAGTTACCAATTAAAAACTTTCTCTTCTAACAGGTAAACAGTAAACTCATACCGCTTCTTGGAGAATTGTAAACGGTCTCTTCTAATAATATAGTAACCAATTTTGATGCTACCAAAATAGCTACCAATTATGGCTTCTAACAGGAAAGAAAAAAAAATTCCCTCTCTCCTTATAATATTACTGCCAAAGTTGATATATTTTCTTTCACTTTCTTTCACTGAATAAATTTGCACACCAGCTTATAATTGTTCTACTGCTTTTTCTATCCTTCTTATGCCTAGGTATGTTAGTTTTTGCTATATCATACTACATTTCTATGTTTTAGGCGCAGGTTGCTGCTAAAGACTTGCTTGCCGTCAAAGCATCCATGATAATGGAGGATGCAATGTCTAATGCTACAAAAATCTGTTAATGCCATCAGGTATGGAATCACGGATAAATCTCGGGCTGGTGGATTTAGAGAAACTCATGTGTTGTCAAAAAAAGCATGAGTTAGTAAATGTCCCAAGAACATGGGTTACACATGTGTTTAAGTAGCATGGGTTATACATGTGTTTTAGTAGCAGCATGGGTTGTACATGTGTTTAAGTTACATCCTTCTACTTTATCATAGTTCCACTTTATTTTATATATTTGTTGATGTCTACATATTGCCTCTCAAACTTATATGTACGCTTTTTTTTCACTGAAGTTGCTCAAGCTGATACCTTAGTATTGTTTTTTTTTTAATCGCTTACAGTTAACTGGATATCATCCTCCAATCATTCCTAAAATTTCATGGTGAGAAGTCTGTAGTCCACGGTTTTTAAAGATGGACCACTACTGAAAAAGTGGAGAATTGTTCTTCGTTCATCCTATAATTAATGGGTACTGACCTTATATAAAATTTACTAGAACAATCACATGAGGTATTTTCATTTAGATAGCACGAACTTACTTTTAATGTTCAATTTATTGCTCTTCCTTTTTAACAGATCCGTCATACATAGATCATGAAGTTAACGGTTTAGGTTGGCATTATGAATTAATGTATGTTTGCCTGCTTTAAAGGTGGAATAAAACTAATAGGGTGAAGGTAAGTGTTCCTTCAATTAATTCAAAAATACATATCTCTTAACTTATTTCTGAATTTAGTCAGCAATATTTTTTTTTTTTTTGTATTCATTTGAAATACATTAGATCTGATCAATTGTAGAGATTATGGATATAATGGTGAATTCTTGTATCCATAGGCAACAAAGACTTGATTACTGGTAAACATTTAATGAGATTACCTAATATGATAATTTATATAATTGTTTCGGGTTAAAATTTGTAGTCTCGGTTGTTGACATAAGTTGCAATAAGAGGTTATCTTTTGTTATATTCTCTCTTTCCCTTTACTCTTTTGTCTTTGCATGGATTTGAATAGGAAAGCTGGAATTATAATATCTGTACCAGTTAAAAGGTGAGATTAAAGTAATAGATAAAATTAGTGAAGAGAATATACTTTGGTAATTTTTTAATTAATGTGTACATATAACATACTCCCTCCGATTAACTATATATGACGTTTTCCAAATTTTCACACAAATTAAGGCAACTTAAAAATGACTTCTATACCATTCAATTATTCCTCTTTTATTAATTACACTGTTAACTTTCCACCTAGAAAAGCAACGCCTGCAGCATCGAAAAGTGTAAAAGAGCAGCTGCATGGAGGCCTAAATGAACAGTTGCATTGGAAATCCTAAATGAAGGACATGAAAAGTTTTTTGAGAAAGGGTAAAAAGGAAAAGAGAGTGTTTATATATCTAACACATCTTATATTCTGCAAAATATTCTCAAGCTTAAAACGTCATATATAGTGGATCGGAGGGAGTACTTTTGTATTTGTGAAATATGACTATTTACATGGTTAGTAAGGCGTACTTTTGCCAAGAAATTAATATATGTGCTAATTTAGTCGTTTAATGATTTTTAAATCTTCGGCCTTATAGAATCTGAAAGTCATTGTTTTTATTGGTTTTCTTTTTTCTAAGTGTAGGTTAGACGTACGGAGTTTAAATTATTTGTTGTACTAACATAAATTGGTCAACTTCAGCCTTTTTTTTATATCTTTATGAACAACTTCCTAATAACCAAATGCAAGCAAATAAAAATGTTTCATATAAATCCTTTTTTTATTCAGGTTCGCTGTTTGTTCAATGTACCACATTGTTGTACTTTATTCTTTTGTTCTCTCACTGTATTTCTTTTTGTTCTATTCCATTACTCGCGTTACTGTATAAGTGGTTTATCTTAATTCTTTCTCTTAGGGTTATGCAGGAAAACCAGTCATGATTACTCAAGTTTAGAAGGCTCATGGCATAGTTGTCGGACCAAATTTAGATGTGTAAGTTATTGGATATAAAGTATTATAATTAATATATTATACAATTGCAGTCATTTAGGCTTCCTAACTTTCTGTATACCATTCCTTGCATAGATTTGCAACTTCATTCTTGATTCGTGCATGACATGTGTCAGTTCTTGCTTACCACTCAAATATAAGGTAATGAGATACTCCCTCCGATCCACTATATATGACGTTTTAAGCTTGAGAATGTTTTGTAGAATATAAGACGTTTTAGATATATAAACACTTTCTTTTCCTTTTTACCCTTTCTCAAAAAACTTTTCATGTCCTTCATTTAGGATTTCCAATGCAACTGTTCATTTAGGCCTCCATGCAGCTGCTCTTTTACACTTTTCGATGGTGCAGGCGTTGCTTTTCTAGGTGGAAAGTTAACAATGTAATTAATAAAAGAGGAATAATTGAATGGTATAGAAGTCATTTTTAAGTTGCCTTAATTTGTGTGAAAATTTGGAAAACGTCATATATAGTGGATCGGAGGGAGTATATAACAGACAACTATTAATTGTCATAAACTGCACTGATATCATGAAACCATATTTAGATTTTGGAACTCACAATTACAGCTATTATTGGTTCCATTTATGACAATGTTACATCACCCCATGAATGATAAAATATGATTTTCCATGTTCTTCCCATCGTTTTTTTTATTTGTCTAGCTTAACACTTTGGTGTGTAGAAGTAGATAAAAAAAGTGAATAAATTTTTCATTTGCTTTCAAAGTTTGGCACCAATAAAATGAAAAAAAAAAAAAAAAAAAAAAAAAAAAAAAAAAAAATCTATCAAAATTTGAAAGACGGATTTTATTTGAAGATATGAGCCTGCAAAACTTGGTAATTTATGGGTATGTATGCATTTCCCAACTGTTTTGTGTAATAGTATAATTTATTGACCCTCTATTGGCTATCAATGTAATTGCTTAACGGAACCTTATTAATCTTAGACTGTTTGCTTTACAGGCTTAAATTCACGAATCTAAACATGAAATTATACAAAAACAGAAGATTCTCATGAATACCATATTACACTCTGGGTCTGAAGCTTCTCCCAACCCCAATCACTCCACTTTTTTGAATTTTATATGAGTGTGGTTTATGCAAGATGGATCCACTGGCTATTATGCTGCAATATGGTATTTCATTTTCATTGATACATTGAAAACATTGTAAACCCATTTATTATACATGTTGAACTATGTTTTACATTAATTAGCAATTCATTACTGGAAAAAGGTGGTTAATTTCGTTGTCTTTTTCATTGATTTTTTATTTTATTTTACATGTTTGGATTGTGGATTTTACTAATACTTTTCACGTTAGCAAAGCTTAGATTTGTAACCTTACTTTTGGATTGAATAATAAGGTTGATTGAACCTTATAATTTTTTATAAGCTGCCGTTTGTAGCTCTTATATGTTCCGCCTATTATTACAGTACAAGCATAATGAGGTTGTGAACATATTTTATCATGAAAGTTTCTTATTCAAACAGTTGTGAATAAATTTAATATCAAACAAAAATGTGTATATCCAACACAATATACCGTAGATTGTAGCAAAAAAAAAATGGATCCGTGCTGTCGGCACAGGCTACATACTAGTAGGGTAACATAAAGCATAGCAAATTTAGGGGTTATGGGTCGAAAAAGAGTTGGCGAAACAGCCTTAATAAAACCATAAAGCAATTTGGAAGCGGTTTTAGGATCACTGATATATTAAAAATCAGACCAAAATTTATGTACCATTTTTCCTTCCAAATTCATTGTTATACCCACTGTTCCTAAGGAAGGATTACAAGAAACATTGAGCATAGCAAAATTAGGGGTTATAGGTCAAAAAGGAGTTGGTGGATCATCCAAAATATTAAGAGCAGGCAACAAAGCAAACTGAAAGCAGTTTTCGGATCATCAAAAATATTAAGAAATAGTCCATAATATATTTACCATTTTTTGTCCCAAATTTGTTCCTACACCCATCACATCTACAGCGTTGAGAGCATGCAACACCACCCTTCAAAAAACATTAAATATTCAGATACATCTAGTGAAAGAAATATATAAAATTATGAAATCGGACCTGATAACATTCGCAATATTTTTTTTGGCAAGCCGATTTCCTGCAGTTGCATCCATTTTTATGTCTGATTGAAGCAGGAGAGTTTTGGTCCCCTTCCTAAAATGTGTGAGCTGATTCCCATAAGTCACTAAAATTCTAATTGATGCTACTATGATAACTACTACATAACATCTGTCAGTCATACGATTAAGAATGCCCAACAAAAACAGTTAGTGTTAGCACGTTATAATAATTATTCAATGGAATAATAAGGTAAAGATACTGTAAAATAAAATAAAATAAAAAAAAATAAAAAATAGAAGAGACAGAAGAAAGAAAGACAAGAGGCAGCTTTTGTTCATTTTCAGAAAAAAATGTATTTTAATGCCGAACTATAAATCTAAGGG
Source organism: Allium sativum (assembly GCA_030737875.1). Classification (NCBI taxonomy): domain Eukaryota; kingdom Viridiplantae; phylum Streptophyta; class Magnoliopsida; order Asparagales; family Amaryllidaceae; genus Allium; species Allium sativum. The sequence continues at coordinate 557,177,634 of CM060915.1, forward strand.
CATAGGAAGACTTGGCATTCCATATGACTAAAGGGTGCCAATCATATGAGACATATAACACTTTGAAGCCAAGAATATACCACGATCATATTGCCGGTATGTGCTGAATCTGAAACAATTTTCGGTACAAATGCAAGAGGATTCCGACAGACTATCTCTATGCGAGCAGCCATAACTCTTTGTTGATGTTTGGGAATGTTTAAACAATGTTGACATGGGCAATTCCCTGTGCAATAGACCAGAGCAGCAAAGCACTCACAATAACTGCAATTATTGCATACATAATGTTATTAATGAGACATTAAGTTATCCATGAACAAGAAATAAAATATACACAGATGCATACGATTAGTAACAATTATTATTTTACCATATATTACAGTTATATCTCTATGAAATATTATTTCAGTCCGATATATCTTGACTACCAAAAATGATATGTTTAAATGAACGGGATAAAGTATCAAAATAATTTTTTTCCCTTTTCTTTTTTCTTTTTGCAAAGATGACACTGAAAATATGTAGATCACGTTTGCAAAAAAGGATTTTATATACATTTTATTACTTGATCGATCTTGCTTATATTTTGAAACGCGAAATTTTCGCCTACTAAACGTATCGGTCAGTTTATACCTAAAATCCCTCATCTTATACTAATATTTTACCGCTAACCTACATCTTTGAACAAGCTAAAAGATTTATATGTTTCAAAATCTTGTGAAGGTGATCTAAACAGCAAGTACACAGTAAATACGCGCAAAAAAAAAAAAAAAAAAAAAAAAAAAAAAAAAAAAAAAAAAAGAACAAAACAAAAAGAATAAAAACATTATTAAAAAAAATGATCGAAAATTCTGAGCAAACCCAAAAAAAGAAGGACTTTTATGGGATACATAACAAAAAAAAATCTAAAGCCAATAAATCTGACTGTATAGCGTGTATACAGCCCTTCTCTTACACAGTCCCTACAAAGTTCTTTCTCACTTTTATATCAAAGTGGTTTAAAACGAAATAAAATTGTGTAGACATAATTTATTTGTTAAATAAATCAGTTGCACAAAATTTAGGATCATTTTAAACATACATATGTGTATATCATCAGTTATAAATGGAATTTTAGAATGAGAAGTATCAAAAGACAAGAAAAGGACTAACGAGGAGATACACACATGCATGTATGTACATGAACGTGTATGCACATTCATGTATGCAGAGCCGGCCCGGGGGCAGCCCACTGGGCCTTGGCAAAATAATATTTTACATTAAAGGCCGTTATATAGTAAACAGGATCCTTCCTTCGTACATGATGCGGATGCTGGTCTGGTGGTAAAAATATTATGTAAGGGCCTGTAAGAGTGGGGATCAATTCCAATAAAGGCAAATTTATTTTCTTTTGTAAATTTTTTTGCATTTGGTAATGATTTTGGGCTGGGGCAATGAACAATGGGCCAGCTCTGCATGTATGTACAAAACCATTGATTGAATAGTGGGAGCATATTTTGTACAGTGATCAATACAGCACAGTGCAATTAAGAGTAAATACATAAGAACTCACAGTTTTAAACATGAGGACCTTATACAATTACATTTCCTGCAACCACCACTTTTATCACCATTTACTTTCATCAACCTGCACACAGAATCACAACAAGGCAGCAAATAAATATTAATTACTGAATAAATAAGATTAAACTAACTACTGAATCAGAACAATAATTTCTTCCTGGGTCCACGCTGTCTCATTTTTTTGTTAGTGCACATTCAGTTGCTTCAAAGATATTAGTATGGGTATTTTGAGCTTCTGCACTAATGGGAAGTTTATCTTGTGTAGCATTGTCACTAAGAGGAACATTTCCAACTATTATAGAACAAAATGGGTCGGTTAACATTATATTTGGGCCATTGTTTTAAAAAAACCGCCTCGATACTCGCCTCAAGGCTCGCCTCGAAGAAATAAAAGATAAAACGCCTTGAGGCTTATTCCAAAAGGCTTTTTACTTCTAAAGTTTAAGCCTCAAAATTTTGAGGCATACAAAACGCATAAATTTTACGATTCGCACACCTCAAGCAGTTGAGGCATATGACTTAAAAACTTGTTTATTGTTAGTTACGGATATTGACACAAATAAATGACATTAAGCTTTAATTATTTAATGTAAACAAAAAAGATTGTATATATGTGTAGATAAACATTTTGAATTAATGTAGGCTTACCTGAAAAGCCATTGTTAGGTTGGTTTCTAATTTCTATTATTGGCTAAGTTAATTTAAAATGAACAAACGGAATGTTGCATGGAAGTAGTTAAAAATTAAGTATATGTATTGTGTTTTTTCTCTACCCAAAAGGCTTACGCCTCAACGCTTCGAGCCTTAGCCTCGCCTCACGGACCCGAAAACGCCTCTCGTACGCTTTTTGTGTTTTAAAACATTGATCTGGGCTAATTGCTCCAGTATTTGAAAGAATCCCGATACAAGGTGCCATGTGTGGTGGTGAACTGTTTCCTTGCTTCTGATTAATAGGCCTGGTATTGATGATACTTCTGTAGTTCTGTTAGCTTTATTCTGAACAGTCAAGCACAAATTTTTATTTCCATGATGCTGGATTTCAACCTGCATAGCAGTAAAGGTACTACCTAAGTCTTGTTGGATTTGCTTTTTCTTTCGCAATCGGTGTAAACCAAAGACTGAATCTCATGATATATACCATCACCATCATCTAAAATAGACCAACCAGTACCATCGTCCTACAGAGTATAACAAAACAAAACATGAAAACGCAGAATTAAAAAAAAAAAAAGTTAATAAAAAAAAAAAAAAAACCACTATATATTAGATTTTTCTACACAATCACATCTGGATGATGGTAACCAATATGTAAGCCGCTAGCATTTAAAATGTTTCAATAAAATAATTTGTTAAATATAAGCTATAGAATAAAACATTAATTTTTTTATGTATTTCTAATGAGTAAGCCTATAATAGGTTCCGTTATACTTCCTTATAGATATCATCCACCACTACAAAATCGATAACATTTATGTGGTGTAGACCAACATATGTTTATTGAATACACCATTACAAATAAGAACCATATTCTGTCATCCAGCAAATAAGCCACTAACATAAAAAACATGTTTCAAGGAAATAGTTTCCAACATATAAGAGCATGTGATAAAAATATAATATACTTCAGTATCTTTGGAAGGCTTGCAGTCTGTGGATATGCTAATATTGGGTTTTCCTGCTTCAATATAATGACAAGCCGTTTGTAAAGTGTGGTTTATGGCATGTTCTTCGAGTATAATATTACATGCCGAAGGATTAGGAATCAGCAGCGGCATCATCCCATCAGATTCACAAAACCTATCTCCGTCTTCTTCCTTATCCAAATGTTTTACTTCGTTCCTTGCATATGGACTTTTTTCTTCCTTATTTCGTGCCTGATAATGTTCATTGTGTACTGCCATAGTCTGGATGGCATCGTTGTCTGTGTTATGTTCACCTTCCAAGCTAGAAGTAGTTCTCTTGTTACATTTGAGTTGCAGAGATTGAGTTAATTGAACAGTTGAGTTATAACGCTCCATAATAGGTTTGTCAAAAGAATACATATCTCTGTCTATGTTGTTAAACAATGGCTGAGTCGCGGCTAGGTCGCTTTTTTGAAGACGATTCGGCGATCTGGTCGAAGGTGCAAACCAGTTCGTTCCTTCGCCGCCGCCTCTAGGATAAAACAGCCTCTAAAACAATAACTGATTTGCTTGCACAACAAACCAGTTCAGATTTGCACTTTCTGAATTAAAATACTGCTTGAGAATTTCTGGAAGAAATTTTTTTAATGGCGGCTGAGAAAAGAAGAGAAATTGTGATTCGGTAGGTATTCTCGTCTGAAATGACAATATATATGATGAGAATTAGGGCTAGGGTTTACTGATTAGTGGGCCGCTTTAATGAAGAATAAGAATTTTTACCGTTACAGAAATCTTTTCCATAAAAAAAGGGTTCGAAAAAAGACTAAGTTTTATGGTCCAAAAAAATATAAGTGTCTACACCACAAAGCCCGAGCCCGGCCGGGCCTGGTCGAGTCGGTCGGTCGCGCATGCGTGTGTGGTGGTCATGATGCATGGTCTCTCTCCTCACAACAAAGCATGTATTGGGAGCCCAAGGTCCCAACATGATTTCTTAGAAACAAGTATAAATGTTTGTCTCTTCTATATAATCTCATGATGTGGGACTATTCTCCCATATGAGCCATTCATACACTTATTCCATTATTTTAAATAATTAACTAATGTTATAAAGCATTTACAACAATCCCCCACTTGAATTTTTTAAAAATATTTTCGAGCAGTTTCTTAAAAACATAAGATTGTGCATAAACAAAAGGTGTCTTTCGACTTGAACCTTTGCATAGTGAATAAGATTCAGTTTTTACTAGAGTGACACGTAGTCTTGAACTCTATTCCTGACATCAAACCACACACAACCTTTTTTATAGTGCAATCAAATAAGCCCGTGCATTTATGGCCATGCACGTCTATCCTAGTTTAGTGAATGCTCTAGAAGTTTTGCCCGCAACTCCATAGGAAACGGCCACATTTCCACATTCACAAAGGTGAGTTTATCAAGAGCACTCCTGGAGGTAGGTACTCCACTCCACATAGAGTATAGATCTCATTAAGAGTTTCTATTAACTCATCCTCTAATCACTTCAGGAATACATGCTTCTTGGTTTATTAAATAACATGTTCAACTCATATCACTACACAACTTGTTATTACCCATTGAACCTAGTTCTTGTGATCTCCAGTCATTTAGGTCGGGTTACCATTGTGTGTGATTCAACAATCTAAGGGCAATAGTCCCATTCTTTTAGAAGAGTTATGGACTTTCTCTCTGGACAGTCCTTTCGTCAAAGGATCTGTCATATTTTCCTCACTACGTACGTAATCCACTCTAACGGTACCTGTGGAAAGTAGTTCTCTAACCGTATTGTGCTTACGACGTATTTGTCGTCTCTTGCCGTTATAATAACGGTTCTAAACTTTTGCAATAGCCGCGGTACTATCGCAATGTATCAACACAGCTGGTATCGGTTTTTCCCATAAGGGAATCTCAGCTAGCAGATTTCTCAAATACTCTGTCTCTTCACTAGCTGTAGCTAGTGCTATCATCTCAGACTCCATAGTAGATTGAGCCAAAATAGTCTGTTTCTTGGATTTCCAAGAAACAGCTCCTCCAGCGATGCTAAATATATAGCCACTGGTCGCTTTAGAGTCATCAGATAAGGTATTCCAGTCTGCATCGGAATATCCTTCAAGTACAGTTGGAAACCTTTCATAATGTAATCCAAGGTTCATGGTTCGTTTAAGGTATCTCATTACCCTTTCAATAGCTTGCCAGTGCTCTATACTAGGTCTACTGGTAAACCTGCACAATAATCCCACGACATAGGCAATGTTGGGTCTAGTACAATCAGTGGCATACCGAAGGCTGCCAATGATGCTCGCATAATCAGACTGTCTTACACCTTCACCAGTGTTCTTAAATAACTTTACACTGTGACCATATGGTGTACTTGCAGGTTTACAGTCAAAGTAATTATATTTCTTTAGTATCTTCTCAATGTAATGAGATTGATCCAAAGAATTTCCCTTTTCTGACCTAGTAATCTTAATACCAAGGATTACACTCGCCTCACCTAGATCTTTCATATCAAAATTAACACTTAATAAGGATTTGATTGAGTTTATGGCATGAATATTTGACCCAAAAATGAGTAGGTCATCTACATAAAGGCATATAATAGTGCAAATGTCATTCTCAGATTTGTAATAAATGCATTTGTCACTTTCATTAACTTTAAAACCATTTGAAATGATTAAGTTATCAAAATTTTCATGCCATTGTTTAGGTGCTTGTTTTAAACCATATAATGATTTATCTAATTTACATACTTTATGTTCTTGACCATGTACTACAAATCCTTCAGGCTGGTCCATATAAATTTCTTCGTCTAATTCACCGTTCAAAAAAGCAGTTTTAACATCCGTTTGGTGTATAAGTAAATTATGGATGGAAGCAAGTGAGATTAAAACCCGAATGGATGTTTCTATTTACAGGTGAAAAGGTGTCAAAGAAATCTATATTTTCTTTTTGTTTAAAACCTTTAGCTACTAGTCGTGCTTTATACTTATCTATAGTGCCATCAGTTTTAATTTCTTTTTAAGTACCCATTTACAGCCTATAGATTTACAACCATGGGGTAAATCTACCAAGTGCCAAGTCTTGTTGGATTCTAAAGAATCCATCTCATCATTTATAGCCTCTTGCCAAAAATCGGCATCTAAAGAAGATAAGGCCTCTTGGAGGTTTATGGGATCCTCCTCAATAGTAAAAGCACAAAAATCTGAACCGAAGTCTTTTATGGTTCTTGCTCTTTTACTTCTTCTAGGTTCAGCTTCAGAATTTTCATTAAGTTCTGTTCTAATTGGCATATTTGAAGTGCCCCCACTATTCCTTAATTTAAAAGGAAATTTAGTTTCATAAAAATCAGCATCATTTGATTCAATTATATTATGTGCATTAAGGTCATAAAATCTATATGCTTTGCTATTAATAGCATAGCCTATAAATGCACATTCATATGCTTTACTTGCCAATTTTATTCTCTTAGGGTCTGGAATGCGAACATAAGCTAAACAACCCCAAGTTCTAAAGTATGAGACATTGGGTTTATGATTCTTTAAAATTTCATAAGGAGAAATTTTATTCTTAGATTTGGGGATTCTATTCAGAACATAGCATACAGTCAATAAAATATCCCCCCACCAATGTTTTGTTGCACCAGAATTTAATAATATGGCAACTACTAGTTCGGTAAAGGTCCTATTTTTCCTTTCTTCTTTACCGTTCATTTCAGGAGAATAGGGTGCAGTTCTCTTATGTACTATACCATGTTGTTTATAGAAGTCCAGAATTGAATTAGATTCGTATTATGTTCCTCTATCACTACGAAGTCTCTTAATTTTTCTATTTGCTTGATTCTCAATCTCAGTTTTGAATGTTTTAAAAATATCAAAAGCATCACTTTTATTTTTCGTAAGGTATACATATGTGAAATCAGAGCAGTCATCAATAAAAGTGATAAAATAACGATGTCCCTGTCTAGTCAAAGTGCCATCTAGTTCACATATGTCAGAATGAATCAAGTCTAAGGGTTCAGAAACTCTATCAACAGATTTGTGAGGTTTCTTTGTGATTTTAGCTTGTGTACAGAATTCACATTTATCAAGTTCAGATTCTGTCATTTTAGGTATCATATCTAGGGTGCTCATGTTACGGATTATTCGATTATTAACATGACATAATCTAGAATGCCAGATACTAAAATCACACAACATGTAAGCAGAAGTAGTCACTTTATTAGATTCAACATTCAGTTTAAACATACCCTCACAAGCATAACCCTTTCCCACAAAAGTTCCCTTATAAGTTAGGGTGTACAAATCAGCCCCAATTACTTGAGTGAAACCAGCCTTATTAAGGAGGAAGCCAGAGACCAGATTCTTCCTTATTTCTGGAGTGTGCATAACATCTTTCAGAATTACAGTTTTTCCAGAGGTGAACTTGAGTTCCACATTGTCAATCCCTTCAACTCTAGTGGTGTGAGAATATCCCAACAGCACTTTCTGATTTTCAGCAGCCGTGTATGTCGAGAACATGCCACGATCATAGCAGACATGGCGAGAAGCACCAGTGTCTACCCACCAACCCTCTGATCCACCAACAAGGTGAATCTCAGTAATCATAGCCGTAAGAGGCTCCTCAGTCAGGTTAGCCTGTGGTGCAGAGCTTGGCCTGTTCCGACACTTACGTGCCATATGACCTGGTTTTCCACAGTTGTAACATAGAAACAACTGTCCAGAGTCATTCTTTTGGGCTAGTTTTTGCTGTCCTTTTGGGTTTCCTTGCGGATTCCCATTCTGTTTGTTGCGCCTGTTCTGATTCTTAAAAGATTTCTGATTTGGTTTCAGAATAGCGGGAGTGGTCTTCTTAGTACTGTTGTTATTCACAATCAGCACCTCTTCTTTCTGGTCCTGCTTGCGTGCCTCCTCCTCAATACGGAGGCGTGTAATCAAGCTCTCTTAGGAAAATTCCTTAGTCTTATGTCGCAAGATATTCTTAAAATATTTCCAGCTTGGGGGTAATTTGTCAATGATAACAGCAATTTGAAATTGTTCGTCCAAGACCATACCTTCGGAGATGATCTCATGAGCTATTTTCTGCAGCTCATGAGACTGCATCTCTACTGATCTATCATCAGTCATCTAGTACTTTAGGTAGCGGCTCACAGCATATTTCTTTGCCCCTGCCTCCTCGGTATCATACTTCTTCTTCAGTGCTTCCCAGATCTCCTTTGCTGTATTTTCATCTGAGTTATAGTAGTCATATAGATCATCGCTCAGTCCGTTCAGAATAAAGTTCTTGCATAAGTAATCCTGTTCAGTCCAGGTCTGCAGTTGCTTTGACTGTTCAGTCCATGATGTCATTTTCGCTGCATCAGCCTCGTCAGGTTTATCTAGAAGCTGCGGTTTGTCAGTAGTCAGCGCAGCCACAACCTTTCTGATGGTGAGGAAAAACTCCATCTTCTGACGCCATCGTTTGAAATGCAAGCCTTCAAATCTGAATGGAGCAGCAGTCACGAGAGGGTTCTGAAAAGCAGAGGGTGGAGAAGAATCGTCTAGGGTTGAGGTGGAAGGCATTGTTTCAGGTCGTCTTCAAATTGTTGGGAAACAATGGCTGAGTCGCGGGCTAGGTCGCTTTCTTGAAGACGATTCGGCGATCTGGTCGGAGGTGCAAACCAGTTCGTTCCTTCGCCGCCGCCTCTAGGATAAAACAGCCTCTAAAACAATAACTGATTTGCTTGCACAACAAATCCGTGCAGATTTGCACTTTCTGAATTAAAATACTGCTCGAGAATTTCTGGGAGAAATTTTTTTAATGGCGGCTGAGAAAAGAAGAGAAATTGTGATTCGGTAGGTATTCTCGTTTGAAGCTAATGAAAATATACAGGACGAGAATTAGGGTTAGGGTTTACTGATTAGTGGGCCGCTTTAATGAAGGATAAGAATTTTTACCGTTGAAGAAATCTTTTCCATAAAAAAACGGTTCGAAAAAGGCTAAGTTTTATGGTCCAAAAAATATAAGTGTCTACACCACAAAGCCCGAGCCCGAACCGGACTGGGCCGGGCCGGGTCGGGTCGGGTCAAGTCGGTCGGTCGCGCGCGCGTGTTTGGTGGTCATGATGCATGGTCTCCCTCCTCACAACAAAGCATGTATTGGGAGCCCAAGGCCCCAACATGATTTCTTAGAAACAAGTATAAATGCTTGCCTCTTCTATATAATCCCATGATGTGGAACTATTCTCCCATAGGAGCCATTCATACACTTATTCCATTATTTTTAATAATTCACTAATGTTATAAAACATTTCCAACAACCACTCGAGCAACAGGGCTACGTCCACGAAAATCTTTAGGACAAACATCGTGTTGCAGTGAAACTGAATGTCTAAAGAAGCAGAAAAGATTGCAAAATTATAATGATAACTATCTGGCAACAAATCGCAGTTGTAATTATATACGGTCATTTAACTTATGCTATATGTGAATGAAACTTGAAGTTATAGAGTATAAGAGAGATGGCGGGTATCTCTATAGTTATTGTTCAACCATCCCAAATTCTCAATGACACGTAAAAATTGATTACGCAACCTAAACCTCTAGCTTTTCGGTTTTCTTAATATTTACAGAACTGTTAATGCAATTCTGTTCTTCAATGGTACAGAACTGTCGCTAACTCATTCTGTTTTAGAGGACAAATTTTATTTATAGGCTCGAGAAAAAGCCATTTCAACATTAGGATTCACTACTAGCTTATTGAAATCCATGTGTGATTTCATACATGTTGCGATAAGAGAATTCATGTGGGATTATGTGAACCATCTTGGGCATGGTGCATAAGTTGGACTGATCAACGAAGATGACTACTTGGTATATGAAACATGGTGACAAGGGGTGTGTAGCGACCCGATGAAAAGTCGACATTCGAATTTCGACAATAATACATAATTCATGTTCACTTTTCAAATCACAGTATCGAAAACCTGGACTATTAATAGAAAGAATTTAAAGGATAAGAAAAGAAATATTAGAATTGAGGAAAAAACAAGAATAACAGTACCATAGAATTTTTAAATCAGGTGAAGGAGTGGACCTGGACCTATCATGAAGCAGTACGTTTTTCCTATACGTACTTTTTTTGATTGTCCGTGCATCCACTCTCTCCGTGCAAGAATTCACCGTGTAATTAGGATCTGCCTCTTTTTGTTCAGTAGGAGTTCGTTGACACCACCTTATTGGTGTAAATCATAGAGACACATATGAACCCCCTGATTTCTACCAATAAAGGACCGAGGTTATGATGACACCACATAAAGTGGTGTCAACAAAGTTGAACTACTTTTTGTTTACCGCTTCCTAAAGTATCTACCTATTTTTTACCTTGTAGATGAGCTGTCGTTTCAGAAACAATCGATTTCTGTATGGGTCAGTCTCAATACAGTGGCTGAAACACACTGGACCTAGCTATGAACATTTTTCACCTCCATCGTACAATACAATTTTTATTTCGCTTGAAAATTTAGAAAGTACTTCCATAGACATAACCACTTCCAGAAAAGAGAGTTGGATTCCTTTTGATGTAATTTTGTCAGATTCAAAATCTAGAAGTATTGACATCATTGTTTAAGTGGTTAAAACAATGTGATATGATTCGTAATGTCACATTTTCGAATTTCGCATTGTGGTATTTAGTCTCTAACTTTTGATGTTTTAACCTTACCCCCTCTGATTTGGGTAAGGAGAAAGACTAACATACCATCCCCCTCCGGGGGATGCCTTTTCCTGACCAATTTGGTGATGACAAGGGATTTGATCTATTTACGGTTTGACCCCTTTTGGGTTTCTTTGAGCTTCAAAAGTTCAGTTTATCATACCCTCGGTCGTGTTCAATAATCCTTTTCCAAAGGACTTTTATTGAACTTAATCTGATCTTTTCAGAAACTCTCGTAATTTGTCTTGGCTGATGAATTTGATGACTGCTCTCTTACCTATAACTTTGCTTCTTCAAAGTTTTAGTCCAATCTGGGACAGAACAACACTGGTAGATATATGGCTGTTAACCACAAGGTCGGAGGTGCAATCCCTCCTTCTAGCTCCAAAATGTTAACGATATTTTTCGCCAACACCTGAGATAGGTTTATGGGAGTGGACGTAAGGGGAAAATAGGTTGTTTAGCCTTCGCAAACGCGAGTTAGTTCACTGTTCCCCGGTATCAAGCTCTGGAATCCGAAAGAATAGTTACTCTGCCCTCGATGGGGTGAGTATCACGCTTAAACGATTCAAGGACCAACAGTTACCTTGGGGAGAAGAATCTCTAATTACAACCCTTGACAAAGGATTTAACAGATGGTAGAAAGGGGTTCTGCACCAAGGTTGCTGAAGGATCTAAGCTTGTAGGAAGGGTTGTTTCACCCGATTTGAGGAAAGGTTTGGGTAAGGGTTCATGCATATGTAGGAAACAAACAGTAAGTTGTAGCAACGATAACTAAGAAAATAACATGATAAACTCATTAGAAAATATTATAAGTGATGATGCACTCTTTATTGATCTTTAAATTAGAACACATGAATAGAATATAGGAAATCCCCAAATCGACCTAAGAACTAGGGTTGAAAGAGTACAAGAATAAGAAATGAGAAATACTATCCTGAAAATGTGATCCCTGGGGTTTTATTTATAGAGAATACGGGGCTCCTTCTGCTGTTGGGCCTACAGGTACCTTTGTCAGGCGCTTTTCCGTTTGGTTTCGGTTGTTTTAGCTCTCGGCCGCTTTGTGGTGCTGATTATAGCTTCCAGAAGGAGGGTCCCCGTCAGTTGATGTTTCTTTGAGATTGATATGAGCTTGGCGGTGTAATAGCTTTCCGGAAGGTATTTGAGCCTCCGGCTGTTTGCTCTCGGATTTAAGCTTCCGAATGTAGGCTTCTGGTTTTCTTATGAATACTTAGAGGAGCATGTCCTCATGATGTAAGTAGATAGCTGTCGGTTCGGAACCACTGTCAGTGTTTATACTTAGGTAGATAATTATGCATAGACTGTATCCCCGCCAAGATTCCGGTTGACCTTTCGGTGGAATCTCCGAGTATAGCCTATTCTTCCGAAAGGTAGCTCCGGGTAATTTGCCTGTTGTCTATCAATATAACTTTCGGTGCTTATGTAGTCGATGTCTCGAAAGTCGGTTCCAGATAATCTTTATGCACCTTTTGCTTGATATTTTTGATGTCTTTACCTTCTGGTGTATCAGCGTAAAGTTGATTAATACCAATGACCCTTCTGTCCTTCTGGGTTTCGGTTAATGGAGCTTTTGCCTCTCTCTCTTTTTAGTTTTTGACTTGTATGGTCTTTCTCTATAGAACTTCCTGTCGGGTAGACCCCGTCGGATGGACCCTGTTGGATAAACCCTTCCATATAGACTTTGGTGGCATTATGTAGATTTTGAGCTCCTTTCTCCAAAGAAGGTGTCGGTTTACGAAGCTCTCCGATCATTCCTTCATGCCTGTGTTCACTGGATACCCGTTAACCATTAGTTGGTTTCGGTGTTAATTTTGGTAGTAACAAAAGAGAAGTACAGTATGAAGTTAAGTTGTAGATGAAAATCCAAATTTGTAAATTGATCTGGTACCCATTTCTTTATTGATTTACATTATATATACATATACATACATTTCTTCCTCTTGATGTCTTTTCACCAACCGCCATTACTCTTTACATTATATATATATATATATCAATTTCTTCCTCTTGATGTCTTTTCACCAACCATCATTACTCTTCTCCTGGAAAACAAAACAACTTCTCAAATAATCAAATGCCATTTCAAAATAACTAACTACAATTTTAAACAATAATATCATGATGGTTTTGTAATATATCCATATACCGAAATTTTCAAAGTTTGAAATTTCAAAATTTTAAATTTTAAAAACCAAATTTGAAAAATCAGATTATAAGTTTAAACTAGTGTTATAAATTATTTCAAAAATTTCCATTTAATATTTCCAAAAATCAGATTATGAACTTTTTGAAAACCTATGCTCTAATACCAATTGTCAGGGAACGCGAAATGCGGATCTTAAGACAAGACTAACATTTGAGGGGGTGAAATGTGTTTCTAAGGAATTAAAAAAATCTTAAACTTAAATGATTTACTATATAAATCACACACAATAGAGATAATCACAGACACAGAATCAAACACAAACGCAAAAACAGATAGGTATAAAATGTAGAAAAGGAATGAACAGACCAGATTTTATTCTGGTTCGGATTACTCCTACGTCCAGTCGCATGCAATGTTGGATTGCGAAAAGTTTTATTAATATCACTATCCAAGTACAATCCCCTTGATTTCACGGCTACAAGGTTAACACCGCTCTAACCACTCTTGATTTCACGGCTACAAGATTACCACCGCTCCCTTTCCTTGATTTCAGGGATACAAGGTAAACACCCTTTCCCAAACACTTCTCAAATGATTACAACAGCCCTATAACTCTTCAATAGCACTTCAATTCATAGAATAATGAGTAGAGAGTGAGAAAAGAAAACGTTTTACATAATTAGAGTAGAAATCGGCAAAGTAAAAGTGTAGAAATCAATAAAATGATAAAGGATAATGCTGGGATGAAGAGGGGCGAAGATGGAGAAGAAGAATGAATAAAAAATTCGAAATCAACCCCTATTTATAAGATTTGAAAGGTTGCAACGCTTCTGGAACATTACAAATAGTGAAAAGACACTTCCTTCTAAAATTGAATTTCTGATAGTTGTATGTCGACATAGACATATATGTATGTCGACATAAGCATGTACAAAATATTTTTAAAACTATTTTTCAAGTGCTTAACTATATATATATATATATTATTCTGGAAATTCTTGAATCAAAGCTTAGTGATATAAATGAGTATTATAAAGTGTAAAATCATATGAAAACATAATTATATATTATACAAACATATTTATAAAATTATAGAGTTTAAAACTATAAAACCATAAGATTATAAAACTATATAACTATATAAACTTATATATTAAACTTAAAACTTATATTTGAAATCATAAGTAACATAGAATAACAATTTGAAATTAGAGTTTTGAAAATCAGAATTTGAAATTTGAAAATAAGAATTTGAAATTTGAAAATTGAAATTTGAACCTGTAGTGTTATTCAGAGTCTTACATATAAACTAGACTATATTACTATATTTATCTTGAACTCTTTAACTGTTGATAATTTGATTACTCATGAGTCTTGAATCTCCTCTGAATCTCTGGAAACTCTAAAACTGTACAGTCTTTTCTATTAATTCCTGTATACAAATCCTGCACATATATGTTTATATATTCTAGACAGAGATGTTAGTATATATTTTATAATCAATTAATAATTTATTACCTATAATAGAAAACAAAAAACCAAACACGCTGACGTGGATAGTTTGAAATCGCTTCTTTTTCTCGTTTCTACACTCTCCGATTTTATCTTTCACATCTTCCAAAATAAAAAAACCGCTCCTTTCCCCCACGTTCTTCCCCTTTTGTTCCCTATAACAATTATCTCAGCACTTCTCCTATTTTCATTTTTTTTCCCTTCCTCTTTCCACGAACTTACAAGATACTTCGCTCTCACCCTTCTTCTGCTTGCTTTTTTTATCATCCTTTCTAAGCAGTCTCTTCCTCCTCATTGGTTAACAATATTGGAAACCCTAATTCCACCTCGATGTCATTCAGATTCCAACTAATTACCACTACCAACCCATCATCACATCCATCAACCGCTTTGTCTTACCGTCTGTTATGATTAAACCTCATAAACCAAAGATTGAACGAAGGACAAAAATCATAAATATAGGAGAATTGACAATTCAATTCAGGTATGCTATTATTATTACTACTTTAGTTCTTTCTACTGCATATTTTTCCCCGTATTGATTTGTAGATCTAAATCGAAACGATAACTAAGTCTTTTCTCTTGAGCCAGGAAGGTACCGATTCATTCCAATTCGCGTTTTGGAACTTAAGGCTCTATTAGAAAATTGTTTATGCTTTGTGATTCTAATTTACGGTATAAATCTAGTTTTGGTTTAACTTTTATTTTCTATTTTTTTAATAATATTTAGTGACATTGGTCAATTACTTTTATTTTTTCTATATCAAAATAATGAAGTATACATGTGCAAATCTTTCAGCTGCTATTTGGATGTTGGTTTCTTTATTTATGCATAATTCGCTAAAAGTAATAATTAATTTTACCGGGTAGACAATTGAATGACTTATTTCTTGCTGTGACAATATTTCAAATTCTTCTTCTTGCATTCCTGGAGTTACAAAATGATGAGAAAATCAATCAAGATTGAGTTTTCAAATTTATTATTTGTAAATACTACTCATATTTAATTCTTTTATCTTGCGTGTTATGTGGGAATATTAATCTATATAAGTCGATGATAATGAAAGATAAACTTTTAGTCAATATCCTATTGTGGTATTTGTCAATATATCATTACTATATTTAGATTAAATTACAAGTTTGTTAAAATAACAAGCGAAAATATAGTAATGCTTTGATTGACTGCTACCATGTTTTAAGCTACTTTTTCAATCATGTTATAAAAGAGAAACTACATCTTTATCATGATATCAACATGACAACTTTTGAACCAAAATACAACATAGTTTAACTTATAGGTATTGAAATGCAATATAGTTTAATCAATAAGGTAGTTCCTATAATTATGTTGTGGTGATGCATGTCAGTTTTATCCTTTAAATTATTGATAAAAAATTGGATATTCTTTCAATCGTTAGTTACAACAACTTTTGATGTTGGTCCACCATGTGAATTATTGTTTCTTTCATCAGTTTATCATATTCCAGCACGTTTAGTGCATATTTTTCATATATATGATAAATGTTATATTTAATCAAATTAGTAAAGGTGTGTTCTTTGAAAGCGGACAACAAAGTATTTCAGCGGAATATTATAGCGGAGAATTGAAGTTAGTGGGGAATGCGTTTGGCGTATTAAGCGGACCATTTGAGCGGAGAATGTTAACAGTGTGTTAGTAGAATAGAAAAATTATAAATTACTTCAATTCGATTCAAAGCAACTCCATTACATAGAGCACTTGAACACGTCGCAACACAAAAAACCGCGTCTCAAACGAATTTCATATGCACAAGATATTAATTTTTAAGATATATAAAACACCAAAATTCACTGATTAAACGCTAAATTTATCAAAATGGATCCTCTTAAGTCAAAACGGACCAAAATCAAGCCGTAGAGAAATGCTTTGTTTCCGCTTTGATGCGTCCGGACGCGTCAATGAGGAAACATACCATTTCTCTCTCCGTTTCCCCCTCCAAACACACCCTAGGCTTTTTGTGAATAGAAAATTACTATAATTGAAATGGAAGAGTAACTATGTATTTCTTTTGTGTCTTCTTTATGGCTAAAACAAATGTGTACAAGTTAATTAGATGTACCCATTAATTCTATACCGTACTATAATAAGTGAGTGTCTCAAGCCTCCTAGCTATATTTTAGAATTGAATTGTCTTTGTTATTTTATTCCTCCCCTTTACTGCAAGAAGCTGTGTTAAATTCGTTCTTCCCATTCTATGTTCTCCTTTGCCCCTAATCTTTCGTTTCCCCCACCCGTGAAATCACTTCGCATCTACCTCTGAATATTCCAAGAGTCAATGTTCGCTGTCCTTCTACAGGCTCACTAGGTACCTTCAAATCTAGAACTCCAACGTACAACTGAATAATCGCCAGTTGATTTATCGAAGTTACCCATAATCGACTTTTACTTTCCCTCTGCGCATGTCCATTCTTCATCCAATTCCATACTCCGGTGACATATTAGATCAGTTGGGTCAAGGTATACCGATTTACAATTTTTCTCTTAAAAAGTTACCTATCTACAAAACTCTTATGAATTTTCTTTTCGTTATCTGAATCTATGACCTTTCAACTTAAAGAAGGAAAATTTTGGTTTTATCGAACAAATTGAATTAGAAAAATTGCGATTAAATCGTTTACTCATTTAAGCAACTTGAATAAGCCAGATACTCCTGAAGCTGTTTTCTTTCAGTAGGAATCTAATTTACGTTCACAATTTTATTTTTAGTTAAAGTTATAAATGTAGGAAATTTGATCTGTTAAATTCAAATTAAAACAGATGCAAGTAATAGTGGTGTATTCAGGTACTTATTTTCCATTTTGCAAGTGTATCACGAGTTAATTGCGAATATTTTTATCATATATGTCTATAATATTATCGAGCATTCTCCTTAATTAAAAAAAAACTGCTAAAGCGCGGTGTGTGTCTCCTTTAGAACTGCTTTTCCCAACAGCTCCAGCCATATTGTTGCTTCATTTTATTTTTATTTTCTACATTTTTAGTTCATAACTTTCTATTTTTGATAATATAGTTAGTTACTGTAACGACCCAGAAAATCTGAACCAATTTAAAATTTTTAAATTGGCTAAAATAATGGATTTTAAATATTTAAAATGAATATTTTAAATAATAGAGATGAAAAGAGAGTTGAATCGACAATTGAAAACGAATATAATTAATTCTAATTATAAACAAGGCCTGAAATGTTGCTGTAGTTTCAAAAATTGAATTCAAACTTTGTCGGATTGTACCGGGTGCAAAACAAAACGGAGTTTAGTGAAACCAAAAATATTTAAATCTGTTAGTGAATACCTTTCTAACGAATCTGAAAAATCGAATTTTCATAACGGAAAGCAAAAGTTATGGCGAAATGAATTTTCAAAAAGGTCGCTATGGAATTTATATAGCCCGTGAAATTGGCCATTTTGCATACGACCTCGGAATTCGACGAAACCTCTTTTGTTGGATCCGGGATGGGAAGTTATTGCTAGATTTCAAATTTCATAATTTTAGAAGCTAGTGTGTGAGCTTGGCAAAGGAAAACGTGTTCTGGTCAATTACAGTTAAATTGGATCGACCAGAAATGGGCCTTTTTGCAAACGGTCTCAGAATTCGACGAAACTAGTTTTGTTGGGACCGTATTGTCAAAACATAGCTAGATTTATTTTTTTGGAATTTTTCGAATCAGTTTGTGGCCCTGGCAAATTGAAATGACTGTTCAAATCAAATATTAAATGTTTTATATTTTAATTTGAAGGAAAACTGACTGAAACAGTCGAATGGGCCTACGAAACATATCCCATTGTGTTCAGAATGGGGGTAAAATGCTAGGGACGACAGTCGATGGGTTTGAATTGGTGTTCGTATGTGGCAAGGGGTATTTTCGGATTTTTAAAACTTTATAAATAAAATTAAAAAAACTATTGGTCCACGTCAGAAAGAAACCCCCGCTTTTCTCTCTCCCCCCCAAATCGAGCGACGGAAACCCGATCCCCCCTTCTCTCCTCGTTTTCTTTTGATCCGCTCAATGAAATCCAACACCACAGTTAAGGTTTTTGTAGTACTTCTCATGATCTTCAAATCCATATAAGTATTGGATTTTTTCGTGGCCTATAGGAGGAGAACCACCCTCGAGAAGTTCGGCCGTTCGCGCTTGGATTCCGCCGCCTGGGGACCACCGAGTTCGACCCCCTCCCTGGTGCACGTGCGCCTCTCCTAGCCCGACAAGGTGGCGCTGGCCGATCGAAGCAACAATCAACGGATTTGAAGAAAATTCAAAACCTAGTTTTGAAGAATTCAGAGAGGTATCGGCTTGTTTTATTTTCAACTGTTTTAACACCTTTAAACCATTGCAAACTTTGAAAAATCATATCTTTTTCGTTTCTTGTTGAAATCCAGTGAAACAAGAGACAATGGACTCGTGTGGACGTCTTCTACATTTTAGAAGAGACCGCATATTTTTCTGAGCCTTCTGCTATTTTTGGTGGAGTGGAACCCAATGTGAGATTTCTAATTTATAAACGATATGGAAAACGACGATGTATAAATTATATGGTCGATGTATGAGTTATATAAGCGTTGTACATCTCTTGTATAAGCGTTGTATAAGGTTCGATGTATAAGTTATATATGCGTTGTAAAAATTATATATGTGTTGAAATAGAAGTGAATTGCTATATATATATATATATATATATATATATACACATGCCCCTCGTCCACAAACCATAGACGATATTTATTGGTTGTGATTGGTGTGAAAATTGATTGATAGCGAATGGTTGATTGTGATTGTTTGTGGTTGATATTGGTTGATTGTGGTTGAAAAATACCCGTTTGTGGTTGAGAAATATTTGATTGAAACCACATAGGATTAGTTTGTGGAAATGAAATAAATATATACATGCCGCCTGCGTGCGAACTAGATGCATGATCCCTATTATCAAAAACCACGAGGTTTTAAGGTAGAGCGAGGAGCCATACTAGGGACGGTCCCGGTTTTAACTACCCTGCCGTTATGCTGCCGAAATTTTGAATAATATTCATGTGTTTGAATTATTTTCATTTGCTGAAATTATATTTATTCGTTGAATAGAAAACCTTCATGTTTGAATCGATATTCATTCGTTGAATTGAAATTCATGTATTGAATGGTATTCATGTTTTAAATATAAAAATCACCTTTTTATCTATATATAGAAACTATAGAAAACCTTCATGTGTTGAATCGATATTCATTCGTTGAATTGAAATTCATGTGTTGAATGGTATTCGTGTTTTAAATATAAAAATCACCTTTTTATCTATGTATAGAAAATATAAAAATCACCTTTTTAGCTATATATAGAAACTATAGAAAACCTTCATGTGTTGAATCGATATTCATTCGTTGAATTGAAATTCATGTGTTGAATGGTATTCATATTTTGATATAAATTGTTTCATAATAAAAATCACCTTTTATCAACTATATGAACTATGTAAAATGACCTTGTTTTAAAAGAAATCGTTTTATAATAAAATCCTATTTTTATTACCTATATGAACTATATAAAATAATAGTGTTTTGAAATGAATTGTTTTACAATAAAAATCACATTTTTATTATATACATGAATTGTTAAATATAGTGAAGTGTTGAAATAGAAGATAGTTAGATAAAAATATCATTTTTATCAAATGTATGAAAAGAATGTAGCTTTGAAATCGAAGAATCGATATATATATATATATATATATACATATATATATATAGAATTAAAATATATCGAATAACGACGCTGCAGTTCATATTTTGAAATCGAAACTTCAAACGATTGTACCGGGATATCCGACCATCGGATTTTCCTGAAATCGCAACCGTTGGGTTCGCCTTGGAAATATCTTTCCAGCGGCACCAACTTTGTAAAAATCCAACGGTTGGATTGTCTGGAATGTTTAATTCAAATCTGAAGAAAAACAGCGCCAGAATCGATTATATTTATATATATATATATATATATATATATATAAATATAAATATAATTATATTTAATCAAATAACGACGTTGCAGTTCGTATTTCGAAATCGAAACTTCAAACGAATGTATCGGGAGATCCGACCGTCAGATTTTCCCGAAACTGGAACCGTTGGATTCGTTTTGAAAAGATCTTTCTAATGATGTAAATTTTGTGAAGATCCAACGGTTAGATTTTCAGATATGTGTAAATCAAATCTGAAGAAAAACAGCGCCACGGCCGCGTTATGGCCCGAAGCGTCGTTTTGAATAAATTGGCTATTTTAAAATAAATAAAAATAGCGATAAATCGTTATAAAATATTATAAACGATATGGATGTGATTTAGAAATTAACTGAAGGTTGGCTAAGTCGAATGGTTTCCTGGGTGTTGATCTGATGTTGGTTTCGGCCTTCGGGGTTAATATTTGGGAAATCGTTCTCTTACTGATTGACGGTTAGTGACTAATGAATTGAAATGATGCATGTATATGTTAGTGTTGCACTTGTTTAGTATATACGCGAGTTGCTCAGAAAGACCGGGTTTATCCCATTCTGAATAACTGAATCGATGATAAGAAATCGAAGATAAAGACGGTGGTTGAAGACCGGAGATCTTCACCTCGTTTGGATGGTAACCGAGGTCCTGATTGGGAGGCATCCCGAAATATGGATAATGAGTGGTGATCGTCCAGACGTACGTGGTGATCGATGGGTTTGCGAGGTATATAGTGCCTCCGGTTTCGTTCAGACCCGGAACAGACTTGTAAATGGACTGTGTGTCTGACATTGGATTTTATTCTGTGTTGATTGATCTCTGTTAAATATACATCTGTTTGGCGGCGGAGAATTTATTCTTTTACTTAACGCCCTTCTCTGAAACGCATGAGCTCAGAGGTTGTATATCGATGGACATTAGTCGCATGGTGTGACTGTGTGGCATGCTAAGATGCAGTGATCAGGGCTTCTCTTGAAAAGAAAAGTCTTGTGGTGATGATCAAAGCACCGCCTGTGTGGCGTAGCTTTGTGTATAATGTGAATTCGCGAGCCTCACACCCGGTATGAACCAGAAACGGGAGAAAGGACCTCAGGGAGGACATGCGTTTCTTTCTAGTTAGAAGTGGCGTCACTTGTTTTACACGCCCTGACGAGTTTGACTTATGTGGTTGTTGCTGTTGCGAGGCGCCTTGGTTAGATCGAACGATCCGGGTCCGATGGAGTAATTCGTTGGCTCGTTTACGCCCCATAGGGCGGGGAAACGCATTGCTCAGGCATTTTAATCCACATCGGTGGACCGGCTCTGACGATCCAAGGGCTTGAATGAGTACTTGCCTGTGGCTCGGGCTAGAGAATCACGAATTCGGTAAGGACTATCTTTTGCCTTGGTTCAGGACGGAAATCCAATTTCCAAATACGTGACTGTGCGGTTTTGATTGTATACCTATATATGACGACATAGTGGTATGGGGCATTAATGCCGTCTATGATTGATAGTTATGATTTGAAATTGTTTTTAAAACATATAAACACTAGCAATAATATCAAATGCTTTTGTTTTATTCGTATCAAGCATATTTTGGCCGTTATAAGGTAAAAACTCTATCCTCCGGTTTGTGTTGCATTGTGTAATGGGAACTGAGTCTTATAATGGCTTCATTTTTATAAAAAGCATTGCTATGTTTAGAAGAATGATTTGTTTTAAAGCACTGGCAATCCAATGGAATAAACCCGTTCCACGAAAGTGGCGTGGTCCTGTGATTAGCCATATTTGAAATGTGTTGAGTAGATTTCTCATACCAGTCCCATGACTGACTCGTAGTTTGTTTCACTTTCAAACTCGGGTGCCCCTTTTTCTACACGGGCAGCCTTGTATTCAGGTTTAGCTGGTTCTTTCTGGATAGCTGGAGCTGAAGATGGATTCTATCATTTATCTCTTTTTATGCTGTTCAGCTCCTATTGTACATTATGTTTGTTTTCCGCTGTAGACATATATGTATAGATGAACTGTATTTGTACTAAGTATGATCCTGTATACTGTGTAACTCTGATGATTACTTTTATCCAGTATATTCTATTGTTCATTATCTGGTGTATTTATTTATTTCTGTTCTGCTATTATCTGTTTCTGTGTTATATTCCAAGTATTACCCTTGCCGCCGTCAGTACGGGGTTTGGGGTCGTCTCAGTTACAACGTGATGACAATAATTTGGCTTGAATATACATCTAATAATATTTTATTTTGTTTCTTTTGATGTTCTATAGTAAAGCATGAAACATCAAATATTGTTATTAGTTATCTATAAGTCCACGTCTATTTTTCTGCCTATAATTGGTATGTTACTTCTGTCTAAATTTAGTATATAACTTTAGTCCGCTTTATGTGTGTTTATATTGTTGCTTATGATTTAAACATTAATATCATACACTATGATTTGCTTGATATATTGTACTTTTTTTATTTCATTAATAATTTTGCCCTATTTTAGGACGTTTGTTAGTGTGCATTTCATTCAACTGGACATATGACACACACCATGAAGTGGAATTGGAACATATATTCTAAAGCTCTTTGTTAGATTGGTTATACTAATGGACAATATAATTTAAATAGACAGTAAGAACCAAAGATCTATTATAACATGCTTGCCATGAATAACATGGAAAAAGTTTAAGAACCATGAAATCATTTATTGGTTGCCGTTTTAAGGTATTTACCTGATCCTATGCTATGGTAAAATTCATAGAAATAAGTAGTTATAATTGTTGAGGCATGTTTTTTTTAAATTCCAATGCAAAAAGTTCTATAACTATAGCTCGCTGATTATGGTGCTCATAATAATAACTTTTAACTGTTCGTATATCCTCTTGAATTTCAGTTACCAGTACCAGTCCTGCCACATCTTTTATTAGATTTCGCACAGATATAGTATTTTCTTAATTATTTCTTTATAATTTCTTACATATTTCTTTGTATACTGGATGAAATATATAACAACGATTTCAATATGAGATTCAAATCGTAAATCGTAAAGCTCAAAATTTGGATCGGAGCGAGACTCAAATCGTGAATCGTATATTCAAACAGGATTGAAATAGTATAAGATACTAACAAATAACAAAGAGTAAAATAGTGTAAATGCTTCAGAATAGTTACCATGTTTGCACAGTAAAAAAAAAAATGTCAGCGAACAGGCATAAAGAATATTTTTGGACCACATAAATATTGTAGCAAACAGAACAACAAACATCAAACAACATAATGAGTATATTTGGTCCACATAATTATGTAGCAAACAGCCTAAGTCAACCTAACTTTGTTTGCTTTTATCACTAAAGAAGTCTCGATGATATATTTCATCCGCAACGAAACAAAAAAAGGAAGATAGAGAGAGATCGAAAACGGAAAAAGAGTGTAACAACCCTGAATTTTGGGGCCAACTTAAAATTTTATTTTAAGTTATTTTAATGAGTTTTGGCTATTTAAAATAATTTATTTAAACAATAACGAAAAAATCATTTTCTCCCTGTATGTTTTGATGTGATAATAAGTAGTGAACATATATAATATTAGGATACTAGGTGAGATTTCTTATTTTAAAAAAAAAATTATAATTTAAATAAATTGTTATGCGTTGGAAATTAGTATTTATTCGTTGTTAAGATTACTATTTTTTGTGTATTGGACGTGATTTGAGTGAGATATCTTGGTTGTATTGATCTGCTAATTGAATGAGATATAATGTAAGAATAGAATTGTAAACAAATAAATATATTTATTTTTATTTGTGAGGTTGAAATAAGAATTGTAAATAAAATAAAAATGTCCATTTTTAGGTGTTATGTGGAATCAGATTGGTCAACACATAGAAAGTATCATTTTCATTTGTTATATAAAGAAAATAGATTTTTAAGAAAACAAAAATATCATTGTTGCTGTAATAGATTTGTATATAAATAAAAATATCTTTTTATTTGCCATGTAAACATTAGAATACATATTCATTTTAGTTAAAATTATCATGTTAGTTAAAATAAACATTTTCGTTAGACATTTTTATATTAGAATAAAAATACCCTTTAGTTAGAAATATTTATTTAGAATAAAATGCCATCTTTGTTAAGAAATATTTTGTTTAATTAAAAATGTAACTTGGTTTAATCATATTCATGTTAGTATTAAAAATGTCATTCATGTTAGTATTAAAAATGTCATTCATTAAAAATGTCATTCATGTTAGTATTAAAAATGTCATTCATGTTAGTATTAAAAGATGTCATTCAGGTTAGTATTAAAAGTGTCATTTCATTTTTTTTTTAAAAATGCCATATTAGAAGATATCATTTATGAAAAATCTCATGTTATAATAAATAAATAACATTTTTGTTATAATGAGTCATGTTAGATAAAATAACATCTTTGTTAGATTATGTCATGTTAGGTAAATATATTTTTGTTATAATTTGTCATATGAGATGAAAACACATTTTTGGTTAGAATTTGTCATGATTAACTAAAAATTTAACGCATATGTATATAAGCAATGCATTATGTTTGTCCCATTATTTCATGCATTGTTGGGGCCCACAACATAAGTGAAACGTCTTATATAAATAAAAAATTAAAACGTTCATCTCCTTCCATATATTTTCCTACATTCATTCCTTTTCGGCTCCTCATGACATTTACTATCTATTTCCATGCATCATTTGAATTAATATCGCATCCATTCATTTCTTTTTGTTTATGCTCTCTCTCTCTCATCGTTAATTATTTTTGAAATTTGAATAAAAAAGAGATAAGTGTGGTCCCATCATGCCTAGTCAGCTGATTAAATTACTTTGTAACCTACTAGATGTAAACAGACGCATTAGGGAAAATGAAATTAAAGAAATTAAATAATATTAAAACATATATAAACAACACATAGAAAATTCCAAAAACTCTAATTCTAAAACCTATTCTATAGCCGCCCTCTCTTTCTTCTATGGCTGAAATAATTTGAATTTCTTTCTCTCTTTTCTCTCAATCCATCAAGAATTAGAAGATGATTTCTACATGAAAAAGGTAGAGATTCACATACTCTACAAATTCATACGGTTAAGATCATGTTTTGGGTAGTATTTTTCGCAAATCTCAGGCCTCAAGAGCCGCGGTTTGGCTGCGAATTCATGGCCATTGGGAAGCTTAAATTCAAAGCTATTCATGGTAAAGTTGAAGAAGAAGGCTTAGCAAAGGTTAAGGGAAATCATTAAATTAATTATTTAAACTATTATTTTAATTTAAGAAATCAAATCTTCAAGCAATCATATCTTTTGCAATCGAATTCAGAAAATTGCAAACTGTGATGCGTTGGGGTCACATCGTCGACCACTACGTGATGGAACGAATATGGACTGAAACAGAAACAAATTTGGCAAAGTGGAAAGCTATTGGTGAGAAATCTTAATTTATTTTTATTATTATTTATTTTAAATAATATGAATAAATCGTAACTGTATTCTCCTCCATTCACTGTATACGCCATGCTTTGTGATTTGATTTGAACTGTGATTAGTGTGTTATGTGGATCTGGAAAAAAAAATTAACATGTTGGTTAATTAGAATTGTGTAACAAAAATGATCAGTTTGTCAATTAGTGAGAATTCTGATTTATTTTAATTAATTATAAATTAATGATCATTACGAAATCATGATTGTATATTATTGATTATGATCTGCGTTGTTGTGATATTGTATTGTTATTGAGATATGTTGTGATGTTATGATATAATCATGTTAGTGTAGATCTGTAAATTCCGATGAATCTCTATAAATTCTCATCTTTATTACCTTTATTATTATTTTTATTTTATTTCTATTTTCATTTTTATTTCTCTCTAAAAATCAAAAGAAAGTTGAATCTTGTTTTTGTAAAACAAACAAAAGGAAAGTTATAATTTTTATTTGTTGCACAAAATCAAATGAGAGTTGAAGTCTTTATTTTATTTCACAAAACAAATAAAAAGAAAAGTTTTGATTCACAAATAAGAACAAAAGTTGAATCTTTTATTTTGATTTTACATGATAAAAGAAAGTTGAATCTTTTATTTTTGATTTTACATAATAAAAGAGAGTTGAATCCTTTATTGTTGATTTACATAATAAGAACAAGAGTTGAATCTTTTATGTTGATTCACAAAAGAAGATTGAATCTTTATTTTGTAAACAAAATAAAAAGGAAATTAAATCTTTAAATTTTGATTTACATAATGGAAAGAAAGTTAGTATCTTTTATTTTTGATTTACATAAAAGATAAATAAAGTTTTAATATTTTATTTTGATTCACAAAATAAAATAAAGATGAGACCTTCACATTGATTCATGAGAATTTTACACCAAACCATATGTTGTTGATGTATGTGTGGACATGAAACTTGACATCAAATTATAAGTTGCCATCGTTATGTATAGTTTGTTGAAACGAATTAAAATTTCATCGTCATGTTATTATAGTTGAAATGAATCAAATATTGATATTAGAAACATGATATTAGAAAACTTGACATTTATTTTATCTACATTCCCTTGGAAATAAATGATAAAAGAAACGTAATCATGACACTATGTTTTATTTACATTTATTTGTAGATGAAATAAAAGAGACAAATTTGGTTTTAGGATTTTGTTCACATTCATATGTGAAATAAAAGAAAAATACAAAACTTGCAATTAATTGATATTTTATTTACACTTCTTGTAAATAAAAGTGAAAGTACCTAATTAGATTAGCGAACGTTAGTTGATATTTTATTTACACTTCTTGTAAATAAAAGTGAAAGTACCAAATTTGATTAGCGAACACAAGATAATGATTTATTTTACTTTTGTAGATAATGATTTATTTACATTACTTTTGTAAATAAAATAGAACTTACATTTCTAATGTAAAGAAAAATAGAACTTACATTTCTAATGTAAAGAAAAATAGAAATTTACATTTTCTAATGTAAAGAAATGGAAAATAGAAATTTACCTTTTCCAAATACAAAGAAAATAGAAGATAGAGAATTTACATTTTTTCTAAAGTAAATAAAAGTAGTAGAAAACTTGCATTTTCCAATGCAAAGGAAAAGTTCATTTTTTTTTAAAAGAAATGAATAAAAGAAAAGGTTCATTTTTATGTTTTATGAAAATGAATAAAAGAAAAAGCACATTTTTATGTTATAAAGTAAATCAAAGAAAGATGTATTTTTATGTAAATGAGTTAGATAAATAAGTACCAAACTAGAAAACATGAAAATGGTTCTTTTATTTGCAATTCCCTTTGTAAATAAAAAGTACAAAACTAGAAAACATGAAAATGGTTCTTTATTTGCAATTCCCTTTGAAAAAAAAAACGTACAAAACTCGAAAACAAGAAAAGTGATTATTTACATTTTTCTTTGTAAATAGAAACTGAGCAAGACTTGATATTAGATTATATTTACATTTTTCTTTGTAAAAAAAAAAAAGAGAACAAAATTGACATTAGAATTTCATTTACAACTTCCTTTGTAAATAAAAAGTTACAAACTTGAAACTTGAGAATTAGCTTTTATGTAAATGAAAAGAACAGACTTTGAAACCATTTTATTCACAGTCCTTGTGTGAATAAAATGATCAAAGTTAGCGATGAAATCTTGTTCACATTTTTATGTTATAAAAATGAATTAGTGAAAAAGTACATTTTTATGTTATAAAAATGAATTAGTGAAAAAGTACATTTTTATGTGATAAAAATGAATTAGTAGAAAAAGTACATTTTTTTTCGTAAGGAAAATAAGTTAGAGAAAAAAAGTACATGTTTATGTATTAAGAATGAATTAGATAAAAAGGATATTTATTTACATTTGGTGTAAATAAACAAGAGGAACTAAAGAGAAATAAAAAGAATTTACTTTATCTACAGTTTCTTATGTAAATAAAAGAACACATTGTTGAAATCATCATTTTTGTCGCATTAGAGTTAGCGAGCAAAATATGAATTTAAAAGTATATCTTTATTTGTAATTTAGTTAC
This sequence comes from Allium sativum, assembly GCA_030737875.1. Taxonomy (NCBI): domain Eukaryota; kingdom Viridiplantae; phylum Streptophyta; class Magnoliopsida; order Asparagales; family Amaryllidaceae; genus Allium; species Allium sativum. Next base: position 557,206,258 of record CM060915.1, read on the forward strand.
AAATAAAAACAACGTTAATAAAAGTACATTTTTGCGTCGTAGTCTTTCTAGAATAAGAAGAATGAACTTTGGTAGCTGAAAACGTCAAATGATTTATATTTATATATATGTTTATATATAAATATAAAATTAAACGAAACGCGCGCTGTAGTTCGCGTTTCGACAATCGTACCTTTAAACGATTATACCGAAAGATCCGACCGTCGGATTCTCCCAAAATTGGAACCGTTAGGACCGCTTTGGGAAGAGCTTTCCAACGATATGAAATTCGCCAAAATCCAACGGCTAGATTTTTATATATGAGTAAATCAAAATTGGGTAAAACAGCGCCAGGGTCGCCCATTGACCCGAAGCGTCGTTATATTAATTTAAGTTATTTTTATTTAAATAAAGATAGAAATAGGTCGTTATTAAATACCAATAACGATATGAAAGGATTTCAAATTATATATATATGCGAGAATCATTTGAAAAGACCGAGTTCAATCTCATTTCAAATGATTATACGACGTTCTAAGTCGAAGATTTAAAGACGGTGATTGAAGATCGGCGATCTTCACATCGAATGGATGTGTTGCTACTGAGACCCATGAGAGGAGTAGCTACCTTGAAAGGGCTTCAGTGGTGGCCGTTCGGACGAAATGTTGATTTGTACGGATTTGACTTTCGCTTAGACCCAGAGCATAAGTTTATAAATGGAAAGTATGTCTGACGTTGTAGTCCTTTATACTACATTCGTTGATGTCTGTTAATATATATCTGCTTGGTGGTTAACACCCTTCTCTGAGACATACGAGCTTAGAGGTTATATATTGGTAGAAATCAATGGTATAGTATGGACTGACAATGTGGCATACTAAGATGCATTGATCAAGGATTTTGTTGAAAAGCAGGCCTTGTGGTTGATGATCAAAGCACGACCTGTTTAGGCGTGGCTTTGTGTATAGCGTGACTTCGCGAGCCTCACACCCCGGTATGAGTCAAAAACGGGATACGGGCTGCAGGGAGTGCACACGTTTCTTTCTAGCTAGAGTGATGTCAGGGACCTACCAGCGCTGACATTTTACTTATGTGGATGATGGATCTTGAGGCGCCTAGTGTTTTATAGGCCGTGGGTGGTCATATTATAGGTCCAAAGGGACCGGGAAGTGTGTGTTCAGGCATAACTAATCCACTGCCCATAGGCGGGGACCGGCCCTGAAGATCCAAGGGTTCACTGCGGGGGATCCTGAGGCATTTGCTAGAGTGTCTCGAATCGGAGAGGAGCTTGCCCCTAGTCTCGACTCATGATGGAAATCCAATTTCCGATACGACCTTGCGGTTTTGATTGTAGAACTAGTATGGCGACATGATATATGGTACCCATGCCGTCTATGATTTATACATTATGGTTGAAATGTTTTTATTAGAACATATACACACTAGTATTAAACCCGTTTTATCGTATCAAGCATCTCTTGACCATTATAAGGTAAAACCCTATCCTCTGGTTTGCGTTGCATTGTGTGATGGGACTTGGGTCTTATAATGGTTTCATTTTTCTAAAAAGCATGGCGTTGTTTTAACGTTTTACTTTATTTTATGCACTGGCATTCCAATGGAGTAAACCCGTTCCGCGTTAGCGGCGTGGTCCTGTGATTAGCCTTATCAATAGATTAGTTTAGTTAAGATTTCTCATACCAGTCCCATGACTGACCTGTAGTTTGTTTCACTGGCAAACTCGGGTGCCCATATTTTTCCACACGGGCAGTCGAGTAGCTTGTTTTGCAGATATCTATTCTTTTAGCAGGATCCTGGATTGAAGCTTAAAGTTGTGTCCAGAGCATTTATAGTCTTCCGATGTGTATTGTATTTATGTATTGTAATTTAACTTCCGCTGTATCATTCCTTTAATTGATGTACTCTGATATTCTGTACTCTGATGTAACATTATATGTAATGAAATAAAAGTCTGCTGTTATTGTTCTAATGTTTTGTATTCCCAAAGTTAAAGTATTCGAAGATTTCCAACCTTTGGGTCAAACCAGTGTGGTTTATGGTCGATTCAAATAGCGGGAATTTCCGGGTCTTTACAAAGAACTTGCCTTTCTTCCACCGCTCCGCTACATGTTCTTACCTTTTCTTCCACTTCCACTGTTTCGCTCCGCTTCAGGTTTCTTCTTTTTTTTTCTTTTGGGAATTGCTACTCTCATATTTCGAAAAAAGACATCGATTTTCAAATTTTCTTTCTTGGCCGACGTAAATACATGAATCGTGATCTCAAGCTAGGGTTCGATTTTTTCGATTTTAATTTGACGCGTACAATTTTCGTTAGTTGCGATTCGAACTAATTTTTGAATCGGAAATTATGCGTTTCAATTTGAAACGCGTTTCAAATCGAACGATTTTACAATTTTTGAATTCACTGATGTATAATATAAACAAATAAAGCACAAAATTGGAATGATATCTTTCGCAGTGGGAAAATGGTTTTATTCTTATAGAATGTAACTGAATTGGGCTGCTCCATCTTTTCATATAAATTCTCATTTAAATCAATTTCAAAGTCTAAACATTATCTTGCATACTATTATTGGAGGTGTTGCCAGTCAATACTTATTGTGAAGGATGTTAACCTTAGAAATTTATAATATACATGTTAAATATAACAAAGAAACCATGTTAAAGCGTTGACTTTAAATTATTGTCAATGTAAATTATTAAACGAGCAAACACTATAATCAGCATATTACTAAACATTGAAATAGTGCATCGGTAACTAAGTTATGAAGCAACACCCCGCACTTAATATATTTTAAACCGATAATGCTGCGCAAATTGAAAATGAATATATGTATTCCTTCATACCGTACAATCATAGGGTACAGCCCAGATCAATTATCCAAATTTTGATTTCATTTCAAACCAAGTTGGCAATAATTGAGCAGAACTTGATTTGTTGCATGTTATGATAATTAATTATTCCATTTACTTCGATGATTGTAACAGTTTTTAAACTTCCCTCTAATTGTTTGACACATGGTTGGTAATCAACTTTTATTTATTTATTTTGCCCGTTCTAATTTCTTTTTCCATAGGCATATTAAAGATCCTAAAGGAATATATATAAATGAATAGAAAATTGACCAATGAACAAATCTTAATTTATGATGTATTTCAGGTCATCTGAACAAATTAATAGAACAGATCAACCTACATCTTTCTCATTTTTTACTTCACCTCTTTTTTGTTGCATATTATCGTCTAATTCTTAATTTGAGGGATACTCAAATGATCGACACGGATGCTTTCCTAACTACTGTTTTGCTTCGTTTTCTTTACCCACTGTTCCTAAACAGATTTTTGTTTCCCTTCTCATGGAATAATCCCAAAAGTATCTAAGCAATACCTTTTTAGTTCTCATTGGGTTTTCTATTCGTTTGGAAAATTAACCAAACAATGGTTATTATATTGATTTCAACTTATTGTCCACTGTGCCTGTGAATGGATGTTCACTGTAGTTTCTCTTTCTTTTACATTAGAGTCCAACTTAAGGTTAATTCAAAGAATGAAATCAACTTTTTAAAATGTGAGATTTGTAGTTATTTTAAACTTTTTCCTCTTTGTTTTTTGATTTAAATCACGATTGTGTTATAGGTTTTCATGTATTCTATTTTTCAAAACCCACGTCGGCCTATATTTACACGTACAATAATCTTTCTTTTCCCTTTCTTCCTTTCGTAAACTGAAACGGCGCATAATATCCTATTCACAATTGTTCACTCCTCGTATTATTTTTCTTTTCCCTTTCTCCCTTTCGTAAACTGAAACGACGCATAATATCCTATTCACAATTGTTCACACCCTATATTATTTTTTTCATAGAATATTATCTTCCTCTTCCATTGCCTTTTCCCCATCTTCCTTTTCCAAACCCTAGGTCATGTCGTCCACCTTATTTTAAATACTTTTATTGCAAATATGATTTTACAAATCTATCAAACTACATCTCAAAATTTGTAAGTTTGTATGCATACATGTAAACTGCCATTGAGCAATTTATAGCTTCAATATATAATAATATCTTGGTTGAGTATAACAAGTATGATTTATAAGATCCAAAATTTGTAAGTCAGATTATGTTTAGTATCATCCTGATGATTGCCAAAACTATATTCTTATCATGTTATTATGTTCTATGGAATCAATTCCAATTTGCATATTTAGCTTTCCCATGTTCACTATCCATCAAATAATATTCAACTCCTCTAAACCCCGTCGGCGCTAAAGAAGAATTATGTAAAAGTGAAAATTAATTACCAAGTTGTACAGTATGAATGTAGCTATTAAAAGAAAAACTAACCTATTAACTAAGAAATATCATTTAACGCCACAAAATCCGAAATCACGAACTTCATAACAAGCTCCACAACTAACAATTTTCGGATTTTTTTTTAAATAACCGTTGGACTATAAAGATGGATATTTTTAGATTGGCCAGACTACTGCTTATAATATGTTGGACTGTGTATATATACATGGGGCCCCCCAAGTGTATATATGTGTGTATGTATGTATATTATATGTGTGTATATGTATGTATATATATGTATATGTATATACACACACACACACATATATATATGTATATGTATATACATACACACACACACACACACACACACATATATATATATATATATATGTGTGTGTGTGTGTGTGTGTGTGTGTGTGTGTGTGTACGCAGTTAAAGTCCCGCAATGTCCCAGCTATAACCTATAGCACTCGCCGACTGCTACGCTATTTAAATTTAGCACTGATGAACATAGATCTGCTTGAAGCCCCAATATTTTCCGCTGCTTCCGCTAAATCAAGGCTATATGCATCCACATTAGCAATATTAGTATACAAATGATAATTTGACCAGTTCCCTTTTAAACCAATCAAAAAAGTAAGTATAAATAACTAACTATAAGTAGTAAGTGGCCAGTATAAGGTAGAAATCTACAATAATCATCAAATCTAGTGTGCATAACCATGATATTATTTGATATTTTCATATAATATTAATTAATATTCATTTATTTTACATAAATAATGTGAGAATGATAATTAATTATTCTTAATTATTTTGTTTTACATTTAATGAACCTTTTTGCAATTCTGTGATGTTCCCCGCTTTATCCGCGCTACACATTTTTGCACCTCCGCCATTATAGAACTGCTATGCGCTTTAACTACGTAAATATATATTGACTAGCCAAATTACTGGTTATAAAACATGATGCATTACTATTACTATTACTATATAGCGTATATATCTGTAAGTATAAAGGGATGCTTTATAAAATATCAGTGTCTTTTATTTAGTTTTAGGTTTGCATCTGATTCACAACTGACCTAGTTGTATTTAGTTATCCATTTGCAACTGATTCACAGTTGAACCCACTGTTCGATTTTGTTTGCTCAACTTTTGATCTTATTTGTTTAATCCATTATTCTGAAGTGCATCGTGATATCATAATGTTCCTTACCATTCATCTATTTGGTGTTTCTCAATGATGTTCTCTTATCATTTAGCAGTCGATTCACAAGCATTATCCGCAGTTAAACTCATGTACTCCTCAGGTAACAAAAGTACTATACAGCTTCGGCACAGTTTTCAGGTTTCACATATACTTAGACGCATAACAAACGCCATAGCAGATGTTAGTGAACGAGCCACAAGCATTTGCATCTGTACAGCTAAACTTTGGAGTCTACTCTAGTTGAAAGATCATGGGAGGAACTCTATCACATTAAATACATCCCTCTCAATTATAGTGCAAATCCATGGGCAGACCAATACTGTTTAAACTTCAACCGGCTACTAAGATCAATAATAACTGTGTGCACTCTAATGAAATCACTCAAGTAGTAAGTGGATAATTCTATCATTTAGGATGATTCAAAATTGGGTCATGCTTGGAAAAAGACTAAAAAACAGAATGAAGGGGAGACATAGTTATGAAGAGAAAGGTCCGCATTGACATACCACTTCAACCCACCTTCGATCTACCCACTTTGTATTTTCAATTATGGTCTGTAATTTTATTTCAGTATAATTCTACAATCTTGGCACCGTCTTCATTTCCTTTTTTGGATATTTGTTTCTTTTTATTTGTCATTGTTGATGTTTATCATTTGTTCATCATTTCTACCTGTTTGCATTTTGGTTCTACGATTTCTGTACGTGTTTGCATTTTGGTTCAGTTTGTTTGTCATTCGTATCATGACCTATTTTGTAGTAATTCAAAAAATTTCCGTTTGCAATTAAACCTGCTATATAGATAGTAACAGGTTGTTCTTTGTCTATCCGTATTACCTTTTAACAAGCTCTATCAATACTTTTCCTAATTTTCATTTTTACTATTATTTTGATCACTTTCTTGAATCAGTATATATTGGCGTTGTTAATATGATGCCATTGTACCATATTCAGCACTGAGATATTATCATACTTAGTAAGCGGTTTTTAGAAACGAGAATATACTATGAAGTATTCAATAGTATAGCAACGATTTTCCTTCTATAAAATGATTTATTCGGTAGGTTGATCATTTCTTTGCAAATATGTTTGCTGCGTGCTCATTTCTCCTTGAACTCTATTATTTTCCACCAATTATATCCGTTCATGATAAATCACCATTGTTTTTCTAGATAAACATTTCTGGATTATTTCGTAATGTACAACCAATTTTAAATCTAAAAGTCTTCCGAACAAAACTTTGAAATGGTAACTGTACAGACTTGCTAGCTTCCTTGATGACACATGAAATGAAAAATTCTACAATACATTAAGCAAATATTTCTTTACAAATATAACTTTAACGGCATTACTATGTCATCAATAGAAGAATGAGCATCGTTGAACAAGGTTTTCAAAATGAGAATCAAATTGTAAATCATACAATTCAAAGTATGAATCGAAAAAGGGATTTAAATCGTAAATCATGAATTCTCAACATATTCATTTTTTTAAAATTAATTTTGATATTTAAACCTCATCGGTTCCTCTATTGTTTCAATTTTATTTGTTTTTAAATGGTTAAAATTGAAAATTGTAGACTCCAATAACTATATTGAATATATTAATGTGAACTGAGTGATATTTGTATTGGCTTGGTTTGAATTTGAATATAAATCGAATCATAAATGGAGAGATTCGATTTAAAACGGGATTCAGATTGTAGGATTTTTATATTTCTGACGACAATGATGTTGATCACGCCATTAACAAAATTATCAAATTTCAGCTCATCCCATGTGTGTAGCACGGACCATACATTAGTATATTTGTCAAAGTATGTCTAATATTTTCATTGTTATTTTTCATTAATTTACGATATGCTATTATTCTTTGAATTTGTCCAATTTCTAAAACCTTTTTAGTTGTAGACGGCTTAAAAGAGAATTTTACATACAAATGAAATCCTAAAATATATACTCACGAAACATCCATTCTTTAGAAGCCTGGGCAGGTTCAAAGCTAGACTAGCCAAGTAGACGCTTAGGGAAATCAACCATGGTGGGGGCAATAGGTTGGAGGTAGGTGGTTAACATAAAGTTTATGAACACTAATGTATAATTCAATAATAAAACCCATGTTGTTGTAGTGGTTCTTAGTGAGCATTTAACAACTTGGCTCTGGGTTTATTACGACAACAAAATATCGATGCAAAGTAAATAAAACATAAGACATAATAATGTGAGGGTGATGGTTTTATATTGCTTGCAAAGGGTATCAAATTGTCTATGTCGCTTGCAAATGAATTTAATGCACTACCTATAATTCAGCGTGCAATAATTGATTAATTTTTTTAAGTCGTGATAACCTACATTTTAACACATAAGATTAAAATAAATTTTAAAGATGTGACCTACATTATATATAGTGTACTAAAATAAGTGATCTTTTTATGGTATAATAGTATGCGATTTTAAAAAATTTAAAATAATTCTTTTATAACAATTACAAATTTATCACACTATTTTGGGGCTAAATTTTACTTTTTAAAAAAGTATTTTGTTGATTATTTTGATGAGATTTCAAAAGAGGGTAAAAGAAAAGAAAAAAATGTATTAGCCACTTTTTAAAGGAGCTTTTAGAAAATAATGAATTACTTTGAAAAGATATTTTCTCTCTAATTAAAGCATAGAATTACATTGCCAATAATCTGATATGTGAAGTGCATTTGTCCCACGAGTGATCTAAACTATATCTGATGGTTCTTGTGTTGAGCAGTCATTTATTATTTAGGATTCACTCATGTTTGTAGACCTGTTAAAATTAATTTGTTATTTGTTACATAGGTGTTGCTGACTTACGTCTTTGAATAATTCAAAGCATGCAAAATTGAAAATACATGTATTTCCCCTGCTTTCTTAAATAGTACTTTTGATAAGATTAAGATCTTAACATCGTTTTCTGGAGAATACGCTGAGTGTAATTCCATTTATTAGACAATATATATACTCTCTAATTATGTTGCCCACGACACAAATTATTAGATGAAACTTTGCATTCTTGCTACTGCATGGTTTTCGAACATATAATATATTTTAGATAACAGTTACACCCATATACTTTCTGCTTTAATATAAAACTACGATTCGACCGCTCACATGTTCTTATTATAACAAGTAATATATACGACATATAACATTTACTATAATTAATCTATTACAAATTACACAATATCTGTGCTTGATACGCAACTATAACAACGATTTACTTCCAAACGTACATACACATAAAAAAAAATTCTATCCCTTCACCCACAATTGATTGTCATTGACATTACAGTTCTCATAACTACCCGTGTCCGGGTTTCAACCTAGTGATAATTGAAATAAGGTTGTTTTCATCAAAACTCCATTCTCCAACACTCAAAAAGGACAGGACTGGTTATGGAAACATAACAATTAGAAAACGCGATATGGTTCAAAAGAGAACATCAAGTGAATAACACACACGAATGCATGTGCTTTGAATTGCTAGTGAATATCAATAAACATACACAGTATGTTCGCTTGTTTGTATTATGTAGTACAAAGAAAAATATATATTTTTTTATCAAAAATGGGAATAATATCATACCAAAAAGGGGAAAAAAGTCCTTCTCCGTCGGCTTACAAAAAATTGTTAAGGGCAGAAAAAAGAACACATACAGTTAACACTACAAAAGCAAAGAAAACAGAAACAAGCCCATCCTCGCCTCAACCAACGGCGGCAAAAGCAAAAATGGTCGAAAAAGCAAACCCCTAGAACCAAGCGACGAGGAAAGAAAAGAAAATCACAACCAATTAGCAAGCTCCAAGTCGCTTTGAACCTAATACGCTCCAATCATTCCAAGCGGAATAGCTCCTAACTATTCAAAACCACACCGACTCCTGTCATCCAATGACCAAAGCACCAAGAGAAGGGCACAAAGGACTCTACCAACTAAACTATCTAAAATGCAAGTAGAGCAAAGCAGAAGTCCCTCTTTAACAAACCCAATCCGGTACGAAGTCAAGAGTCCAAGCCCAAACCTAAAAAAAAACTCACCTGACACCAGCACGGCGAATAGACCTCGTGGTAATATCAAAAACTAAACTAAAGCTAAGGAGTGAGGTTGCAAAGTCTCCAAGAATGGACTTCCACGAAAAGCGAAAATGACATCATCCTTAATTTGTGAACTATGGAGGAAATCTCCATAGGGATCTCACCAAAAACAGCCTTGTTTCGAGAGTACCAAAGGTGACAGCAGATGAGACAAGGAAGATGACGGAAATGGACATACCGAAGTTTCTTTCCGGTTTGCCTCTCCCACCAGATTTGAAGCAAATCTTGGAGTGAATAGGAAATACCCTGAAATGACCCGAAATCCCCCTTACGGGAAATCACGGTTTGTATTGAGAACACGACAAATTGGAACGCAAACAGAAGAACATTTCATTGTTAATTACAATAATTTCATCAGAATACAAGAATATACAGAGTATGAATAAATATTACACAGAAAATATCAGAGATTTAAATTACATTTAAATACATAGCAGCGAAAAAATAATACAAAGCACAACCGAAGGAGTTATACGAATTTCCGGATATCATTCCAACTGTAAATCAGGATCCTGTGAATACAAATCTGCAAAACCAAAACTACTAGCTGCCAGTGTCAAAATAAGGGCACCCAGAGTTTTGGTTAAAACCATTAACTCCAGGTCAGTCATGTGACTGGTGTGAGAACTAAAACAATTATTAATCTTTATTTTAAAGTTAGATAAATCAAGGGACCACGCCGTATAACACGGAACGGGTTTCCTCCCAAGAACACCAGTGTATAAAACAGCAGCGCAATGCTAAATAAAGAAAAATGAAGCTATTATAAGACTCAGGTCTCATCATACAATGCAACACAAGCCGGAGGATATGGTTTTACCTTATAATAGCCAAAGCATGCTTGATACGCTAAATTTCATCTTTTATTACTATAAGTGTATAGTGTCAAAATAATTTCAATCATAAGTATCAATCATAGACAACATGGGTACCATATATCATGTCGCCAATACTAGGCTCTACAATCAAAACTGCAAATGTCACGTATTGGAAGTTGGATTACCATCTGTGAACCGAGGCAAAAGATAGTCCTCTACCGAATTCGAGACTCTCTAGCTCGAGCCTCAGGCAAGTACTCTGTCAAGCCTTAAGAGCCACAGGGCCGGTCCACCGATGCGGATTAAAATGCCTGAACACTGGGTTTCCCCACCGTTTGGGGCGTAAATGAGCCAAATGACTCCATCGGCTCCACATAGTCACCGATATATCCGAGGCGCCTCGCAATCCAACAACCACACAGGTGAAAATAATATAAATGTCAGGGCTGGTAGGTCACTGACACCACCCTAGCTAGAAGGAAACGCATGTCCTCCCTGGATCCTTCTCCCGTTTCTGGTTCACACCGGGATGTGAGGCTTGCGAATCAACGTTACACAAAGCTATGCCACACAGGCGGTGCTTTGATCATCACCTATAAGACTTTGCTTTTCAACAAAAGCCTTGATCATTTGCCACTTAGGCATGCCACACAGGCAATTCACTCCATACGATTGATATCGATCAATATATAGCCCCTGAGCTCGTAGGTCTCAGAGAAGGGCGTTAAGCAAGAGAATAAATTCTCCGCCGCCAAACAGATATATATTTAATAGAAATCAATCACACAGAATAAAATCCAATGTCAGACAAACAATCCATTTACAAGTTCGTTCTGGGTCTGAACGAAACCGGAGGCACCTTGTACCTCGCATATCCATCGATCTCCAAGTACGTCTGAACGATCACCAACTGATTCCCTCCTCTTGGATGTACAACCCAATCAAGATCATCAGTAATCACCCAAACGATGTGAATACCTCCGGTCTTCGACCACCGTCTTCATCCTCGACACATCGTCGGATCAGTTATTCAGAATGGGATAAACCCGGTCTTTCTGAATAACTCACGTATATAATAAAACAAGTGTTACACAAACACAACATACGCCTCATTCCAATCCAGAATATTCTTTTGTTCAAATATTCTTATACTTTGGGAAAGGTTCCCATTAATTTTATCAAAGATAAATTCTTTAAATTTATTCTTTAATCTTCCTTTGAATATCAATTCAAATTAGTCGGGATTAGCGAACCACACCGAAGTAATCATTTATTTTATTTCCCAATCCCAACCTATTCATCCCATGAAGTAAAACTGGTCATACTTCATATCTAACACCACGGTGTTATCGGTAAATTCAATTACCATTTCACGTTCAAATCCAATTAAAGATTTAACCATCGCCTGGAGCAAAACTGGTGATACTCCATTCTCGATCATTTCAATCTAATAAAAGATTCATTAAAACTCCACTTAATTTTAATCTTCCCAAAAATCAATATCCTGTCTTTAACTGGGTTAAAGAACCAATGTCATTTAAAACACGGTTCACGATAAACCCAAGATCACGTTTTATTCAATTCCGATTAAATACCATTTAATTGGTATACTTCACTAAATCTAAATAAAAAGATTTAATCTTTTTCTCAACTAGGCTTAAGAACAGTATTAATGAAGACACCATTCACGACAAACCCAAATGCCATTTGAGATTAAATACAAGGCTCTAATAGAAAATATATCGGCTTATATTCAATATCAAATTCTACGACCCACAAATATCGTATTGGAAATAACGATACAAACATATCTTTCAAATTTCCATAACAATATCTGCATAATCACGAAATCCAACATCGAAATATTCCAAAGACAATTTCGATTCAAATCCATTCCAATTCAATTATTGGAAATTCTGGTTAATTTCAAAACCATTTCAAATCCACTATATTTATTGTAAACATAAATGGGATTATAATTCTAATTCCAAACTAGTTAATTTCGATAAAAATCTGTTTTTATCTTTTCAAATATGGAATTTTTCGTCCCAATTCTTCACAAATCATTTCTTATGACTTTACACAAATTATTACTATTTTTAATAATTTTATCAAGACCCGTACAGTCGATTTCCATCAACGGCCATCGAACTGCAATTACAGCGACCTTTTCCAAATTTGATTTGGACATAATTCCAATTCCAACCGTTAGATTTCTAATTTCTAATATTCGTTAGAAAGTTCTTTTCGATACGAAGCCAAGGTTCCGGTTTTAGGAGGATCCGACAGTTGGATCTCCCGTAATATTCATTCGAAGTCAATGGTCGAAATTCGCGAACTACCGCGGCGCGGCGCGTTCTATTGAGGCCATTATATATATATTACATATATTTCTTCAATTTCCTTTTAAAACGTATTTTATAAATCGTTTTAAATTCGTTTTCAAAACGATTTCAACTTCATATTCAGTTTCTAGTCAAAATTGAATATTCCATATCATTAATCTATAAATGATAATATTTTCAAAACATTATATTTTGAAATCATGTAACAACCTGGAAAGTCTGAACCAGTTTGAAAATTTTAATTTGGCTATTTTAGTGAATTTAAAATATTTAAAATAAATATTTTAAATAATAACGACGAAAAGTGTGTTTGCATCGATGTTTGAAAATAAATATAATTAATTCTAATTATAAACAAGGCCTGAAATGGCGCGGTAGTTTCAAAATTTGAATTCAAACTTTGACTGACTGTACCGGGTGCAAAATAAAACAGATTTTAGTGAAACTAAAAATATTTAAATCTGTTAGTGAATATCTTTCTAACGAATCTGAAAAATCGAGGTTTCGTAGCGGGAAGCAAAAGTTATGGCCAAATGAATTTTCAGAAAGGTCGCTATAGAGTTTATATAGCCCGTGAAAATGGCCATTTTGTAAACGACCTCAGAATTCGATGAAACTGCTTTTGTTGGATCTGGGATGTCAAATTATTGCTAGATTTCAAATTTCATAATTTTTGAAGCTAGCATGTGAGCGTGGCAAAGGAAAATGTGTTTGTCGATTTCTATTAAATTGGATCGACTAGAAAAGGACCATTTTTCAAACGGTCTCAGAATTCGAGGAGACTAGTTTTGTTGGGACTGTATCGTCAAAACATAACTAGATTTATTTTTTGAGAATTTTTAGAATCAGTATGTGGCCCCGACAAATTGAAATGTACATTCAAATCAAATATTGATGTTTTATATTTTAATTTGAAGGACAACTGACTGAAACAGTCGAATGGGCCTACGAAACATATCCCATTGTGTTCGGAATGGGGTATTCAGCTGGGGACGATAGTCGTTGGGTTTGAATTGGTGTTAGTATGTGAAGAGGGGTATTTTAGAAATTTTAAAATATATAAATAAATAAATAAACCCTCATTGGCCAGTCAACATTCTCTCTCCCTGTAAACCCCCAAATCGCGAACGACGACCTGAGCTCCCTCCTTCTCTCTTAAATTCTGGCCAAACCACTCAATAAAAACTCGTGCTCCAGTTAAGGTTTTTGTAGAACAGGCCACGAGCTTCACATCCATATAGGGATTGGACTTTATCGTTGGGTATTCATCGAGTTACGGGTCCCCGAAGTCAGGGACTTCAAGCCGCCGCCGCCGCTTCCTGGCCAGGTCGAACTGGACCCCACCACCCTGCGCCTGAAGCTCTCTCCTCCCTCTTCCTCGTGGTGAAGACCGATTGACGAATGGCAGCACGGTTTGGTCGTAAATCAAAAACCTAGTTTTGAACAACTTCAGAGAGGTACGGCTGTAAATTATTTCAACTATTCTATAGCACTTTAAAGCGCTACGGTTTTTGATTTCACTTTAAAAATCATATCTTTTTGCTATGTTGACGAAATTCAGTGAAACAAGAGAAGTGGACTCGTGTGGACGCCTTCTATATTCTAGAAGAGACCGGATATTTTTCTGAGCCTTCTGCTATTTTTGGTGGAGTGGAACCCAATGTGAGATTTCTGAATTATAAACGATATGGAAAACGACGATGTATAAATTATATAGTCAATGTATGAGTTATATAAGCGTTGTACACCTCATGTATAAGCGTTGTATAAGTTGTACGTTCGATGTATAAGTTATATATGCATTGAAAAAATTATATATGTGTTGAAATAGAAGTGATATACTTATATATATATATATATACATACGCCCCTCGTCCACAAACCATGGACGATATTTATTGGTTGTGATTGGTGTGAAAATTGGTTGATAGCGAATGGTTGATTAGAATTGTTTGTGATTGAAATTGATAGATAGTGGTTGAAAAATACCCGTTTGTGGTTGAGAATTATTTGGTTGAAACCACATAGGATTAGTTTGTGGAAAAGAAAAAAAAATAAACATGCCGCCTACGTGCGAACTAGACGCATGAAAACCCCATTGTCAAAAGCTTCGAGGCTTTAAGGTAGAGTGAGGAGCCGTACTAGGGACGGCCCCGATTTTAACTACCCTGCCGTTATGCTGCCGAAATTTTCAATAATATTCATATGCTAAAATTATTTTCATGTGTTGAAACTATATTCGTGTGTTGAATAGAAATTCATGTGTTGAATAGAAATTCATGTGTTGAATAGAAATTCATGTTTTGAACGACATTCCTGTTTTAAAATAAATTGTTTTATAATAAAAATTATATTTTTATCATCTATATGAATATGTAAAATAGTCGTGTTTTGAAATAAATTGTTTTATAACAAAAATCACATTTTTATTATAAACATGAATTGTTAAAAATAGTGAAGTGTTGAAATAAATGTCTGTTGGATAAAAATATCATTTTTATCAAATGTATGAAAAGAATATGGTTTTGAAATCGAAGAATAGATTATATATATATATACACACACATACATAATCAAAATAAATCGAATAACGAAGCTGCAGTCGTGTTTTGAAACCGTGATTCCAAATGATTAGTGCGGGAGATCTGACCATCGGATTTTCCCGAAACTGAAACCGTTGGTTTCGCTTTGGAAATATCTTTCCAACGACACCCACTTTGTGAAGATCCAATGGTTGGATTGTCTGGAATGTTTAATTCAAATATGAAGAAAAACAGCGCCAGAATCGATTATATTTATATATATATATTAGTTAAATTAAATCGAATAACGACGCTGTAGTTCGTATTTTGAAATCGAAACGTCAAACGAGTGTATCGGGAGATCCGACCGTCGGATTTTCCCAAAACTGAAACCATTGGATTCGTTTTGAAAAGATCTTTCTAATGATATAAAATTTGTGAAGATCCAACGGTTGGATTTCAGATATGTGTAAATCAAATCTGAAGAAAAACAGCGCCACAACCGTGTTATGGCCTGAAGCGTCGTTTGAATAAAATTGACTATTTTTAAATAAATAAAAATAGCGATAAATCGTTATAAAATATTATAAATTATATGAAATGGAAATAAACCAAATTTACCCGGTTTATTGGATATTTGATGGTTGAATGTGAAATTTATAAACTAACTGAAGGTTAGCTAAGTCGGATGGTTTCCTGGGTTTTGATCTGATGTTGGTCTTGGCCTTCGGGGTTAATACTTGGGAAATCGTTCTCTTACTAATTTACAGTTAGTGAATGATGAATTGGAATGAGGCGTATGTTGTGTTTGTGTAGCACTTGTTTATTATATACGCGAGTTGCTCAGAAAGACCGGGTTTATCCCATTCTGAATAATTGAATCGACGATAAGAAATCGATGATGAAGACGGTGGTTGAAGACCGGAGATCTTTACCTCGGTTGGATGATAACTGATGTCTTGATTGGGAGGCATCCCGAAATATAGATAATAAGTGGTGATCGTCCAGACGTGCTTGGAGATCGATGGGTATGCTTGGTATATATTGCCTCGGTTTCATTCAGACCCAGAACGGACTTGTAAATGGACTGTGTGTCTGACATTGGAATTCATTCTATGTGATTGATAGCCATCAGTTACATGGTGTGAGTTGCCTGTGTGGCATTCTAAGATGCAGTGATCAAGGCTTCTGTTGAAAAGTAAAGTCTTGTGGTTGATGATCAAAGCACTACCTGTGTGGCATAGTTTTGTGTATAACGTGAATTTGCGAGCCTCACACCCCGGTATGAGCCAGAAACGGGAGAGGACCTCAGGGAGGACATGCGTTTCTTTCTAGCTAGAGGTGGTGTCAGTGCTTAAACTGGCTGACATTTATATTATTTTCACCTGTGTTGTTGTTGCTGTTGCGAGGCGCCTTGGATATATCAGTGACTATGTGAAGCCGATGAAGTCATTCGTTGGCTCATTTATGCCCCAAAGGGTGGGGAAACGCAGTGTTCAGGAATAATAATCCACATCGGTGGACCGGCCCTGACGATCCAAGGCTTGCCTGCGCGCTTGCCTGAGGGGCGGGCTAGTGCGTCTCGAATTCGGTGAGGACGATCCCTTGCCTCGGTTCATGACGGAAATTCAATTTCCAAATACGTGACTTTGCGGTTTTGATTGTAAACCTATATTTTGAGACATAGTGGCATGGGACGCTCATGTCGTCTATGATTGATATTTATGATTGTATATAAAATTAGAAACTAACTAGAAACGAGCTAAGATGGGTGGTTTCCTGGGTATTGGTCTAATGTTGGTTTCGGCCTTCGGGGTTAATACTTAGGGAATCGTTCTCTTACTAATTTATAGTTGGAATCTGATTAAGAATTGAACGATAAAGTTTACATTTTAAGTGATTTTACTTTACACGTATTAAGCATATCTTGGTCGATATAAGGTAAAACTCTATCCTCCGGTTTGCGTTGCATTGTGTGATGGGACTTGAGTCTTGTATTGGCTTCATTTTCATAAAAAGCATTGCGATGTTTAAAAGATTTACTTGTTGTAAAGCACTGAAATCCAATGGAGTAAACTCGTTCCGCGGAAGTGGTGTGGTCCTATGATTAACCATATTATAAAATGTGTTAAGTAGATTTCTCATACCAGTCCCATGACTGACTCGTAGTTTGTTTCACTTGCAAACTCGGGTGCCCCTTTTTCTACACGGACAGCCTTGTGTTCAGGTTTTAGCAGGCTCTTTCTGGATAGCTGGAGCTGAAGATGGATTCTATCATTTATCTCTTTTTATGCTGTTCAACTCCTGTTGTACATATTATGTTTTCTTTTCCACTGTAGACATTTTATGTATAGCTGAACTATATTTTGTACTAAGTATGATCCTATATACTGCGTAACTCTGATGATTATGTTTATCTAGTGTATTCTATTGTACATTATCTGGTGTATTTATTTAATTATGTTCTGCTATTATCTGTTTATGTGTTATATTCCAAAGATTACCCTTGGCACCGTCGTACGGGGTTTTGGGGTCATCACAACGTGGTATCAGAGCTTTGGTTAAGCTTTGTGCTGGAATATAACATATTAACGAATTTGTCAAAGGTAGAACCAGTAGTGTTCTAGGACGAATAACTCATTACAGATAAGATCAATAATATCCTAGTATGAGTAAAGCAGAATGAAATACACCCCAATAGACACATTTACATTTGAAGTATATGTCTCTATGTTTTGAAATATCTTTTCTGTGACCTAACACTTGATCTGCTATTTGCACAAGTACTAGAAAATGAGTGTCAGAAACATAAGGAATGCAGAACCAGATCTAGAGGCTCTATTAAAGAGATATCGAAATCTGGGCGGAGCACAATTCTCGGGCAATGAATCTATAATTCAAACTCAAGCTTGGATGAGTTCTATTGAAAGAATTTTTGAACGTGTCCAGTTGAGAGATGATCAGAAAAGATTAGTGGCATCTTGGGCACTCAAAGAAGAAGCTTTAATCTGGTGGGAAAAGATCATCAAAGATAACCCAGAAGGTGATATCACGTGGGATAGGTTCAAAGAGATTTTCCTAGAAAGATTTACTCCTCCTTAAGCAATTGAGCGGTTATGTGATGAATTCTCTTATCTGATACAAGGAGTTATGACCATTCCAGAATATCATAAGAGATTCAATGAACTTTTTCATTTTGCCTCACATCTGTTTCAATATCCAAAGAGGGAGAATCTGAGGTTTATTCATGGCCTGCAAAGAAAATACCAGAATAGTGTAATGGGGGCATGTGAAGCTTCCTTTTTCTGAAATGATATATATGGCTTACCAATATGAGGATCTCGACAAGAAAGGTATGTCGCTACGAAGGGGAAGTCAGTTCTAGTAACAAAGGGGAGTCTGAGATTGATAGTCTTGAGGCCAGTAATTTGCCTGAGGTCGGTACGGAGCCCAGAGCCAAGAGAAAAAGGGCAAGATCTTGGAAAGAACCGGTAATGACTGCCACATGCTCAAGCTGCAATAGGCAAGGACATTTAGTGATAAGTTGTAAGGCTTTGAACAAACGAAGGAAGGATGAATCTAAATCCAAGAGCAAGTTTCAAGTGAATCAAGAGTGCAATCTATGTCATCAGGCTGGTCATATAAAGAGAGACTGCTGGCTATTGAAAAAGACCAATGTGGTTCAAGTAAATGAAGTGGCAGAAACTTCAGCACCCTCAGCTAGTCAGGGAAGATCTGATATTTTAGAAGGCATGTTTACTGTCAAAAACATTCCAGTCAAAGTACTGTTTGACACAGGCGCGTCACGAAGCTTTATTGCAAAGAATGCGGTCAAGAAGTTGGACTTGAAATTGAGGAAGCTCAAAGAACCCATTACTGTCCGTAATCCGGTTGGGGGTTCTCTCGATCTTAGCTGGATTTGTGGGGTGCCTGTCTCTTTTTCCAGATATAAGTTCCCTACCATCTCTATCGTCATGAATTTTACTGAATTCGATCTTATATTGGGATTAGATTGGTTAACCAAATATGAAGCAGAGGTTAGATGCGCCGAGAGAGTTGTTAGGGCAAAGATTAAATCAGGAGAATATATAACCATACCATGTGCAGGTCCGAATTCTGATAGAAAAGACTTCTGGGCAGCTTTGGATGTTTCTCCTGCTCAAATAGAAAATATCCCTGTAGTCACAGAGAATATACAGGACCTCATAAAAGATATTCCTGTCATCAAGAATTATGCGGATTTGTTCGAAGAAGTTGTTAGCTTACCTCCGCAGAGAGAAATTGATTTCAAGATCGCTTTAATTTTGAATGCAAGGCCAGTAGTGCACGCTATTCGGAGAATGACTCTAAAGGAGAAAGAAGAACTAGACAATCAAACTCGATAGCTTGTATGGAAGGGTCTGATCAGACCTAGTTTCTCTAATTGGGGAGCAGCAGTGGTGTTTGTCCCAAAGTCTGACGGTACTCTGCGACTATGTGTGGATTATCGTGACTTGAATAAGCAGACAATAAAGAATAAATATCCATTGCCGCGAATCGATGATTTATTGGATCGACTGAATGGAGCACAAGTATTTTCAAGGATGGACCTAGTTACAGGTTTCCACCAGCTTCGTATTGCCGAAGAGTGTGTTCCTATGATAGCATTCAGTGGTCCTGATTTGTTCTATGAGTAGTCAGTAATGTCGTTCGGCTTATGTAACGCTCCATCTTACTTCGTCGATTTGATGAATCGAGTGTTCAGAGGAGTCTTGAATAAGTTTGTTCTGGTTTTTATTGGCGATATTCTAATCTTCTCTAAGTCAAAAGCCGACCATGAAAACCATTTGGAACAAGTTCTAGAAATTCTGAGAATGAATGTATTGAAAGCTAAAATTTCCAAATGTATATTCTGGCAAGATGAAGTAAAGTTTCTTGGCCACGTCGTATCAAAAAAGGGAATTGCTGTGGTTCCAAGTAAAATCACCGCTATTCAAATTGGAAACAGCCTAGTACTCCCACAGAAGTCTGAAGTTTTCTTGGATTGGCCAGTTATTACCGGAAGCTCGTTAAAGATTTTTCGAAGATATCTAGTCACTTAACAAAGCTTACAAAGAAGCACGCGAAATTCAAATGGACTCCCGAATGTGAGGAGGCTTTTCAGAAGCTAAAAGTTAGATTAACAACGGCTCCAATGTTAACGATAATCGATGGCAATCAAGACTTGAAAGTCTGGACAGATGCCTCTAGAGAAGGCCTTGGTGCAGTATTAATGCAAAGAGGTCAAGTGGTTGATTATGCTAGCCATTAGCTGAAGCCGCATGAGAAAAACTACGTCACTCATGATCTTGAGTTGTTGGCTATCGTATTTGCTTTGAAAATCTGGAGGCACTATCTTTTGGGTGAGAAATTCGAACTATTTACATATCATCAGTCGCTAAAGTATCTGTTCACCTAGAAAGACTTGAATCTGAGGCAACAACGTTAGCTAGAATTTCTGGCCGCATACGATTTTGAGATTTTGTACACTCCAGGGAAAGCCAATGTTGTGGCCGATGCGCTAAGTAGAAAGAATGTGATCGTCGCCAGTTTTATAGTTGCGACTTCTTTAATTGACAAGATATCTGCTCTCCAAAAATACGACAAATTTATTAAAGGAATGAGCCAGCGGATTCGTGAAGGCAATGCTTCATATTTCCAGCTCGATAGTGAAGGGATTCTGAGGTTACAAGGATGAATTTGTGTTCCAGAAGTTCCTGAACTCATAAGAGATGTGCTTGATGAATGCCATAAATCTAGGCTTAGTATCCATCCGGGTGTGAGTAAAATGTATAACGATATCAAGCAAACATTCTGGTGGAAATCGTTGAAAAGAGACATCTCTATATATGTTAGAAGGTGCCCTACCTGCCAAGTAGTCAAAAGCGACCAACAGAAACTTGCTGGATTGTTGCAACTGCTGGACATTCCAGGTTGGAAGTGGGAACATATTTCCATGGACTTCATAGATGGTTTGCCCAAAACCAGGAAAGGAAATGACAGTATTTGGGTGATCGTAGATTGCTTCACGAAGACCGCCCATTTCATACCTGTCAGATCGAACCGAACTGCTCAGAGTCTGGCGTAGATATATTTCAAGGAAATTGTTAGGCTACATGGATTGCCGCTAGTACAGTCAGTGATAGAGATCCAATATTTACTAGCAGATTCTGGGAGGCATTTCAAGTAGAACCGGGAACGAAGCTGAACCTAAGCACCGCCTATCATCCTCAGACAGATGGTCAGACTGAGAGGGTGAATCGTATACTAGAAGATTTATTGCGGGCTTGTGTACTTGATTTTGGTGGATCATGGGAAGACCATTTACATTTGCTGAGTTCTCATACAACAACAGCTACAAAGCGAGACTGACAATGTCACCATTCGAAGCATTGTATGGTAGACCGTGCCGATCTCCTGCTTGTTGGTGGAACCTGGTAATAGACTTGTATTGGGACCTGATATGATCCGTGAAGCTGCAGACAAAGTCGATTTCATTAAGAAACAATTACTCGCCGCTCAAAGCCGACAGAAGAGCTATGCTGATTCGAGAAGAAGGGATTTGGCTTTTTCTGTTGGTGATTATGTGTATCTAAGGGTTTCTCCGATGAGGGGAGTGATTCGATTTGGAAAAACTGGGAAATTGGCGCCCAGATTTATTGGTCCATTCCCTGTACTAGAACGGATTGGAACCCTCGCTTATAGAGTTCAATTGCCTGATTGATTGCCTGGAGTACATGATGTATTTCACGTATCTCAACTTCGAAAGCATGTCGCACAACAGGATATTGAAATTACTTCAGAATTAGCTGTGAGAAGAGATCCGCTAAAGATTATTGGCAAAGAAACCAAAGAACTGAGGAACAAGAAGGTTCATTTAGTCAAAGTGCAATGGAGTGGAGATCCGCGAGACTGTACTTGGGAAACAGAGGAAAGCAATAAGAAAGCCTATCCTAATTGCAGGGTGGATATCTCTGATTGACTCCGGTGCAAGGTACATTTACCATACTTTTCATTACCATTTGTTCTCTACTTTGTTGTTATTTTCTTTTCATGGATGTAAACTTTTAATTCTATAATCTGATTATCTTAAAAGAGTATATGAATCGATTAGTATATTTTTGAAAAGTTAAAAACAAATTGATTGTTGTTTGTGTGGTGTGATAGTGGATATGATTAATTAAATTATTAGAACAATAGTTAATTTAATCAAGAAGAAAATGATGGTAAATTTATGAAATTAAATCAAGTATTGAACTGATTTAAAAATAGATAGAAATATATACATGTGCATTATATATGTTTGAACAGGTAAATGGATAGCGGTTGAGTAAAGAATTTATTTGCATGCCCAACAAATAGGTAAACCTTAATGAGTTGGATGCGACATATTATTATATCAACTCCTGTGAATGCCATTGGATGCGGAGTGTTGGTTGTTCTGTGTGTAATAATAAACGTCGCCATAGGATAGTAACAATTAATTTTGAACTACACTACATGGCATACTTCTTGAAGATAGGCATACTTCATCATATACCACATAAGCATTTGGAGCTTGTGTGACGAGGTTAAAGATTTACCATACGAGCGAGAGGCTTGTATGGCGATGACTATATTTTACAGGTTGAACTGATGACTGATATGGACTATGTAAAATGTAACGGTAAATGGCAAGATTAATAAAAACCCCACATGGGTCTGGGGATGACAATAAACACGTCTCTCTGGTCATTAAGGCACAAAAACCATTTATAGGGTGACAAGAATTTGTTCTCTGGAGTTATGATCTATACACACTCCCCTGTGGACACCGGAATATATCACTATAAATATGTGCATGCTTACTAGGATTTATTGGGTACCTAATACGGCCCAATAAATTTCCAAACCCCTCCCCGTACAAAGGAGGTTATGGCGAAAATTTTCGAAAATTTAGGGTGTTAGCCCAATTTTTGAAGAATTTGAAAATTCTCTAAAACTGAAAAGTTGGAGAATGGAAGCCCGATTGAAAGTTGAGTTAGTAAATTAAACCACTTTCGCCTTTGTTCCTTTTTGGGGATGAAAAGTTTTAAGTGGGGGAGATTGTAACAACCCGGAAAATCTGAACCAGTTTGAAAATTTTAATTTGGCTATTTCAGTGAATTTAAAATATTTAAAATAAATATTTTAAATAATAACGACAAAAAGTGTGTTTGAATCGACGTTTGAAAATAAATATAATTAATTCTAATTATAAACAAGGCCTGAAATGATGCGGTAGTTTCAAAATTTGAATTCAAACTTTGACTGACTGTACCGGGTGCAAAATAAAACGAATTTTAGTGAAACCAAAAATATTTAATTCTGTTAGTGAATATCTTTCTAACGAATCTGAAAAATTGAAGTTTCGTAGCGGGAAGCAAAAGATATGGCCAAATGAATTTTCAGAAAGGTCGCTATAGAGTTTATATAGCCCGTGAAAATGGCCATTTTGTAAACGACCTCAGAATTCGATGAAACCACTTTTGTTGGATCCGGGATGTCAAATTATTGCTAGGTTTCAAATTTCATAATTTTTGAAGCTAGTATGTGAGCGTGGAAAAGGAAAATGTGTTTGGTCGATTTCTATTAAATTGGATCGACCAGAAAAGGGCTATTTTTCAAACGGTCTTAGAATTCGACGAAACTAGTTTTGTTGGGACCGTATCGTCAAAACATAGCTAGATTTATTTTTCCTGAATTTTTAGAATCAGTATATGGCCCCGGCAAATTGAAATGTACGTTCAAATTAAATATTAAATGTTTTATATTTCAATTTGAAGGAAAATTGACTGAAACAGTCGAATGGGCCTACGAAACATATCCCATTATGTTCGGAATGGGGGTATTTAGCTAGGGACGACAGTCGTTGGATTTGAATTGGTGTTAGTATGTGAGGAGGGGTATTCTAGAAATTTTAAAATACATAAATAAATAAATAAACCTCATTGGCCAGTCAACATTCTCTCTCCTCGTAAACCCCCAAATCGCGAATGACGACCTGAGCTCCCACCTTCTCTCTTAAATTCTGGCCAAACCACTCAATAAAAACTCGTGCTCCAGTTAAGGTTTTTGTAGAGTAGGCCACGAGCTTCACATCCATATAGGGATTGGATTTTATCGTTGGGTATTCATCGAGTTATGGGTCCCCGAAGTCAGGGACTTCAAGCCGCCGCCGCCGCTTCCTGGCCAGGTCGAATTGGACCCCACCACCCTGCGCCTGAAGCTCTCTCCTCCCTCTTCCTCGTGGTGAAGATCGATCGACGAATGGCTGCACGGTTTGATCGTAAAACGAAAACCTAGTTTTGAACAACTTCAGAGAGGTACGGCTGTAAATTATTTCAACTATTCTATAGCACTTTAAAGCGCTACGGTTTTTGATTTCACTGTAAAAATCATATCTTTTTGCTATGTTGACGAAATTCAGTGAAACAAGAGATAGTGGACTCGTGTGGACGCCTTCTACATTCTATAAGAGACCGGATATTTTTCTGAGCCTTCTGCTATTTTTGGTGGAGTGGAACCAAATGTGAGATTTCTGAATTATAAACGATATGGAAAATGACGATGTGTAAAATATATAGTCGATGTATGAGTTATATAAGCATTGTACACCTCATGTATAAGCGTTGTATAAGTTATACATTCGATGTATAAGTTATATATGTATTGTAAAAATTATATATATGTTGAAATAGAGGTGATATACTTATATATATATACCCCTCGTCCACAAACCATAGACGATATTTATTGATTGTGATTGGTGTATAGCGAATGGTTGATTAGAATTGTTTGTGGTTGAAATTGATTGATAGTGGTTGAAAAATACCCGTTTGTGGTTGAGAATTATTTGGTTGAAACCACATAGGATTAGTTTGTGGAAAAGAAAAATAATAATAATAAACATGCCGCTTGCATGCGAACTAGATGCATGAAATCCCCATTGTCAAAAGCTGCGAGGCTTTAAGGTAGAGCGAGGAGCCGTACTAGGGACGACCCCGGTTTTCTGCCGAAATTTTCAAAAATATTCGTGTATTAGAATTATTTTCATGTGTTGAAACTATATTCGTTTGTTGAATAGAAATTCATGTGTTGAATAGAAATTCATGTGTTGAACGACATTCATGTTTTGAAATAAATTGTTTTATAATAAAAATCATATTTTATCAACTACATGAACTATATAAAATAGTCATGTTTTGAAATAATTTGTTTTACAACAAAAATCACATTTTTATTATAAACATGAATTTACAAAAATAGTGAAGTGTTGAAATAAATGTATGTTGGATAAAAATATCATTTTTATCAAATGTATGAAAAGAATATGGTTTTGAAATCGAAGAATAGATTATATTTATATATATATATATAATCAAAATAAATCGAATAACGAAGTTGTAGTTCGTGTTTGAAACCGTGATTCCAAACGATTAGTGCAGGAGATCCGACCATCGGATTTTCCCGAAACCGAAACCGTTGGGTTCGCTTTGGAAATATCTTTCCAACGACACCCACTTTGTGAAGATCCAACGGTTGGATTTTCTGGAATGTTTAATTCAAGTCTAAAGAAAAACAGCGCCAGAATCGATTATATATATATGTAGTTAAATTAAATCGAATAACGACGCTGTAGTTCGTATTTTGAAATCGAAACTTCAAACGAGTGTACCGGGAGATCCGACCGTCGGATTTCCCAAAACTGAAACCATTGGATTCGTTTTGAAAAGATCTTTCTAATGATATAAAATTTGTGAAGATCCAACAGTTAGATTTTCCGATATGTGTAAATCAAATATGAAGAAAAACAGCGCCACGGCTGCGTTATGGCCTGAAGCGTCGTTTGAATAAAATTGGCTATTTTAAAATAAATAAAAATAGCGATAAATCGTTATAAAATATTATAAACGATTGGAATGGAAATAATTCGAATTTACCCGGTTTATTGGATATTTGATGGTTGAATGTGAAATTTATAAACTAACTGAAGGTTAGCTAAGTCAGATGGTTTTCTGGGTTTTGATCTGATGTTTGTTTCGGCCTTCGGGGTTAATACTTGGGAAATCGTTCTCTTACTAATTTACAGTTTGTGAATGATGAATTGGAATGAGGCGTATGTTGTGTTTGTGTAGAACTTGTTTATTATATATGCGAGTTGCTCAGAAAGACCGGGTCTATCCCATTCTGAATAACTGAATCGACGATAAGAAATCGATGATGAAGACGGTGGTTGAAGACCGGAGATCTTCACCTCGGTTGGATGATAACTGATGTCTTGATTGGGAGGCATCCCGAAGTATAGAAAATAAGTGGTGATCGTCCAGACGTGCTTGGAGATCGATGGGTATGCGAGGTATATAGTGCCTCCGGTTTCGTTCAGACCCAGAACGGACTTGTAAATGGACTGTGTGTCTGACATTGGAATTCATTCTGTGTGATTGATAGCCATCAGTTACATGTTGTGAATTGTCTGTGTGGCATGCTAAGATGCAGTGATCAAGGCTTCTGTTGAAAAGCAAGTCTTGTGGTTGATGATCAAAGCACCACCTGCGTGGCAACTTTGTGTATAACGTGAATTCGCGAGCCTCACACCCCGGTATGAGCCAGAAACGGGAGAGGACCTCAGGGAGGACATGCGTTTCTTTCTAGCTAGAGGTGGTGTCAGTGCTTAAACTGGCTGACATTTATATTATTTTCACATGTGTGGTTGTTGCTGTTGCGAGGAGCCTCGGATATATCGGTGACTATGTGAAGCCGATGGAGTCATTCGTTGGCTCATTTACGCCCCCAAAGGGTGGGGAAACACAGTGTTCAGGCATAGTAATCCACACAGGTGAACCGACCCCGACGATCCAAGACTTGCCTGCGCGCTAGCCTGAGTGGCGGGCTAGAGCGTCTCGAAATCGGTGAGGATGATCCCTTGCCTCTGTTCATGACGGAAATTCAATTTCCAAATACGTGACTTTGCGGTTTTGATTGTAAACCTATATTTGGCGACATAGTGGCATGGGACGCTCATGTCGTCTATGATTGATATTTATGATTGTATATAAAATTAGAAACTAACTGGAAACGAGCTAAGATGTGTGGTTTCCTGGGTATTGGTCTGATGTTGGTTTCGGCCTTCGGGGTTAATAACTAGGGAATCGTTCTCTTACTAATTTACAGTTGGAGTCTGATTAAGAATTGAACGATAAAGTTTACATTTTAAGTGATTTTACATTACACGTATTAAGCATATCTTGGTCGATATAAGGTAAAACTCTATCCTCCGGTTTGCGTTGCATGACTTGAGTCTTATATCGGCTTCATTTTTATAAAAAGCGTTGCGATGTTTAAATTATTTATTTTTTGTAAAGCACTGGCAATCCAATGGAGTAAAACCGTTCCGCGAAAGTGGCGTGGTCCTGTGATTAGCCATATCATAAAATGTGTTAAGTAGATTTCTCATACCAGTCCCATGACTGACTCGTAGTTTGTTTCACTTGCAAACTCGGGTGCCCCTTTCTCTACACGGGCAGCCTTGTGTTCAAATTTTAGTAGGCTCTTTCTGGATAGCTGGAGCTGGAGATGGATTCTATCATTTATCTCTTTTTATGCTGTTCAGCTCCTGTTGTACATATTATGTTTTCTTTTCCGCTGTAGACATTTTATGTTTAGCTGAACTGTATTTTGTACTAAGTATGATCCTATATACTGTGTAACTCTGAAGATTATGTTTATCCAGTGTATTCTATTGTACATTATCTGGTGTATTTATTTAATTCTATTCTGCTATTATCTGTTTATGTGTTATATTCCAAAGATTACCCTTGACACCGTCGTATGGGGTTTTGGGGTCGTCACAAATCACTTCCTTTTCTATATTCATTATAAAAATGAATAAAATCGATATAAATAACGTTCGCGTCAAAATGGCGCATATCTAACCAACACGGCTTTATATTCCAATAACTTCGTTATTCTATTCAACAAATGAATATTTTCTTCAACACATGAATATATATTTTTATTCAACACATGAATATACTTTTTATTCAACACATGAATATATATTTTATTCAACACATGAATATATATTTTATTTCAACACATGAATATATATTTTATTCAACACATGAATATATATTTTATTTCAACGCATGAATATATATTTTATTTCAACACAAGAATATATATATTTTATTTTCCAACTTGGAATGAGACCCAATCAATTACCATATAGTGTTAATTATATGGATTTCATACACACACGTACACTACAACAGTCAAACACAGTCAACCATCAACTAAAATGCATTCTACACTGCATAAGCATCAAATATAAATATTTAACGCTTATAACAACCTGTCAATCAATCGATCGACATACAGCTAATTATTGGGACTATTGTATGACCAATTTCATCCCAACACTCGTGTGGGGTTTTCAAACAATCAAACACAGGTTTTATTTGTGCAGTTGGGCGATGTGTAAAATTTATCGTCCCAATCAATATTAGTTAAATCAGTGTATATAAACCAATCGTCCGATTTATTTATAAATATTTATTTTATATACACGTTAAAAATTATATTTTTAAATATAAAATATTTATTCAATACACTACACATAATCATTTTTCACAACACATCAATCAAACAAACAAGCCATCCATGGTCTGTGGACGATGGGTGTCGGGCGCTGCTATGCACCGTCTGCATCCTAGTATATATTTCAACTAGAAAACAAATTAAAAGTGAGAAGTTCTCACCGAGGGTTCCACTCAGCTGTTTTACTTCTGGAATTCAGTACAGTCTAGATCTGCTTCCAACGCAGTCTTCTCCACACTGTTCATATTAAAATCACATTTTTAATATGATGTTCCATACATTAAAAATCATATTTTTAATACTCTACCAATATAAAAATCATATTTTTATTCTTTCTATAGTATAAAAATCATATTTTTATTCTTTCTATAATATAAAAAATCATATTTTTATTATTCACATCTAATAAAAATCATATTTTTATTATCATACTTATATAAAAATTATATTTTTAGCTTCCTACTTATATAAAAATTATGTTTTTAACTTCCTACTTCATGATAAAAACCCAATCTTTCGTAAATTAAAAATCAAATCTTTTTATATTTAAAAGTCAAATCTTTATTTTATATTCAAACAGATAAAAATCACTTCTTTAATTTATAGCCATAAAAAAAACAATTTGATTTATATTTAAAATTGAAAAGGAAAAATAAAGTAACGATATGCTCACTGTTTTTCTTCTGAACCAGAAAGGACCTGTCAACATTTGCAGGGTCGAACTGGAGCCACCAACGCAGTGAAAATTGTTCGGAGCGTCACCTTGAAGCGATCGGAATCCCCCACAAACGCTCCACCAGTAGCGGCACGCCATCTCCCTCGTGCGCCACCCTGAAGCGTTAAACTCGAATGGCCTGCGTCCCCGGAGGTTTGTTGCCATCGTCGCCGTGGTCTGGAGCAGTGGTGGAGTTCGATTGGCGGAGAGGGTCACGGCGTCGGGGTGGACGTTGATGGAGGGGAGGCGAAGCGGAGGGAGAGGCGTGGCGATGGAGCGGTGTCTTTGATTGATTTGGGGATGGGTTTGTTGACCGACGGATTTTAAATGGGGGCAAGTTCTGAAGGGTTGACCGTGAATTTGTTTGACCTAGGGTTATAAAACTAGGGTTATATATATAACTTATATATTAAATAATTTAAAATTCCAACGCTACTTGTTTAACACTCTGAATTCCGAATCAAACCCAACGACTGTCGCCACTAGCTAATTACCCCATTCCGAACACAATGGAATATGTCCCGCAAGCCAATTCGACTGTTACGATTAGTTTTCCTTCAAATTAAAATATAAATCTTTATATATTCAATTTGAACGTACATTTCAAATTACTATGGCCACATACGGACTCTAAAAAATCTCGGAAAATTATTTCTAGCCTCGTATGGACGATACGGTCCTGAAAAACTAATTTCATCAAATTCTGTGACCGTTTGAAAAATGGTCATTTTCCATTCGATTAAAATCAACTAAAACTGGTCAAACGCGTTTAACTTCGCCACACTCACATATTGATTTGAAAAATTACGAATTTTGAAACCTAGCAATAACTTGACATCACGGATCCAACAAAAGTGGTTTCGTCAAAAACCGAGGTCGTTTGCAAAATTTCCATTTTTGAGGGCCAGAATTCCCCAGCGACTATTCTGAATTTTCAATTGGGCATAACTTTTTATCCCCGCTATGAAATTTCAATTTTTCGGATTCATTGGAAAGATATTTTCAAATAGATTCTAAATTTTTGGTTTCGCTAAAATCCGGTTTATTTTGAATCCTGTACATTCATTTGAACTTTGAAATCG
This sequence comes from Allium sativum, assembly GCA_030737875.1. Classification (NCBI taxonomy): domain Eukaryota; kingdom Viridiplantae; phylum Streptophyta; class Magnoliopsida; order Asparagales; family Amaryllidaceae; genus Allium; species Allium sativum. Next base: position 557,237,000 of record CM060915.1, read on the forward strand.
AATTTTCAAACTACCGCCCATTTTCAATTCCTTTAAAAAATAAAAATAAATATTTATATTCTAACGTTGATTCAAATAAAAATATACATTCTAATTCTATTCAAAATAAATTTCTCGTCGTTGTTATTTAAAATAATTCATTTTAAATATTCAAAATTCAGTAAAATTGCCAAAATAAAAATTTTGAATTGGCTCAAATTTCCGGGTTATTACAATCTCCCCCACTTAAAACTTTTCGTCCCCGAAAAGGAACGAAGCCAAAAGTTGTTTAACCAATCAACTCAACTTCCTGTATTTTCATTACGGCTTAAGTTCTTCAACTTTTCAGTTTCTAAGAACTTTTCAAATTTTTCAAAAACTTGGCTAACACCCTAAATTTTCGAAAAATTTCGCCATAACCTCCCTCGCACCGGGAGCTTCGGGATGTTTCAAATAGCCTCCCATGGCCCTCACCAATCCAAAAAAGAAAAAGAAACAGCCGAGTGACTAGCCAATCGGCTCATAAAATCATCAAAAACCCAAGAAATACAATAAACATGTACCTATTTGTCGGGCAAACAATTTTACTCCTCTGCTCTAGCCTCTTTGGTATGACATGTTCAATCTAAGTACATGTATATGCATGCAAATGCAACTAATTTTCAATACAACTCGCTATTTGATCAATTTGGCTAAATGGTCCAACATTTAATTAATCGAACAATAATCAAACAACACAATCAACAATCAATTAGTTGATTAACGTTTCAAATTCATATTTTGATACATAGTTCAAAAATCAGATTTTTTACGCCACATCACAACAAATAATCCTACGTAAGTTTTGGTTCTCACACCAGTCTAATGGAAATATATAGATATCTCACTTCCGAAACTCGAACATAAACTGCTGATGCTGACATGTCAATTACCAGTATCATCAGAGTCATCTCCGGGCGACTAGATTGTGATTCTATATCAATCAAATATATTTGAGGCTTCTAATACACGTGGATTAGACGTATATTAAATTCTCTATATACTAGCTTTTCCAAATCAATTTAAAATAATATTCATTCACACTCGTTCTAGGATACTACTGATCCTATCTCCAACGAGTCATTCTCGTTGGATATTACTAATCCAGTCTCTGATGAATTCTTTCGTTTGGTTCTAATGTGTCTTGTTCTCCGAGCTCTGTAAACCAAAGCTCTGATACCAAGCTGAAACGACCCGAAATCCCCCTTACGGGAAGTCACGGATTGTATTGAGAAAATGACAAATTGGAACGCAAACAGAAGAACATTTCATTGTTAATTACAACAATTTCATCAGAATACAAGAATATACAGAGTATGAATAAATATTACACAGAAAATATCAGAGATTTAAATTACATTTAAATACATAGCAGCTGAAAAATAATACAAAGCACAACCAAAGGATATATACGGATACAGAGCTTTCCGGATATCATTCCAGCTGTAAATTAGGACCTGTGAATATAAATCTGCAAAACCAAAACTACTAGCTGCCCATGTCAAAATAAGGGCACCCAGAGTTTAGGTTAAAACAATAAACCCCAGGTTAGTCATGTGACTGGTGTGAGAACTAAAACAGTTATTAATCTTTATTTTAAAGTTAGGTAAATCAAGGGACCACGCCGTATAACACGAAACGGGTTTCCTCCCAAGAACACCAGTGCATAAAACAGCAGCGCAATGCTAAATAAAGAAAAATGAAGCTATTATGAGACTCAGTTCCCATCACACAATGCAACACAAGCCGGAGGATAGGATTTTACCTTATAATAGCCAAAGCATGCTTGATACACTAAATTTCATCTTTTATTACTTTAAGTGTATATTGTCAAAACAATTTCAATCATAAGTATCAATCATAGACGGCGTGGGTACCGTATATCATGTCGCCAATACTAGGCTCTACAATCAAAACCGCAAATGTCACGTATTGGAAGTTGGATTACCATCTGTGAACCGAGGCAAAAGATAGTCCTCCACCGAATTCGAGACTCTCTAGCATGAGCCTCAGGCAAGTACTCTGTCAAGCCTTAGGAGCCACAGGGCCGGTCTACCGATGTGGATTAAAATGCCTGAACATTGCGTTTCCCCGCCCTTTGGGGCGTAAATAAGCCAAATGACTCCATCGGCTCCACATAGTCACCGATATATTTGAGGCGCCTTGCAATCCAACAACCACACAGGTGAAAATAATATAAATGTCAGGGCTGGTAAGTCACTGACACCACCCTAGCTAGGAGGAAACGCATGTCCTCCCTGGATCCTTCTCCCGTTTCTAGTTCAAACCGGGATGTGAGGCTTGCGAATCAACGTTACACAAAGCAATGCCACACAGGCGGTGCTTTGATCATTACCCACAAGACTTTGCTTTTCAACAAAAGCCTTGATCATTTGCCACTTAGGCATGCCACACAGGCAATTCACTCCATACGATTGATATCCGTCAATATATAACCCCTGAGCTCGTACATCTCAGAGAAGGGCATTAAGCAAGAGAATAAATTCTCTGCCGCCAAACAAATATATATTTAATAGAAATTAATAACACAAAATAAAATCCAACGTCAGACACACAGTCCATTTACAAGTTCGTTCTGGGTCTGAACAAAACCAGAGGGAACCCTTGTACCTCGCATATCCATCGATCTCCAACTATGTCTGGACAATCACCAACTGATTCCCTCCTCTTGGGTGTACAGCCCAATCAAGATTATCAGTAATCACCCAAACGATGAGAATACCTCCGGTATTTGACCACCGCCTTCATCCTGGACACATCGTAGGATTAGTTATTCAGAATGGGATAAACCCGGTCTTTCTGAATAACTCGCATATGTAATAAAATAAGTGTTACACAAACACAATATACGCCTCATTCCAATCTAGAATATTCTTTTGTTCAAATATTCTTATACTTTGGGAAAGGTTCTCATTAATTTCATCAAAGATATATTCTTTAAATTTATTCTTTAATCTTCCTTTGAATATCAATTCAAATTAGTCGGGATTAGCGAACCACACCGAAGTAATCATTTATTTTATTTCTCAATCCCAACCTATTCATCCCATAAAGTAAAACTGTTCATACTTCATATCTAACACCACGGTGTTATCGGTAAATTCAATTACCATTTCACGTTCAAGTCTAATTAAAGATTTAACCATCGCCTGGAGCTAAACTGGTGATACTCCATTCTCGATCATTTCAATCTAATTAAAGATTCATTAAAACTCCACTTAGTTTTAATCTTCCCAAAAATCAATATCCTGTCTTTAACTGGGTTAAAGAACCAATGTCATTTAAAACACGGTTCACGATAAACCCAAGATCACATTCTATTCAATTCCAATTAATTACCATTTAATTGGTATACTTCATTAAATCTAAATAAAAAGATTTAATATTTTTCTCAACTGGGCTTAAGAACAGTGTTAATGAAGACACCATTCACGACAAACCCAAATTCCATTTGATATTAAATACAAGGCTCTGAATAGAAAATATATCGCCTTATATTTAATATCAAATTCTACGACCCACAAATATCGTATTGGAAATAACGATACAAATATATCTTTCAAATTTCCATAACAATATTTGTATAATCACGAAATCCAACATTGAAATATTCCAAAGACAATTTCGATTCAAATCCATTCCAATTCAATTATTGGAAATTCTGGTTATTTTCAAAACCATTTCAAATCCACTTTATTTATTGTAAAAATAAATGGGATTATAATACTCGTTCAAAACTAGTTCATTTCGACAAAAATCTGTTTTTATCTTTTCAAATATGGAATTTTTCGTCCCAGTTCTTCACACATCATTTCTTATGGTTTACACAAATTATTACTATTTTTAATAATTTTATCAAGGCCCGTACAGTCGATTTCCATCAACGGCCATCGAACTGCACTTACAGCGACCTTTTCAAAATTTGATTTGGACATAATTCCAAATCCAACCGTTATATTTCTAATTTCTAATATTCGTTAGAAAGCTCTTTTCGATACAAACTAAACGTTTCCGGTTTTAGGAGAATTCGACGGTCGGATCTCCCGTAATATCCATTCGAAGTCAATGGTCGAAATTCGCGAACTGCCGCGGCACGGCGTGTTCTGTTCAGGCCATTCTATATATAATATATATATTATATATATTTCGTCGATTTCCTTTTAAAACGTATTTTATAAATCGTTTTAAATTCGTTTTCAAAATGATTTCAACTTCATATTCAATTTCTAGTCAAAATTGAATATTCCATATCATTAATCTATAAACGATAATATTTTCAAAACGTTATATTTTGAATTCACTTCCTTTTCTATATTCATTATAAAAATGAATAAAATCGATATAAAAATCGTTCGCGTCAAAATGGCGCATATCTAACCAACATGGCTTTATATTCCAATAACTTCGTTATTCTATTCAACAAATGAATATTTTCTTCAACACATGAATATATATTTTTATTCAACACATGAATATTTATTTTATTCAAAACATGAATATTCTTTTATTCAACACATGAATTTGCTTTTTATTCAACACATGAATATACTTTTTATTCAACACATGAATATATATATTTTATTCAACACATGAATATATATTTTATTTCAACACATGAATATATATTTTATTTCAACACATGAATATATATTTTATTCAACACATGAATATATATTTTATTTCAACACATGAATATATATTTTATTTTCCAACTTGGAATGAGGCCCAATCAACTACCATATAGTGTTAATTATATGGATTTCATACACACGTACACTAGAACAATCAAACACAGTCAACCATCACCCAAAGTGCATTCTACACTGCATAAGCATCAAATATAAATATTTAACGCTTATAACAGCATGTTAATCAAATCGATCGATATACAGCTAATTATTGGGACTAGTGTATAGCCAATTTCATCCCAACACCTGTGTGAGGTTTTCAAACAATCAAACACAGGTTTTATTTGTGCAGTTGGGCGATGTGTAAAATTTATCGTCCCAATCAATATCAGTCAAATCAGTGTATATAAACAATTCATCTGATTTGTTTATAAATATTTATTTTATATACACGTTAAAAATTATATTTTTAACTATAAAATATTTATTCAATCCACTACACACAATCATTTTTCACAACACATCAATCAAACAAACAAGCAATCCATGGTCTGTGGACGACAGGTGTTGGGTGCTGCTAAGCACCGTCTGCATCATAGTATATATTTCAACCAGAAAACAAATTAAAAGTGAGGAGTTCTCACCGAGAGTTCCACTCCGCCATTTTATTTTTGAAATTCAGAACAGTCTGGATCTGCCCTTACTTCCAATGCAGTCTTCTCCACGCGGTTCATATTAAAATCACATTTGTAATATGATGTTTTATACATTAAAAATCATATTTTTGATACTCTACTAGTATAAAAATCATATTTTTATTCTTTCTATAATATAAAAATCATATTTTTATTCTTTCTATAATATAAAAATCATATCATATTTTTATTATTCACATCTAATAAAAATCATATTTTTATTATCATACTTATATAAAAATTATATTTTTAGCTTCCTACTTATATAAAAATTATATTTTTAACTTCCTACTTCATGATAAAAACACAATCTTTCATGAATTAAATATCAAATCTTTTTATATTTAAAAGTCAAATCTTTATTTTATATTCAAACAAATAAAAATCACTTCTTTAATTTATAGCCATAAAAAAACAATTTGATTTATATTTAAAAGTGAAAAGGAAAAATAAAGTAATGATATGCTCACTGTTTTTCTTCTGAACTCAAAAGGACTCGTCACCATTTGAGGGTTGAACTGGAGCCACCAACGCAGTGAAAATTATTCGGAACATCACCTTGAAGCGACCGGAATCCCACCCAAACGCTCCACCAGTAGCGGCGTGCCATCTCCCTCGTGCGCCACCCTGAAGCGTTGAACTCGAATGGCCTGCGTAGCCGGAGGTTTGTTGCCATCGTCGCCATGGTCTGGAGCAGTGGTGGAGTTCGATGATCGGAGAGGGTCTGGGCGTCCGGGTGGACGTTGATGAAGGGGAGGCGGAGCGGAGGGAGAGGCGATGGAGCGGTGTCTTCGATTGATTTGAGGAGGGGTTTCTTTACCGACGGATTTTAAATGGGGGCGGGTTCTGAAGGGTTGACCGTGAATTTGTTTGACTTCAGGTTATAAAACTAGGGTTATATATATAATTTATATATTAAATAATTTAAAATTTCAACGCTACTTGTTTAACACTCTGAATTTTGAATACAAACCCAACGACTGTCGCCCCTAGCTAATTACCCCCATTCCAAACACAATGGAATATGTCCCGCAAGCCAATTCGACTGTTACGATCAGTTTTCCTCTAAATTAAAATATAAATCTTTATATATTCAATTTAAACGTACATTTCAAATTACTGGGGCCACATACGGACTCTAAAAAATCCCAAAAAATAATTTCTAACCTCGTATTGACGATAAGGTCCTAACAAAACTAATTTTGTCAAATTCTCTGACCGTTTGAAAATTGGCCATTTTCCAGTCGATTAAAATCAACTAAAACTAGTCAAACGCGTTTAACTTCTCCAAGCTCACATATTGATTTGAAAAATTACGAATTTTGAAACCTATCAATAACTTGACATCACGGATCCAACAAAAGTGGTTTCGTCGAAAACCGAGGTCGTTTGCAAAATTTCCATTTTTATGGGCCAGAATTCCACAACGACTATTCTGAATTTTCAATTAGGCATAACTTTTTATTCCCGCTATGAAATTTCAATTTTTTGGAATCATTGGAAAGATATTTTCAAATAGATTCTAATATTTTTGGTTTTGCTAAAATCCGGTTTATTTTGAATCCTGTACATTCATTTGAACTTTGAAATCAAATTTTCGAACTATCGCCCATTTTCAATTCCTTTTAAAAATAAAAAAAATATTTATATTCTAACGTTGATTCAAATAAAAATATACATTCTAATTCTATTCAAAATAAATTTCTCGTTGATATTATTTAAAATAATTCATTTTAAATATTCAAAATTCACTAAAATTGCCAAAATAAAAATTTTAATTTGGCTCAGATTTCCAAGTTATTACATACCCCCAATTCCCATCAGACCCCAAAGAAGGACCACACAACACAGGCACAAGCACCCACAAAGAACAAATGAGTCGACGACTCCAGATTACCAAAGCTGCAACACCTACAGCGAGACACAATTGGGATTTCGATCCTCATAAGGTTCAAATCCAGAGGCAAACCATCATGGAGGATTTTTCACATTATAATGAAAACTTTAGGAGGGATGCGAGAGTCCCAGATGAAAGAGAAAGCCGAAATCCTTTTACGTAGGAGTTCAAGCAGATTTCCACGCAGCTCTTAAACAGAAAGTTCCTCCATTCCAGCCTAGCCCCGACAGTGAGAGTCCGAGATGGCTTTCACAGATTGCATCTGTTTCCACATCTCACTTGCGTATGAAGGAGTACCGGAGAATTAGAGAGTAAAAGATGATGGTACTTAGCATAAAGAAACGACGCCCATAGGGAGCCGTTAGAATGAAACCCAACCCAAAGCTTACAGGCATAAGCCTTGCAAATATCCTCGGGTTCCTAATCCTTAGACCTCCCTCCCATCTAGGATGGAAATTGCCATCCCAAGACACCCAATGATGGCCCGAAGCATCTTCCTTCCTACCCAAAAAAAACTAAACCAAAGTATGAAATGTTCAGAAAAAGAAGAAGTCGGAGTCATAGCTGCAAAAACATGAAACCCAATCGAATCTAGAATGGATTTGATGAGAATAAGCCTATCAGCTTGTGAAATGAGAGTAGAGTTCCATCTGAGGATTTAACTCTAGCTTTATCGATAAGAGGGTCGAAGATCACATTAAACTTATGACCTTGATAAATAACAATACAAAAGGTAAGGAAAAGTTAGAGACGCAACATGGAAACCAGACAAGGATTCAATCCACGAAATCCTTATTGTCTTTGCAGGAATGAACCAACTTTTAGAGGTGTTGACTAGTTGCCATAACACCTCTCATAGAGATAAAGAAAACCCAGGAGCCAACAAAATGAGCGATGGTTACCATTGGTAAAAAATAATGTCATCTACAAAGGATAAAGAAGAAATAATGGGGAAACCACTCAGAATGCCTGATCGATGAATCTGACCCGTTATTGTAAAGGGACTGGACGTCGTGGATTAAAGCCTCCGCAGCGACGACGAAATGGGTAGGGGATAGAGGATCACCTTGGCACAATCCCCTTCCATATTGGAAAAAACCATTTGTCGATCGGTTGATAAGAACGAAAAACCAACAGTTTGAAATGAGCCTCCAGACCAAGTCATTGAGAGGCTCAGGGAAGCCAAAGGCTCTGAGCATCCTTATGATGAAAAACCAAGACATACTATCATAATCCTTTGCTATGTCTAGTTTTATAACAACATTGGAAAGCCTAACCTTGCGATCGATTTTAGAGATAAGTTCTTGAGCGAGAACGACATTGTCAGTAATAAGACGACCTATGACAAACCTAGCTTGGGATGAAGAAATCACTCGATCAAGAGTAGGTGCGAGTCTAGACGTCAACACCTTGGAAATGACCTTGTTCGAAAAGTTGCATAGGCTAATCGACATGTAATCATAACATGATCTAGGGTTCTCACATTTAGGGATGAAAACAAGATTGTTGGAAGTCCACCCCTTAGGAACCAGAGCAATCGCGAAGAAAGATCAGACTACTAAACAGAAGTCAAGGTGAATGATCGGCCAGGCGCTATGGTAAAAATACCATTAAATCCATCTAGGCCACTCACATTATCCTTACTAAGAGAGAAACACAAGACTTAATCTCCTCAACAGAAGGAGGAACGAAAAGTCCATCAAACTCAGAAGGAAGAACCAATCTAGGGATAATAGACAAGTGAATGGATTAGAAAAGGACACCGATGGACACTGAAGAAGCGATTGGAAGTGAGAAACGATCGTCTCCTTGACCTCCTCATGGGAGGATGCCAAAGAATGGTTCGAGAGAAGAACTTGGTGGATAGACAAAATGTTATTCTTCTTACAAATAGATGAATGAAAAATTGGAAGAATTTGGAGTTCGATTCTCCATTGATAATCCGTTTGATCATCGCCTTTTGTCATAGAAAGTCATTCATGATGCGCAGCTCCGAAGAATAGGCGGTTTGGGTTTGAACTCATTTCGCTTTGTTAGAAGCTGATGGATTTTCATCGTAAGAGGATTCCGCTTACATGAGAACCTCTTCTGCCGAACGAACACGATAAAAAATATTCTTGAAAACTGAATGGTTCTATTTCTTAAGACAAGATTTAGGATTGTTTAAGCTTCAGCGAGAAAATAGCAATAGGTTTGCCAGAAACCGGAGTCGACCTAGAATCTTCTACAGTCTTAAAGAAAGTGTGGTGTGAACGCCACATGGACTGAAAACAGAACGACAACGGTCCCGTTACGGCGAAAAGGGAACAAATCACAAGCATACGAGCGTGGTCCAAATGGGTACAGTGGAGGTTGGATACGGAGAAAGAAAAGGGGAAGTTAATCCGCCCTTTTTAACTGAAAACACAGTCCAGCCGAGACAGAATCTAATTGGAATCTTCTTGGTTATTACACCAGGTGAAGGCCAATCCAAAAAAAGACATACATTCAAACCCGATTCGATAATGAAAGAAATATTAAAATCCTCAACCGCTAAGTGGTTAATAGAGGAACCCCCTCTCTTCTCCATTTGATACAGAATCACATTAAAAGCTCCCCCTAAAACTGAATTCAACAAGCCTAGCCCAAAAAAATATAATTGGTGTGCTCTTGTATAAGTCTAGCAATGAAACTTAATTTTGATTTAAAATTGTTGCTTGAATATTTAAGTCATGAATGCACTATGTATGAACAGTAAAGATTGTTATTTGCATCATTTAAGTTTATATTGGTCTATTTTCAATTCTTTTCTTTTTATGAAATTCTATGGTATAATACATAAGTTTTTGTCTTCATAAACTAAATGATATATTGTTTTAGTACAAGTTCCAAAAAATATAATCCTTGACTACTTCTAACTAGAAAGGATGAGATAATTTTTATGTAGGTTGGTAGGATATATAAGGTTGTAACAAATATGAATTATGAACCATAATTATATTTGTACATAAATTCAACTGGAATTCAAGTACTTCTTAAATTTGTCTAACGGTACAAGTTTGATATAAAATGTAAACGGAATATCTATTACACGGCTCTAATTATTTACCTGTTGCGTGTTAATTTTCAAACTATAGGAAAACATAATTTTATTAGTAGCGAAAAACATAAAATTTCGCTTAATTTATACCATCAATCCTAATCTAAAATGAATACAATGTAAACCTAAATTGATTCAAATACATTTCAAAACATACAATACTTTTCCTTACAAAGTTTTCCTTTAATTTACTACTTACGTCAATAAAAGTTACCTAAACAAGAACATGTCTCTGATGGTTGACATAAACTTGATCTTTAACTATTGCATCTAGCGGGAACTTAAAGTCAACAAAGAATTGTTCCAACAACTGATGCTTTTAGCTAGTGAGTGAATGTAGAATTAAGGCCATGATCGTTTGTTTGCCAAGGACGAATATCATGGAACTTGAGGCTCGAATGAATTGGCACTGAAATAGAAACTAGGGATCATGATAGATTCTTGCATGTTTGGGATTATTGTTAGGTTTAAATTAGGTGAAGACTTCGGATTTAGGATTGCAGGTGAAACTAGGGTTACGACTTTACTTGTTTCTTCCTTTGCATGAAGAGAAGGCGAGAAGGTGGTAAGGTAGAAAAGAATGGGGAAAAAAATAAATGCGTAATGAAATATTCTCAAAAGTAACCTAGGTTATTTTAAACAACGTCATTTTTATAACTCAAGCCGACATTGCAAGCATATACGAATAAAACGACGATAATTAATGCTGAGAAAAGCGCATTTTCTTATGGTGGTTGGTGAACAAGAGGGAGAAGGTGGCTCGAGCATGGTGGTGGATGGATTATAGCTCGAAACATGGTCTGAGCGATTAGAAAGTGGAGCCTTGCGAGATGTATTTACACGCATTAGGGAACAATGAGCAAGGCAAGTCGCTGATCGGGTTCAAGTAACGTAGATTGGATGAGGTGAGTACAACAGGGCACAAACAATAAGGATGTAATAGATGAAGTTGGTACCATCGATTGGTAGTGAAGATGGTAATTGCAGAATTTCGAATATTTAGCGTCGTTTCAATGAGTTTTCCCCCTTAATCACATCTATGTCTTCTTCCATCATAGTTATATGTATTTGCATATAATTATTTGATTTGGAACAAATAGCTTGGATGAATGGATGGCTCAATTTAAATTGGTGCAATGTTTAGATTGATTGCTTGTTTAGTGTGATTGACATAGGATATTAATTTGGTTGTTGTCCAGTTATTTCTGAAATTATGTCTAATTGATGAGTTTTTGGGTTTGTAGGATGCTAAAAATATAGGGGGATATTGTCTATTGTTATATTTGAGGTTTAGCAATTTGAATTGTTCATTTTGACGATTGATTAATTTTATGGTCTTATACAATTTGAGAAAGCTTATATATGTGTATATATGATAATATTATGACGTTCTACATTATGAATTATAACTAAAGTATACAATGTAAATTTCAAACATTGATTTGTAGTTCCAATTATAAATAGATTGAATTAACTGTATGTGTATATATATGTATATAAATCTATTTAAGCAAATATTACTTTTTAGTTTATAATATGGATAATCTTATTAATTTGATAACTTAATTTGATTATATGTATTTTGTCAAGTTTATACTTTTAATTAAATATTTTATTTTAGAATAATTCAATTTGGTTTGTTTAGCTATCTAAAATATTCCACAATTACACGGAATAAATTATTTGAGAATTCCATTTTATTATATTATGAATTAATTTTTAACAATAGCTGGCATGTTATTGTCTTTATTTATTACATAATATACTTTAGTTGATTTATACAAACTTGTGATGAATGTTTATGTTTATTCAAATAGTTGAATTATTATTTTATTTTGTCCTATTTGTGAATTATACTGGAATTTCATGTTTTCTTAAACATTATTTTAATTCAATATCTATTTGTATAATTTTTAATTTTTCAATTCTTGTGTGAATTCCAATATTATGAATGATTCACTATTGATTTAATCTGATTGATGATTTGAATATTATACACTGGTAATATCTTTGATATGACTTATAACATTTATATTCTATGTAATGAGAAATTTGAATAAATGGTTTGGTGAACCCATCTGGTATGGGACTTTCGGTATCACTATCTTGGATATTCATTGGACTTGTTGTATAGAGTATTAAAGGGTAAGTCTGACATGCGAGCACTAATAAATAGACTAGTAAACATGGTGGTAAGGGACACCGATGAGACACTTATATGGGTATCTTTTGCTCATGTATAACACTTAAAATGAGGATTATTGATGTGGTATTCACTGGAGTGAATACATATATATGTGGTAGTCATTTACTGAACTATGATTGTATTTAGTGATGCATCGGCTGTATATTACACACAGCACATTGGTATAGATATTTTGTAATAGATCGTTATTTGCATAGTTTATGCGTTGCGGTGCACCTGTTATTATATTATGTACATGTGTGTTAGTTAATAGCACCGTACTGTCTCTGACCAACTTTCTTTATTTTGCAGGAGTGAGCTAGAATGGCCAGTATCCACCCTAGTGGCCTGATCGCGGAGTCGCACCCCAGATACGGGATACATTAGTAGTTTATTATCGTTATTGGTATATGTAGTGCCCTTAGTGTCACCTAGGCCAACAGTCAGTTATCACAGGGGCAGAAGTAGGTATCATGACCGTAGGTGTTATGTGTTGACGTACAAATGGTGGACCAATGTCATGATACTAGTGAGTGGGAGGTAGTGGTAATCGATGACTGCAGGAGAGTGTGCGTGGAGTCTCCTAGGGAAGACGCATTCATTGGTCTCCTGGAGCAAATGCGTTCATTAGTCTCCCTTTCTAGGTCTGGTTCAGTGCATAATCAGTACAAAGGATCCTAAATATGATCCATCCAGGTTTTCCTTCTTTGGGCATCTCTCCATATATTATCGTTTTTTATGTTGTATTGTGATGTTTCGGCATATTGCCAGGTACTCTTTAAATATGGTTTGAGATACTTAGAGTTCCTGTTGCTTCTTGTATGCTCCACTGAAATTCGTTGCCTTTTCTATGATTTTATCTGGTGACATTTGTTGATGTATGTGGAGGATATTATATTTACAGTGATTGGAGGATATTCGGGTTTTTATTTATTTAGTGACCATTTACACATTGTGTAATCCATCGATGAATTTTGAGGTTGATTATGAATTGGATTTATATGGCCGGTTTTTGTATTAATTTTATAGGATCTATTTTGATGGATTTTTAAATGGTGATTTCTGGATTAAACTATAATGTGATATCTTCCTGTTATTATTATTTAGAGAACCCAAACATTTTATGTTAACTATAATTGATTTAGACATAGGCTAATATGTTTATTATTTAAATAATACTTGGGTCAGACCGATACATTTTAGGTATAGGGAGATTGAGACCGACTTATAATTCACTAAGCTTAAAGGAGAATAGTTACTTAGTAAATTATTTACTCACCATGTTGTATGGATTGATGTGAAATAAGTTAAAGCATGTATAAAATGTTATATTATATATTATATTTTATCGCTGTGATTGACTTTGTGATCTCTATACTTTTGTATATTTTGTATTGTTCTGTCCTGGAGGCACATATGTTATTGTTTTGTATGGACACTGCATATGTAAGAGTAAGCTGTATCTCAAATATTTTAATACATAATAGTGTAAGTCCAAGAGAATACATACGTATATTCCCTTATTGCCTCATCCTCTGCATTATCTGACAGTATTACTTTGCAATACTCTTGGATAATATGGGTATAAAGGTAGGGTCCTTACAGTTTGGTATCAGAGTAGGTCTAGAATAGTACTATATATATATATATATATATATATATATATATATATATATACACACACACACATATATAAGAGACACGAGTCTAGACTGTTAATTTCAGTTGCAGCAATGAATGAATAGAAGTTATGCATTGGATCAACGATAGCCAATGTTTATATAGAATTTGAAATACAGTAATCACAGCAGAAGCAATATAGATATAATAACAGTGGAAAATATAAAAGAAATAAAGTAAAAGTAAATGACACCTAAGATTTTTATACTGGTTTGAAGCACTGTCTTACGTCCAGTCCCAGACTCCTTCTGGAATTTACACTAATAAAAAACCCTCACTTAACCTGGGGGAATACGTATTACAACACCTGAGAGCCAAAACAAGACCTAAGCAGCATAAAAGAATTTCGCCTCGGCAACCGAAGAAGAATTTCATATGCCTAAGCAGCAGAATAGGATTTTCACTAATACAAAGAAATTTTGATTATTTGTGTTCTAAATAACACAAATATATCACTTTATTGGACACCCTTTCTATAATCTTCTCCTCAAATGTGTGTGTGTCTATATTTATATATATATATGTGTGTGTGTGTGTGTGTGTGTGCGCGCGTGCACGCGCGTGAAGTTAAGAAAGGAAAATATCGCGTAGAGTTCGAATTCAAGCAATAGAAAGTCTGAGAATGCTTTAAAAGTATATAGAGTAATCATAATATATTTAGAAAGATTACATTATATTCCATGATTTGGATAATGAATTAAACATGTATATACAGTAGTTAAATATTTACACCCATTTATGAAGAGACTCAATCAAATGGAAGCATCCATATCTCTTTGAAGAGATAATCATAAATCTTCATGAAAGGAGACGAATTTTCAAAAAATATGCCTGTTAGAGCAAATTCAGTTGAATCAATTTTAATTCAGTTGACTAAATTTAAAATTAAGTCAACTCAATTTTAATTCAGTTTACTAAACCAATTTAGTTGAATTTCATAAGCTCGTGCATATGTGCATGCTATGCATTCAACGCAAGGTCAGTCGACTGACTGATACAATCTAGTTGACTGAACTATATTTAAATGCACAATACACAAATGTAAAAAGATTTTTAAATATAAAAACATGTTTGTGCTATGATATAAACAACTTAAGGATAGATTTTAACAATAATATATATAATTAAGACCCAAAACTCGAAGAATATGGAATTATGCACCCGTATGAAGTCTCGTCTTCATCATAGTTTAAATCAATTTGTGTGAATCTCTTTTTGTCGCTTGAATCATCGTCGAATCTCCTTATTAAAAGATATGATCCTTATCATGAATCATAATCATGGTTCAACATTCTCGCCTTTTTTAATTGATGACAACATGTAAATGAAGATACAATATACGACGATATACTATATAAATTTCATATTTACTCCTCCGGAGCATATGGCGACATATTTTTTTCTTATGAAATGGTTAGTATACAAAAATTCCTCCTCTTTTGTCATCGACAAAAAGGAATTTATTGATTCATAGAATAATAGGACATAACCATATAGTAGATCACAAAGCATATCACAAACTTTTAGTTAACTACTGACTTTTTAAATAAATAATATATATTACTCCCCTTAATATTTGTTTCATCTAAATTTATATACTCCCCCTCTCAATATGCACAATATTCTCCGTCTTTGTCATAAAAAGGGTGAAAATAATCACTGACTTTGGGTCATATAATAATTTAGGCTGTTTTATAAAAATATTTTATTTATAAAAAATATGAACACCAAAATGAATAAAATAATGAATTAGATATATCGAATTTATTGCAGTTCCATTAACCGTATATGCCCATTTTCCATTGTATGTAAGGAACATTTGCTGTGTCAAATTCATGTCATCTTTTAATCTTTTTGGGTACTTGCGAAAAAGGAAAAAAAATGGTACCCACTTTCTTCGCTAGGGTCCAAGGGTTAGATAGAAGGTAACCATACCCAAAGGGGTTTGATGGAACCTTTAAAAATTAATTTTTCATTATAAACAATTGAATAAAAATAATTATTGACATATTTCTCTCTATTTTTCCTATTAACAGTAACCCAAATGTACTTAACTAATTTCTACTCATATTTCTTGTTGATAATTTGTACTTCTATAAATATTATAAACATTATGGCTCATAGAAGTACTTGACTTTCTATAAAATTTGGATCTAGAATTTACTCGAAATTTAGTACTTGTACTAATACTTTTATTATACATGAAGGCGTATTTAGTACTATTTTACGATCAATTTTAATATATCATAAACAACTTTTGTTGTTTAAAGGTCTAGAACAAGTTAAAATCGTGTTTAAATCGTTTTGACTGGTGTTAAATTTTGTAACGTTTTTTTTGCATTTTTCAAATTTTGTTTTAAAGTGGCAATTGTCATTTTCAAAAAAATATTAGGTAGTGTTTGGTTTACCATTTTAAGTTTTGGGTTTTCGTCCATACAAAAATGTGCACAACGCATGTAAATCATGGAAAACAACAATTTTAGAAAACAAAGTTAACACACAAAATAAAAACAACTTTTATCCATTTTTCATGTTTTGAGAAATGAGAGAAATATGGAGACCAAATCCTCATTTCATGATTGCTACATCCCCTCCGCTGTCCCCTCATCTTGCTTTCATTCTACCATTCCTCCTTCTACACCTTTAAAGTTTTGTAATTAATTTTGAAAACTAAAAACCCAGTACTCATTTTTAACCAAACGCACCCTTATTTTTCAAAATATCAGTTTCCTTATTTAATTCAGAATTTGTAACGACCCGCATTCTACGCATCGCAGGATCGTAGAATATTAATTTCTTTAACATACGAACTTGTATGGTCATGTAACTTTGGGAGACGACTACTGGGGTCATTTCCCATATTCATGATTTTTCCCCTTTTTTTTGACTATTTTACCCCTAGCTGATCTTGTTTTGACCATAACTTTTGACTGGAAATGAATTTTGACCTGAAACCACTTTCGTTAGCTCCAGATGATGGTTTACAATTCCGCAGAGTGGTCACATAACCCAAACGGGCTCACCGTTTGGGAGATATGGCTGAAACAAGTTTCTGATGGTGAAAAACAGCTTAATTGGGCTTAACCGAGTGATTAACAGCTAGGCCCAAAGGGAAATTTCGGGATTAGGAGTTTAAAAGGGCTGTTAGGGTTTAGACAATACCTTTTTCTCATTTTCCAGCTGTCACTATTCATTCCTCTTAACCTAGCCATGGCCTCCACTCTCTAGATCTCTTCAAAACACCCCTAAACCACTTTCTAATCAAGGATTAAGCTTAGCAACATCAAATCAAGGCGGATTAGCACAAGAATCGAGGTAGAGCAGCTGTGTTGCATTGGTATTCGCGTCCAAACAGTAGAGTTTCAGTTCTAAAGGTTTTATTTGTGGCTAAGGTGAGTGATATGCATAGTTCCTCACTAACTATGGTTGATTAAGGGTAATTAGTGTTGATTAGCGAATTTATACACTAATAAATTCTGGAAAAATATTTATAAATTCTTAAATGATGTTTTAGGCCTCTGTTAGAAACTTGGGCTAATTTGGTAAAGTTTTGTTATTCCTATCATTAGTTTTGCTTAAGCACGCTTAAGGGAAAATATGGGGTTTTGGCTATGTTTGATCTATTTTAACCTATCAAGTTATTGTTTTGATGTTTGTGGTTGATGTTATATGTTCCTATGGATGTTTTGTATGAATTGTGATTGTTTAGAACGGTTAGATTTGTCGAAAACGCCGTCGAATGGCGTAAACATTCGCTGGAAAAAAAAAGTGCAGGAATTTGGCCGATCCGGATCGGATCGGAGGAAGGAGCCGAACCGAACCGCCCCTCCAAACTGTTGTATCCACGAGACGATCTGGACCCGAACCCACGACCCGATCTGCCTCTCGTGTGCCACTCCGACCCGAACCGATGCACCGCCCAACCCGACACGGAGTGCTTGGGAAGAAGGACCGAACCAGAGGAGTTTTCCACGAAGCCAGGAGGTGTGGACCCCAATCCAAACCGCTGGAGGAAGGTCACCGCGATACGAACCGCTGGAGGAAGGTCACTACGATCCGAACCGATCTGGAAGGGTGCTACGAACCGATACGAACCCGAGCCTAGGTGATGATCACGAACTGAATGAAGACCGATCCGGAGATGGTGACCAAAACCCGAGATGCAAAGGTAGTCCAAATAAGTAGTTTTGACTCAGGATCCAGATCGGAACCAATGAGTGAACTTCATGATTGGGTTTTGCTATGGGACGTGAGCAAAGGGGCTGTCGATGTCTGTAACTTTGGATCACTATGTGTAGGAGTACGTGAATGGATTCAGGGCCACAGTGGCTTAGGTACGACTAAAGAGTTATAGACCAATGAAGTGGGGTCATTTGTAAAGGCTTGGTCATGACTCCATGTGGTAAGCTTGGTAGTAGCAGCAGTTGTACAAGTTGAACTCCATCACCACTTCGATGGGTCTAGTGATGGAAGCGGTAGATATCGTATGCTTTACGCACTGAGTGAGAGAAGTGAGGATGGTTGCTATGTTTGATTTGTTTGCCATCATTATGACATGCACACACACACCCCCGTTATCTTTACACCATTTATTCAGTGGCACCTTAGAGTATTGTACGGTATGTAGTGCTAACACTTTGGTTGCAGGTCTAGGTTCAGGTATGGTTTAGTATACCTGTTATTGTTCTGTTTGCTGCTTATCGCTCATACCAGACTTTTTGTCTGACCCAGAGTTTTATGTCTCTTCTTATTACTCTGGGTGCTCTCACGAGTAGATTAGAGACATGTTAGGTGATATGCACGAGTAACTGTGCCGGAGACGAGCAGGAGGCTTCCACGTATGATATATAGATATTCTCCCCGTGTTGCTGCGGTCACTGCTTTGGGCATTAGTGGTGTACCTTTCTTTCTTTTGTTTAGAGACAGTAATTTGGAAAGTTGTAATAAGTTGTATTTGGATTTCCGCTGCTCTGATGATGATGTTGATGTTAGTTTTAGTTATCATCTTATGCACTGTCTCACCTGTTTTATGTCAAGTATATTATTATTATATTTTGTTCCATGCACTGTGAGACATTCTATAGGTTTTTGATTAGTTCATTCTCTTCTTTCCTTTCTTTGGCGACCGTTCCGTGCTAGTCGGTCATGTGTACAACGCGCTTTCGGAGGAAATGTCGGCTGGTGCGGGGAGGGCCGTCACACTTGGTATCAGAGCTCTAGGTTGCGTAATTAACCTAGGGAAAGACACCAGGGAGAGAGAATACGTATATGAGAGCGCGTATTTGTGATAATTTTGGTTTTTAAAAAAGCTATATATATATTATTAGTAATCGCACTGCACTGGCACCACTATAAAGATGGTTAATCGATTTCTCTATGCAGATTAAACGATGAGCCGATATGCAAGGGGTACCGGTAGAGGAGCCAATAATGGGAATGTTGCTGATATGAGGACAATGTTTACTGACCTCATAAGAGAGATACTTGGAGATGTTCAGAGGGCAGCTCCCAATGCTGGTAATGGAGGTGGTCCAATAGTGCAGGCGCCTAGAGCCGATTTTGCCAAGCTGAATAAGGATTATACTAGTCTTGGTGGGAAGCCGTTCCACGGAACGGAGTCGGCTATGGATGTTCAGGATTGGTTGGATAGCTACGAGCGTATCTTCGAAGACTTGGGTATCGAGGAAGCAATGAAGAGAAGGCTAACATCTCATCAGCTGCAAGGACGGGCAATGAATTGGTGGAATGCTATAAAGGCAGCTGCTCCCGAGGATCAAATTACTTGGGATTAGTTTAAGGCTCGCTTTAGCGATAAGTTCATTTCAGCTTCTCAGAAGTCAGTGTTGTTTAAGAAATTCTTGGAACTCAAGCAAAATGGTAGAGCTATCTTGGAGTATATTGTCGAATTCGACACTTTGTCGAAATATGGGTTATCTCTTATTGATACTTCCGAGAAGAAGAACGAGAAGTTTATAAAGGGTTTGGATGGATACTTGGGGGAAAGGCTTATTAACCACATCGATGAGACGTTTGAGTCGATTATGGGGAAAGCATTGAGGTAAGAGAGTCTTTACCCTAAGTCGAAGACTGAGGTTACATCTGCAGAGGAGCCAAAGCCGCAAGCAAGCGGTGGAGGCAAGAATGGTGCTCAGAATAAGAGAAAGCAAAATCGGACCAAGGATGGCCAGAAGAAAAAGAATAAGCAAGATGTTGAGTGCTTCAGTTTTGGCAAGAAGGGCCACTATGCCAAAGAGTGTCGGGCCAAGCCAGCGGATATGAAGTGCTTTAACTGCGGCCGAGGGGGACATCACAAGGACAAGTGTCTGCAACCCCCTAAAGAAAACCAGATTGTGAAAGCATATGCTATCAAGGCTGTTCCTTCTTCATCGAATGCCCCAGCTGCGACGGAGAAGGGAAAGAATGTCGTTATCCAAGGTATGCTTTCTTTTTATGATGTTCCTATTAGAGTTTTGTTTGATACCGGAGCTTCCAGTTCCTTCATATCTAGTGACCTGGTAGATAGGTTGGGATTGGAGCCCGAGATTGTTGATAGACCTTTAGTAGTGACGAACCTGATTGGTGGTTCAACTAACCTTAGCATGATTTGTCGTAATGTGATCTTATCAAGTCATGGACGCATGTTTGTTTGTTATTGCTTTGTTTTGGGCTTTACTGGGTTTGGCATTATTTTGGGATTCGATTGGCTCCAAAGGTACGGGGTGGTGGTAGACTATGAGGGCTTTTTGGTGACAACTAGAGCGGATGACGGGCGGAGGGTAGTGTTTGGTGGTATACCTAGTGATGGGGTAATAGCTAGTTTTCTAAATTCCCTCGACACCCCGCATAGTAAGTTGCCAGGTTTGCCCGTGGTTGGTCAGTATCCGGACGTTTCGAAGAAGTGACCAGGCTTCCACCACATCGAGAGATTGAGTTCCGTATTGATTTAGTGAAAGATGCCAGACCTATAGTGATGCCACTTCGTCGTATGGCACCAAGGGAGCAGCGAGAGCTCGGGGTGCAAGTCAGCGATCTTTTGAAGAAGGGATTTATCAGAAGGAGTGTTTCTGAATGGGGAGCACCAGTTGTGTTTGCAACCAAGGCGGATGGTTCCCTTCATTTGTGTGTAGACTACCGCGAGTTGAATAAAGTGACGAGGAAGAACAAGTATCCTCTACCACGGATAAACGATTTGTTTGATCAGTTGAGTGGCGCGAGAGTATTCTCTCAGTTGGATCTCGTGATAGGTTTTCATCAGCTTAGAGTGGAAGTTAAGAGTATAGCTAAAACGGCATTTCGGAAGCCGTTTTAGCTTTTTTTAGTGGTTGGTCATGCCATTCGAGCTGACCAATGCCCCAACACGTTTTTTGGATCTTATGAATAGGGTATTCAGAGATCAGTTGAATAAGTTTGTCCTTATATTCGCGGATGATATTTTGGTCTACTCGAGGACAGAGGAAGAACACAAGGAACATTTGAGGATAGTGATGGAGGTGTTGAGAAAACACCAATTGAAAGCAAAGTTTTCTAAGTGCCACTTCTGGAGGAGGGAAGTGAGATTCTAGGGCCATGTTGTTTCAGAGAATGGTATTGCCATAGATCCTGCGAAGGTGGCTACGGTACAAGATTGGTCTACGCTCAAGAATGCAACGGACATAAGAAGTTTCTTGGGGTTAGCTGGAAGTTATCGTAAGTTTATCTAAGACCTCTCCAAGATAGCATCACCGTTGACTCAATTAACCAAGAAGAATTAAGCTTTCGTCTGGGACAAAAGGTGCAAGAATGCATTCAAGAGCATAAAGGAAAGGTTGACATGTGCACCAGTGTTAGTCATTCCTAAGGGGAATGAAGAAATGACAGTATATACGGATGCATGTGGTACCGGAATAGGTGCTGTATTGATGCAAGGAGGTAGGGTTGTAGCTTATGCAAGTCGACAATTGAAACCGCACGAGAAAAGATACCCTACCCATGATTTGGAATTGGCTGCGATCGTGTTCGCACTGACGATGTGGAGACATTATCTCTTGGGAGAAAGATTTGAGCTGTTTACCGATCATAAATCGTTAAAGTATCTTTTCTCTCAAAAGGATCTAAATCTCCAACAACAAAGATGGTTAGAATTCTTGGCTTCCTATGATTTCGACATCGCATGTACACCAGGAAAGGGCAATGCGGTGGCAGATGCATTGAGTAGAAGACATGCCAGTTTAGGGGCTATGTTTCTAGACTGGAAGCAACTAGAGTACATAGCTGGGTATGATTTCAGACCAAAGTGCGAATTAGATCCAGAAATGTTAGCAAGTTTGACGATCAGACCCACTTTGATTGAGCGGATTGGTTCCAGTCAGAGGAACGATCCTAACCTATTGGAAATCATCTCAAAGTTAGAGATGGGAATCGACGAAGAGATGAACAAGTATGAGCTTGATCGAGATGGATGGCTTAGAAAGAATGGAAGACTAGTTGTACCCAATATCAATGGATTGAGAGATGAAGTGCTTAGAGAATGTCATCACTCAAAACTGACTATACACCCCGATGGTAACAAGATGTACCGAGACATGAAGCGGACCTACTACTGGGAAGGGACGAAAAGAGACATTGGGAAGTTTATATCCAAATGCATGAATTGCCAGCTAGTTAAAGCTGAGCAAAAGAAGCCTAGTGGTTTGTTGCAAACATTAGAGATTCCAGAATGGAAATGGGAACAAGTGTCAATGGATTTCATTGATGGGTTACCAAGGACTATATCGGGCCATGATAGCATTTGGGTGATTGTGGACCGATTGACCAAAAGTGCAAGATTTATACCCGTTAAGTAGAATAGAATGCTAAGTTAGCTGAACTATATGTAAAGTGGGTAGTGAGATTTCATGGAATACCCAAAGGCATTGTGAGTGACCGAGATCCGTTGTTCACTAGTGTATTTTGGAAGAGCTTACAAGAGGCTTTAGGATTAGAATTACATCTCAGTACCGCGTATCATCCTCAAACCGACGGTCAAACAGAGTGGGTGAATCGTATATTAGAAGACCTCTTAAGAGCCTGTGTATTGGATTTTGGTGGATCATGGGATGACCATTTGTATCTAGTAGAGTTTGCATATAATAATAGTTATCAATCCAATATCGGTATGGCTCCGTTTGAAGCTTTGTACGGAAGACTGTGCAACTCGCTGTCATGTTGGGTAGATACTGGTGAGAAGTTTGTACTTAGACCTGATGTGATAAGAGAAACTTCAGCTAAGATTAAGATTATCGAATATCGAATAAAAGCTGCCCAAGATAGGAAGAAGGGTTATGCTGATAGGAGGAGAAGAGAATTAAAGTTCTCCATTGGCGACTTGGTGTTTGTCAAGATTTCTCCGTTGAAGAGCGTGATACGATTTGGCAGGAGAGGCAAGTTAGCACCAAGATTTGTTGGTCCATTCCCAGTTCTCGAACAAATTGGGAATTTGGCATATAAAGTTGAATTAGCGGAGAAGATGGCAGGAGTTCACAACGTGTTTCATGTTTCCCAGTTAAGGAAGTTTGTGCACGACCCAGATGTGACTATTTCACCTGATCAGTTGGATGACATCGAAGTTGAACCCGAGGCGGTTGGGAACCGCAGACCTATGCGTATTGTTGGGAACGATACGAAGCAACTTCGAAGGAAAGCATTGAATCTAGTCAAAGTTCAGTGGGGCGAGAATGAAAATGACTGTACTTGGGAGACAGAGGAGAACATTAGGAAGACGTATCTAGAACGCTTCACCGGGTAAGATTATAATTTCAATTTTGTCTTTCCGCATGCTAGGATAGGTGTGTTTTGTTTGTTTAGCATGATTGATTGTTGTATATGGCTGATAGGCAGGCCGGATCCTTTGTGTGTTTTGGGTCAAGGAATTTTGGGGACGAAATTTCTTAAGGGGAGAAGAGTGTAACGACCCGCATTCTACGCATCGCAGGATCGTAGAATATTTATTTCTTTCATATACGAAGTCGTATGGTCATGTAACTTTGGGAGACGACTATTAGGGTCATTTCCCATGTTCATGATTTTTCCTGATTTTTTTGACCTTTTTGCCCCTAGCTGATCTTGTTTTGACCATAACTTTTGAGTGGAAAGGAATTTTGACCTGAAACCACTTCTATTGGCTCCGGATGATGGTTTACAATTCCGCAGAGTGATCACATTAGCCAAGCGGACTCACCGTTTGGGAGATATGGCTGAAACAAGTTTCAAATGGTGAAAAACAGCTTAATTGGGCTTAACCGGGTGATTAACAGCTAGGCCCAAAGGGGAATTTCGGGATTAGGAGTTTAAAGGGGCTGCTAGGGTTTGGAGAATACCTTTTTCTCATTTTCCAGCCATCACTATTCATTCCTCTTAACCTAGCCATGGCCTCCACTCTCTAGATCTCTTCAAAACACCCCTAAACCACTTTCTAATCAAGGATTAAGCTTAGCAACATCAAATCAAGGCGGTTAGCACAAGAATCGAGGTAGAGCTGCTGTGTTGCATTGGTATTCACGCCCAAATAGTAGAGTTTCAGTTCTAAAGGTTTTATTTATGGCTAAGGTGAGTGATTTGCATAGTTCCTCACTAATTATGGTTGATTAAGGGTAATTAGTGTTGATTAGCGAATTTATACACTAATAAATTCTAGAAAAATATTTATAAATTCTTAAATGATGTTTTAGGCCTCTGTTAGAAACTTGGGCTGATTTGGTTAAGTTTTGTTAATCCTATCATTAGTTTTGCTTAAGCACGCTTAAGGGAAAATATGGGGTTTTGGGTATGTTTAATCTATTTTAACCTATCAAGTTATTGTTTTGATGTTTGTGGTTGATGTTATATGTTCCTATGATTGTTTGGTATGAATTGTGATTGTTTAGAATAGTTAGATTGGTCGAAAACGCCGTCGAATGGCGTAAACAGTCGCTGGAAAAAAAGTGCAGGAATTTGGCCGATCCGGATCGGATCGGAGGAAAGAGCCTGAACCGAACTGCCCCTCCAAGCTGTTGTATCCACGAGACGATCTAGACCCGAACCCACAACCCGATCCGCCTCTCGTGTGCCACTCCGACTCGAACCAATGCACCATGGAAAAGCCTGAGGCCCGACTTGACCTAGAGTGCTTGGGAAGAAGGACCGAACCAGAGTAGTTTTCCACGAAGCCAGGAGGTGTGGACCCCGATCCAAACCGCTGGAGGAAGGTCACCCCGATCTGAAACGTTGGAGGAAGGTCACTACGATCCGAACCGATCTGGAGAGGGTGCTATGAATCGATATGAACCCGAGCCTAGATGTTGATCACGAACTGAATGAAACTGATCCGGAGATGGTGACCAAAACCTGAGATGCAACGGTAGTCCAAATAAGTAGTTTTGACTCAGGATCCAGATGGGAACCAATGAGCGAACTTCATAATTAGGCTTTGCTGCGGGACGTGTGCAAAGGGGCTGTCGATGTCTGTAATTTTGGATCTCTATGTGTAGGGAGTACTTGAATGGATTCAGGGCCACAGTAGCCTAGGTACGACTAAAGAGCTATAGACCAATGAAGTGGGGTCATTTGTAAAGGTTTGGTCATGACTCCATGTGGTAAGCTTGGTAGTAGAAGTAGTTGTACAAGTTGAACTTCGTCACTACCTCGATGGGTCTAGTGATCGAAGCGGTAGATATCTTATGCTTTACGTACTGAGTGAGAGATGTGAGGATGGTTGCTATGTTTGATTTGTTTGCCATCATTATGACATGCACACCCCCACCCCCATTATCTTTACACCATTTATCCAGTGGCACCTTAGAGTATTGTACGATATGTCGTGCTAAATCTTTGGTTGCAGGTCAAGGTTCAGGTATGGTTTAGTATACATGTTATTGTTCTATTTGCTGCTTATCGCTCATACCAGACTTTTTGTCTGACCCAGAGTTTTATGTCTCTTCTTACTACTCTGGGTGCTCTCACGTGCAGACTAGAGACAAGTTAGGTGGTATGCACGAGTAGTTGTACCGGAGACGAGCAGGAGGCTTCCACGTATGATATATAGATATTCTCCCCGTGTTGCTGCGGTCACTACATTGGGCATTAGTGGTGTACCTTTCTTTCTTTTGTTTAGAGACAGTAATTTGGAAAGTTGTAATAAGTTGTATTTGGATTTCCACTGCTCTGATGATGATGTTGATGTTGGTTTTAGTTATCAGCTTATGCACTGTCTCACATGTTTTATGTCAAGTATATTACTATTATATTTTGTTCCATGCGCTGTGAGACATTCTACAGGTTTTTGATTAGTTCATTCTCTTCTTTCCTTTCTTTGGCGACCGTTCCGTGCTAATCAAGCATGTGTACAGCGCACTTTCGGAGGAAATGTCGGCTGGTGCGGGGCGGGCCGTCACAGAATTCTCCTTCATTAATGTACTGTTCCCTTTTTCGAGACGATCAATTCGACATTCTGAATTATCTAAAGATGATTGTAATAAACTATTTTGGTTTTTCAAATCATAATTTTTGAATGATTTTCTTTTAAAGCTCACATTCTGTAACAACCCGCCCGGTGTGGGCCTAAATTTTGACCTAGAAAAGGTCCATCGGATCTTAGAGCCATTCTAAACAGGTCGTTGGTTCCTATAAGGAATTACATTTACACAAAATAATATATATACACTTCGAATGGAAACCTCACACAGCGGAACGAGAGAAAATAGTATCCAAATAAGATGTACCAATTTATAAAATCATAGAATCCAAACACAAACTTGTCAAAAATACATTTATTTCACAGGTACGTAAGTAGATTCATTCTAAAAAAATTCCATAAGAGGTACAACAATAATGACTATTAAAAGCATAACATCTTTGTCTTCGTCTTCAGCCTCCATCATTTGCTTCATCAACATAATCTACCCCATGTACTGACCTGTTGGATATGTTAAGAAGAGGGGTCAGAACATAAAGTTCTGTGTGACTGAAGTA
This sequence comes from Allium sativum, assembly GCA_030737875.1. Taxonomy (NCBI): domain Eukaryota; kingdom Viridiplantae; phylum Streptophyta; class Magnoliopsida; order Asparagales; family Amaryllidaceae; genus Allium; species Allium sativum. The sequence continues at coordinate 557,264,166 of CM060915.1, forward strand.
TAGTATTTTCTTAAAGTGCATACCATAGATTTGACAGGTTACATATATCAACTTTGAATGGCCCATGGCACCCAGTTGGGCCTACTTGTTGCTGGATTTGCCAGTTGGTTTCGGGCAGGCTTATTCCACCAATAGAAACTAACCTAGTGTATGTGTGTCACTATTAATATATGTAACTCCATTCTACACACACAAGCAATCAATATATGGGGACATTTCAGATTTTAATCCTATCCTAGTCGCATTTATTACATCATTATTACGTTGGTTACACTATATAAATATAATATTTAAAACATATAAATAACGCTAATTTTCGTATAAACGAGAGAACGTTGTTACGAGATAAAAATTGTCAACTTGTCCTGAGTATAAAGGTATACAAGTTAATTTCCATATTTTGACCTCCACATTTAAGGCATGATAGCATAATAGTATAATAACAGATAGAAGTTAATGGAAAATACAACATACATACAAATTTCAACTTGCTTCCTAGGCTTATTGGAATGATTTTAGTAATGGATCAATAATATTGTATAATATACATATATACATGTATATACATATGCCTTATTTTATCTAATTTACCCCGTTTTTATATTATGCACATAAAAACGTTCATATTTAATAGGCTTTAAATTTGAATATGTTTGGATTCAGAATAGAACCCAAATCTAATCAAACAATGAATTAAACCAAATCCAAATATTTTTAGGTTACAATTAAATATTTAGACATAAGGATTAATTACATAAAATAGAAGCACAATTACTCCCTTTTATTCTCAATTCAATATTAAGACCAAGATCCAGAAACCAAATAAATTGACAATTCTTGGCAATACATAAAATAGAGGATTTGGGGGTTTTGGCATTTTATATTATTGTATGCCAAATCCTCTTAGGCATACAAATCAATATTAAAATCTACAAAAAGCAGAATACGCCTTAAGAAATACAATATTCAACTCACATTGATTGAAGAGCGTAAATCAAATGTTGTTGTGCCTTTTGGATGAAACTCCCAACTCTAGAAACCTATATATATACATAAGAATAGATTAATGAAATTCTTATATATCTCTCATATGAATTCCGAAATATATTTCTAATCTAGAAATTTTAGAAGATATTAGAGAGAAAGAGAAATAGATTAGAAGAAGATGAATAAACCTAATTTTGGAAATCAATAGAGGCAGAGGCAGAGTGGCGGCACACTGGAGAAAAATGTTTGGGGTTTAGTTGTGAGGTCTAAGGGTCTATATATAGTCGCTTGTGTAAGCTTGGGAAGTTGGATTATTTAGTTATAATCCTGGTCATCCATTTATATATATTAACCCTAAAAACCTAATAACCCTAGCATTATTGGGCGTTTCAAAAGCCAAGGGCGGTGGTTGATACCCCTTCTAGGAGGGTGGTCGACCTCCTGGTCGCTGAAGTGCCCAATAAACACATATAGGGCTGAGGTGTTAATTTATGTATGTTGTTTATTTATTTTCTTTATATCTTAACTTTTTTGTAATATTCTATGTCCCCTCTACCTTATCTTCTATTTGAAATTCAAACCCATCCATATTTATTTTATTTATTATACATTTTGGACATATATATTATTTATTTGATCATATATATGTATATTTATATGTTTTACTGCATACTTCCACCGTTTTCAGCATATTATATATAAAAACGATTTAGAGTTTTGCCACGAATCCAAATAACAGATTTTCGTAGCCAAATTCTAAAAGCCACAAAATCTCATTCTCCATCCTTTATATATTTTATTATTAAATTGTTTATTTTTATTGATTATTAATGTATATGTCTTTAGCTATATTTTGCGGGGTGTTACATTCTTCTCTCCTAAAAATAGATTTCGTCCGGAAATCTGTTTGAATGGAGTAAAACACAACTGCTCTAAATATCCATTTTGTGCATCCATGTTATATTTTAATTCATCAATAAACATCCATAACTCGCAGTGGTTATGAACTGCAGACCCACTAAAGTGAGCTCAGTCCTAACGTGTAAGTGTAATTAGTGATGCAATATGTATGCAAAACAACCTAATTATGCATATATTTCTATATGAGTGTGTTGTGCAAGGGTGTTGGATCCATTTCCTAACATCCAGTATAGCAATCATGATGCATCCATAAACATTATTTTGAGGAAAAATTACCCAAGAAAAGCTTTCGGTGAGTCTGTCTCATCTTATCCTCGGTCTTCCATGTGCTTTCTGCAGTATCATTTCCCCAGTGTACTCAAACGAGGCCAACGGTTTTATTGCAGAGTCTCTTGATTCCGTGCTCTACAATCCTTGTAGTGGCATGGGACACCCTGGAATCCCAACTCAAGTTTTCTTATGTCCCCAATTTTATCGAGCTCGAGTCTGATAGCAAAATCATGAAGGCATTTACTTAGATGAGATACATGAAAACAATATGGATTCCCGATAGACATTCTGGGAGATCCACTCGATAAGCCAAAGATCCTATCTTCTCGATGATGCGAAAAGGTCCAATAAATCCGGGAGCCAACTTCCCAGTCTTTCCAAACCGAGCATTATTCTTGAGAGGGGATACTTTTACGAATACTAAATCTCTAACATTAAACACAAGTTCCCTCCTTTGTTTATCGGCATACGATTTATGACGGTCTTAAGCTGCCTTCATCCTCTGCCCAATCAAGGATATCTTCTCTGTGCAATCATAGACGAAGTCTGGTCCGAGAATAACCTTGTCGGTAGTTTCCTACCAATAAGTCTACGATCTGCATGGCCTCCCGTAAAGTGCTTCAAAAGGGGCCATACCAATCGTCGTTCGAAAACTAATGTTATAAGTGAACTCTACGAGCGGAAGCTGCTTCTCCCAAGCTCCTCCAAAGTCGATGATGCAAGCACTGAGAAAGTCTTCCAAGATCCAGTTTACTCTTTCCGTCTGGCCGTCAGCCTGTGGACGATAGGCTGTGCTTAGGTTGAGGGTCGTTCTCAATGCTGCTTCCAGGCTTCTCCAAAATTTGCTTATGAAAAAGGGGTTTCTATCACTCACTATACTTGATGGGATACCGTGTAATCTGACTATTTCTTTGACATATAATTGGGCTAATGAGGTTGCAGTCCTTGTCTTCCTGGTTGGTATAAAATGAGCAACTTTGGTTAAATGGTCTGCCACAACTCAAATAGCCTCATTTCCTTTTTGCCTTCTAAGAAGTCCATGGAAATATGTTCCCACTTCCACGTGGGAATATCTAAAGGTAGTAATAATCCTCCAGGCTTCCCTTGTTCCATATTCACTTTTTGGCATGTCAAACATTTAGCTACGAACTAGACCACATCTTTCTTCATTCCTTCCCAATGGAGATTCCTCTTCATATCTCTATACATTTTATCCCCACCGGGGTGTATAGTCATCTTTGACCTATGGCACTCTTATAGGATTTCTTTCCTTAGTCTTTCATCTTTTGGTACGTGAAATCATCCATCCCAAAGTAAACTTCAATCATCACCAATCGTATATCTAGTTGAATGGGGAAAGGTCTCCTTCTTTCCCACTTTCTCCATTAAGCTTCTTAATTCTTCGTCAATGTCTTGTGTACTTTGAATCCTCTCTTCTAGAGTAGGTCTAATTATCGTAACTCTAAGAAAACTATTAGAAGTTATTGGTGAGTGTTTCAAATTAAAATTAGAGAGAAACTCTAATTGCTTCTACTTTAAGATCCCATTCAAGGTTGCGTGTTTCCTACTTAATGCATCTGCCACAACATTTCCTTTTCTCGAGACATACTGGATCATGAAATCAAATGAGGCTATATATTTCATCCACCGTTATTGTCTCAATTTTAGGTCATGTTGAGAAAATAAATACTTTAGGGACTTATGGTCAATAAAAGTTCAAATTTCTCCCCTAAAAGATAATGTCTCCACATTTTAAGGGTGAACACTATTACGGCTAACTCAAGGTCATGAACTGGTATCTCTTCCCCGGTTCCTTGAGTTGTCAACTAGCATAAGCAACTACTCTTCCTTCTTGCATAAGGACCGCTCCTAAATCGATCCCTCTTGCATCAATGTAAACTGTAAACTATTTTGAACCATCGGGCATCCATGAAATTCTTAAAGGCTATGTCACATTTATTACTCCAAGACGTTAGATCACAAGTTTTTGGTCAATGTAACGACCCGTATTTTACGCATCGAAGGATCGTAGAATATTCATTTCTTTCACATACGAATTCGTATGGTCATGTAACTTTGGGAGACGACTATTGGGGTCATTTCCCGTGTTCATGATTTTTGCCGATTTTAAAATGACCGTTTCGCCCCTAGCTGATCTTGTTTGGGCCATAACTTTTGATTGGTAAGGAGTTTTGACCTGAAACCACTTTCATTAGATCCAGGTGATGTTTTACCTTTCTGTAGATTGGTCACATTAGCAAAACGGACTAACCGTTTGGGACATATGCCTGAAATAATGTTTAGAAGGTGAAAAGCAGCTTAACCGGGCCTAATTAGGGTGATTAACAAGAGGGCCGATAACCCATTTTGGGATTAGGGTTATGAGAGGGCTGAGTTGAGTTAGCAAATCAGTTTTTATTTCATTTTGTAGCCACCACTTACAACCTTTGAACCCTAGCAATGGCCTCCACTTGCTAAAACACTCCAAATCACCTTCTAATCGCTAAGTAAGCCAAATCTACATCAAATCAAAGCAGATTAGCACAAAAATCGAGGTAGAGCTGTTGGAGTGTATTGGAATCTGAACCATTTTGTCCAAAACTTTCAGATCTGAGTTTATTTATGGCTAAGGTGAGTGATTTGCATTGTTTTTCACTAATTGCGGCTAAATAGGGGTGATTAGTGATAATTAGCGAAATTATGACTCAGAAAAATTTGTGAAATTCCAAAATATTATTTTAGGGCTCTAATAAAAATTTGGTCTAATTTGGTTAAGTTTTGTTAACCCTATCATTAGTTATGCTTAAACATAATTAAGGGGAAAATATGGGTTTTGGGTATGTTTGATCCATTTTAACATATCATATTGTCGTTTTTGGTGTTTATGGTTGATTCTTTATGTTTCTATGAATGTATGGCGTGCTTTGTAATTGATTAGAAAAGCTAGAATGGCCGAAAACGCCGCCGTATTGCCTAAAATAGTCGCTGGAAAAGTTGTAGGGAATGAGCAGGGTTCAGATCGGATTGGATATAGGGCTCGGACCGGATAAGGGAACTGAGCAAGGGAATTCGATCCGGATCGGAACTTAGCGTAAGAGACTTGGCAAGAAGGAAGGCCATTCGCTTAGAGTTGGGGTTGGGTTGGAAATCGGATCGGGTCTGGATGGAACATGGGATCGGATCGGAATGAGTAAGTTGGAGCAAGAAGGACGAACGGAACCAAGGGGCAAAGCACTAAACCTGACCAGACTAAGACCAGGGGTGCCGAACCGAACCGATGTGACGTGGGGGACCTCATATATCGAACCGAACCAGATTGATGACTTGGAACTGGAGCAAGCTGAACCAAACCAGGGGAGGACAACCGAACCGAACCGGATTGGAGCTGCGATTACGCGACGACTCTTCTGAAGACCAGCTCCAATTCGACCAAAACCCGAGTCGCAAAGGTAGTCCAAATACGAAGTAGAACTCAGGATCCAGTTGGGAACCAACGATTTGACTTCATGAGTTGGGCTTTGCTGCAGGACGCGTGTAAAGGGGTTATCAACGTCTACAACTTTGATTCACTACCAAGATGGATGCTAGGCTACGTATCAGTGCAGTGGGGAAGTTATTACTCCATAGGGCAGAGTGATCCTAGCATGGTAGTGAGCCAGTGCAGTGGAGTCATCACGACTTCATGGGGTAGAGTGGACATAGCAAGGATTAGTGGCTATGGATCAGTGCAGTGGAGTCGTCATGACTCCATGGGGCCAGATGATCATAGCAAGGATTTGGGTGATCAAAGCGGTGGATATCGTATGCTTTACGCACTGAGTGAGAGATGTAAGGATGGTTTCTATGCTTGATTGTCTGCCATCATTATGACATGCACACCCCCACCCCCGTATCTTTACACTATATGTTAGTGTCACCTTAGAGTATTGTGCATCTTGCTGTGCTAACTCTTTGGTTGCAGATCCAGGTTCAGGTATGGTTTAGTATACTTGTTATTGTTCTATTTTGCTGCTTATCGCTCATACCATACTTTTGTCTGACCCAGAGTTTTATGTCTCTTCTTATTACTCTGGGTGCTCTTAAACGGACAGACTAGAGACAGGTCAGGTGACTATGCACGAGTAGCTGTGTCGGAGACGAGCAGGAGGCTTCCGCGTATGATATATATAGATATTCTCCCTGCGTCGCTGCTGGTCACTACTTTGGGCATTAGTAGTGTACCTTCCTTATTTTGCTTTAGAGACAGTTTTTTTAAAAGTTGTAATAACGATGATGAGGGACATAAGCTGTATTTGGATTTTCCGCTGCTATGATGGTTTAGTTTTCAGCTTGTGCACTATCTCGACTGTTTTATGTCAAGTATGTTATTATTATATTTTTTTCCATGCGCTGTGAGATATTCTATAGGTTCCTTGCTAGTTCAAATTCCTTTCTTTCCTTTCTTTGGTGACCGTCCCGTGATGGTTGGACATTGGCACAACGCACTTTCATTGAGATGTCGGCTGGTGCGGGGCGGGCAGTCACGTATAAGAGATCTAGGTTGTGTAGTTAACCTAGGGAAGACACCAAGGAGAGATAATACGTATATGAGAGCGCGTATTTGTTATATTTTGGTTTTCAAAAGCTATATATATACTATTAGTATATTTAAGGATGAAGTCGCACTGCACTGATACCACTGAAGAGATGGTTAATCGTTTTCTCCCAGTTCCGGTTCGATCATGGGGGCATCCCACTTAGTGATCGGTCTGCTAGTTCACGCAAATCCAAAAGGTAAATAATTATCTGAAAGAAAGTCTAATTGTGAGTGGGACGAAGAAGAAGCAAGAAGATCCGAAGCAAGAAGGCGCTTTCCTACTACTTTACCCTGATTTGACTACTTCCCTAGGGATCAGCGAATTTCCTTTACCAGATACGCAGTTACAAATAATCCCGCTAAAGTAATAGGTGAATGAGCAATTCAATAACAGATTTCGGATCTAATTGACAGGGGAGCCGGCGACCGAAGCCCCGGTGAACGGCGGCCGTAACTATAACGGTCCTAAGGTAGCGAAATTCCTTGTCGGGTAAGTTCCGCAACAAAATATTTTCTTTGTGCGTCGGTAAAAAAATTACAGATTGAACGATGAGCCGATATACTAGAGGTACTGGTAGAGGAGCTAATAATGGGAATGCTCCTGATATGAGAACGATGTTCGCTGACTTTATGAGAGAGATGCTTAGAAATGTGCAAGGAGCAGTTCCCAACGCTGCAAATGGTGGTGGTGCAGCTGTGCAGGCGCCTAGGGCCGATTTCGCCAAGCTATGCAAGGATTACACTAGTGTAATGACCCACTTCTACGCATCATAGGATCGTAGAATATTTATTTCATCGTCATAGAGAGCCGTATGGTCATGTAACTTTGGGAGACAACTACTGGGGTCATTTCCCATGTTCATAATTTTTCCCGATTTTTAAATGACCGTTTTGCCCCTAGCTGATCTTGTTTTGACCATAACTTTTGACTAGAAAGGAATGTTGACCTGAAATCACTTCCATTGGATCCGGATGATGGTTTACAATTCCGTAGAGTGGTCACATTAGCAAACGGACTCACGTTTGGGAGATATGGCTGAAACAAGTTTCAGATGGTGGAAAACAGCTTAATTGGGCTTAACTGGGTGATTAACAGCTAGGCCCAAAGGGGGATTTCGGGATTTGGAGTATTTAAGGGCTGTTAGAATTAGGGATTTCAGATTTTAGACATTTTCCAGCCGCCATAGACATTTGTTCAACCCTAACAATGGCCTCCAACATCTAAAACATCCCCAAACCACTTTCTAATTGAAGATTAGGCTTAGCAACGTCAAATTAAGGAGAGATAGCACCAAAGCAAGGTTAAAGCTGTTGTTAGACACCAGTATTCGTGCCAAACAGAGATTCATTTCAGAACTGAGTTTAATTTGTGGCAAAGGTGAGTGATTTGCATAGTTTTGCACTAATTACGGTTAATTAAGGGTAATTAGTGGTGATTAACGAAATTAGACATAATAAAATTCTGGAAAAATATTCATAAAATTCGAAATATTGTTTTAGACCTCTGTTTAAAGTTTGGGTTAATTTGGTTAAGTTCTGCTAATCATATCATTAGATTTGTTTAAACATGCTTAAGGGAAAATATGGTGTTTGATTCGTTTTAACCTGTCAAATTGTTGTTTTGGTGTTTGTGGTCAAATCTATATGTTGCTATGACTGTATGGTATGCTTTGTGATTGATTAGAAAAGTTAGAATGGTCGGAAACGCCGTCGTATGGCATAAAATAGTCGCTGGAAGAACTGCAGGAAATTGGCCAGCAACCGGATCGGATTGCCCCTCTCCACCACGACCCGACCTGATCGTGGCCACCTCTTCACGAGCTGACCCTACTCCATGAGCTGCTCCACTTTGAAGGCCACGAACCAGAAGACCACGACTCAATCCGATGGAGAGATCGCGACCCGACCCGTAGCAGTGTGATTCCACGACGCAGCCTGGAGCATCATGAGTCACGAACAGATGAAGGAAATCGACCCGATCCGATTGAGGGGGGCACCACGACCCGTCCCAGATGAGTATCATGATCCGATCCGAACTAGAGGAGATGCTACGAGCTGAACCAAGGAGATTGGACGCGAGGCACAGGTCACGAACCAAATGAAGACTGATCCGGAGGAGAAGACCAAAACCTGAGATGTAAAGGTAGTCCAAGTGGGAAGTTTTTACTCAGGATCCAGTTGGGAACCAACGAGTCGACTTCATGAGTTGGGCTTTGCTGCGGGACGTGTGCTAAGGGGTCGATGTCTGTAACTTTGGATCACTATGTGTAGGGGGTACGTGAACGGATTCAGGGCCACAGTGGCCTAGGTACGACTAAAGAGCTATAGACCAATGAAGCGGGGTCATTTGTAAAGATTTGGTCATGACTCCATAGGGTAAGCTTTGCAGTAGTTGTTGTATGGGTCGAACTCCGTCACTACCTCGATGGGTCTAGTGATTGACAGTGGTGGACATCGTATGCTTTAAGCACTGAGTGAGAGATGTGAGGATGGTTGTTATGCTTGATTTGGTTGCCATCACTATGACACGCATACCCCCACCCCCTATATTCTTTATACCATCTGTTTAGTGGCACCTTAGAGTATTGTACGGTATGTAGTGCTAACTCTTTGGTTGCAGGTTCAGGTATGGTTTAGTATACCTGTTATTGTTCTGTTTTGCACTTATCGATCATACCAGACTTTTTGTCTGACCCAGAGTTTTATGTCTCTTATTATTACTCAAGGTGCTCTCACGAGCAGACTAGAGACAGGTTAGGTGGTATGCACGAGTAGCTGTACCGGGGATGAGCAGGAGGCTCCCACGTATGATATATGTAGATATTCTCCCTGTGTCGCTGCTGGTCACTACTTTGGGCATTAGTAGTGTACCCTTCCTTTCTTTTACTTTAGAGACATTTTTAAAGTTGTAATAATGATGATGTGGAACATAAGCTATATTTGGATTTTCCGTTGCTATGATGTTTAGTTTTCTGCTTATGCACTGTCTCGCATGTTTTATGTCAAGTATGTTGTTATTATATTTTATCCCATGCGCTGTGAAACATTCTACAGGTTTTCGATTAATTCACTCTCTTCTTTCCTTTCTTTGTCGACCGTTCCCACTACAAGAAAATGGAGTCTTTACCTACCAATTGAAAGCATAGGTAAAACTAGCATAATGGTAGGTAACATATTTTAGCTACCAATATTGAATTGGTAGAAATTGGTAGGTAAAGCTTAGTAGAGAAAGGGCATTACCTACACTTATTGATATTGGTAGGTAAAAGAATCAGTGGACCCCACTATGTTATGACTCAAATGATGAGTCATCAGCTGATGTGTCATCCTATATGGCTACTGACATTGCTGATGATGTGTCATCCTACATGGCTGTTGACATGGTTGTCGTAGTAATATACACATGGCATATATAAATGCCGACACTTGGCATTTCATGGTTGGTTCATGTGTCAAACAATAATTTGTCCATGTGTCATCGTTTGATTAGTGCATATGTCATCATTTTTTAGGCCACGTGGCAGTATTTACTATAAATAAATATTTACAAGAATTGAATAATTAAACATAATTTGTTTTTAAACAAATAACAAATATTTATTTAAATAAACATTTATTACACTTTCGAATAATTCATATATTGTTTCCTCACTATTACACAATCACTTATGCATACATTTCCTCGCTACATTTCACTCGTATACATTGGCTCCTTACTACATACTCATTCACTCATATACATGTACACAATCACTCACAGTCTCATTCTAGTTTTAGTCGTTAGCTTCTTGCTCCATAATTTGTTCAATCGTCTATCATACCTATCACAATAATATAGCACGGTAAAATGAAAAAGAAACAATTTAATTCACAAATATGAATATGATTTAAATTTTATTTGCCTCAGTAAGTTGGGTTATTTCTCATCATTTTTCTAGACAGGGTTAAACGAGTGTGTGTGTATAGATAATCTGATAGCCATGTAATCTACAGTTATCCAAAATAAAAGCCAAGTATCTTTTATTTTCAAACTGAAGGCTCCTTTAAAAAAATTCAAATTTTATTGCACGATATTTGTGATTAAAAAGCCATCCAAACCACCAATCCTGACAGTAGATCAGTTTTATTTTCTTTATATATTCTCCACTTTAGATAATCCAGAGTTCATATGTTTACTTTCAACTTTAAGAAACCCAATCTGGAAAGGAAAACAACAAACGATTAGTATATACAAATTTAGTCTTTGTATTTTATTTACAGATCCATTTGATTCGACTTAAATAAGATGCTTTTAGGAAAAATAAAGCCAAAATGAATAGCCTTTGGGGTTAGTCAGCTATTTATTTTACTTCCATTGGGATCATCACCAACTATGTACATAAAAAAAAGTCATATTGTAGCGCCATTGTGCATTTAAAAAGAACACACTTCACCCAGCACCAAAATATACATGATTTTTTTAATAATAATTCATTAAATTTATAAAGCTAGTGCAATCCAACTCGACCTATTCTAAATGTGTTTTTCCCGCCCTTCTTAGAGTCTGTTTTCTTAGGCTGTAAAGCTTCTTTCTTTCCCTGAGACTCTTCCGCCTTTGTCTCCTTCTTGCTTTTATCCTCCTCATGTAGTAACGCCATAAGTACCAGCCTTTCATATGTAGCTCCCATAGGTATATGGGTCATGGCCAGGCTATGAAGCGGCTCATTCAGTCCCTTGACAAAGCGGAGAGCCTTCTTGTATTGGGTGTTGACTAGGTCCAGTCCGAACCTAGCCAGCTGATCAAACTGGTTGACGTACTCTTTGACGGTCATACTTCCTTGCTTAAGGGATAGGAACCTCTCCATTTGAAGACTTCTCTCAGCTTCTGAAAGGAACTTCAGCTCAAATCTAAATCTGAAATCTTCCTACGTTTCTACTGGTCTTTCTGCATTGGTGACTTCCCACTAGTAGGAAGCCTCTCCTTTGAGCAACCACACTGCCAGTCTTACCTTCTGCCTGTCTTCTACCTCGAAGATAAGGAAAAGATCTTCGGTCTCTTTCAGCCAGTTCCTGGCTGCTACGAAGGACTCGGTTCCATGAAAGTCTTTCCCACCCATAGCTTTAAAATCTCTACAAGTCTTGGCAAAAGCATTTCCTCTCGGAGGAGGAGGAGGAGGAGGAGGGGGAATTTCAGTAACTGGGGGAGGAGGAGGAGGAATTGCTGCAGCTGGGGGAGGAAGATTCGCTTGGCCCGCCTCATTGGCCCTAGCTTCCAAGTACCTTCTAAACCAACCAGGTACAGTCACACCTTCTGGAAGGTTAAATTCTCCCGACATGCTGAAACGAAAAAGGAAAGATTCAAAACGAAGGATAGATAATTCACATGGCTTTGGGGGATTACGCCTTTCTAAAACTATAAAACAATTCTTTTTCTTGAAAAATGCTTGTTTAAATTTTAATTTGAATATAGTATCCAAAACTTTTTATCTGGTCTGGTAAACCTATGCTCTAATACCAAGTGAAACACCCCACCTCCGTTAAGGTCACTCACAAAGGGAATGCCTTAATTTTGGTGGAGGTTTATAAGTAAAAGACACAGATAAAACACAAGACATATATAAACACATATAAATAAGCTGCGGAAAAACCAACAGACTTTTATTATCATAAATACGTGTTCATACAGAACATTTCCAACATTGTCTCGAAACAAACTTCCAATTATTACAACCATAATACTGTCTTGATTTTAAAAGTTAAAGAAGCATGAAACATAAATAAAGCTGCATAATCCCCATAAATGATATCCAAAGCCATGGTCCAAATGAAAGAAATCCAAGCAATACATTCTCTCTCTTCAAGCTGGATGAAAAACTGACTAAGCTGCGGTGTTTCCTCCCTGTGTACCTGTGGGGGGGGGGGGGAGGAGGGAACGGAAGAAAAGAAGACGAAAGGAAAATGGGTCAGACATAAGTCTGGTAAGTCTAGCTATATTCCTAGAATGTTAATAATAAAAAGATCATGACTTGCATAAAGTGAGAACATGACGATATCAGGATAATAGACTATCCTAGAACTGGATAAGGTGTCCTAAAATGAACATCCCTTCGCACCCTATTTTAAATCTCTATCTCTGCACCTACTAATTCTTATACCAACAGGCACCCCGTGATTGGGGTGAAGTGATCCCTTTCTCTTGCTTTAAAAGATCGGCTCCTACTCGTATATTCACATGTGTCCTACAGCCCTATATGGTAAATACCTATGCTGGTCCCACCATGGGGTGTATCAAGTCCCATGGTGGCGGCCCCGACATAATTCTAGCATGCATAGGGTATACTACTGATGCCCCAGTGCCCTGACTTGTCTGCTCCAGAGTGTGTGCACGCCCGCACTCTGTTAGAACCCACACTGTGCACCAACTGTCGTCGCTTTTGACCGCTTACAATCAGCCCAGTAATCGTGCCCCACCCTGCCTAGTTCAGGGTACCATGATACCTAATTGGGTTACTGCTGAAACGGGTTCCCGTTACTAGGTTTTCTAGTCAAACATGTTAAGTGGTTAAGTGTCTGAATGAACCTAACCCCCACACATCCAAATTATTTAACATGTTGAATTTGGTTAAGTATTTATTAAATTGACTTAACCCTATCAGTCCTAACTCAGCTCTAATTGTCTTATTAGAGCACCAACCTCTCAGATTAGACAGATATTGTTGTGTATGCCTGTATGCCGGTTGGGTCCGGGCAGTCTTACGCCACAACTTAGTTTAACCTCGGGTCTTTATTGGGCCCCATGCCTTAACCTCTCACATTGGATAGCTATTGTTGTCACAACTGGACAACCGGGCGGGTCCGGGCAGGTTTACGTCACAACTCAATCCAACCTCGGGTTAAGCGCGTTCGTATTTTCTAATTTACATTTTAATTATGTAAATTATTCAAATTCAAATTACTGTCACATTCATTTCCAATTAATCTCATTAATTAAGGTAATTAATGCCTTTTTATGCCATAAATCACTTATGTGATTAATGACCAATATGTAAATTAGAAAATATTCAAATTACTGTCACATTCATTTCCAATTAATCTCATTAATTAAGGTAATTAATGCCTTTTTATGCCATAAATCACGTATGTGATTAATGACCAATTTATGGCAAGTTTTCCTAAAATTATCATTTTAACCCAACGTTACCCCGTCTAATATTAGGCTAACCATCTCATCCTAATTTACGTTCGCATGATTTTTGGTGTAAAGTATTAGCCTAAAAACATTGCCTAATTTAATATACGCAAATTGGCATAAATTAGCATAAACATGCGAGGGTATAACTTTGGTATTGATGGCATAATCAATATGAACTTAATAGGGTGTACTTGCAAAATAACCAACATGAACATTTTAGGGGTGAACTTGCAAAATAACTAACATGAACATTATAATGTCATAGGTACAAACTTGCAAAAAGACTAACATAAACATTGTAATGTCATAGGTATGAACTTGCACTTATAGGCTAACTCAACATATATGTGTTTTGAACATAGGCCATATTAACAACATACATGAGAATTAACAATATGAACTAATCCATATACAATGTTAATTTGCAACATAGGCAAATCAACATCCGTATATGTGAGTTAGCAACATAGGCTAATCAACATACACACGTGTTAATTAGTAACATAGATTTAAACATACTTGCAAATTAATCCCAACATATGATAAGTGTGAACATGGCATAAGTTTTGCATAAACATGAACATATAGATTTGACAATTGGTCGCATAACTTCACTGCATAAACTTGCATAATAAACTACACAATTCTCATAAGATGTTACAAACCAAGTCCATGCTTATACAAATAATCTAATCCAATAATCCCAAATTTAACATGATAATAGAATCAAGTCACTGACATAGATTAATATTATAAAACATAATAAACATCATACTTAATAATTCTCAATTCAACATGATAATATAGTCAAATCACAAACGTATATTAATAATATAACGAGTATCGTACTATTATCATTTCATCGCAACACATGATATTCATATTAATTCGCATTCTAAAAATGTAGCTAAACTTACAATCGTAGACGGTCTTGTTTTCTGAGTTCTGAAATTCTGAATTTGCAAAGCTTTCCTTTGGGAAGACGTTGCTTTGATTCTAATTTGTTGTTGCTTTTTAATCTTTTAGTTTGTATTCGCTATGTTGTTCGTCTCTTTCAAGTGGAGGCTCCCTCTAGTTCTCAGCAGACAGCATGGTGGATCCATTTTTTTTTTTTTTGTGAATTTTTAGTTTGAGACCTAGGGTCTTTTTATAGAGTTGCAAGTTAATTTGAGCCGTCAATAAATCTAGGGTTAACCAGAGCCGTCCGTTGTAAAGAGAGCCAATTATGTTCAACATTTCTTTCTTAATGTACATTTACTATTATTTGTCAATCCATATAAATACATACGCATTAGATACATCTCCCCTTTACACATTTATTATTATTTTGTATGCACATTAGATACATCTCCCCTTTACACATTTATTTTTGTATTAGCAACTTTAATGTTAACAGAAATACGGGGTGTTACATTCTCCCCTCCTTAAAGGATTTCGTCCCCGAAATCTCCAAGTCTAGGAGAACATATATCCTACCATCCAAATGTCCATCTACTCAATCATCAAACACGAGCGTCCATTGTCCTTGAAAGACTTATAATGCTTCATGATCATATGCATCGTGTGTGTACATGTCCTTATCTAATGCAAAAATTAGGCGGTCTACTGATTCAGTTGACCTCCTTAATGCAAATTATGTAAGTGTCATGAATCCATTATGTATGCAATTTTTTTCCTATTCATAATTCTACATGAGTGCGCAATCATTCAAACAAATGCAACATCCATATGACAACATATTAAGCTGCAACTATATACAAACATAAACACATATATGCATACGCAATATGAAGTGACTGAGCCGATCAAAAACTCTAGATTGTTTGTGTATATGCATCCACGAGCAACCACTAGCAAACATTTGCAACCATCATCCATAACATGTTTCAATTACATGTTTACATCCAAAGGGGTTTCCACCTAAGGATAAAAGGGTAAGGTTGGGGAGATATACCTAAAAAGATAGATACTAACATGACTTTAAGGAAAAAGAGAGATCAAAAATGTACCCTCAAAAAGAAAAGGGTAGGCTGGGCGTATTCTATCCTTAGTTTCCCAAGTCGCGTCTTCCTCGGCGTCGCTCCACTGAACTTTGATGAGTTTGACTTCGCGGTTGCGTAGCTTTTTCACTTCAGTTCCTAAGATGCGAGTTGGAACTTTCCTCACAGTTGCTTCGCGTTCTACTTCAGCTTCTTCTAGAATGTTTGGCTCTACCACTTCCGCTGACTCATGTAGATACTTCCGGTGGTGAGAAACATGAAAGACGTTGTGAACTCCGGCCAGTCTCTTGGGTAACTCTAACCTGTAGGCCACCTTCCCAATTTTCTCGATGATAGGAAATGGCCCTACAAATCTTGGTGCTAGCTTCCCTGTGGATCCAAAGCGAACGACGTTCCTTAAAGGAGATACCTTAAGGAAAACCCTGTCCCCAACCTCAAATTCAAGGTCGGTCCTTCTCTTGTCTGCATAGGATTTTTGTCTGTCTTGGGCTATCTTCATTCTTCTCCGTATTAAGTCTACTTTCTCTAAAGTCTCTCGGATCATATCTGGTCCAAGTATGAGCTTGTCAGTAGACTCCCACCAACAAGTGGGCGATCGACACGGTCTTCCATATAAAGCTTCGAAGGGCGCCATTCCGATGGTGGCTTGGTAGCTGTTGTTGTAGGCAAATTCCACTAAAGGAAGATGGTCCTCCCAAGTCCCTCCAAAGTCAAGGATGCAAAGTCTCAAAAGGTCTTCCAAAATCATGTTCACCCTTTCCGTCTGACCATCGGTTTGGGGGTGATAGGCCGTGCTCAAACATAACTGTGTGCCTACAGCTTCTTGCAGACTCCGCCAAAACTCGCTTGTGAAGATAGGATCTCTACCGCTAATAATGTTGGATGGTATTCCATGGAGTCGAACTATCTCCTTAAGATAAAGAGATGCTAGAGACGAGGCAGTCCTTCTATTCTTGACAGGTAAAAAGTGGGCGCTTTTAGTAAGCCTATCCACTATTACCCAAATGCTAGTGTTGCCTCTTCTAGACCTAGGCAGCCCATCAATGAAGTCCATTGAAATGCTATCCCACTTCCACTGTGGGACCTCTAGAGGATGGAGCAGACCTCCAGGCTTCTTCTGCTCCGCCTTGACTTGTTGGAAAATCATGCACTTAGAAACAAAATCTGCCACGTCCTTCTTCATGCCACTCCAAAAGAAAACTCTCTTTAAGTCCTTTTACATTTTGTCCCCGCCTGGATGTATTGTCATCTTGGAATGATGTGCCTCCTCAGGAACTTTCTTCACTAACTCCTTTGCCTGTGGGACGCATAGTCTTCCATCCCGTCTTAACCACCCTTTGTCGTCGATGGTGTATCTATCGAGGTGACTAGAAGTCTCACCCCTAACGAGCTTATCAACCACTTCTACAAGTTGAGGGTCTTCTCGTTGTGCGATCCCTATTGAGTCTAAGAGAGTGGGCCGCACTTCTAGCGATGCTAACAGACCGGGTACAAAATCAGAGGAGGGCCTAAAGTCAAAACTGGCTATAAACTCTAGGCTTCGCCTTTCAACAAATAGCGGGCTCAACGTTAGCTTCTTTCTACTCAAGGCATCTGCGACTACGTTGCCCTTGCCAGGAGTGTAGGAAATCTCGAAATCATACGAGGCAAGAAACTCCATCCACCATTCATCTTTGCCTTCTTCTTCCTGTAGTCTTTCACCACATGTCCAACCACACCACAGAAATTACAATTTCTTGTTTCGTGAGCTTTGTTGTTTTTCCCGCCCTTCTTAAAGTCTGTTTTCTTAGGCTGTAAAGCTTCTTTCTTTCCCTGAGACCCTTCCACCTTTGTCTCCTTCTTGCCTTTATCCTCCTCATGTAGTAACGACATATGTACCAGCCTTTCATATGTAGCTCCCATAGGTATATGGGTCATGGCCAGGCTATGAAGCGGCTCATTCAGTCCCTTGACAAAGCGGAGAGCCTTCTTGTGTTGGATGTTGACTAGGTCCAGTCCGAACCTAGCCAGCTGATCAAACTGGTTGACGTACTCTTTGACGGTCATACTTCCTTGCTTAAGGGATAGGAACCTCTCCATTTGAAGACTTCTCTCATCTTCTGAAAGGAACTTTAGCTCAAATCTAAATCTGAAATCTTCCCACGTTTCTACTGGTCTTTCTGCATTGGTGACTTCCCACTAGTAGGAAGCCTCTCCTTTGAGCAACCACATTTCCGGTTTTACCTTCTGCATGTCTTCTACCTCGAAGATAACGAAAAAATCTTCGGTCTCTTTCAGCCAGTTCCTGGCTGCTACGAAGGACTCGGTTCCATGAAAGTCTTTCCCACCCATAGCTTTAAAATCTCTACAAGTCATGGCAAAAGCATTTCCTCTCGGAGGAGGAGGAGGAGGGGGAATTTCAGCAACTGGGGTAGGAGGAAGAGGAATTGCTGCAGCTGGGGGAGGAAGATTCGCTGGGCCTGCCTCATTGGCCCTAGCTTCCAAGTACCTTCTAAACCAACCAGGTACAGTCACACCTTCTGGAAGGTTAAATTCTCCCGACATGCTGAAACGAAAAAGGAAAGATTCAAAACGAAGGATAGATAATTAACATGGCTTTGGGGTATTATGCCTTTCTAAAACTATAAAACAATTCTTTTTCTTGAAAAATGCTTCTTTAAATTTTAATTTGAATATAGTATTAAAAACATTTTATCTGGTCTGGTAAACCTATGCTCTGATACCAAGTGAAACAACCCACCTCCGTTAAGGTCACTTACAAAGGGAATGCCTTAATTTTGGTGGAGGTTTATAAGTAAAAGACACAGATAAAACATTAGACAGATATAAACACATATAAATAAGCAGCGGAAAAACCAACAGACTTTTATTATCATAAATACGTGTTCATACAGAACATTTCCAACATTGTCTCAAAACAAACTTCCAATTATTACAACCATAATACTGTCTTGATTTTAAAAGTTAAAGAAGCATGAAACATAAATAAAGCTGCATAATCCCCATAAATGATATCCAAAGCCATGGTCTAAATGAATGAAATCCAAGCAATACATTCTCTCTCTTCAAGCTGGATAAAAAACTGACTAAGCTGCGGTGTTTCCTCCCTGTGGACCTTAGGGGGGGGGAACAGAAGAAAAGAAGATGAAAGGAAAATGGGTCAGACATAAGTCTGGTAAGTCTAGCTATATTCCTAGAATGTTAATAATAAAAAGATCATGACTTGCATAAAGTGAGAACAGGATAATAGACTATCCTAGAACTGGATAATGTGTCCTTAAACGAACATCCCTTCGTACCCTATTTTAAATCTCTATCTCTCCACCTACTAATTCTTATACCAACAGGCACCCTGTGATTGGGGTGAAGTGATCCCTTTCTCTTTCTTTAAAAGATCGGCTCCTACTCGTATATTCACATGTGTCCTACAACCCTATATGGTAGATACCTATGCTGGTCCCACCATGGGGTGTATCAAGTCCGATGGTGGCGGCCCCGACACAATTCTAGCATGCATAGGGTATACTACTGATGCCCCAGTGCCCTGACTTGTCTGCTCCAGAGTGTGTGCATGCCCGCACTCTGTTAGAACCCACACTATGCACCAACCGCCGTCGCTTTTGACCGCTTACAATCAGCCCAGTAATCGTGCCCCACCCTGCGTAGTTCAGGGTACCATGATACCTAATTGGGTTACTGCAGAAACGGGTCCCCGTTACTAGGTTTTCAAGTCAAACATGTTAAGTGGTTAAGTGTCTGAATGAACCTAACCCCCACCCGTCGAAATCATTTAACATGTTGAATTTGGTTAAGTATTTATTAAATTGACTTAACCCTATCAGTCCTAACTCAGCTCTAATTGTCTTATTAGAGCACCAACCTCTCAGATTAGAGAGATATTGTTGAGGCTGCCTGTATGTCGGTTGGGTCCGGGCAGTCTTACGCCACAACTCAGTTTAACCTCCGGTCTTTATTGGGCCCCATGCCTTAACCTCTCACATTGGATAGCTATTGTTTTGACAACTGGACAGCCGGGCGGGTCCGGGCAGGTTTACGTCACAACTCAATCCAACCTCAGGTTAAGCGCGTTCGTATTTTCTAATTTACATTTTAATTATGTAAATTATTCAAATTCAAATTACTGTCACATTCATTTCCAATTAATCTCATTAATTAAGGTAATTAATGCCTTTTTATGCCATAAATCACTTATGTGATTAATGACCAATATGTAAATTAGAAAATATTCAAATTACTGCCACATTCATTTCCAATTAATCTCATTAATTAAGGTAATTAATGCCTTTTTGTGCCATAAATCACTTATGTGATTAATGACCAATTTATGGCAAGTTTTCCTAAAAATATCATTTTAACCCAACGTTACCCCGTCCAATATTAGGCTAACCATCTCATCCTAATTTACGTTCGCATGATTTTTGGTGTAAAGTATTAGCCTAAAAACTTAGCCTAATTTAATATACGCAAATTGGCATAAATTAGCATAAACATGACAAGGGTATAACTTTGGTATTGATGGCATAATCAATATGAACTTAATAGTGTGTACTTGCAAAATAACTAACATGAACATTTTAGGGGTGAACTTGCAAAATAACTAACATGAACATTATAATGTCATAGGTACAAACTTGCAAAAAGACTAACATATACATTATAATGTCATAGGTATGAACTTGCACTTATAGGCTAACTCAACATATATGTGTTTTGAACATAGGCCATATTAACAACATACATGAGAATTAGCAATATGAACTAATCCATATACATATGTTAATTTGCAACATAGGCAAATCTACATACGTATATGTGAGTTAGCAACATAGGCTAATCAACATACACACGTGTTAATTAGTAACATAGATTTAAACATACTTGCAAATTAATCCCAACATATGATAAGTGTGAACATGGCATAAGTTTTGCATAATCATGAACATATAGATTTGACAATTGGTCGCATAACTTCATTACATAAACTTGCATAATAAACTACACAATTCTCATAAGATGTTACAAACCAAGTCCATGCTTATATAAATAATCTAATCCAATAATCCCAAATTTAACATGATAATAGAATCAAGTCACTGGCATGGATTAATATTATAAAACATAATAAACATCATACTTAATAATTCTCAATTCAACATGATAATAGAATCAAATCACAAACGTATATTAATAACATAACGAGTATCGTACTATTATCATTTCATCGCAACACATGATATTCATATTAATTCGCATTCTAAAAATGTAGCTAAACTTACAATCGTAGACGGTCTTGTTTTCTGAGTTCTGAAATTATGAATTTGCAAAGCTTTCCTTTGGGAAGACGTTGCTTTGATTGTAATTTGTTGGTGCTTTTTAATCTTTTAGTTTGTATTCGCTATGTTGTTCGTCTCTTTCAAGTGGAGGCTCCCTCTAGTTCTCAAAAGACAGCATGGTGGCTCCAATTCTTTTTTTTTTTAATTTTTAGTTTGAGACCTAGGGTCTTTTTATAGAGTTGCAAGTTAATTTGAGACGTCAATGAAGCTAGGGTTAACCGGAGCCGTCCGTTGTAAGGAGAGAGAATTATGTTCACCATTTCTTTCTTAATGTATATTTACTATTATTTGTCAATCCATATAAATACGTACGCATTAGATACATCTCCCCTTTACACATTTATTATTATTTTGTATGCACATTAGATACATCTCCCCTTTACACATTTATTTTTGTATTAGCAACTTTAGTGTTAACAGAAATACGGGGTGTTACATTTTGCAATTATTACAACAGATTAGTTTATACAAGATCCATCCACATGCCGAAACATCTAACAAATTCAAATATGCACCTGAAAAATGAGGCAGAATGAGATGATTAGATCAATTCACCTTGTTAAGATTGACCCGTTCCCATTCCTCGTCCCTAGTATTGATATTATAGATAACAACATGTGTGCCCTAAAAATGATAAAAATACAAAGATTTGTTTGAGAATTTCAAATGAAGTTTTCTAAGCATTCAGCCGCATACCTCAACTGCATTATAGTCGATAATAATGGCTTCAAAAAACGTATTATCTTTGGGCCACTTTAACCAAACATGCTTCCTGACAAGTGGATTGCATGCTACGAGTTATGTAGATGTAGTTACACCAGAAAATCCAACATTTAACTGTACAAATACAAGAAGAATGAACTATTCTGTAAAATGCATTCATATAACCTACAAGGGCATTAGCCTTCTGCGCTTGAAATATAAAAGGAACCCACCAAAAATGAAGGCACCGCTTACTCCTGTTGTAACAAGCACCCGTCCAAATGCTTTGGGATTCTCAAACATCTGTATTTCAAAGTTCATCCCAAATATTCCAGCAACAATGCTAAAAATTGTCACCACAAAGGTTAGAGCCGTCAATATCATCTCAAACTGGATCAATTGATTCCGAACATTGTCCTGACAGATTAATTGTTTTGGTATTAGCAAATATTAACAGTTTGGTCAATGGATTAAATGCCACTTTGATATAAACTTATAAGGCTGCTTCATAATATGACCCCATTTGGTAATGCAGGGCTATAAGCATTGCGAGCAGAGTGCAAATTACGAATAAGTAGTATTAAAGCCAGATTACAACAGTCGTTGGAACAGGGAGTGCCTGTCCTATTTCATACATCATTTAACTAATACATACGTAATATACGAACAGTTCAATTCATAGCACCACAAAGTATTGTGTGTTAAACAGGCGAGCAACATATAAGCGTCAAAGAGGCGCATAATACACATGTGTATATTAAACAGACTTTTCGATAGGATTTTTTTCCCTCCCTTTTTTTCGTGATATTGCACTTAGTAATTAACCGTTGGAATATGATTTTTGGGTTCAAATTACAGTTTTATCACTTTCATACCCATAGTTCGAAATGCATTTAGCATAAGATAAACTTAAAACATGTGTACCATTGGATGAAATAAAATATTAACGGAATAAAAGGTAAAAATATTAACTAAACTTACTGGCTGAATGTTAATAAAATCTTCTGTGTCATCGATATATTCCTTTAACTAAAATAGGACAATGGGTACTTTAGATAATTTTAGCAACTTAAAGAGCAAGTAGAATGAAATCAAGAACAGATTTACTGAACATAACGAAGTCAATTTGTTGAGAGTGCTGTCAATAACAACAAAGTAAGCTTCCAATAACATTTCCAACTCTATATTTTCTTGAACGCCATCTGTACTCTTTATACTACTATGTCTGCTCCTAGCGAGGCTTAAGGCTTTCTCAAGCCTTCTGGATTCAGCCCTGGAATCAGAAGGGGAAGAAACCGGGGAAACAGGAGCAGACACAGATACTAACTATCCAGTAGAATTAAATTCTTGTAAAGACTAGTCGCCATAGAATGGTTCCACTCGTTTTTTCTTTTTGGTAAGGTACATTTTAGCTATGTCACCATCATCATCCATTAACTGCTCTATTTCATCCCTGACTTGTATAGTAAAGAGGAAAATGATCGAGCTGAAATAATAGAATAAAAATGAATGAGGAAGCGGGTGGGTCTGACCTTTTGGACTCATCGAGTCAAAGCGACAAATCTGCTTTTCAAATGACGGACACTATCTAGGTTTAGAGTACTGATTTTTGATGTCAACTCGTCTAACAAAGGAAATGCTTCGATATCAAGTTCAGAAGCCTGAAATGATAAATAGTGTAAGCTGCCGACTGACTTTTAGATCAAATTGAAGCATTTTGTTCTGACATGAATAAAAAGAAATAATAACTGCAAAGCAAATCAAGGGCTAGCCAATTATTGAAGCTAAACAAATGTCAACTGGACTAAAATTTGCTATAAATGGTTTGTATTATGCATACTCATGACAACCAAATAATAATAGAAAGGATTTCTACTTCTTAATTAATCTTGAAAAAAATATTAACAACCAGAACAAGTATAAACAACTTGTTCAAAAGAAAATAGCTTGTACAGTTAAAATTTGACAACAAAAACTAAAATTGAATACACTCACTATCTTCGTTACGGATCGACAGGTAAACAACGGTTGAAGGGCAAAAGTTTGGGTTAAAGAAATCTAGCGAGAACTTGCATATGGGTGGTTTACTTGGGTAGTCTTCATCGAAATTAAGTATAACCCACCTTTCTAATTAGTCTGCATCATCATGATGCTTAAATTTTTAATTAGATTATTAGTACTAGGTGCAGATTCCCAGAAATACCGTATCAGTCTAAACCAAAGGGTCTCTAGCACAACCATTAAGTAAAATTACAGAAAACAAAGCAAGCAATTGGCACGTCGGTTCATCCCAAATATCACTACAACAAATTAAACATGCAAATTATTAATTTTCAAACCAAAATTTAATACATTTTCAAGAGTTTGATGACCGACTTACAGTTTGAATCTCAGATATGTTAGGTTAGAGTTGCCTCACTGCCTAGTTCGGAGTTGCAATCGAGTTTTTTGCTGTGCAAAAATTGATCTAAGTATGCAGTCACCACCAAGCCATCGTTGGTCAAGACCTGGAGTCACCAGTCCGTCTTTGCCTCTCTTTGGTCGCAATTTGGATTAAATAATGATTTTTTATTCACTTGCGTGCATTGATGTGATGAAGAAGGGATAATTTTTCTATTTTGGTTTGTTAAGTTTGGGAATAACATCTCGATTTAGGTTTAGGAGCAATGAAGAAGGGAAAAAATGGAGGCGGCGTAAATAGATACTTTTGAAATAATAAGGTTCTGCCAATGTGTGAATTTTGATTAATAATAAACATGGGCGAGGATGACTAATTTTGACCATTCGATATTTCCATCATGATGGTTGAAAATAGTGGTAAATTAAGAATACGGATTTCTTTTTTGTTGGTGGTAAAACATTCCTAATTTGCTGTGATTAGAGTTTATTCCTTAATGTTGGAGATAACATGTCATCTGATAACGCAGCGTTATTTTGTAAATAACACCTTTTATTTGTTTATATCCATTGATAAATAACTGTCCTTTTGAAATGTTGTAGTATTGACAACATTTACCTGCAGATAAAATTTCCCATTAAATATTGGAACATACAACACTTATATTTTATAGAAAAATTACAACATTTACATTTTTTTAGTCAAATATCTAGAAAAAATTGTTATTACATGAAAAGTTATAAATAAATTATTAGACATTAATAAATGATTATTGAATATTTAATATTAATTATCTAAAATTTAATTAATGTTTATTAATTATTGATTGTTAATTATTTCATATTTCAATTCAATTACGAATATTAAATAGGTGATTTTATAAAAAATATTATTAGGATACACAAACAAAATTTTCATTCCAAAGACGAAGTTGTAATGATATGTTTTTTCTAACACATCATCACACCATTTGGTGTTATTATCGATGAAATTTATACGAATGGAATGAAAATATAGGTGCCAATTGAAAAAGAAATCCTCCAATATATGTGTAGATAACACTTTTTACTTACGCTTGTTTATTGGTAGATAATTTTTCTTCCAAAACGTTACAATATTGGCAACTTTTACCTACCAATACATCTTACCGCTAAATATTGGTAGATAAAGGTTAACTTTACCTACTCATATATATTGGTAGGTAAAATATTGGTAGGTAAATATCAGATTTCTTGTAGTGTCTGTGCTAGTCGGGCATGTGTACCGCGCACTTTTGGAGGAAATACCGGCTGATGCGGGGCGGGCCGTCACACTTGATATCAGAGCTCTAGGTTGCGTAGTTAACCTAGGGAAAGACACCAGGGGGAGATAATATGTATATAAGAGCGCGTATTTGTGATTATTTTGGTTTTCAAAAGCTATATATATATTATTAGTTTAGTTGAGGATGAAGTCGCACTGCACTGGCACCACTATGGAGATGGTTAATCATTTTCTTTTTGCAGATTAAACGATGAGCCGATACGCAAGGGGTACTGGTAGAGGAGCCAATAATGGGAATGTTGCCGAGATGAGGATGATGTTTACTGACCTCATGAGAGAGATGTTTAGAGATGTTCAGAGGGCATCTCCCAATGCTGGTAATGGTGGTGGTCAAATAGTGCAGGCACCTAGGGCCGATTTCGCCAAGCTGAACAAGGACTATACTAGTCTTGGTGGGAAGCCGTTCCACGGAACGGAATCGGCTACGGGTGTTCAGGATTGGTTGGATAGCTGCGAGCGTATCTTCGAAGACTTGGGTATCGAGGATGCGATAAAGAGAAGGCTAGCATCCCGTCAGCTACAAGGACGGGTAATGAATTGGTGGAATACTATAAAGGTAGCTACTCCCGAGGATCAGATTACTTGGGATCAGTTTAAGGCTCATTTTAGCAATAAGTTCATTCCGGATGCTCAAAAGTCAGTGTTGTTTAAGTAATTTTTGGAGCTCAAGCAGAATGGCAGAGCTGTCTCATAGTATGTTGCCGAATTCGACACTTTGTCAAAATATGTGTAACACCCCACACCCGCTATGGTCACTCGCTAAGGGAATGCCATAACATCGGTGGAGTATTTTTAAGTGAATATAGAATAGAAAAATTACAACAAGACATATATAAGTAATACTTGAAAATTTTAAAACATCATTTCATTGCAGCGGAAAGTAAAACATGTTTGGTTACATCACCAAAACCATAATAAGAGTCAAGTACAAAATATCCATCCTGATAAATAAAAGTACATAATCCCAATACATGAACTGATAGCCATAAAAGAAAGGGTAAGCTGAGCTCTACATCTATGGTCCAAGCTCCATAAGAGAATAAAGCAGCCTGATCTAAGCCCACTCGTACTGGGCCCACTCTGATAACCTGAGGGTTGGGAAAAAAGATAAAAACAACGGGGTCAGACATAAGTCTGAGTGAGTCCTATAACCCTAACAATACAATCATTAAAGTAATTAGGGTATGATATAAACAAGGTACGGTACCTCTGGGGATAATGACTACACTAAGTAGCCAACCAAACACAGGATGTACTAAGATAACCGAAAAGACGCTTTTATCCACCCAAGGATAATTACTAGATTACACCACCCCAGATCTACCCACCCAAGGGTAATTCCTACACTGCACCACACCAGTCATTCCTAACTTAAAGGTTGATCCCACCCCTGGATTTATAAAATTAACTTAATAGTTTTCGCGTACCCCTAGGTGACTAAGTAGACGCCACGGGGCCCTACAATCCCCTAGGTGTACACACTACTCCCCATTCGATCGGCTCCCTAACGTAGATACCCGTGCTGGCCCCACCGTGGGGTGTACCATTCCCTAGCGTGGCAACCTGATAAAACTAATGGTGCACGGCTTATATCTACACGATGCAACAACGTCTTATCTACCAGCCCGGGTCCACACACGCATATGAAACCCGTTGGTCATGCGTTGCCACCGCTAACCCATTTTGGCCTCTTATAGTCAAGCCCAATATGCGTGTCCCGTCACTCGACTAGAGTCGAGCCCACTAAGATACGTTTGGGATATTGGTTGAAATGGGCCCCCACAAGCTACCACCTAAGCTTGTTATTTTATTTAGTGTATCCCACTTAACCCCTTTTATAATCATGCCCACCTACATGTTAAGGTTTGGTTAAGTCATCTAATCCTATTTCAATTGCCACTTAAGGCCCCCACAAGCTACTACTTAAGCTTGTCATTTAATTATATTTCAATTGCCACTTAAGGCACCCACTAGATTTCCGCATGCCACCCAAGGCACTTACTTGATTCCCACATGCCACCCAAGGCACTTACTTAACCCTTTAATCATGTTTAATTACATGTTCCACTTTGGTTAAGTATTCTAATCATATTTTCTATTGCCACCCAAGGCAACCCACTAGATTCCTCATGCCACCCAAGGCACCCACTTAACCCCTCATGTCCCTCTACATGCTAATATGGTTAAGTGTTTCTTAATTAATTAAGATCATGACCTCATAAAGACCTCTCACATTAGACCGTCTTTTATGACTGCTGGATATGCCGGTTGGGTCCGGGCAGCCTTACGTCATAAAAAGGGTCTAACCTCGTGTCTTTACTTTAATCACGTATTTAATTTGTGCCTAAGACCTCTCACATTGGGCTAACATTTGTAGCAACTGGTTAAGCCGGTTGGGTCCGGGCAGTTTTACGCTACAACTGAGTCCAACCTCGTGTCTTAGTCGATTAATTACACCTAATTAATCACCCTCCTAATTTATATTAATTATCCCTAATTAATTAATCATGTTTTCCAGAATATGGGTAGACCTAACTTAATAGGTAAATTCCCAACTCCGTAGTATGGGTAGACCTAACTCAATAGGTAAATTCCCAACTCCATAATATGGGTAGACCTGACTCAATAGGTAAATTCCCAATTATGTCCATTTAATTTATGTTACTCTTAAGCATATCCATTCCACATCATTTTATTAACATGCATATTAACCCCATCGTTCCCCACGTAATTCGTTCTCGTAACGTGACATAATAAAAGGGAATATTCATCACAAATGTCATGGGTTTAACCAACATAGCTTATAACTTTATCATGGGTTCAAAAGGTGTCAACTTGCATATATGAGCATACATTAAACCCAACTAGTATTTAACCCAAACTTGCATTATGCATATCATAAAAGAGACAACTTGCATATGAACTTGCACATAAACTTGCATATGAACTTGCATCATAACTTGCATATGAACATATATCATAACTTGCATATGAACTTGCATCATAACTTGCATATAAACATATATCATAACTTGCATATGAACTTATATCATAACTTGCATATGAACTTATATCATAACTTGCATATGAACTTGCATCATAACTTGCATATGAACATGCATCATAACTTGCATATGAACTTATATCATAACTTGCATATGAACTTGCATCATAACTTGCATATAAACATATATCATAACTTGCATATGAACTTATATCATAACTTGCATATGAACTTATATCATAACTTGCATATGAACTTATATCATAACTTGCATATGAACTTGCATCATAACTTGCATATGAACTTATATCATAACTTGCATATGAACTTGCATCATAACTTGCATATGAACTTACATCATAACTTGCATATGAACTTATATCATAACTTGCATATGAACTTATATCATAACTTGCATATGAACTTATATCATAACTTGCATATGAACTTATATCATAACTTGCTTAGAGACAAACTTGCATATATTATGCATATCATAAAAAGAGACAAACTTGCATAAAACCAAACACTTAGCGTGCATAAAACCAAATACTTAGCATGCATACAATCAAATACTTAGCATGCATAAAATCAAATACTTAGCATGCATAACACCAAATACATAACTTGCATAACATCAAATACTTAGCATGCATAAAATCAAATACTTAGCATGCATAAAACCAAACACTTAGCATGCATAAAACCACATGCATAACTTGCATATCATGTTACATATAACTTGCATATATTCTCACATATAGTTTGCATAACATGTTACATATGCATAAATGTTCAACATAGTGTTTTGCATCATAAAACATGGCATTAAACTTGCATATAGCATAAAACTTGCAAATCACATATCATACAAACTTGCATAAACACATTTATCCACAAACATAGCCATGTCTTATCACATCCTACCATAATCAATTTAACAATTGATTATTAAAGCTATAGGAACTCACCAAAACCAAGATTAGCAAACTTATGTAGTAGAACTAGTTGCTATACAAGGAGAAGATGATGATTAGAGGTTGATTAGCTTGCAATTTTCTTCATAAACTAGTGGAGGTTCCTCTCAAGTTTGATTTTGGCGGCATGGCGGCATCATTTCTATTTTTAGTATGAATTAGGGTAGTATTAGGGTGTATTTATAGATTAGGTGAGTATTTTAGGCCCTTAGATTAACCCTAAATTAGATTAGGACCCTTATATTTCGGAACCTTCCAGAAACCAGCCCTAAGACCAAGCCCAAACCCCAAACTGGTGCACCCAACCACAGAACTCTCTAGAAACTGTGCAGGTTTCCTGGCTCGGCACGGGCGCACTTCCCAAGTGCGCCAGTTTATTTTTGTACTGGCGCACTTCATAAGTGCGCCAGTGCATTTTTGTACTGGCGCACTTCACAAGTGCGCCAGTGCATTTCTGGCCTGTTTCTGGTTTTTCTGCCTAACTTCGTTCGTCCATATCTTTTTCATACGGTACCCGTTTTACGCAAACTCGGACTCTATTTCGCATATTTTTCCGAGACGAACGCAATGACGCAGCCCTTTTCCCCTGATTCTCACATCTGAGATTAATTATACTTTAATTTGTGAATTTTAGCATTAACCGAAATTCGGGGTGTTACATTCTCCCCTCCTTAAAGGATTTCGTCCCCAAAATCTCTAAGCTAAGGAGAATGCGTATCCTACCATCCAAACAACCATCTACTCAATCCATCAAACACGGGCATCCATTGTCCTTAAAACAGTTTCTAATGATGTATGAGCATATGCAAAAAGTGTGTGTATATGTTCCCTATCTAATGTATGAACATATGCAAACCATGATAGTGCCATGCATCCATTATGTATGCGAGAGAACCCTATCGACACATACAATATCTACATGAGTGCACAATCATTCACCAAAATGCATCATCCATATGATAACACAATCATTATACATCCATAAATATAGCTTCCTACACACAATTTTATGCAATATGCAATATGAAGTGATTGAGCCGATCTAGTGCCTAGAGTGTGTATACATGCATCCACGAGCAACCACTTGCATCCACATGCATCCATCAAACATAACATGTCTCAAACACATGTTTCAACCATAGGTTTACCATATCTAAAGGTCAAAGGTACTAATGAGAGGACATACTAAAGATAAGATAAGTACTAGACAAACGATAAAGGAGAAGTTAAAAGACATACTCTCAAAAAGAAATGGGTACAAAGAACGCATCTTCGCTTCCGTCTCCCAAGTAGCATTGCCCTCGTCTTCTCCCCATTGCACTTTAACTAGCTGAACTTCTCTGTTCCTCATCTTCCTAGTTTCTGACCCAAGGATGCGAGTAGGAGCTCGTCGAATCGTCGCATCACGCTCTATCTCTACATCTCTAAGCAAGCTCGGCTCTACGACCTCTGCGGTCTCATGTAAGCATTTCCTCAAATGTGATACATGGAATACATCATGAATACCACTAAGTCTGTCGGGCAACTCCGCCCTATATGCCATTCGTCCAATCCTTTCCTTAATAGGAAATGGCCCAACAAACCTCGGTTCTAACTTCCTAACGGACCTAAAGCGAACAACATTTCTCAACGGAGATACTTTGACAAAAACCATGTCCCCAACCTCAAACTCAAGATCCGTCCTTCTCCGATCCGCATAAGATTTCTGTCTATCTTGCGCTGCCTTCATCCTTCTTCGAATCAAATCAATCTTCTCTGAAGTCTCTCTAACCATATCTGGCCCAAGGAAGATCTTATCCGTAGATCCCCACCAACATGTAGGAGATCGACAAGGCCTTCCATAAAGAGCTTCGAAAGGTGCCATGCCAATACTAGACTGAAAGCTGTTACTGTATGCGAACTCCACCAAAGGAAGATGTTCTTCCCATGTACCTCCAAAATCCAAGATACAAAGCCTCAAGAGATCTTCTAAGATACGGTTCACCCTCTCGGTCTGACCGTCCGTCTGAGGATGATATGCGGTGCTCAAACACAAATGAGTCCCTACCGCCTCTTGCAAACTTCTCCAAAACTCACTAGTGAAGATAGGATCTCGATCACTCACAATGCTGGATGGTACGCCATGCAATCTAACAATCTCTCTAACATAGACTGAAGCAAGCCATGGAGCGGTCCTCTTACTCTTCACGGGTATAAAATGGGCACTCTTGGTAAGTCTGTCTACCACAACCCAAATTCCCGTATTGCCCTTCCTCGATCTCGGTAACCCATCGATGAAATCCATCGAGACACTATCCCACTTCCATTGCGGAACTTCCAATGGGTGTAGCAACCTACCGGGTTTCCTCTGCTCTACTTTCCTTTGCTAGCACACCAAGCATCTAGCCACATACTCGGCCACATTTTTTTTCATACCGACCCAGAAGAAAACTCTCTTCATGTCTTGGTACATCTTGTCCCTACCAGGATGAGTGGTCATCTTTGACCGATGTGCATCATCAAGTATAGCCTTCCTCAGACCCTCGTCTTGCGGTACACAAAGTCTACCGTCTCTATGCAACCATCCCCTATCATCTATGGTGTATCCACCCAAATGGCTGGACGACTCCCCCCTTATGAGCTTCTCTACTAACTCAACCAACTGTGGGTCGTCTCGCTGTGCCTCGCCAATCCGCCCCAAAAGAGTAGGCCTAACCTCCAAGGAGGCTAGCAAACCGGGTACAAAGTCAACGGAAGGTCTAAAGTCAAACATAGAAATAAACTCTAAGCTCCGCCATTCCACGAACAATGGACTCAAAGACAGCCTTTTTTTTCTGCTTAAGGCGTCTGCCACCACGTTACCCTTGCCAGGGGTATACGCTATCTCAAACTCATAGGATGCTAAGAATTCCATCCACCTTTGTTGTCTTAAGACAATGCGCTCAAAGAGTCTCCAACACTTCCCTAAGATGTAAGGCATGCTTTTCTCCACTTCTAGAGAAAATCAGGATATTCTCCCATGCAAAATCGTCACAACTATCCATCTCTCACGCAGACCACCCTAGTCGAACTTGACATCCCCCAAATGCAAGCCCCAAAGGCCTAAACCAATATCAGACAAACACCCAAGGGATACCTTATTCGAATTCAGACGACCTACGTGAGTTGATACTAGTAAAAACAGCTAAATAATTAAGTCCTTGTCCAACTCTGAATGTCCTTGCCAGTCTCGCTCCAAAACCACCGTTTATCCCATAACGGGCTTTGCTCAACCTATTGAGCACATACGAAAACTTATTTCGCTCCTAGAAAATACCAAGATGTCATCCACCAAGATCATCACGAACTTATTTAGGTACTCCCTGAACACCCTTCTCATCAAATCAACAAAGTATGTGGAGGCGTTCGTCTAACCAAATGGCATCACCAGCCACTCATAAAACCATCCGAAGTCCTAAAGGCAATATTCTCTATACTATCCTCAGCCACTCTCAACTGACGAAACCCCGTGGCTGAGTCCAACTGCGAAAATACTGAGGCGCCAACCCACTGATCAAAGAGATCATCAATCCTCGGCAATGGGTGTCTATTCTTCTTTATGAGTTTATTTAGTTCTCTTTAGCCTACACAAAGTCTGAGGGACCCATCCGCCTCCGTTGCAAAAACTACTGGAGCACCCCACTCCGATATACTTTGTCTTATGGACCCCTTCTCAAGCAACTCCCCTACTTGCTTATGGAGTTCCCTCCTCTCGCGAGGAGCCATGTGGCGCACTGGTAAAGATACAGGTTTAGCATTGTCTACCAGATATATTCGGAAGTCAATCTCCCGCTCCGGAGGTAAGCCCTTCACCTCCTCAAACACATCCGAGTATTCCTGGACCACTCTAACAGATCGCAAACTCTCGACCGACGTGTCAAGCGATTCTAGATAACTTATCATAACAGATTCCATGGGATTACAAGAGATCTCGAGAGTGTTACCCAAGCGGGTCATAAGCCTAACAACTCTCCCTTCAAAATCAAGAACGGCACCCCTACTGGATAACCAGTCCATGCCCAAACTAACCCATAGCTCGTGAAGCCCAAAAAGCATCACATCTACTCTCAACGCTAAGTATAGCAACTTTCAAACCCAAACACTTCATGGAGCCCCAATTGGGTTTGAAACAACTAAGGGATCATCTACCAAACTGGTGTCTAAGTGCAGTGACTCAACTAACAATGATGAGATAAACGAACTCGATGCGTCAGAATTAAATAAAGTTCGAACCGTAAAATAAGAAATCCTAATTCCAACCTAGACGGTTTATCCCCATTTGGTACCCTAGTCGTGAGGGAATACAACTACCCTCTAGGAGATTCCGTACCTTGCCCTTGCCTCTTTGGACAATCCTAATAAGGTGTCCTATTCCTCCCAAAAGGATAACTACTCGCCTTCTTCATCCCATTCTCCACTCGTAACCTCCCACTAATGAGGTTTCATCCTTCATTAACCAAACAACTATTTGAGCCTTCCTCCCTTCGTCTATCCAATAGATACCTACCAGTCCTCGTCCTTCTTGAACCAACTTCTAATCCGACTAATGTCTAAGTCCCTTGAAGTGGGTTTCCGTTCTTATCTATCTTAGAAAGGTCATCTATACGCGGAGGGGAAACTCAAAACGAGAGAGGAAGAGATTCAAAACGGAGAATTCGAAAGATATAGATATGGCTATTGGGGATTATGCTTTTCTTTCAAAAACTTTTCTCTTAAAAGACATGTTTTTGAAAATACTCCTTTCAAAAATATTCTTAGAAAATAGTTTTTCTAAAAAATTTATCTGTTCTGGTAACCTTAAGCTCTGATACCACGTGTAACACCCCACACCCGCTATGGTCACTCGCTAAGGGAATGCCATAACATCGGTGGAGTATTTTTAAGTGAATATAGAACAGAAAAATTACAACAAGACAGATATGAGTAATACTTGAAAATTTTAAAACATCATTTCATTGCAGCGGAAAGTAAAACATGTTTGGTTACATCACCAAAACCATAATAAGAGTCAAGTACAAAATATCCATCCTGATAAATAAAAGTACATAATCCCAATACATGAACTGATAGCCATAAAAGAAAGGGTAAGCTGAGCTCTACATCTATGGTCCAAGCTCCAAAAGAGAATAAAGCAGCCTGATCTAAGCCCACTCGTACTGGGCCCACTATGATAACCTGAGGGTTGGGAAAAAAGATAAAAACAATGGGGTCAGACATAAGTCTGAGTGAGTCCTATAACCCTAACAATACAATCATTAAAGTAATTAGGGTATGATATAAACAAGGTACGGTACCTCTGGGGATAATGACTACACTAAGTAGCCAACCAAACACAGGATGTACTAAGATAACCGAAAAGACGCTTTTATCCACCCAAGGATAATTAATAGATTACACCACCCCAGATCTACCCATCCAAGGGTAATTCCTACACTGCACCACACTAGTCATTCCTAACTTAAAGGTTGATCCCACCCCTGGATTTATAAAATTAACTTATTAGTTTTCGCGTACCCCTAGGTGACTAAGTAGACGCCACGGGGCCCTACAATCCCCTAGGTGTACACACTACTCCCCATTCGATCGGCTCCCTAACGTAGATACCCGTGCTGGCCCCACCGTGGGGTGTACCATTCCCTAGCGTGGCAACCTGATAAAACTAACGGTGCACGACTTATATCTACACGATGCAACAACGTCTTATCTACCAGCCCGGGTCCACACACGCATATGAAACCCGTTGGTCATGCGTTGCCACCGCTAACCCATTTTGGCCTCTTATAGTCAAGCCCAATATGCGTGTCCCGTCACTCGACTAGAGTCGAGCCCACTAAGATACGTTTGGGATATTGATTGAAATGGGCCCCCACAAGCTACCACCTAAGCTTGTTATTTTATTTAGTGTATCCCACTTAACCCCTTTTATAATCATGCCCACCTACATGTTAAGGTTTGGTTAAGTCATCTAATCCTATTTCAATTGCCACTTAAGGCCCCCACAAGCTACTACTTAAGCTTGTCATTTAATTATATTTCAATTGCCACTTAAGGCACCCACTAGATTTCCGCATGCCACCCAAGGCACTTACTTGATTCCCACATGCCACCCAAGGCACTTACTTAACCCTTTAATCATGTTTAATTACATGTTCCACTTTGGTTAAGTATTCTAATCATATTTTCTATTGCCACCCAAGGCAACCCACTAGATTCCTCATGCCACCCAAGGCACCCACTTAACCCCTCATGTCCCTCTACATGCTAATATGGTTAAGTGTTTCTTAATTAATTAATTAAGATCATGACCTCATAAAGACCTCTCACATTAGACCGTCTTTTATGACTGCTGGATATGCCGGTTGGGTCCGGGCAGCCTTACGTCATAAAAAGGGTCTAACCTCGTGTCTTTACTTTAATCACGTATTTAATTTGTGCCTAAGACCTCTCACATTGGGCTAACATTTGTAGCAACTGGTTAAGCCGGTTGGGTCCGGGCAATTTTACGCTACAACTGAGTCCAACCTCGTGTCTTAGTCGATTAATTACACCTAATTAATCACCCTCCTAATTTATATTAATTATCCCTAATTAATTAATCATGTTTTCCAGAATATGGGTAGACCTAACTTAATAGGTAAATTCCCAACTCCGTAGTATGGGTAGACCTAACTCAATAGGTAAATTCCCAACTCCATAATATGGGTAGACCTAACTCAATAGGTAAATTCCCAATTATGTCCATTTAATTTATGTTACTCTTAAGCATATCCATTCCACATCATTTTATTAACATGCATATTAACCCCATCGTTCCCCACGTAATTCGTTCTCGTAACGTGACATAATAAAAGGGAATATTCATCACAAATGTCATGGGTTTAACCAACATAGCTTATAACTTTATCATGGGTTCAAAAGGTGTCAACTTGCATATATGAGCATACATTAAACCCAACTAGTATTTAACCCAAACTTGCATTATGCATATCATAAAAGAGACAACTTGCATATGAACTTGCACATAAACTTGCATATGAACTTGCATCATAACTTGCATATGAACATATATCATAACTTGCATATGAACTTGCATCATAACTTGCATATAAACATATATCATAACTTGCATATGAACTTATATCATAACTTGCATATGAACTTATATCATAACTTGCATATGAACTTGCATCATAACTTGCATATGAACATATATCATAACTTGCATATGAACTTGCATCATAACTTGCATATAAACATATATCATAACTTGCATATGAACTTATATCATAACTTGCATATGAACTTATATCATAACT
Organism: Allium sativum; assembly: GCA_030737875.1. NCBI lineage: Eukaryota > Viridiplantae > Streptophyta > Magnoliopsida > Asparagales > Amaryllidaceae > Allium > Allium sativum. The sequence continues at coordinate 557,301,183 of CM060915.1, forward strand.
TGCATATGAACTTATATCATAACTTGCATATGAACTTGCATCATAACTTGCATATGAACTTATATCATAACTTGCATATGAACTTGCATCATAACTTGCATATGAACTTACATCATAACTTGCATATGAACTTATATCATAACTTGCATATGAACTTATATCATAACTTGCATATGAACTTGCATAACATGTGAAACACCCCACCTCCGTTAGGGTCACTCTCAAAGGGAATGCCCTAATTTTGGTGGAGGTTTATAAGTACAAGTCACAGATATACAAGACAGATATAAGAACACATATTTGTAAACAGCGGAAGAACAACAAGCTTTTATTTCATAAAGTCAAATACGTGTTACAACAACATCCTTTCCAAAAACATAACATAACACTTTCATAATCTGTCTTGAGTACATTATTTAAAGAAGCATAAATAGAACATAGATAAACTGCAAAAGCCCCATAGTGGATTGTCCAAAGCCATAGTTTAAAACAGGAAAGTCCAAGCAATACATTTCTCTTCTTCAAGCTGGATGCTAAGGTTGGTCAAGCTGCTGTGTTCCCTCCCTGAGGACCTAGGGGGGGGAAACGGAAGAAAGAAGACGAAAGAAAAATAGAGTCAGACATAAAGCCTGAGTAAGTCTAGTACTATTTTGTCTATGAATAAAGAACTGGGTATGATAAGTATAAACAAGAAGTGGGCATACACTATAAACTTGGTTAAGTTGTCTAGGGTCGAATATACTATCGTACCCCATGTTATTCTCTGAACCCATATAAACTAGTTTCCAACTGGCACCCATAATCAGGGTGATGTGATCCATTCTATGATGATCGGCTCCTACTCGCATAGTTACATGTGTCTTACGGCCCCCGATGTCGTAGTTACCTATGCTGGTCCCACCATGGGGTGTATCAAGTCCCATAGTGGCAACCCGACACAGCCTTAGAGTGCACAGGTATGCTACTGGTGTCCAGTGCCTTATTTTTCTGCGCCGGAGTGTGTGCACGCCCGCACCCCGTTAGAACCTACACTGCTACACCACCGCCGTCGCTTTTGACCTCTTACAATCAGCCCAGTAATCGTGCCCCACCCTGCCTAGTTTCAGGGTATCCTGATACACCTTTTAGGGTTACTGCTGAAAAGGGTCCCCCGTTACTAGGTTTTCTATCTCTAGCCAACATGCTAAGTTGGTTAAGTATTTCCTAACCTAACCCCACCAGTCCGTTTAGTTTAGCATGTTCCATTTTGATTAAGTCTTTAGTCCACTTAATCCTAACAATCCTGACTCAGCCTTAATTGTCTTATTAAGGCCCTGACCTCTCACATTAGACAGTTATTGTTGTGGCTGCCTGTTGCCGGTTGGTTCCGGGCAGTCTTACGCCACAACTCAGTCTAACCTCGGGTCCTTGCTGGGCTCCATGTTTAACCTCCCACATTGGATAGGTATTGTTGTGACTACTGGACAGCCGGGCGGTTCCGGGCAGGTTTACATCACAACTCAATCCAACCTCGGGTTAAACACATCGTATGTTCTACATTTACATATTTTGTCTTTCTTCTTTATTCATATGTAAATATTTGCGGCCCATTATTAAGTTAATGGTGTAAAGGTTACACCAATCACGGGCCCAACCCATACTTGAATTTGGGCCCCTCTATTTTATATTTTCATTCATTAATTAATTTTAACCCAACGTTATTTTCCCCCGTTTTACACGTCCGTTTATATATATTGGGCTTAGCCTTTTAAAGCCCAATTTAGCCATGCGAAAAGGGGAGGCTTAAGGCGTGATTACATACACAAAGAGGGGAAGGTGAGCGCATGAACTTGCATATGACGTTGGAAATACATAATAGAAACTGGTGTACTTGCATAGTGGTAACATAGGTGACATGAATCAGAGCATGTGAACTTGCATAGGTTTAACTGCAACATGAACCTATATTCTTATTTATGCATAATGTCAAACATAAGCATGGCATAAATATTTCTAGCATAAGCATGGCATAATGTCAAACATAAGCATGGCATAAATATTTCTAGCACAAGCATGGCATAATGTCAAACATAAGCATGGCATAAATATTTCTAGCATAAGCATGGCATAATGTCAAACATAAGCAGGGCATAATATCAAACATAAGCATGGCATAAGTATAGTTAAATTTGTTCACATAACCATGGTATAAACATACTTATGCATAAATATTCCTAAACATGGTGTTTGCTTTAAACTTGCAAACAGTGATTTTTGAGTCTAACCTAGCCATGTATCACATATGTCATCATATAATTCTTTTAAACAAGATAGACTTAATCATAGGTTTTCAATTATGCCAAATATCATTCATAGCCTAGCCATATTCATAAGTTTGCAAAAGCATGACTTAATACATGGATTATGGTGTCAAAATTCCAACATAGTTTCATATGAACTATAATAACCAAACTTGTTTCAATTACTTGCAAAATGAATTATGCACAAAAATATACATCATGATGGCATAATAACAAAGCCCCAAACTTGCATGAATTTCAACCAACTACATACATGTAGCTTCAACATAGATTACATAATTTGCGCAATATTCCAAACGTATACTTGCATAGAACTACCGCATGTAGTTCTTTATAATGAATAACATAATTTTGCACAAATATGAATTACTTTATTATTCCAATTCAAGCATACAAATCAATACAGTTGTTTATTCATACCAAAGTAATACTCTACTTACAATGGTTGCGGCGAATTCTCTAATTAAGAGATATGATTCCTTTGTTGAATTGATTGGCTTTAGGTTGCTTGAATTGCTTTAGGCTTTAGAACTTTCTCCCTAATTCTCTCTCTAGTTGGCGGCTACTCTTAGTCGTTCCTCAGCAACATGGCGGCTATGTTCTTAATTTTGAATGAATAGATTAGGGTTTAGTCTAGGGTTGTTTATATAGAGGTTAGGAACTGATTAGGACCCTTGATGTTGCTGGGTTAGATCGTAGCCATTCATTAGATAGAGAGACCAATTAGAACCCGCCACCTAGCCCTAATGACAAAGCAGACCACAGAGAATCGGCCAAACACAGACCTGGCCAGCCAGGTTGACTGGGCTCGACCAGGTCGACACCCCTGTCGACAGGGCTGTCGACAGCCCTGTCGACATGGGTAGCCCAGGTCGACAGCCCAGTCGACCTGGGTGGCCTAGGCGGGTGTTTATCCGCCCTGGCCCATTGGGCCCGATTTTTAATTATTTTATTCTGTTTGAATTTTAAATTTAATTCAAAACTTCCGAAGGCCATATCTTCTTCATACGGACTCCGTTTTTCGAAAACTCGGACTCTATTTCGCGTATTTTTCCGAGACGAACGCAATGGCGTATCCCGTTTCCCTTGGTTCTTTGATTTCAATTTAATTATACTTTAATTTGTTAATTTCACAGTTATAGAATTTTCGGGGTGTTACATTCTCCCCCACTTAAAAGGATTTCGTCCCCGAAATCTTCAAGTTAGGAGGAATGTAAATCCTAACATTCAATCATCCATCTACCCATCCATCAAACACGAGCATCCATTGTCCTTAAAAGACTTCTAATGCTTCATGATCATATGCGAAGTGCGTGTGTACATGAACTTATCTAATGCAAAATCAGGCGGTCTACTGATTCAGTTGACCTCCTTAATGCGAATTATGTAAGTGCCATGAATCCATTATGTATGCAAATTTTCCTATTCATGATTCTACATGAGTGCACAATCATTCAATACAAATGCAGCATCCACATGTCAACACATTAAAGTTCAACCACATACGAATACAAACATATATGCATATGCAATATGAAGTGACTGAGCCGATCTAAAACCTAGATTGTGTGTGTATATGCATCCACGAGCAACCACTAGCAATCACTTGCAACCACTTGCAACCATCATCCATAACATGTTTCAACTACATGTTTCCATCCAAAAAGATTCTATCTAAAAGATACGGTCGAGGAAATATACCTAAAAAGATAGATAAAAGCGAAACTTAAGGAAAAGGAAAGATCAAGGATGTACCCTCGAACAGAAAAGGGTAGGCAGTACGTATTCTAGCTTCAGTTTCCCAAGTCGCGTCTCCCTCGGCGTCGCTCCACTGAACTTTGACGAGCTTGACTTCGCGGTTGCGTAGCTTCTTCACTTCCGTTCCTAAGATGCGGGTTGGAACTTTTCTTATGGTTGCTTCGCGTTCCACTTCGGCCTCTTCGAGGATATTTGGCTCTACCACTTCAGCAGACTCATGCAGACATTTTCGGAGATGTGAAACGTGAAAAACGTTGTGGACTCCAGCCAATTTCTCGGGTAGCTCTAATCTATAGGCCATTTTCCCAATTTTCTCGATAATAGGGAATGGCCCTACGAACCTTGGTGCAAGTTTTCCTGTGGTTCCAAAACGAACAACGTTCCTTAGCGGTGATACCTTGAGAAAAACTCTGTCTCCAACTTCAAATTCAAGGTCGGTCCTTCTCTTGTCGGCGTATGACTTTTGTCTGTCTTGGGCCGTCTTCATCCTTCTTCGTATTAAGTCTACTTTCTCTGAGGTCTCTCGGATCATATCTGGTCCAAGTATGAGCTTATCCGTGGACTCCCACCAACAAGTGGGCGATCGGCACGGTCTTCCATATAAAGCTTCGAAGGGCGCCATTCCGATGGTTGCTTGATAGCTGTTGTTGTAGGCAAATTCCACCAAAGGAAGGTGGTCTTCCCATGTCCCTCCGAAGTCAAGGACGCATAGTCTTAAGAGGTCTTCCAAAACTCTGTTCACTCTCTCTGTTTGGCCGTCGGTTTGGGGATGATAGGCTGTGCTCAAGCATAACTGCGTTCCTACTGCTTCTTGCAGACTCCGCCAAAACTCGCTGGTGAAGATGGGGTCTCGGTCACTAACGATGCTAGATGGTATTCCATGGAGTCGAACGATTTCCTTAAGGTAAAGTGATGCTAGGGATGAGGCAGTTCTTTTACTTTTGACAGGTAAAAAGTGGGCGCTTTTAGTAAGCCTATCCACTATTACCCAAATACTAGTGTTGCCTCTCCTAGACCTAGGCAGCCCATCGATGAAGTCCATTGAGATGCTATCCCACTTCCACTGCGGGACCTCCAAAGGATGTAGCAGTCCGCCAGGCTTTTTCTGTTCCGCCTTAACCTGTTGGCACACCATACACTTAGAAACGGATTCTGCCACGTCCTTTTTCATGCCGTTCCAGAAGAAAGTCCTCTTTATGTCTTTGTACATTTTATCCCCGCCTAGGTGTATCGTCATCTTGGAGTGATGTGCTTCCTCGAGAACCTTCTTTACTAAATCGTTTATCTGTGGGACGCATAGTCTTCCGTCTCGCCTTAGAAAACCCTTATCGTCGATGGAGTATCGGTTGAGGTGACTTGAAGTCTCACCCCTAATTAGCCTATCAATTATTTCCACAAGCTGAGGGTCTTCGCGTTGTGCTATCCCTACTGAATCCACTAAAGTTGGACGCACTTCGAGAGATGCTAGCAAGCCTGGTACGAAATCGGAGGAGGGCCTAAAGTCGAAACTGGCTATAAACTCTAGGCTTTGTCTTTCAACAAACAACGGGCTTAGGGTCAATTTCTTTCGGCTCAACGCGTCTGCCACTACGTTGCCTTTGCCCGGAGTATAGGAGATTTCGAAATCGTACGAGGCAAGAAACTCCATCCATCTTTGTTGCCTCAAGTTAAGATCCTTCTGCGAGAAAAGATATTTCAACGATTTATGGTCAGTGTAAAGTTCGAACTTCTCACCTAGGAGATAGTGTCGCCAAGACTTGAGTGCAAAGACGATGGCGGCTAACTCAAGATCGTGGGTTGGGTAGTTCTTTTCGTGCACCTTCAATTGCCTCCCGCCATAAGCTACTACCCTTCCTTCTTGCATTAAGACGGCGCCTAGCCCTGTCCCACATGCGTCCGTATAAACAGTGAACATCTTGCTCCCATCTGGCAGCGTCAAAACTGAGGCTGTTGTAAGAGCCCTTTTCAGTCGTTGGAAAGCAAACTCGCAATCCAAATCCCAATTGAACACTAGATTCTTCTTAGTCAATTTCGTGAGCGGAGCTGAGATTTTCGCAAAATCTCTTATGAATTTTCGATAGAAACCCGCTAGTCCTAGAAAGCTTCGGACCTCAGTTGCATTCCTTGGTGTCTTCCAATCCTGTACCGCCACTACCTTAGCAGGGTCCACTGCTAACCCTTGTTTGGATACTATGTGCCCAAGGAACCTTACCTCTTCCCTCCAAAAGTGGCATTTGGAGAATTTGGCTTTTAGTTGATGGACTCGCAAAGTTTCCATGATTGCCCTTAAGTGCCGAGCGTGTTCCTCTTCACTCTTTGAGAAGATAAGGATATCATCTACGAAGACCACTACGAATTTGTTGAGGAAATCTCTAAATACCCTACTCATTAGGTCCACGAAGTAAGCAGGTGCATTTGTCAAGCCGAAAGGCATGACAAGCCATTCAAAGAAGCCGTCTAGGGCTCTGAACGCCGTTTTATCGATGCTATCTTCAGCCACCCTTAGCTGATGAAAACCGGTTGCTAAATCGAGTTGGGAGAAAACAGACGCTCCTACAAGCTGGTCAAATAAATCGTCAATTCTAGGGAGAGGGTGCCTATTCTTTTTCGTTAGCTTGTTGAGCTCCCTATAGTCAACACATAGACGGAGTGAACCATCCGCCTTTTTAGCGAACACCACTGGAGCGCCCCATTCCGAAATGCTCCTCCTAATGAACCCCTTTTCTAGAAGCTCTTTAATCTGTTTACTGAGCTCTTTTCTTTCTCGTGGAGCCATATGTCTAACGGGCAACGCAACGGGCTTTGCATTATCTACAAGATATATGCGGAAGTCTATTTCCCGCTTCGGAGGCAATCCCTTCACCTCTTCGAAGACATCCGGATATTCCCGGACCACTCTAACTGATTGCAAATTGTCTACAGAGGCATCTAGCGATTCAAAATAACTAAGCATAACCGCATACGAGGGATTACAAGAAATTTCCAAAGTATTACCGAGCTGGGTTAGGAGCCTAACAACCCTTTTCTCACAATCAAGGATGGCCCCATTACTGGATAGCCAATCCATACCCAAAATCAAACCATACCCCGAAAAGCCCAAAACAAAGGCACTACACTGAAATTCAACACTTAGGATAGAAATTTTCAAATCCAGACAGATCATAGACAAATGAGCTGGGCCCCCAATTGGGTTTGAAACAATTAAGGGGTCCTCTACCATACTAGTTTTTAGGTGCAGAGATTCTACTAAAGCAGACGAGATAAAGGAGTGTGATGCGCCAGAATCAAATAAAGTGCGAACGGGGTGATCATAAAGATAAACTACACTTTCTACAGAAGTGTTTGTACCTCTCTGTTGCAAAGGTGGCGCTTCCAGCACATGAACCTGTGCCCCTGGGGTGGATCCAGCCCTCTGCCCCTGTCCTCGTTTCTTTGGGCAGTCCTTAGCCCTGTGGCCCGTCTCACCACAAGAAAAGCACCCACCATTCTCCTTGGCCTTCTTTTTCCGGCAGTCCTTTACTAAGTGCCCCACTTTGCCACAGAAATTACACTTCCTCTTCTCTTTGTTGCCTTTCCCGCCTTTCTTAAAGTCTGTCTTCTTAGGCTGCAAACCCTCTTTCTTCCCTTGAGAGCTTTCTGCCTTGGTCTCCTTCTTGCCCTTGTCCTCTTCATTCAGCAATGCCATTTGCACCAATCTTTCATACGTGGCCCCCATGGGTATATGGGTCAAGGCCAAACTGTGTAATGGCTCATTTAACCCTTTGACGAAACAGAGAGCCTTCTTGTGCGGGGTGTTGACTAGGTCAAGTCCAAACCTTGCCAGCTCATCGAACTGATTCACATACTCTCTGACTGTCTTGTCCCCTTGCTTAAGAAATAAGAATTTTTCCAACTGCAAACTTCTTTCTGCATCTGAGAGAAATTTGGTCTCAAACCTTGCCCTAAAGTCCTCCCATGTCTCCACTGGTCTTTCAGCATTAGTGACTTCCCACCAGTAGGAAGCCTCGCCCTTCAATAGCCACACCGCCAATTGTACTTTTTGCCTATCCTCTACCTCAAAGATGATGAATAGGTCTTCAGTTTCTTTCAGCCAATTCCTAGCTGCCACGAAGGACTCAGTTCCATGGAAATCCCTTCCTCCCATAGCTTTAAAATCTTTACATATCTTAGCAAACGTGTTTCCCCGAGGAGGAGGTGGAGGAAAAGGTGCCGCTGCGGCTGGATGATTTCCTTCAGCTGGGGGAGGAGGAACGGTAGGACCTGGCTGAGTGGCCCTAGCTTCTAAGAACCGTCTAAACCAACCAGGTATTGGTACCCCTTCCGGCAAGTTGAGTTCTTGGGACATGCTGAAACAAAAAGGATAGATTCAAAACGAAGGATAGAGATAGTTCCTATGGCTTTGGGGGGGTGGACTTTGCCTTTTTAAAATAAAATAATATTTTTCTTTTAAAAATGCTTCTTTAAATTTCCTTTTTGAAAATAATTTTTCAAAACTTTTTATCTTATCTGGTAAACCTATGCTCTGATACCAAGTGAAACACCCCACCTCCGTTAGGGTCACTCTCAAAGGGAATGCCCTAATTTTAGTGGAGGTTTATAAGTACAAGTCACAGATATACAAGACAGATATAAGAACACATATTTGTAAACAGCGGAAGAACAACAAGCTTTTATTTCATAAAGTCAAATACGTGTTACAACAACATCCTTTCCAAAAACATAACATAACACTTTCATAATCTGTCTTGAGTACATTATTTAAAGAAGCATAAATAGAACATAGATAAACTGCAAAAGCCCCATAGTGGATTGTCCAAAGCCATAGTTTAAAACAGGAAAGTCCAAGCAATACATTTCTCTTCTTCAAGCTGGATGCTAAGGTTGGTCAAGCTGCTGTGTTCCCTCCCTGAGGACCTGGGGGGGGGGGGGGAACGGAAGAAAGAAGACGAAAGAAAAATAGAGTCAGACATAAAGCCTGAGTAAGTCTAGTACTATTTTGTCTATGAATAAAGAACTGGGTATGATAAGTATAAACAAGAAGTGGGCATACACTATAAACTTGGTTAAGTTGTCTAGGGTCGAATATACTATCGTACCCCATGTTATTCTCTGAACCCATATAAACTAGTTTCCAACTGGCACCCATAATCAGGGTGATGTGATCCATTCTATGATGATCGGCTCCTACTCGCATCGTTACATGTGTCTTACGACCCCCGATGTCGTAGTTACCTATGCTGGTCCCACCATGGGGTGTATCAAGTCCCATAGTGGCAACCCGACACAGCCTTAGAGTGCACAGGTATGCTACTGGTGTCCAGTGCCTTATTTTTCTGCGCCGGAGTGTGTGCACGCCCGCACCCCGTTAGAACCTACACTGCTACACCACCGCCGTCGCTTTTGACCTCTTACAATCAGCCCAGTAATCGTGCCCCACCCTGCCTAGTTTCAGGGTATCCTGATACACCTTTTAGGGTTACTGCTGAAAAGGGTCCCCCGTTACTAGGTTTTCTATCTCTAGCCAACATGCTAAGTTGGTTAAGTATTTCCTAACCTAACCCCACCAGTCCGTTTAGTTTAGCATGTTCCATTTTGATTAAGTCTTTAGTCCACTTAATCCTAACAATCCTGACTCAGCCTTAATTGTCTTATTAAGGCCCTGACCTCTCACATTAGACAGTTATTGTTGTGGCTGCCTGTTGCCGGTTGGTTCCGGGCAGTCTTACGCCACAACTCAGTCTAACCTCGGGTCCTTGCTGGGCTCCATGTTTAACCTCCCACATTGGATAGGTATTGTTGTGACTACTGGACAGCCGGGCGGTTCCGGGCAGGTTTACATCACAACTCAATCCAACCTCGGGTTAAACACATCGTATGTTCTACATTTACATATTTTGTCTTTCTTCTTTATTCATATGTAAATATTTGCGGCCCATTATTAAGTTAATGGTGTAAAGGTTACACCAATCACGGGCCCAACCCATACTTGAATTTGGGCCCCTCTATTTTATATTTTCATTCATTAATTAATTTTAACCCAACGTTATTTTCCCCCGTTTTACACGTCCGTTTATATATATTGGGCTTAGCCTTTTAAAGCCCAATTTAGCCATGCGAAAAGGGGAGGCTTAAGGCGTGATTACATACACAAAGAGGGGAAGGTGAGCGCATGAACTTGCATATGACGTTGGAAATACATAATAGAAACTGGTGTACTTGCATAGTGGTAACATAGGTGACATGAATCAGAGCATGTGAACTTGCATAGGTTTAACTGCAACATGAACCTATATTCTTATTTATGCATAATGTCAAACATAAGCATGGCATAATGTCAAACATAAGCATGGCATAAATATTTCTAGCATAAGCATGGCATAATGTCAAACATAAGCATGGCATAAATATTTCTAGCATAAGCATGGCATAATGTCAAACATAAGCAGGGCATAATATCAAACATAAGCATGGCATAAGTATAGTTAAATTTGTTCACATAACCATGGTATAAACATACTTATGCATAAATATTCCTAAACATGGTGTTTGCTTTAAACTTGCAAACAGTGATTTTTGAGTCTAACCTAGCCATGTCTCACATATGTCATCATATAATTCTTTTAAACAAGATAGACTTAATCATAGGTTTTCAATTATGCCAAATATCATTCATAGCCTAGCCATATTCATAAGTTTGCAAAAGCATGACTTAATACATGGATTATGGTGTCAAAATTACAACATAGTTTCATATGAACTATAATAACCAAACTTGTTTCAATTACTTGCAAAATGAATTATGCACAAAAATATACATCATGATGGCATAATAACAAAGCCCCAAACTTGCATGAATTTCAACCAACTACATACATGTAGCTTCAACATAGATTACATAATTTGCGCAATATTCCAAACGTATACTTGCATAGAACTACCGCATGTAGTTCTTTATAATGAATAACATAATTTTGCACAAATATGAATTACTTTATTATTCCAATTCAAGCATACAAATCAATACAGTTGTTTATTCATACCAAAGTAATACTCTACTTACAATGGTTGCGGCGAATTCTCTAATTAAGAGATATGATTCCTTTGTTGAATTGATTGGCTTTAGGTTGCTTGAATTGCTTTAGGCTTTAGAACTTTCTCCCTAATTCTCTCTCTAGTTGGCGGCTACTCTTAGTCGTTCCTCAGCAACATGGCGGCTATGTTCTTAATTTTGAATGAATAGATTAGGGTTTAGTCTAGGGTTGTTTATATAGAGGTTAGGAACTGATTAGGACCCTTGATGTTGCTAGGTTAGATCGTAGCCATTCATTAGATAGAGAGACCAATTAGAACCCGCCACCTAGCCCTAATGACAAAGCAGACCACAGAGAATCGGCCAAACACAGACCTGGCCAGCCAGGTTGACTGGGCTCGACCAGGTCGACACCCCTGTCGACAGGGCTGTCGACAGCCCTGTCGACATGGGTAGCCCAGGTCGACAGCCCAGTCGACCTGGGTGGCCTAGGCGGGTGTTTATCCGCCCTGGCCCATTGGGCCCGATTTTTAATTATTTTATTCTGTTTGAATTTTAAATTTAATTCAAAACTTCCGAAGGCCATATCTTCTTCATACGGACTCCGTTTTTCGAAAACTCGGACTCTATTTCGCGTATTTTTCCGAGACGAACGCAATGGCGTATCCCGTTTCCCTTGGTTCTTTGATTTCAATTTAATTATACTTTAATTTGTTAATTTCACAGTTATAGAATTTTCGGGGTGTTACAACATGCCATACTTAGAGACAAACTTGCATATATTATGCATATCATAAAAAGAGACAAACTTGCATAAAACCAAACACTTAGCATGCATAAAACCAAATACTTAGCATGCATACAATCAAATACTTAGCATGCATAAAATCAAATACTTAGCATGCATAACACCAAATACATAACTTGCATAACATCAAATACTTAGCATGCATAAAATCAAATACTTAGCATGCATAAAACCAAACACTTAGCATGCATAAAACCACATGCATAACTTGCATATCATGTTACATATAACTTGCATGTATTCTCACATATAGTTTGCATAACATGTTACATATGCATAAATGTTCAACATAGTGTTTTGCATCATAAAACATGGCATTAAACTTGCATATAGCATAAAACTTGCAAATCACATATCATACAAACTTGCATAAACACATTTATCGACAAACATAGCCATGTCTTATCACATCCTACCATAATCAATTTAACAATTGATTATTAAAGCTATAGGAACTCACCAAAACCAAGATTAGCAAACTTATGTAGTAGAACTAGTTGCTATACAAGGAGAAGATGATGATTAGAGGTTGATTAGCTTGCAATTTTCTTCATAAACTAGTGGAGGTTCCTCTCAAGTTTGATTTTGGCGGCATGGTGGCATCATTTCTATTTTTAGTATGAATTAGGGTAGTATTAGGGTGTATTTATAGATTAGGTGAGTGTTTTAGGCCCTTAGATTAACCCTAAATTAGATTAGGACCCTTAGATTTCGGAACCTTCCAGAAACCAGCCCTAAGACCAAGCCCAAACCCCAAACTGGTGCACCCAACCACAGAACTCTCTAGAAACTGTGCAGGTTTCCTGGCTCGGCACGGGCGCACTTCCCAAGTGCGCTAGTGTATTTTTGTACTGGCGCACTTAATAAGTGCGCCAGTGCATTTTTGTACTGGCGCAATTCACAAGTGCGCCAGTGCATTTCTGGCCTGTTTCTGGTTTTTCTGCCTAACTTCGTTCGTCCATATCTTTTTCATACGGTACCCGTTTTACGCAAACTCGGACTCTATTTCGCATATTTTTCCGAGACGAACGCAATGACGCAGCCCGTTTCCCCTGATTCTCACATCTGAGATTAATTATACTTTAATTTGTGAATTTTAGCATTAACCGAAATTCGGGGTGTTACAATATGGGTTATCCCTAATAGATACTGCCGAGAAGAAGAACGAGGAGTTCATAACTTGCTTGGATGGATATTTGGGGGAAAGGCTTACTAACCACATCGATGAGACGTTTGAATCGATTGTGGGGAAAGATTTAAGATCGGAAAGTCTTTACCCTAAGTCGAAGACTGCGGTCGCATCTGCAGAGGAGCCAAAACCGCAAGCAAGCGATGGAGGCAAGAGTGGTTCTCAGAATAGGAGGAAGCAGAACAAGAATAAGGATGGCCAGAAGAAGAAGAAAGATGTTGAGTGCTTTAGTTGTGGCAAGAAAGGTCACTATGCTAGTAATTGTCGAGCGGAGCCGGCAGACAGGAAGTGCTTCAACTGTGGCCAAGTGGGACATCACAAGGACAAGTGTCCACAACCCCTTAAAGAAAAGCAGATGGTGAGAGCATATGCCTTCAATGTTATTCCTTCTTCGTTGAATGCCCCAACTACGGCGGAGAAGGGAAAGAATGTCGTTATTCAAGGTATGCTTTCTGTTTATGATGTTCCTGTTCGAGTATTGTTTGATACCAGAGCTTCCAGTTCCTTCATATCTAGTAGCCTGGTAGATAGGTTGGGATTGGAGCCCTAGATTGTCGATAGACCTTTAGTAGTGGCGAACCTGATTGGTGGTTCGACTAACCTTAGCATGATTTGTCGTAATGTGGTCTTATCGAGTCATGGATGCATGTTTGTTTGTGATTGCTTTGTTTTGGGCTTTACTGGGTCTGGCATTATTTTGGGAGTCGATTGGCTCCAAAGATACGGGATGGTGGTAGACTGTGAGGGCTTTTTGGTGGCAGCTAGAGCAGTTGATGGGCATAGGGTAGTGTTTGGTGGTCTACCTAGTGATGGGGTAATGGCTAGTTTTCTAAATTCCCTCGACATCCCGCATGGTGAGTTGTCAGATCTGCCCGTGGTTGGCCAGTATTCGGACATCTTCGAGGAAGTGACCGGGCTTCCACCACACCGAGAGATTGAGTTCCGTATTGATTTGGTGAAAGATGCCAGACCTATAGTGATGCCACTTCGTCGTATGGAGCCAAGGGAGCGGCGAGAGCTCGGGGTGCAAGTCAGCGATCTTTTGAAGAAGGGATTTATCAGAAGAAGTGTTTCTGAATGGGGAGCACCAGTTTTGTTTGCTACCAAGGCCGATGGTTCCCTTCGATTGTGTGTAGACTATCGCGAGTTGAATAAGGTGACGAGGAAGAACAAGTATCCGCTACCGCGGATAAACGATTTGTTTGATCAGTTGAGTGGCGCGAGAGTATTCTCTCAGTTGGATCTCGCGACAGGTTTTCGTCAGCTTAGAGTGGAAGCTGAGAGTATAGCTAAAACTACATTTCGGACGCCGTCTGGATTTTATGAGTGGTTGGTCATGCCATTCGGGCTGACCAATGCCGCAGCATATTTTGTGGATCTTATGAATAGAGTATTCAGGGATCAATTGAATAAGTTAGTTCTTGTGTACGTGGATGATATTTTGGTTTACTCGAGGACAGAGGAAGAACATAAGGAACATTTAAGAATAGTGATGGAGGTGTTGAGAAGACACCAATTGAAAGCAAAGTTTTCAAAGTGTCACTTCTGGAGGAGGGAAGTGAGATTCTTGGGCCATGTTGTTTCAGAGAATGGTATTGCCATGGACCCTGCGAAGGTGGCTACGGTACAAGATTGGTCTACGCCCAAGAATGCAATGGACATAAGAAGTTTCCTGGGATTAGCCGGATATTATCTTAAGTTTATCCAAGACTTCTCCAAGATAGCAGCACTGTTGAATCAGTTGACCAAGAAGAATCAAGCTTTCGTCTGGGACGAAAAGTGTGAGAATGCATTCAAGATTCTAATAGAAAAGTTGACATATGCACCAGTGTTAGTCATTCCAAATGGGAATGAAGAGATGACGGTATATACGAATGCATGTGGTACCGGACTAGGTGCTGTATTGATGCAAGGAGGTAGGGTTATAGCTTATGCAAGTCGGCAATTGAAACCGCACGAGAGAAGATACCCTACCTATGATTTGGAATTGGCAGCGATTGTGTTCGCATTGAAGATATGGAGACATTATCTCTTGGGAGAAAGATTTGAGCTGTTTACCAATCATAAATCGTTAAAGTATCTTTTCTCTCAAATGGATCTAAATCTCCGACAACAAAGATGGTTAGAATTATTTACTTCCTATGATTTCGACTTCGCATATACACCGGGAAAGGGAAATGCGGTGGCTGATGCATTGAGTAGAAGACATCCCAGTTTAGGGGCTATGTTTCTAGAATGGAAGCAACTGGAGTACATCGCTGGGTATGATTTCAGACCCAAGTGCGAATTGGATCCAGAAATGTTAGCAAGTTTGACGATCAGACCCACTTTGTTTGAGTGGATTGGTTCCAGTCAGAGGGACGATCCTAACCTATTGGAAATCATCTCAAAGTTAGAGACGGAAATCGACGGAGAGATGAACAAGTATGGGCTTGATCGAGATGGATGGCTTAGAAAGAATGGAAGACTAGTTGTACCCAATGTCAGTGGATTGAGAGATGAAGTGCTTAGAGAATGTCATCACTCAAAACGGACTATACATCCCAGTGGTAATAAGATGTACCGAGACATGAAGCAGACTTACTACTGAGAAGGGATGAAAAGAGACGTTGGGAAGTTTATATCCAAATGCATGAATTGCCAGCTAGTTAAAGCTGAGCAAAAGAAGCCTAGTGGTTTGTTGCAACCATTAGAAATTCCAGAATGGAAATGGGAACAAGTCTCAATGGATTTTATTGATGGGTTACCAAGAACAAGGTCGTGCCATGATAGCATTTGGGTGATTGTGGACCGATTAACTAATAGTGCAAGGTTTATACCCGTCAAGTCAAACAGGACAGCAACAAGTTAGCTGAATTATATGTGTAGTGGGTAGTGAGATTTCATGGAATACCAAAGGCATTGTAAGTGACCGAAATTCATTGTTCACTAGTGGATTTTGGAAAAGCTTACAAGAGGCGTTAGGATCAGAATTACATTTCAGTACCGCGTATCATCCTCAAACCGACGGACAGACAGAAAGGGTGAATCGAGTATTAGAGGATCTCTTGAGAGATTGCATATTAGACTTTGGTGGATCGTGGGATGACCATCTACATCTAGCAGTATTGGCATGGGTCCATTTGAAGCTTTGTACGGAAGACCATGCAACTCACCATCTTGCTGGTCAGAGACCGGTGAGAAATATGTGCTTGGAACAGAAGTAATAAGAGAAACATTAGACAAGATTAAGGTTATCCAACAGCGAATGAAGGCTGCCTAGGATAGGCAGAAGAGTTATGCCGATAAGAGGAGAAGAGATTTAAAGTTCTCCATTGGCGACTTGGTGTTTGTTAAGATATCTCCGTTAAAAAGCGTGATACGATTTGGTAGGAGAGGCAAGTTAGCACCAAGATTCGTTGGTCCATTCCCAGTTCTAGAGCAAATTGGGAATTTGGCATATAAAGTTGAATTACCAGAAAAGATGGCACGAGTTCATAACGTGTTTCATGTTTCCCAGTTAAGGAAATTCATGCACGACCCCGATGTGACTATTTCACCTGATTAGTTGGATGATATCGAGGTTGAACCCGAGGCGGTTGGGAACTGCAGGCCTATGCGTATTGTTGGGAACGATACGAAGCAACTTCGAAGGAAAATGGTGAAATTAGTCAAAGTTCAGTGGGGCGAGAATGAAAATGATTGTACTTGGGAGACAGAGGAGAGCATTAGGAAGACGTATCCAGAACTCTACGCCTGGTAAGATTACGGTTTCAAATTAGTCTTTCTGCATGCTAGGATACGTTTGTTTTGTTTGTTTTGCATCATTGATTGTTGTATATGGCTGGTAGGCATGCAGGATCCTTTGTATGTTTTGGGTTAAGGAATTTCAGGGGCGAAATTTCTTAAGGAGGGGAGAGTGTAACAACCCGCATTCTACGCATCATAGGATCGTAGAATATTTATTTCATCATCGTAGAGAGTCGTATGGTCATTTAACTTTGGGAGACGACTATTGGGGTCATTTCCCATGTTCATAATTTTTCCCGATTTTTAAATGACCGTTTTGCCCGTAGCTGATCTTGTTTTGACCGTAACTTTTGACTGGAAAGGAATTTTGACCTGAAACCACTTCCATTGGATCCGGATGATGGTTTACAATTCCGTAGAGTGGTCACATTAGCCAAACTGACTCACTGTTTGGGAGATATGGCTGAAACAAGTTTCAGATGGTGAAAAACAGCTTAATTGGGCTTAACCGGGTGATTAATAGCTAGGCCCATAGGGGGATTCCGGGATTTGGAGTATTTAAGGGCTGTTAGGGTTAGGGATTTCGGGTTTTAGACATTTTCCAGCCGCCATAGACATTTGCTCAACCCTAACAATGGCCTCCAACATCTAAAACATCCCCAAACCACTTTGTAATTGAAGATTAGGCTTAGCAACATCAAATTAAGGAGAGATAGCACCAAAGCAAGGTAAAACTACTGTTAGACATTAGTATTCGTGCCAAACAAAGATTCATTTCAGATCTGAGTTTTATTTGTGGCAAAGGTGAGTGATTTGCATAGTTTTGCAATAATTACGGTTAACTAAGGGTAATTAGTGGTGATTAACGAAATTAGACATAATAAAATTCTGGAAAAATATTCATAAAATTCAAAATATTATTTTAGAGCTCTGTTTAAAGTTTGGGTTAATTTGGTTAAGTTCTGCTAATCATATCATTAGATTTGCTTAAACATGCTTAAGGGAAAATATGGTGTTTGATCCGTTTTAAATAATCAAATTGTTGTTTTGGTGTTTGTGGTCAGTTCTATATGTTGCTATGACTGTATGGTATGCTTTGTGATTGATTAGAAAAGTTAGATTGGTCAAAAACGTCGTCGTATGGCGTAAAACAGTCGTTGGAAGAACTGCAGGAAATTGGCCAGCAACCGGATCGGATCGCCCCTCTCCACCACGACCCGACCTGATCGTGGCCACCTCTTCAATAGCTGACCCTACTCCATGAGCTGCTCCACTTTGAAGGCCAGAACCAGAAGACCGCGACACGATCCGATGGAGAGATCGCGACCCGACACGGAGCACTGTGACACCACGACGCAGCCTGGAGCATCACGAGTCACGAACAGATAAAGGAACTCGACCCGATCCGATCGGAGATGCGCGCCACAACCTGTCCCAGATGAGTATCACAATATGATCCGAACCAGAGGAGATGCTACGAGCTAAACCAAGGAGATTGGACGCGAGGCACAGGTCATGAACCAAATGAAGACTGTTCCGGAGGAGAAGACCAAAGCCCGAGATGCAATGGTAGTCCAAGTGGAAAGTTTGTACCCAGGATCCAGTTGGGAACCAACGAGTCGACTTCATGAGTTGGGCTTTGCTGCGGGACGTGTGCTAAGGGGTTGTCGATGTCTGCAACTTTGGATCACTATGTGTTGGGGTTACGTGAACGAATTCAGTGCCACAGTGGCCTAGGTACGACTAAAGAGCTGCAGACCAATGAAGTGGGGTCATTTGTAAATATTTGGTCATGACTCCATGGGGTAAGCTTGGTAGTACCAGTATTCGTGACAAACAGAGATTCATTTCAGAACTGAGTTTAATTTGTGGCAAAGGTGAGTGATTTGCATAGTTTTGCACTAATTACGGTTAACTAAGGGTAATTAGTGGTGATTAACGAAATTAGACATAATAAAATTCTGGAAAAATATTCATAAAATTCGAAATATTGTTTTAGACCTCTGTTTAAAGTTTGGGTTAATTTGGTTAAGTTCTGCTAATCATATCATTAGATTTGTTTAAACATGCTTAAGGGAAAATACGGTGTTTAATCCGTTTTAACCTGTCAAATTGTTGTTTTGGTGTTTGTGGTCAAATCTATATGTTGCTATGACTGTATGGTATGCTTTGTGATTGATTAGAAAAGTTAGAATTGTCGAAAACGCCGTCGTATGGCGTAAAATAGTCGTTGGAAGAACTGCAGGAAATTGGCCAGCAACAGGATCGGATCGCCCCCCTCCACCACGAGCCGACCTGATCGTGGCCACCTCTTCACGAGCTGACCCTACTCCATGAGCTGCTCCACTTTGAAGGCCATGAACCAGAAGACCGCGACTCAATCCGATGGAGAGATCGCGACCTGACCCAGAGCAGTGTGGCACCACGACGCAGCCTGGAGCATCATGAGTCACGAACAGATGAAGGAAATCGACCCGATCCGATTGGGGGGGGCGCCACGACCCGTCCCAGATGAGTATCACGATCCGATCCGAACTAGAGGAGATGCTACGAGCTGAACCAAGGAGATTGGACGCGAGGCACAGGTCACGAACCAAATGAAGACTAATCCGGAGGAGAAGACCAAAACCCGAGATGCAAAGGTAGTCCAAGTGGGAAGTTTGTACCTAGGATCCAGTTGGGAACCAACGAGTCGACTTCATGAGTTAGGCTTTGCTGCGGGACGTGTGCTAAGGGGTTGTCGATGTCTGCAACTTTGGATCACTATGTGTTGGGGTTACGTGAACGGATTCAGTGCCATAGTGGCCTAGGTACAACTAAAGAGCTGTAGACCAATGAAGTGGGGTCATTTGTAAAGATTTGGTCATGACTCCATGGGGTAAGCTTGGTAGTAGCAGTAGTTGTACAGGTCGAACTCCGTCACTACCTCGATGGGTCAAGTGATTGACAGTGGTGGACATCGTATGCTTTACGCACTGAGTGAGAGATGTGAGGATGGTTGCTATGCTTGATTTGGTTGCCATCACTATGAAACGAACATTCCCACCCCCCGTATTCTTTACTCCATCTGTTTAGTGGCACCTTAGAGTATTGTACGGTATGTAGTGCTAACTCTTTGGTCGCAGGTCCAGGTTCAGGTATGGTTTAGTATACCTGTTATTGTTCTTTTTTGCAACTTATCGCTCATACCATACTTTTTGTCTGACCTAGAGTTTTTATATCTCTTCTTATTATTCTGGGTGCTCTAACGAGCAGACTAGAGACAGGTTAGATGGTATGCACGAGTAGCTGTACCGGAGACGAGCAGGAGGCTCCCACGTATGATATATGTAGATATTCTCCCTGTGTCGCTGTTGGTCACTACTTTGGGCATTAGTAGTGTACCCTTCCTTTCTTTTACTTTAGAGACAGTTTTAAAGTTGTAATAATAATGATGTGGAACATAAACTGTATTTGGATTTTCTGCTGCTATGATGTTTAGTTTTCGGCTTATGCATTGTCTCGCCTGTTTTATGTCAAGTATGTTGTTATTATATTTTATCCCATGTGCTGTGAGACATTCTACAGGTTTTCGATTAATTCACTCTCTTCTTTCCTTTCTTTGGTGACCGCTCCGTGCTAGTCGGGCATGTGTACAACGCACTTTCAGAGGAAATACCGGCAGATGCGGGGCGGGCCGTCACAACTAGTCTTGGTGAAAAGCTGTTCCGCGGAACGGAATCGGCTACAGAAGTTCAGGATTGGTTGGATAGCTGTGAGCGTATCTTCGAAGACTTGGGTATCGAGGATGCGACGATGAGAAAGCTAACATCCCGTCAGCTGCAAGGACGGGCAATGAATTGGTGGAATGCTATTAAGGTAGCTACTCCAGAGGATCAAATTACATGAGATCAGTTTAAGGCCCGATTCAGTGATAAGTTTATCCCAGTTGCTCAGAAGTCAGAATTGTTTAGGAAATTTATGGAGCTTAAGCAGAATGGTAGGGCAGTCACGGAGTATATTGCTGAGTTCGATACTTTATCGAAGTATGGATTCTCTCTTATCGACATTCCCGAGAAGAAGAATGTGAAGTTTATAACAGGCTTAGATCAGTACTTAGGGGAAAGGCTTATAAACCATATCGATGAGACGTTTGAATCGATTGTGGGGAAAGCTTTGAGATCAGAGAGTCTGTACCCTAAGTCGAAGACTGAGGTTGCATTTGCAGAGGAACCAAAACCGCAAACAAGAGGTGGAGGCAAGAATGGTTCTCAGTATAAGAGAAAGCAGAATCAGACCAAGGATGGACAGAGGAAAAAGAACAAGAAAGACGTTGAATGCTTTAGCTGTGGCAAGAAGGGCCATTATGCTAAAGAATGTCGAGCAAAGCCAGCAGACAAGAAGTGCTTCAACTGTTGCCAAGTGGGACATCACAAGGACAAATGTCTGCAACCCCCTAAAGAGAAGCAGATTGTGAAAGCATATGCTCTTAATGCTGTTCTGTTACGACCCGAACTTCCCTGGTAAGGAAAGCACGGATTGAATAGAAGACAAGACGAATCAACACAAGAAGAAGAACATTTCATTGTATATTACAAAAATTTCATTAGATTACAAGAATATACAGAGTATGAATCAATATTATACATCATAAAATATCAGAGATTACAATACATTACATAGCAGCGGAAAATAATACAAAACACAACTGAAGTAGATATACGAATACAGAGATTTCTGGATATCATTCCATATGTAAATCAGGATCCTATGAATATAAATCTGCAAAACCAAAACTACTAGCTGCCCGTGTCAAAATAAGGGCACCCAGAGTTTAGGTTAAAACAATAAACTCCAGGTCAGTCATGTGACTGGTGTGAGAACTAAAACAGTTATTAATCTTTATTCTAAAGTTAGGTAAATCAAGGGACCACGCCGTATAACACGGAACGGGTTTCCTCCCAAGAATACCCGTGCATAAAACAACAACGCAATGCTAAATAAAGAAAAATGAAGCTATTATTAGACCCAGGTCCAATCACACAATGCAACGCAAGCTGGAGGATAGGGTTTTACCTTATAATATCCAAAGAATGCTTGATACGCTAAATTTCATGTTTTATTATTACTATAAGTTTATAGTGTCAAAACAATTTCAATCATAAGTATCAATCATAGACGGCATGGGTACCATATATCATGTTGCCAATACTAGGCTCTACAATCAAAACCGCAAAGTCACGTATTGAAAGTTGGATTTCCATCTGTGAACCGAGGCAAAAGATAGTCATCTACCGAATTCGAGACAATCTAGCCCATGTCTCAGGCAAGTACTCAGTCAAGCCTTTGGATCGTCAGGGCCGGTCCATCGATGTAGATTAAAATGCCTGAAAATTGCGTTTCCCCACCCTTTGGGGCATAAATGAGTCCAATGACTCCATCGGCTCCGCATAGTCACCGATCTATCCGAGGCGCCTCGCAATCCAACAACCACATAAGTCAAACTCGTCAGGGCGTGTCAAACCACTAACGCCACTTCTAGCTAGAAGGAAACGCATGCCCTCCCTGATGTCCTCTCCCGTTTCTGGTTCACAACCGGGGTGTGAGGCTCGCGAATTAACGCTACACAAAGCTGTGCCACACAGGCGGTGCTTTGACCATCAATCACATGACTCTTATTTTCAACAAAAGCCTTGATTATTTGCCACTTATGCATGCCATATAGGCAATTCACTCCATGCGATTGATATCCATAAATATATAACCTCTGAGCTCGTACGTCTCAGAGAAAGGCGTTAAGCACGATAATAAATTCTCCGCCACCAAACAGATATTTATTTAATAGAAATCAATCACACAGAATGAAATCCAATGTCAGACACACAGTCCATTTACAAGTTCGTTCTGGGTCTGAACGAAACCGAGGGCACCTTGTACCTCGCATATCCATCGATTTCCAAATATATCTGGATGATCACCAACTGATTCCCTCCTCTTGGGTGTACGACCCAATAAAATCATCATTAATTATCCAAACGACGTGAAGACCTCCGGTCTTCAACCACCGTCTTCATCTTCGACTAATCGTCGTACCAGTTATTCAGAATGGGATAAACCCGGTCTTTCCGAATAACTTGCGTATTTATAAACAAGTATTACACAAACACAACATACGCCTCATTCCAGTTTAGAATATTCTTTTATTCAAATATTCTTATACTCTGGGAAAGGTTCCCATTAATTTTATCAAAGATAAATTCTTTAAATTTATTCTTTAATCTGTTTTTGAATATCAATTCAAATCAAGTTATGGTTTATCCAAACTAGTCAGGATTAGCGA
This sequence comes from Allium sativum, assembly GCA_030737875.1. Classification (NCBI taxonomy): domain Eukaryota; kingdom Viridiplantae; phylum Streptophyta; class Magnoliopsida; order Asparagales; family Amaryllidaceae; genus Allium; species Allium sativum. Next base: position 557,324,316 of record CM060915.1, read on the forward strand.
ACCTTACCGAAATAATCACTTGTTAAATTTCCAACCCCAACCTATTCATCCCATGAAATAAAACTGATAATACTTCATATTTAACACCACAGTGTAATCGGTAAATTCAATTACGTTTCACGTTCAAATCTAACTAAAGATTTAACTATCGCCTGGAGCAAAACTGGTGATACTCCATTCCCGATCATCTCAATCTAATTAAAGATGCATTAAAACTCCACTTGGTTTTAATCTTCCCAAAAATCATATTAATGATTGTTTAACTTGGGAAACCATATCCTGTCTTTAACTGGGTTAAAGAACCAATGTCGTTTAAAACATGGTTCACGGTAAACCCAAAATCAATTCAAATTCAATTCCAATTAAATATCATTTAAATGGTATACTTCATTAAATCTAATAAAAAGATTTAATCTTTTTCACAACTGGGTTTAAGAACAGTGTTAATGAAGACACCATTCATGACAAACCCCAAATCCCATTTGATATTAAATATAAGGCTCTGAATAGAAAATATATCGGCTTATATTCAATATCAAATTCTACGATCAACAAATATCGTATTGGAAATAACGATATAAATATATTTTCAAATTTCCATAACAATATCTGTATAATCACGAAATCCAAAATCGAAATATTCCAAAGATAATTCCGATTCAAATCCATTTCCACATTATATATTGGAAATTCTGGTTATTTTCAAAACCATTTCAAATCCACTTTATTTATTTTAAAAATAAATGGGATTATAATTCTAGTTCAAAACTAGTTCATTTCGATAAAAATCTATTTTTATCTTTTCAAATTTGGAATTTCTCATCCCAATTCTTCAAAAATCATTTCTTATGATTTTGCACAAATTATTACTATTTTTAATAATTTTATCAAGGCCCGTACAGTCAATTTCAATCAACGGCCATCGAACTGCACTTACAGCGACCATTTCCAAACTTGATTTGGACATAATTCCAAATCCAACCGTTAGATTTCAAATCTCTAATATTATTAGAAAGCTCTTTTCGATACGAACCCAATGGTTCCGGTTTTAGGAGAATCCGACGGTCGGATCTCCCGTAATATCCATTTGAAGTCAATGGAAATTCGCGAACTACCGCGGTGCAACGCATTCTATTCAGGCCATTAAATATATATATTATATATATTTCGTCGATTTCCTTTTAAAAACGTATTTTATAAATCGTTCTAAATTCGTTTTCGAAACGATTTCAACTTCATATTCAATTTCGAATCAAAATTGAATATTCCACATCACCGATATACAAATGATAATATTTTCAAAATGTTATATTTTGAAATCCCTTCCTTTTCTATAATCATTATAAAAATGAATATAATCGGTATAAATATCGTTCGCGTCAAAATGGCGCATATCTAACCTACACGGCTTTATATATTTCAATAACTTCGTTATTCTATTCAACAAAGGAATATTTTCTTCAACACATGAATATATATATTATTCAACACATGAATATATATTTTATTCAACACATGAATCTATATTCTTATTCAACAAATGAATATATATTTTTATTCAACACATGAATATATAGTTTTATTCAACACATGAATATATATTTTATTCGACACATGAATCAATGTTCTTATTCAACACATGAATATTTATTTTATTCAACACATGAGTATTTATTTCATTCAACACATGAATTTTCTTTCTATTCAACACATGAATTTTCTTTTATAATTTTACTTATTTTCCAAATTGGAATAAGGCCTAATCAATCATCATATAATGTTAATTATATGGATTCCCTACAACACATGTATATAATAGCAACGATAAATCATCAACCATCATCTAGAGTACACCACACAACTGCGTAAGCATTAAATATAAATAATTAACGCTTACACAGTCTATCAACCCATCGATTGACATACAACTAAACAATCGGGATTAGTGTACGTCAAATATCATCCCAATACCCGTGTGGGGTTTCAAATCAACAAACACAGATTTTTATTTGTGCAGTTCGGCGATGTGTAAAATTTATCGTCCCAATCAATATCAATCAAATGTGTGTACATAAACAAATCGTCTGATTTGTTTATAGATATTTATTTTATATACCCGTTAAAAATTATATTTTTAACCATAAAATAATTTCTTCCATTCCACTACACACAATCGATTTCACAACCCATCAATCAAACAAACAAGCCATCCATGGTCTGTGGACGACGGGTGTCAGGTGCTACTAAGCACCGTCTGCATCCTAGTATATATTTCAACTAGAAAATAAATTAAAAGTGAGAATTTCTCACCTTGGGGTTCCACTCCGTCATTCTTTATTTCTGAATTTCAGAACAGTGCTGACTTGTTTGAAATGCCAATTTCATTTTCACGCTGTTCATATTAAAACCACCTTTTTAGTATGATGATCATGTATTCAAAAAACGCATTTTTATATCGCTAGAACTCATGTTTTTCTTGCTTCATTCTAACAAATAAAAATCATGTTTTTAATTCACTACTTATATAAAAACTATATTTTTACTTCAAATTTCTTCATATAAAAATCGCATTTTTATATTATGAAAATCGTATCCTTTCCTTATATAAAAATATAATCTTTATAATGAGCTACTTCATATATATATATAAGTCGAATTTTTATCTTCACTTCATATATATATATATATATATATATATATATATATATATATCGAATATTTATCTTCACTTCATATTAAAGATCATTTTTTTAAAACAATGTCATTTCTTTTAAAGGTTACATCTTTAAATCAAATATATTTATATAAAAATTCAGTTTTTCTAAACTATGCTATTTTTATACAAAAACTGATTAAAAATCTTTTTTTTCTTAGAGAAATCAAACCTCTCTTACATTTTTTTTTTAAAATCAAATCTCTTTTACATTTAAAAGTCAAGTGTTTTATAACCTAAAGACATTAGATAAATGAAGATTAACAAAATAAAAAGGCTTACAGTTTGAATCGGGAGCGAGGGGGTGTGGTGTACACCTTCGTTGGAGGTGGAAGGGGATTCAGGTGCTCGAGGGAGGTCAGTTGGTGTAATAACCCGGAAAATCTGGGCCAGTTTAAAATTTTTATTTTGGCAATTTTAGCGAATTTTGAATATTTAAAAAGAATTATTTTAAATAATATCGACGAGAAATTTATTTTGAATATAATTCGAACGTATATATTATATACGTCGTCGTTAGAATATAAATAATTATATATAATTATAAATAGAATTGAAAATGGCGCGGTAGTTCGATAATTCGATTTCAAACTTCAATTGAACGTACCGGGTGCAAAACAATCCAGATTTTAGTGAAACCAAAAACATTAGGATCTATTTGATTATATCTTTCCAACGAATCCGAAAAATCAAAATTTCATAGCGGGAATCAAAAGATATGTCCAGTTGAAAATTCTGAATAGTCGCTATGGAATTCAGGCCCTTAAAATGGGAATTTTGCAAACGACCTCGGATTTCGACGAAATCACTTTTGTTGGATCCGCAGTGTCAAATTATTGTTAGATTCCAAATTTCATAATTTTTCGAATCAATATGTGAGCGTGGCAAAAGAAAACGCGTTTGACCAGTTTCAGTTGATTTTAATCGACTGGAAATTGGCCATTTTTCCAACGGTCTCAGAATTCGACGAAACTAGTTTTGTTAGGACCGTATCGTCAATACGAAGCTAGAAAATATTTTTCAGGAATTTTTCTAGTTAGTATGTGACCCCGGTAATTTGAAATGTACGTTTAAAATTCAATATAATGATTTAAATGTAAATTCAACAGAAACTGATTGTAACTATCGAATCAGCTTGCGATGCATATCCCATTGTGTTCGGAATGGGGGTAAAACGCTATGGACCACAGGTGGTGGCCCTCGTTTAGAGGTCGTATGAAAAAGTCAACTTTAATTGAATAATAAAATAAAATAAATTATTATATATCCCTACCCTCCACTCTCTCTCCTCTCATTCTTCAGATCGAAAAAAAAAGAAAAACCCGAAACCCCGTCGCCCCCCCCCCACGTCGCAGCCGCCATCTTCCCCCCCCCCTCCCCCTGGCGCGCCACCGCAAGCAGAAGCCCCCCAGCCCAGAGCCGACGCGGAAACACCCCTCTCCAGCGAGAACACCCAAACCCCCTCCGAATCGAGAAGATAAGCCGCGCCCCATCCCTAGACCGCAGCCTCCCCTCACCGCCAGCACCGCCTGCTCCACCTTCCACGAGCGCCGTTCTCTCCCCCACCAGCGGCAAAGACCCAATCCCCTCAATGAATGTGAGTTTTAATTTATTTCCATTTAGTTTTATTATTAAATCCGAATTTAATTTCTTTTATTTTCAGTTTTTTTTGTTATATTAGTTAATGTAAAAGGCGAGATTTTTAGTATGTAAAAGACGAGATTTTTAGATATGAAAGAACAAAAAGGTTTGATTTTCCTTAATAAAAAGATTAGATTTTTTTATTAAGTGATTAGCGATATAAACATTTGATCTTTATATTTTTAAAAGTATAAAAATATGATTTTTATATTTTTAAAAGTATAAAAATATGATTTTTATATTTTTAAAAAGTATTAAAAATATAATCTTTACTATATAGAAGATGTAAAAATATGATTTTTGTTTATGTAGAGAATTAAAAATATAATTTTTACATGGTAGGAATATTAAAAATATCATCTTTATATGTGTAGCAAAATAAAAATGGGATTTTTATAGTGATGGAATTGAAAAGGTGAAATCTTTATAGTTAAAAAGGCGAGATTTTTATATATAAGATAACGATGTAAAAATAGAATTTTTATATATAAGATAACGAAGTAAAAATAGAATTTTTATCCATATAGCGTGAAAGTAAAAATTCGATTTTTCTATATTGAATAGCAAAGTAAAAATTCGATTTTTCTATATTGAATAGCAAAGTAAAAATTCGATTTTTCTATATTGAATAGCAAAGTAAAAATTCGATTTTTCTATATTGAATAACGAAGTAAAAATTCGATTTTTACATATGTAGTGGCTACGGGCAACGAAGATGACAAAGATGCGATAGCGATGAAGATTTCTATAAAAGAAGAGTCAAGATGATTGGATAGCTATTTGTGAGAATTTCTCACCTTTCAATTTCATTTTCTAGTTATATATATATATACTAGGATGCAGACGGTGCTTAGTAGCACCCGACACAATCGTCCACAGACCATGGACTTGTTTGTTTGGTTGCATAAATTAGTTAGATGATTTGATTTGAATTTGGTTGTTTGGTGAATTTGATTGATATGTGAATGGCGTGGGCCTTCACTAGACCGGGGATAAGGCTAGGCCTCGTCCCGTTTCTAGTATCGTGCCGTTATGCCGCCGAAATTTTCTAAAATAAGTTAGAAAAATAAAAATATCATTTTTATTGAATAAATGAACTGAATAGAAATTCATATGTTGAAATAAAATATTTTATCGTTAAAAATATAATTTTTAACGTGAATGAAAATAAAATAAGTATTCATTTACAAACCAGACGGTTTGTTTATGTACACATATTTGAAGGATATTGATTGGGTCGATAAATTTTACACATCGCCCAACTGCACGAATAAAATCTATGTTTGATTTTTTGAAACCCCACATGGGTGTTGGGATGAAATATGAAGTTCACTCATCCTGATTGATTAAATATGTCGATCGATCGATTGACATGCTGTTATAAGCGTTAGATATTTATATTTGATGCTTATACAGTGTAGTGCACTTTGGTTGATGGTTGATTATTTTTCAATGCTATTATATACGTGTGATGTATGAAAATCCATATAATTAACATTATATGGTAATTGATTGGGCCTCATTCCAATTTGAAAAATAAAGGATATTATAAAGTAAAGGTTCATGTGTTGACTGTACTCATTCGTGAGATTAGTCATGTGTTGAACGAAATATTTTAACAATAAAATTTATATCTTTATCACTATAAAGTAAAGGTTCATGTGTTGACTGTACTCATTCGTGAGATTAGTCATGTGTTGAACGAAATATTTTAACAATAAAATTTATATCTTTATCACTATAAAATAAAGGTTCATGTGTTGACTGTACTCATCCATTGAGATTAGTCATGTGTTGAACGAAATAATTTAACAAAAATAGTCACACGTGGACAGTACTCATTCGTTGAGATTAGTCGTGTGTTGACAAAAATAAATATTCATTTGTTGAGTGGAATGTAGAAATATATGAAGCCGTGTTGATCAGATTGACGCCATTTTGACGTGAACGATATTTATATCGATTTTAATCATTTTAAAATGATGTTGAAAAGTGATTTCGAAATCGAATATTTTGAAATGAAATTTGAATCAAATTGAATAGAAAACGAATTCGAATTGAATATATAAGGAATTGAATTCGAATTGAATATAAAACGAATTTGATTTCAACTGAATATATAATGAATTTGATTCAAATAGAAAACGAAATGAACTGAATATATAACGTTTTCGAAATGAATTGAATATATAACGTTTTCGAAATGAATTGAATATATAACGTTTTCGAAATGAATTGAATATATAATGATTTCGAAATGAATTGAATATATAACGTTTTCGAAATGAATTGAATATATAACGTTTTCGAAATGAATTGAATATATAACGTTTTCGAAATGAATTGAATATATAATGATTTCGAAATGAATTGAATATATAACGATTTCGAAATGAATTGAATATATAACGTTTTTGAAATGAATTGAATATATAACGTTTTCGAAATGAATTGAATATATAATGATTTCGAAATGAATTGAATATATAACGATTTCGAAATGAATTGAATATATAACGTTTTCGAAATGAATTGAATATATAACGTTTTCGAAATGAATTGAATATATAACATTTTCGAAATGAATTGAATATATAATGATTTCGAAATGAATTGAATATATAACGTTTTCGAAATGAATTGAATATATAATGATTTCGAAATGAATTGAATATATAACGATTTCGAAATGAATTGAATATATAACGATTTCGAAATGAATTGAATATATAACGTTTTCGAAATGAATTGAATATATAATGATTTCGAAATGAATTGAATATATAACGATTTCGAAATGAATTGAATATATAACGATTTCGAAATGAATCGAATAGAAAACCAATCTGAATTGAATCGAATAGAAAACCAATTTGAATTGAATCGAATAGAAAACGACTTTGAAATTGGATTGAATTGAGAACGAATTCAAATTGAATCGAAAGCGAATTGAAATGAATTCAAATTGAATTGAAATTTGAATTGAATAGAAATGAATTTTAAAACGAATTTATAAAGAAGAATTCAATTTTGATTTAAATTGAAATGGAAGTTGAAATTGCTTTTGAAACGAATTTAAAACTATTTATATAATTCGTTTTAAATAGAAATCGACGAAATATATATTATATATATAATATAATGGCCTGAATAGAACGCGCCGCGCCGCGGCAGTTCGTGAATTTCGACCATTTATTTCAAACGGACATTACGGGAGATCCGACCGTCGGATTCTCCTAAAACCGGAACCGTTGGGTTCGTATCGAAAAGAGCTTTCTAACAAATATTAGAAATTTGAAATCTAACGGTTGGATTTGGAGATACGTCCAAATAAAATTCGAAAAAGGTCGCTATAGGTGCAGTTCGATGGCCGTTGTTGGAAATCGACTGTACGGGCCTTGATAAAATTATTAAAAATAGTAATAATTTGTGTAAAAACAGAAGAAATGATTTAGGAAAATTTGGGATGAAAAACTCCATATTTGAAAAGGTAAAAATAGATTTTATCAAAATGAACTAGTTTGAACTAAATTTAAAACCCGATTTGTTTTTAAATAAATAAATTAGATTTAAAAAGGGGTTTTAAATAATCGGAATTCCTAATATATTTGATTTAAATTGAACTAGAATTGATTTGTGGGTTCATCATGAGCGGTGTTTTAAATAACACTAGTTCTTTAACCCAGTAAAAGGAGTTATAACGAATCTGCAATTAAATTGAAATGTGAATTGATAATTTCAATTATCAAATTTAGAAATTGAGCGAGAATGGAGTATCACCAGTTTTGCTCCAAAGCGATAGTTAAATCTTTAAATTAGATTTGAACGTGAAATGGTAATTAATTTTACCGATAACACTGTGGTATTAGATATGGAGTATTACCAGTTTTGCTTCATGGGATGAATAGGTTGGGATTGGGAAATAAAATAACTAATTACTTCGATATGGTTCGCTAATCTCGACTAGTTTGGAAAAACCATAATTTGGTTTGAAACGACATCCAAAGGAAGATTAAAGGATAAATTTGAAAGAATTTATCTTGGATAAAATTAATGGGAACCTTTCCCTAAAAATGTGATTTAGGGAATAAAAGAATATTCTGAACTGGAATGAGGCGTATGTTGTGTTTGTGTAACATTTGTTTTTAATATACGCGGGTTATTCGGAAAGGCCGGGTTTATACCCATTCTGAATAACCGATTCGACGATATGTCGAAGATGAAGACGGTGATTGAAGACCGGAAGTCTTCACATCGTTTGGATAATTACTGATGATCCTGATTGGGCTGTACACCCAAGAGGATGGAAACAGTTGGTGGTCGTCCAGACGTACTTGGAGACGGATGGATATGCGAGGAAAGTGCCTCCGGTTTCGTTCAGACCCAGAACGGACTTGTAAATGGATTGTGTGTCTGACATTGGATTTTATTCTATGTTGATTGATTTCTATTAAATATACATCTGTTTGGCGGCGGAGAATTTATTCTTTTGCTTAACGCCCTTCTCTGAGACGTACGAGCTCAGAGGTTGTATATCGATGGACATCAGTCGCATGGCATGAATTGCCTATGTGGCACGCTAAGATGCAATGATCAAGGCTTCTGTTGAAAAGCAAAGTCTTGTGGTTGATGATCAAAGCACAGCCTACGTGGAAGCTTTGTGTATAACGTGAATTCGCGAGCCTCACACCTCGGTATGAGTCAAAAACGGGATAGTGACTGCAGGGAGAGCACGACGTTTCTTTCTAGCTTTGGTGGTGTCAGTGACTTACCAGCCCTGACATATATATACTTTTCACCTATGTGGTTGTTGGAATGCGAGGTTCCTCGATTATAGGTCTGTAAGGACCGGGAAACGTGTGTTCAGGCATAACTAATCCTCTAACGTAAGTGAGGACCGGCCCTGAAGATCCAGGATTGCCCAGAGTGTGTATTCCTGAGACATTTGCTAGAGTGTCTCGAACGCGGAGAGGAGCTTGCCTTTTGCCTCGACTCATGACGGAAATCCAATTTCCAATACGTGTATTGCGGCTTTATTTATAGAGCCTAGTATGGTGACATAGTGGGATGAGGCACTCATGCCGTCTATGATTTATATTTATGATTGAAATTGTTTTGACACTATACACTTATTATAGTATCAAATGATTTGTTTTAAACGTATCAAGCATGTTTGGCTGTTATAAGGTAATACCCTATCCTCCGGCTTGCGTTGCATTGTGTGATGGGACCTGGGTCTTATAATGGCTTCATTTTTCGAAAAAGCATTGCGTTGTTTATTCTATGCACTGGTATTCTTGGGAGGAAACCCGTTCCGTGTTATACGGCGTGGTCCCTTGAATTATCCTCTTTTAAAATAAAGCTTTAAATAACTGTTTTAGTTCTCACACCAGTCACATGACTGACCTGGAGTTTATTGTTTTAACCTAAACTCTGGGTGCCCCTATTTTCGACACGGGCAGCTAGTAGTTTTGGTTTTGCAGATTTATATTCACAGGATCCTGGTTTACAGCTGGAATGATATCCGGAAAGCTCTGTATCCGTATATCACCTTCAGTTGTGCTTTTTATTATTTTTCCGCTGCTATGTAATTTATTGTAATCTCTGATATTTATCGAATGTAATTTATTCAATTATACTCTGTATATTCTTGTATCTGATGGAATTGTTGTAATAGCAATGAAATGTTCTCACGTCTGCGTTCCGTTTTGTCTTGTTCTCAAACGATCAGGGGTTTCGAACGGTCTAGATCGGTTTAACGACTGATTCAGATTTAGCGAAATTCCTTGCCGTCACATTTGGTATCAGAGCTTTGGTTTACAGAGCTCGAGAACAAGACACATTAGAACCATACGAAAGAATTCATCTGATATTGGATTAGTGATATCCAATTAGAATGACTCGTTAGAGATAGGATCAGTAGTATCCTAGAACGAGTGTGAAGATTATATTTTTCAATTGAAAACAATTTTGTTTTGAAAATTTAAATCGTTTTATACGTATTTGATTATTTATTTATTTCGAATTTGGACAATCCAGTATATAAAGGTTTTGCATATACGCGTCATGAACGTATATTCGAAGTTTTAATATATTGGATAGATATAGAATCACGCTCTAGTCGTCCGGAGATGATTCTGATGATTGACTAGTCGTCATTAGTATTCATGTTCGAGTGACGAAGGTGTGGTATTTATATATTTCCATTAGACTGGTGTGAGAACCAAAACTTATATAGCTAGAACACATTGTTGTGAATTGGCACCAAAACATGATTTTTAGTATATATATCAAATTATGAATTTTAAACGTTAATCCACTAATTGATTGATGTTTGTGTTGTTTGTTTATTTGTTTGATAATTTTGAACCATTATGCCTAATTGAACCAAATATTGAACTGTATTGAAATTGGTCGCATTTGCTTGCATATACATATACTTACATTGAACAGGTCATAGCAAGGAGGCTAGAGCAGAGAATAAAATTTGTTTGCCCGACAAATAGGTACATGTTTACTACATAATTTACTGTTTTGTTTGGGTGATGATGATTTTATGAGCCTATTGGCTAGCCGCTTGGCTTTTTTTTTTCTTTTTGAGATTAGAAGGACCGGGAAGCTATTTGAAATTCCCCGATGCTCCCGGTGCAGGGGAGGTTATGGCGAAATTTTTCGAAAATTTAGGGTGTTAGCCAAATTTTTGAAAATTTGAAAATTCTCAGAAACTGAAAAGTTGGAGAATGGATGCCAGATCGAACGTAGAGTTGATTAATCAAACCACTTTCGACTTTGTTCCTTTTCGGGGACGAAAAGTTTTAAGTGGGGGAGATTGTAATAACCCGGAAAATCTGGGCCAGTTTAAAATTTTTATTTTGGCAATTTTAGCGAATTTTGAATATTTAAAAAGAATTATTTTAAATAATATCGACGAGAAATTTATTTTGAATATAATTCGAACGTATATATTATATACGTCGTCGTTAGAATATAAATAATTATATATAATTATAAATAGAATTGAAAATGGCGCGGTAGTTCGATAATTCGATTTCAAACTTCAATTGAACGTACCGGGTGCAAAACAATCCAGATTTTAGTGAAACCAAAAACATTAGGATCTATTTGATTATATCTTTCCAACGAATCCGAAAAATCAAAATTTCATAGCGGGAATCAAAAGATATGTCCAGTTGAAAATTCTGAATAGTCGCTATGGAATTCAGGCCCTTAAAAATGGGAATTTTGCAAACGACCTCGGATTTCGACGAAATCACTTTTGTTGGATCCACAGTGTCAAATTATTGTTAGATTCCAAATTTCATAATTTTTCGAATCAATATGTGAGCGTGGCAAAAGAAAACGCGTTTGACCAGTTTCAGTTGATTTTAATCGACTGGAAATTGGCCATTTTTCCAACGGTCTCAAAATTCGACGAAACTAGTTTTGTTAGGACCGTATCGTCAATACGAAGCTAGAAAATATTTTTCAGGAATTTTTCTAGTTAGTATGTGACCCCGGTAATTCGAAATGTACATTTAAAATTCAATATAATGATTTAAAAGTAAATTCAACGGAAACTGATTGTAACTATCGAATCAGCTTGCGATGCATATCCCATTGTGTTCGGAATGGGGGTAAAACGCTATGGACCACAGGCGGTGGCCCTCGTTTAGAGGTCGTATGAAAAAGTCAACTTTAATTGAATAATAAAATAAAATAAATTATTATATATCCCTACCCTCCCCTCTCTCTCCTCTCATTCTTCAGATCGAAAAAAAAAAGAAAAACCCGAAACCCCGTCGCCCCCCCCCACCCACGTCGCAGCCGCCATCTCCCCCCCTCCCCCTGGCGCGCCGCCGCAAGCAGAAGCCCCCCAGCCCAGAGCCGACGCGGAAACCCCCCTCTCCAGCGAGAACCCCCAAACCCCCTCCGAATCGAGAAGAAAAGCCGCGCCCCATCCCTAGACCGCAGCCTCCCCTCACCGCCAGCACCGCCTGCTCCACCTTCCACGAGCGCCGTTCTCTCCCCCACCAGCGGCAAAGACCCAATCCCCTCAATGAATGTGAGTTTTAATTTATTTCCATTTAGTTTTATTATTAAATCCGAATTTAATTTCTTTTATTTTCAGTTTTTTTTGTTATATGAGTTAATGTAAAAGGCGAGATTTTTAGTATGTAAAAGACGAGATTTTTAGATATGAAAGAACAAAAAGGTTTGATTTTCCTTAATAAAAAGATTAGATTTTTTTTATTAAGTGATTAGCGATATAAACATTTGATCTTTATATTTTTAAAAGTATAAAAATATGATTTTTATATTTTTAAAAGTATAAAAATATGATTTTTATATTTTTAAAAAGTATTAAAAATATAATCTTTACTATATAGAAGATGTAAAAATATGATTTTTGTTTATGTAGAGAATTAAAAATATAACTTTTACATGGTAGGAATATTAAAAATATCATCTTTATATGTGTAGCAAAATAAAAATGGGATTTTTATAGTGATGGAATTGAAAAGGTGAAATCTATATAGTTAAAAAGGCGAGATTTTTATATATAAGATAACGATGTAAAAATAGAATTTTTATATATAAGATAACGAAGTAAAAATAGAATTTTTATCCATATAGCGTGAAAGTAAAAATTCGATTTTTCTATATTGAATAGCAAAGTAAAAATTCGATTTTTCTATATTGAATAGCAAAGTAAAAATTCGATTTTTCTATATTGAATAGCAAAGTAAAAATTCGATTTTTCTATATTGAATAACGAAGTAAAAATTCGATTTTTACATATGTAGTGGCTACGGGCAACGAAGATGACAAAGATGCGATAGCGATGAAGATTTCTATAAAAGAAGAGTCAAGATGATTGGATAGCTATTTGTGAGAATTTCTCACCTTTCAATTTCATTTTCTAGTTATATATATATACTAGGATGCAGACGGTGCTTAGTAGCACCCGACACAATCGTCCACAGACCATGGACTTGTTTGTTTGGTTGCATAAATTAGTTAGATGATTTGATTTGAATTTGGTTGTTTGGTGAATTTGATTGATATGTGAATGGCGTGGGCCTTCACTAGACCGGGGATAAGGCTAGGCCTCGTCCCGTTTCTAGTATCGTGCCGTTATGCCGCCGAAATTTTCTAAAATAAGTTAGAAAAATAAAAATATCATTTTTATTGAATAAATGAACTGAATAGAAATTCATATGTTGAAATAAAATATTTTATCGTTAAAAATATAATTTTTAACGTGAATGAAAATAAAATAAGTATTCATTTACAAACCAGACGGTTTGTTTATGTACACCTATTTGAAGGATATTGATTGGGTCGATAAATTTTACACATCGCCCAACTGCACGAATAAAATCTATGTTTGATTTTTTGAAACCCCACACGGGTGTTGGGATGAAATATGAAGTTCACTCATCCTGATTGATTAAATATGTCGATCGATTGATTGACATGCTGTTATAAGCGTTAGATATTTATATTTGATGCTTATACAGTGTAGTGCACTTTGGTTGATGGTTGATTATTTTTCAATGCTATTATATACGTGTGATGTATGAAAATCCATATAATTAACATTATATGGTAATTGATTGGGCCTCATTCCAATTTGAAAAATAAAGGTATTATAAAGTAAAGGTTCATGTGTTGACTGTACTCATTCGTGAGATTAGTCATGTGTTGAACGAAATATTTTAACAATAAAATTTATATCTTTATCACTATAAAGTAAAGGTTCATGTGTTAACTGTACTCATTCGTGAGATTAGTCATGTGTTGAACGAAATATTTTAACAATAAAATTTATATCTTTATCACTACAAAAGTAAAGGTTCATGTGTTGACTGTACTCATTCGTGAGATTAGTCATGTGTTGAAAGAAATATTTTAATAATAAAATTTATATCTTTATCACTATAAAATAAAGGTTCATGTGTTGACTGTACTCATCCGTTGAGATTAGTCATGTGTTGAACGAAATAATTTAACAAAAATAGTCACACGTGGACAGTACTCATTCGTTGAGATTAGTCGTGTGTTGACAAAAATAAATTTTCATTTGTTGAATGGAATGTTGAAATATATGAAGCCGTGTTGATCAGACTGACGCCATTTTGACGTGAACGATATTTATATCGATTTTAATCATTTTAAAATGATGTTGAAAAGTGATTTCGAAATCGAATATTTTGAAATGAAATTTGAATCAAATTGAATAGAAAACGAATTCGAATTGAATATATAAGGAATTAAATTCGAATTGAATATAAAACGAATTTGATTTCAACTGAATATATAATGAATTTGATTCAAATAGAAAACGAAATGAATTGAATATATAACGTTTTCGAAATGAATTGAATATATAACGTTTTCGAAATGAATTGAATATATAACGTTTTCGAAATGAATTGAATATATAATGATTTCGAAATGAATTGAATATATAACGTTTTCGAAATGAATTGAATATATAACGTTTTCGAAATGAATTGAATATATAACGTTTTCGAAATGAATTGAATATATAATGATTTCGAAATGAATTGAATATATAACGTTTTCGAAATGAATTGAATATATAACGTTTTCGAAATGAATTGACATTTTCGAAATGAATTGAATATATAACGTTTTCGAAATGAATTGAATATATAACGTTTTCGAAATGAATTGAATATATAACGTTTTCGAAATGAATTGAATATATAACGTTTTCGAAATGAATTGAATATATAACGTTTTCGAAATGAATTGAATATATAATGATTTCGAAATGAATTGAATATATAACGATTTCGAAATGAATTGAATATATAACGATTTCGAAATGAATTGAATATATAACGTTTTCGAAATGAATTGAATATATAATGATTTCGAAATGAATTGAATATATAACGATTTCGAAATGAATCGAATAGAAAACCAATCTGAATTGAATCGAATAGAAAACCAATTTGAATTGAATCGAATAGAAAACGACTTTGAAATTGGATTGAATTGAGAACGAATTCAAATTGAATCGAAAGCGAATTGAAATGAATTCAAATTGAATTGAAATTTGAATTGAATAGAAATGAATTTTAAAACGAATTTATAAAGAAGAATTCAATTTTGATTTAAATTGAAATGGAAGTTGAAATTGCTTTTGAAACGAATTTAAAACTATTTATATAATTCGTTTTAAATAGAAATCGACGAAATATATATTATATATATAATATAATGGCCTGAATAGAACGCGCCGCGCCGCGGCAGTTCGTGAATTTCGACCATTTATTTCAAACGGACATTACGGGAGATCCGACCGTCGGATTCTCCTAAAACCGGAACCGTTGGGTTCGTATCGAAAAGAGCTTTCTAACGAATATTAGAAATTTGAAATCTAACGGTTGGATTTGGAGATACGTCCAAATCAAATTCGAAAAAGGTCGCTATAGGTGCAGTTCGATGGCCGTTGTTGGAAATCGACTGTACGGGCCTTGATAAAATTATTAAAAATAGTAATAATTTGTGTAAAAACAGAAGAAATGATTTGGGAAAATTTGGGATGAAAAACTCCATATTTGAAAAGGTAAAAATAGATTTTATCAAAATGAACTAGTTTGAACTAAATTTAAAACCCGATTTGTTTTTAAATAAATAAATTAGATTTAAAAAGTGGTTTTAAATAATCGGAATTCCTAATATATTTGATTTAAATTGAACTAGAATTGATTTGTGGGTTCATCATGAACGGTGTTTTAAATAACACTAGTTCTTTAACCCAGTAAAAGGAGTTATAACGAATCTGCAATTAAATTGAAATGTGAATTGATAATTTCAATTATCAAATTTAGAAATTGAGCGAGAATGGAGTATCACCAGTTTTGCTCCAAAGCGATAGTTAAATCTTTAAATTAGATTTGAACGTGAAATGGTAATTAATTTTACCGATAACACTGTGGTATTAGATATGGAGTATTACCAGTTTTGCTTCATGGGATGAATAGGTTGGGATTGGGAAATAAAATAACTAATTACTTCGATATGGTTCGCTAATCTCGACTAGTTTGGAAAAACCATAATTTGGTTTGAAACGACATCCAAAGGAAGATTAAAGGATAAATTTGAAAGAATTTATCTTGGATAAAATTAATGGGAACCTTTCCCTAAAAATGTGATTTAGGGAATAAAAGAATATTCTGAACTGGAATGAGGCGTATGTTGTGTTTGTGTAACATTTGTTTTTAATATACGCGGGTTATTCGGAAAGGCCGGGTTTATACCCATTTTGAATAACCGATTCGACGATATGTCGAAGATGAAGACGGTGATTGAAGACCGGAAGTCTTCACATCGTTTGGATAATTACTGATGATCCTGATTGGGCTGTACACCCAAGAGGATGGAAACAGTTGGTGGTCGTCCAGACGTACTTGGAGACGGATGGATATGCGAGGAAAATGCCTCCGGTTTCGTTCAGACCCAGAACGGACTTGTAAATGGATTGTGTGTCTGACATTGGATTTTATTCTATGTTGATTGATTTCTATTAAATATACATCTGTTTGGCGGCGGAGAATTTATTCTTTTGCTTAACGCCCTTCTCTGAGACGTACGAGCTCAGAGGTTGTATATCGATGGACATCAGTCGCATGGCATGAATTGCCTATGTGGCACGCTAAGATGCAATGATCAAGGCTTCTGTTGAAAAGCAAAGTCTTGTGGTTGATGATCAAAGCACAACCTACGTGGCAGCTTTGTGTATAACGTGAATTCGCGAGCCTCACACCTCGGTATGAGTCAAAAACGGGATAGTGACTGCAGGGAGAGCACGACGTTTCTTTCTAGCTTTGGTGGTGTCAGTGACTTACCAGCCCTGACATATATATACTTTTCACCTATGTGGTTGTTGGAATGCGAGGCGCCTCGATTATAGGTCTGTAAGGACCGGGAAACGTGTGTTCAGGCATAACTAATCCTCTAACGTAAGTGAGGACCGGCCCTGAAGATCCAGGATTGCCCAGAGTGTGTAGTCCTGAGACATTTGCTAGAGTGTCTCGAACGCGGAGAGGTGCTTGCCCGTTGCCTCGACTCATGACGGAAATCCAATTTCCAATACGTGTATTGCGGCTTTATTTGTAGAGCCTAGTATGGCGACATAGTGGGATGGGGCACTCATGCCGTCTATGATTTATATTTATGATTGAAATTGTTTTGACACTATACACTTATTATAGTATCAAATGATTTGTTTTAAACGTATCAAGCATGTTTGGCTGTTATAAGGTAAAACCCTATCCTCCGGCTTGCGTTGCATTGTGTGATGGGACCTGGGTCTTATAATGGCTTCATTTTTCGAAAAAGCATTGCGTTGTTTATTCTATGCACTGGTATTCTTGGGAGGAAACCCGTTCCGTGTTATACGGCGTGGTCCCTTGAATTATCCTCTTTTAAAATAAAGCTTTAAATAACTGTTTTAGTTCTCACACCAGTCACATGACTGACCTGGAGTTTATTGTTTTAACCTAAACTCTGGGTGCCCCTATTTTCGACACGGGCAGCTAGTAGTTTTGGTTTTGCAGATTTATATTCACAGGATCCTGGTTTACAGCTGGAATGATATCCGGAAAGCTCTGTATTTGTATATCACCTTCAGTTGTGCTTTTTATTATTTTTCCGCTGCTATGTAATTTATTGTAATCTCTGATATTTATCGAATGTAATTTATTCAATTATACTCTGTATATTCTTGTATCTGATGGAATTGTTGTAATAGCAATGAAATGTTCTCACGTCTGCGTTCTGTTTTGTCTTGTTCTCAAACGATCAGGGGTTTCGAATGGTCTAGATCGGTTTAACGACTGATTCAGATCGAGCGAAATTCCTTGCCGTCACAGTTGGCTGGCGGCGAAGTGCTCCGGCGTGGCAGTTGGGTGGTGTGGCGGATTTCTAGATGGTGGAGGTTTTAGGGTCTGCACGGGATCGAATTGGGCGTGGGATTCTCGAGTGGAGGAGGAGGGGGAAGATCGACGCGTGGGGTTGGACGAAGGGGGAGGCGCTGGGCTGGGGGAGGTCGCGATGGGGTGGCGATCGCCAAGGGGGCGGCTGCGTCTTAGGGTTTCCCTTTTTTTTTCTGATTTATGTTTTCAGCGGGGAGAGAGGAAGTGAGAAAGAGGGGGTGGTTATTTTATATATTTATTAATTTATTGTTTTCCATTTGAGTTGTCTTTCCATCTGAACTCTAAACGACACCCAAAGACTGTCGTCTCTAGCTAATTACTCACATTCCGAACACAATGGGATATGTCCCCCAAGCTGATTAGACTGTTTCAATCAATTTCCATCAAAATCAAAATATAAATCAGTATATTCAATTTTAAACATACATTTCAATTTACCCAGGCCACATACTAACTCTGAAAATTCCAGCAAAATTATTTCTAGCTTCGTATTGACGATACGCTCCTAGCAAAACTAATATCGTCAAATTCTGAGATCGTTTGAAAAATGGCCATTTTCCATTCGATTAAAATCAACTAAAACTGGTCAAGCTTGTTTAAATGCGCCACACTCACATATTGATTCAGAAAATTATGAATTTTGAAACCTAGCAATAACTTGACATCCCGGATCCAACAAAAGTGGTTTCGTCGACAACCGAGGTCGTTTGCAAAATTTCCATTTTTAAGGGCCAAAATTCCATAGCGACCATTCCAAATTTTCAACTGCACGTATCTTTTGATTCCCGCTATGAAATTTTGATTTTTTGGATTCATTGGAAAGATATTTTCAATTAGATTCTAATATTTTCGGTTTCGCCAAAATCCGGTTTATTTTGAATCCTGTACGTTCATTTGAATTTTGAAATCGAAATTTCAAACTACCGCGCCATTTTCAATTCCTTTTATATTTAAAATAAAATATTTATATTCTAACGACGATTCAAATAAATATATCCATTCTAATTCTATTCAAAATAAATTTCTTGTCATTATTATTTAAAATAATTCATTTTAAATATTCAAAATTCACTAAAATTGCCAAAATAAATTTTTTTAAATTGGCTCGGATTTCCGGGTTATTACAATCTTCCCCACTTAAAATTTTTCATCCCCGAAAAGGAACGAAGCCGAAAGTTATTTTAGAAATCAACTCAACTTTCATTATTTTCATTACGGCTTAAGTTCTTCAACTTTTCAGTTTTTAAGAACTTTCAATTTTTTCAAAAATTTGGCTAACACCCTAAATTTTCGAAAGATTTCGCCATAAGCTCCCCTGCGCCGGGAGCTTCGAGATATTTCAAATAGCCTCCCATGGCCCTCACCAATCCAAAAAGAAAACGAAACAGCCAAGCGGCTAGCCAATCGGCTCATAAAATCATCAAAAACCCAAGAAATACAATAAACATGTACCGATTTGTCGGGGAAACAATTTTGTTCCTCTTCTCTAGCCTCCTTGTTATGACCAGTTCAATGAAAGTACATGTATATGCAGGCAAATGCGACTAATTTTCAATACAATTCACTATTTGGTACAATTTGGCTAAAGGTTCAACATTTAATTAATCAAACAATAATTAAACAACACAACCATCAATCAATTAGTTGATTATCTTTCCAATCACATAACTTTGATACATAGTCCAAAAATCAGTTTTTTGATGCCAAATCACAACCATAAGCCCTATCTAGTTTTGGTTCTCACACCAGTCAATTGGAAATATATAGAAATCCCACTTTCGTCACTCAAAAATAAATACTGGTGATGGTATACTTCATCTTCAAGACCATGTCCGGGCGACTAGAGTGTGACTCCATATCTATCCAGTATATTAAAACTTCAAATACACGCGGATCAGACGTATACGCAAAATCTTTATATACTGGATTGTCCAAATCAATACAAATAAATTTCAAATACGAATAATTGAATTTGATTTTCAAATCAAAAATTGTTTTCTTTTTTAAAAATATACTCTTCACACTCGTTCTAGGATACTACTAATCCCATCACTAACGAGCCATTCCCATTGGATATTACTAGTCTAATCTCTGATGAATTTTTTCGTTGTCTTGTTCTCAAGCTCTATAAACCAAAGCACTGATATTAAGCTGTTACGACCCGAACTTCCCCGGTAAGGAAAGCACGGATTGAATAGAGGACAAGACGAATCAGAACTCAAGCAAAAGAGCATTTCATTGTATATTACAACAATTTCATCAGATTACAAGAATAAACAGAGTATGAATCAATATTACACATCATAAAATATTAGAGATTATAATACATTACATAGCAGCGGAAAATAATACAAAACACAACTGAAGGAGATATACGGATACAGAGCTTTTTGGATATCATTCCAGCTGTAAATCAGGATCCTATGAATATAAATCTGCAAAACCAAAACTACTAGCTACCTGTGTCAAAATAAGGGAACCTAAAGTTTAGGTTAAAACAATAAACTCCAGGTCAGTCATGTGACTGGTGTGAGAACTAAAACAGTTATTAATATTTATTCTAAAGTTAGGTAAATCAAGGGACCACGCCGTATAACACGGAACGGGTTTCCTCCCAAGAATACCCATGCATAAAACAACAGCGCAATGCTAAATAAAGAACAATGAAGCTATTATAAGACCCAGGTCCCATCACACAATGCAACGCAAGCTAGAGGATAAGGTTTTACTTTATAATAGCCAAAGAATTCTTGATACGCTAAATTTCATGTTTTATTATTACTATAAGTGTATTATGTCAAAACAATTTGAATCATAAGTATCAATCATAGACGGCATGGGTACCATATATCATGTCGCCAATACTAGGCTCTACAATCAAAACCGCAAAGTCACGTATTGGAAGTTGGATTTCCATCTGTGAACCGAGGCAAAAGACAGTCCTCTACCAAATTCGAGACAATCTAGCCCATGTCTCAGGCAAGTACTCAGTCAAGCCTTTGGATCATCAGGGCCGGTCCACCGACGTGGAGTAAAATGCCTGAACACTGCATTTCCCCGCCCTTTGGGACGTAAATGAGTCCAATGACTCCATCGGCTCCACATAGTCACTGATCTATCCGAGGCGCCTCGAAATCCAACAACCACATAAGTCAAACTCATAAGGGCGTGTCAAACAACTGACGCCACTTCTAGTTAGAAGGAAACGCAAGCCCTCCCTGATGTCCTCTCCCGTTTCTGGTTCACAACCGGGGTGTGAGGCTCGCGAACTAACACTACACAAAGCTTTGCCACACAGGCGGTGCTTTATTCATCAACCACAAGATTCTGCTTTTCAATAAAAGCCTTGATCATTTGCCACTTAGGCATGCCACACAGGCAATTCACTCCATGCAATTGATATCCATCAATATATAACCTATGAGCTCGTACATCTCAAAGAAGGGCGTTAAGAAAGAGAATAAATTCTCCGCCGCCGAACATATATATATTTAATAGAAATCAATCACACAGAATGAAATCCAATGTTAGACACACAGTCCATTTACAAGTTCGTTCTGGGTCTGAACGAAACCGGGGGCACCTTGTACCTCGCTTATCCATCGATCTCCAAGTACGTCTGGATGATCACCAACTGATTCCCTCCTCTTGGGTGTACGACCCAATCAAGATCATCAGTAATTTTCCAAATGATGTGAAGACCTCCGGTCTTCAACCACCGTCTTCATCTTCGACTAATCGTCGTACAATTATTCAGAATGGGATAAACCCGGTCTTTCCGAATAACTCGCGTATTTTATAAACGAGTGTTACACAAACACAACATACGCCTCATTCCAATTCAGAATATTCTTTTATTCAAATATTCTTATACTCTGGGAAAGGTTCCCATTAAGTTTATCAAAGATAAATTCTATAAATTTATTCTTTAATCTTCTTTTGAATATCAATTCAAACCAAGTTATTGTTTATCCAAACTAGTCGGGATTAGCGAACCTTACCGAAGTAATCACTTGTTAAATTTTCATCCCCAACCTATTCATCCCATGAAGTAAAACTGGTAATACTTCATATCTAACACGATGGTGTTACCGGTAAATTCAATTACCATTTCACGTTCAAATCTAATTAAAGATTTAACTATCGCCTGGAGCAAAACTGGTGATACTCCATTCCCGATCATCTCAATCTAATTAAAGATTCATTAAAACTCCACTTGGTTTTAATCTTCCCAAAAAACATATTAATGATTGTTTAACTTAGGAAACCATATCCTGTCTTTAACTGGCTTAAATGACCAATGTCATTTAAAACACGGTTCACGATAAACCCAAAATCAATTCAAATTTAATTCCAATTAAATATCATTTAATTGGTATACTTCATTAAATCTAATAAAAAGATTTAATCTTTTTCACAACTGGGTTTAAGAACAGTGTTAATAAAGACACCATTCATGACAAACCCCAAATCCCATTTGATATTAAATACAAGGCTCTGAATAGAAAATCTATCGGCTTATATTCAATATCAAATTCTACGACCAACAAATATCGTATTGGAAAGAGCGATATAAATATATCTTTCAAATTTCCATGACAATATCTGTATAATCAAGAAATCCAACATCGAGATATTCCAAAGACAATTTTGATTCAAATCCATTTCCACTTTATATATTGGAAATTCTGGTTATTTTCAAAACCATTTCAAATCCACTTTATTTATTTTAAAAATAAATGGGATTATAATTGTAGTTCAAAACTAGTTCATTTCGATAAAAATCTATTTTTATCTTTTCAAATTTGGAATTTTTCATCCCAATTCTTCGCAAATCATTTCTTATGATTTAACACAAATTTTTACTATTTTTAATAATTTTATCAAGGCTCGTACAGTCGATTTCAATCAACGGCCATCGAACTGCACTTACATCGACCTTTTCCAAATTTGATTTAGACATAGTCCCAAATCCAACCGTTAGATTTCAAATCTCTAATATTCATTAGAAAGCTCTTTTCGATACGAACCCAACAGTTCCAGTTTTAGGAGAATCCGATGGTCGGATCTCCCGTAATATCCATTCGAAGTCAATGGTCGAAATTCGCGAACTGCCGCGGCGCGATGCGTTCTATTCAGGCCATTTAATATATGTAATATATATAGTATATATATTTCATCTATTTCCTTTTAAAAACGTATTTTATAAATCGTTCTAAATTCGTTTTCGAAACGATTTCAACTTCATATTCAATTTCAAATCAAAATTGAATATTGCACATCATCGATATACAAATGATAATATTTTCAAAACGTTATATTTTGAAATCCCTTCCTTTTCTATAATCATTATAAACATGAATATAATCAATATAAATATCGTTCACATCAAAATGGCGCATATCTAACTAACATGGCTTTACATATTTCAATAACTTCGTTATTCTATTCAACAAAGGAATATTTTCTTCAACACATGAATATATATATATTTTTATTTAACACATGAATGTATATTTTATTCAACACGTGAATCTATATTCTTATTAAACACATGAATATATATTTTTATTCAACACATGAATATATAGTTTTATTCAACACATGAATATATATTTTATTCAACACATGAATATATATTTTATTCGACGCATGAATCTATATTTTATTCAACACATGAGTATTTATTTTATTCAACACATGAATTTTCTTTCTATTCAACACATGAATTTTCTTTTATAATTTTCCTTATTTTTCATATTGGAATGAGGCCCAATCAATCACCATATAATGTTAACTATATGGATTTCCTACAACACATGTATATAATAGCAACGATAAATCATTAACCATCATCCAGAGTGCACCACACAACTGCATAAGCATTAAATATAAATAATGAACGCTTACACAGTCTGTCAACCCATCGATTGACATACAACTAAACAATCGGGATTAGTGTACGTCAAATATCGTCCCAATACCCGTATGGGGTTTCAAATCAACAAACACATATTTTTATTTGTGCAGTTGGGCGATGTGTAAAATTTATCATCCCGATCAATATCAATCAAATGGGTGTACATAAACAAATTGTCCGATTTGTTTATAGATATTTATTTTATATACACGTTAAAAATTATATTTTTAACTATAAAATAATTTCTTCCATTCCACTACACACAATCGATTTCACAACACACCAATCAAAAAAACAAGCCATCCATGGTCTATGGACGACGGGTGTCAGGTGCTACTATGCACCGTCTACCTCCTAGTATATATTTCAACTAGAAAATAAATTAAAAGTGAGAAGTTCTCACCTTGGGGTTCTACTCTGTCATTCTTTATTTCTGAATTTCAGAACAGTACTGACTTACCTGAAATTCCAACTTCATTTTCACCTGTTCATATTAAAACCACCTTTTTAATATGATGATCATGTATTCAAAAATCGCATTTTTATATCGCTAGAACTCATATTTTTCTCGCTTCATTAAAACAAATAAAAAATCGTGATTTTAATTCGCTACTTATATAAAAATTATATTTTTACTTCAAATTTATTTATATAAAAATCACATTTTTATATTATGAAAATCACATCCTTTCCTTATATAAAAATATAATCTTTATAATGAGCTACTACATATATTTAAAAATCGATTTTTTATCTTCACTCTATATACATAAAAAATCGAATTTTTATCTTCACTTCATATTGAAGATCATTTTTTTTAAAAACAACGTTATTTCTTTTAAAGGTTACATCTTTAAATCAAATATATTTATATAAAAATTCAGTTTTCCTAAACTATGCTATTTTTATATAAAAACTGATTAAAAATCTTTTTTTCTAGGGAAATCAAACCTCTCTTACATTTTTTTTTAAAATCAAATCTCTTTTACATTTAAAAAGCAAGTGTTTTATAACCTAAAGACAATAAATAAATGAAGATTAATAAAATAAAAAGGCTTATAGTCTGAATCGGGAGCGTGGGGGGTGTGGTCTGCGCCTTCGCTGGAGGTGGAAGGGGGCTTCAGGTGTTCGTGGGAGGTCAGTTGGCCGGCGGCGAAGTGCTCCGACGTGACAGTGGGGTGATGCGGCAGATTTCTAGATGGTGGCGGTTTTGGGGTCTGCGCGGGATCGAATTGGGCATGGGGTTCTCAAGTGGAGGAGGAGGGGGAAGATCGACGAGTGGAGTTGGACGGAGGGGGAGGCGCTGGGCTTGGGGAGGCCGCGACGGGGTGGCGATCGCCAGAGTGGCAATCGCCAGGGAGGCGACGCCTATGTCCTAGGGTTTCCCCTTTTTTTTATTTATGTTTTCAGCGGGGAGAGAGAAAGTGAGAAAGAGGGGGGGTGGTTATTTTATATATTTATTAATTTATTGTTTTCCATTTGAGTTGACTTTCCATCCGAACTCTAAACGACACCCAACGACTGTCGTCCCTAGCTAATTACCCCCATTCTGAACACAATGGGATATGTCCCGCAAGCTGATTCGACTGTTTCAATCAGTTTCCATCAAAATCAAAATATAAATCAGTATATTCAATTTTAAACGTACATTTCAATTTACCGCGGCCACATACTAACCCTGAAAATTCCAGAAAAACTATTTCTAGCTTCGTATTGACGATACGGTCCTAATAAAACTAATTTTGTCAAATTCTGAGATCATTTGAAAAATGGCCATTTTCCAGTCGATTAAAATCAACTAAAACTGGTCAAACGCGTTTAATGCGCCATGCTAACATATAGATTCAGAAAATTATGAATTTTGAAACCTAGTAATAACTTGACATCACGAATCCAGCAAAAGTGGTTTCGTCGAAAACCGAGGTCATTTGCAAAATTTCCATTTTTAAGGGCCAGAATTCCATAGCGACCATTCCGAATTTTCAACTGGACGTATCTTTTGATTCCCGCTATGAAATTTTGATTTTTCGGATTCGTTGAAAAGATATTTCAATTAGATTCTAATATTTTTGGTTTCTCCAAAACCCGGTTTATTTTGAATCCTGTACATTCATTTAAATTTTTAAATCGAAATTTCAAACTACTGCGCCATTTTCAATTCCTTTTATATTTAAAATAAAATATTTATATTCTAACGATGATTCAAATAAATATATTCATTCTAATTCTATTCAAAATAAATTTCTTGTCATTACTATTTAAAATAATTCATTTTAAATATTCAAAATTCGCTAAAATTGCCAAAATAATTTTTTTAAATTGGCTCGTATTTCCGGGTTATTACAAGTTCCTTCTTCGTCGAATGCCCCAACCGCGGCGGAGAAAGGAAAGAATGTCGTCATTCAAGGTATGCTTTCTGTCTATGATGTTCCTGTTTGGGTATTGTTTGATACCGGAGCTTCCCGTTCCTTCATATCTAGTGACCTAGTAGATAGGTTGGGATTGGAACCTGAGATAGTCGATAGACCTTTAGCGGTGACGAACCCGATTGGTGGTTCAACTAGCCTTAGCATGATTTGTCGAAATGTCGTCTTATCGAGTCATGGATGCATGTTTGTTTGTGATTACTTTGTTTTGGGCTTTACTGGGTTTGGCATTATGTCGATTGGCTCCAAAGGCATGGGGTGGTGGTAGACTGTGAGGGCTTTTTGGTGACAGTTAGAGCGGATGATAGGCGGAGGGTAGTGTTTGGTAGTCTACCTAGTGATGCGGTAATGGCTAGTTTTCTAAATTCCCTCGACATCCTGCATGATGGGTTATCATATGTGCCCGTGTTTGGCCAGTATCCGGACGTCTTCGAGGAAGTGACCAGACTTCCACTTCACCGAGAGATTGAGTTTCGTTTTGATTTAGTGAAAGATGCCAGATCTATAGTGATGCCACTTCGTCGTATGGCACCAAGGAAACAGTGAGAGATCGGGGCACAAGTAAGCCATCTTTTGAAGAAGGGATTTATCAGAAGAAGTATTTCTGAATGGGGAGCACCAGTTGTGTTTGCTACCAAGGCAGATGGTTCCCTTCGATTGTGTGTGGACTACCGCGAGTTGAATAAGGTGACGAGGAAGAATATGTATCCTCTACCGCGGATAGATGATTTGTTTGACCAGTTGAGTGGCACGACAATGTTCTCCCAGTTGGATCTTGCGAGGGTTGAAGCTGAGAGTATAGCTGAAACGACCTTTCGGATGCCGTTTGGATTCTATGAGTGGTTGGTCATGCCATTTGGGTTGACCAACACACCAACATATTTTGTGGATCTTATGAATAGGGTATTTAGGAATCAATTGAATAAGTTTGTTCTTGTGTTCTTAGATGATATCTTGGTTTATTCAAGGACAGAGGAAGAACACAAGGAACATCTGAGGATAGTGATGGAGGTGTTGAGAAAACACCAATTGAAAGTAAAGTTTTCTAAGTGTCACTTCTGGAGGAAGGAAGTGAGATTCTTGGGCCATGTTGTTTCAGAGAATGGTATTGCCGTGGACCCTGCAAAGGTGGCTATGGTACTAGATTGGTCTTCGCCCAAGAATGCAACAGACGTAAGAAGTTTCTTGGAGTTGGCTGGATATTATCATTAGTTTATCTAAGACTTCTCCAAGATAGTGACACCGTTGACTCAGTTGACCAAGAAAAATCAAGCTTTTGTTTGGGACGAAAAGTGCGAGAATGCATTTAAGAGTCTAAAGGAAAAGTTGACATGTGCACCAATGTTAGTCATTCCTAAAGGGATTGAAGAGATGACAGTATACACAGATGCCTGTGGTACTGGACTAGGTGCTATGTTGATGCAAGGAGGTAGGGTTGTAGCTTATGCTAGTCGGCAACTGAAACCGCATGAGAAAAGATATCCTACCCATGATTTGGAATTGGCAGCGATCGTGTTCGCATTGAAGATGTGGAGATGTTTTATTGCAAAGTTATGTTATATATTATATCTTATTCGTCTCGCTATGAGATTCATGTTTACTCTGATTGTGATCTTCTTCTTCTTCTTCTATTCTCACTTTCTATCTTATTTACTCTCACCCTCTAATTTCTTTCTATTAATGATCTGGAATGTTCTATGTCTGAATGGTCAACATGGTAGTTTGGTGTTGATTTTCGAAGTCGAAAATCCCTGTTCGTTATAATAAACTCTTTACTAGTTCTTTTCTTGTCGCCATTTCCACTTTCTTCCTTTCTCTATCAAGTGCGAAAATTTTCGCCTCCCTTCCATCTATAGGCCAAAAATTGAATTTTTCTTATAAAATTAACTTCAATGGCTTCCTATTATTATCAACCACCTCTTATTAGTAAGTTTGCCAGCTTTGATGTTTAAATTTTGTAATTTCAGAATTTTAGGGGTTTAATGTTTAGGGATTTGTACTTTAATCCCGTATTTTGTGGTGTAGTTGTGTTTTTAAGTTCCTATGGTATATAAGGTATAGTTTACATCAAAAATTTCATGAATTTGAGTTTTTTATGTGTATGTTCAAAGTTAAATTGGTGATTATAGTTCAAATTAGCCATATTTAGTTGTGTATTTGCATGTCTTTGTGCACGTGCATGTGTATGTTCATGTTATAGATTTTTATTAAAGTTCGAATTATCCATATTTAGTAGGTGTACTTGTATGTGTATGTTTAAAGTTAAATTTGTGACTATAGTTTAAATTATCCATATTTAGTTGTGTATTTGTTGATTGAGTAATGTATTGATGTATCTATCTTAACTGTTTACAGATTATCAAGAGATGGAACATAGAACATGTATCTATGCATCGAAGGTTTACGAAGAAGAAGACGTGTGTACAAGGTGAAGGTTTTAATTTAATTTTTGATTAAAAATTTATTTAGTGATGGGGCAGGTGGTGGTGCATTTTAGCACATGGAGCTATTCGCACATGGAGCTATTCGGGCTTTCATGCTTTATTAGCTTTATTCAAGTGAAAAATACCGCTTCACTTAACCAAATGGTAATTGAAACTCCTTGCAGTTCAGTTATTTATTTTGAAGCAACTTTTACTATCTTCGAAGCAGATAGTGTAGTGTAAGTAATATAAATTTGTGATGCTGTAGGGAAGTGTTTTCTTGGGGTTATCTCCTTTTCTTTTGCAGCAATCAAAAAACAGATAACCCTATGAATACATTTGCCATGTACAACTACACAAATTTATATTACTTACACTGCACAGTCTGCTTCGAAGAATGTAAAAGTTGCTTCAAAATAAATAACTGAACTACAAGGAGTAGCAATTTTCATTATGTTAATTGAAGCGGCCTTTGTCACTTGGATAAAGCTAATATGCATGAAAACCGGATTAGGTCCATGTGCTAAAATGCATCCACCTGCTCGATCACCAAGTAAATTTTTAACCAGAAATTAAATTAAAACCTTCCACTTTGGATGTGTTATGTTTGTTATGTAATTTGGTTATCTTTTTGCTATGTTCAGTACACAATTCGGATTTGTGGTTGTTATATGTGATATGTAATTGGGAGCTGTTGTTGTTATTTTTGTTATGTTATTGGAATATGTTGTTATGATCGATATGTAATTGGAACATGTTTGCTATGCTATGTTCGTCATGTAATTCTGATTTTTGTTTTTGTTTTTTAGATATGTTATTGCTAATTTTGTTTTGTAATTTGGATTTGAAAATGTGTTGTTGTTGAATATGTAGTGTTATCTCGGATATGTTGTAGCTACCTTTCCTGGATATGAGGAGTATGCTCACTGCCTCATTTAGGAGGCAATGGGCATTTTTCATAGTGTTATCTAGGATAACACTAGATATCGTTGTCCCAGATAACGCTACGAAAAATTCCCACTTCTTCAAGTTGAGACAGTGGCAGTTTGACATAGCGTAGTTCCAGATAATGCTACTGAGCTTATCAAGGATAACGCTCTGTCAAATTGGTTACTACAGTTGTTTTCATCTACATTCCTACCCACTTTCATTGTTTCCTTTCAATCTTGTGCTTTCCCAAACTAATTTTCATCATCTTCTCTATTTCAAAAACCAACTAATTTGTTTCTAAGTATTTGCGATTGAGCTGTAAATCAGGTTAGATTTTACATTCAAGTTCTTTTATTTAATAGGTTAAAGATTTTCTGACTTTGTTATTCTCTATACTTCTACCACATAGTTATTATACCTTTTTTGTAGGTTAAAAAATGGATAATTGGGAAATTGATAACGAGACAATGATGAAAATTTTTGACGACTTTGAAAAAATCATATTGGTGGGGAGGTGGAAGCTGGTTTAACGAAAAACGTTGATTTTGTTCATGAGATACAGCTTGAAGTTATGCAGAAGGATCCGCATATACAAAATTTAGACGATGCAGTTGTAATAACCCGGAAATCTGGGCCAGTTTAAATTTTTTATTTTGGCAATTTTAGCGAATTTTGATTATTTAAAATGAATTATTTTAAATAATAACGATGAAAAATATATTTTAAATAGAATTCGAATGTATATATTATATACATCACCCTTAGAATATAAATAATTTTTATATTTATAAAAGGAATTGAAAATGGCGCGGTAGTTCGATAATTCGATTTCAAACTTCAAATGAATGTACCGGGTGCAGAATAAACCGGATTTTAGTGAAACCAAAAATAATAGGATCTATTTGGGAATATCTTTCCAACGAATCCAAAAAATTGAAATTTCATAGCGGGAATCAAAAGATATGTCCAGTTGAAGATTCTGAATAGTCGCTATGGAATTCAGGCCCTTAAAAATGGAAATTTTGCAAACGACCACGGATTTCGACGAAACCACTTTTGTTGGATCCATGATGAAAAGTTATTGCTAGGTTTCAAATTTCATAATTTTTCGAATCAATATGTGAGTGTGGCAAAGGAAAACGCGTTTGACCAGTTTTAGTTGATTTTAATCGACTGGAAAATGGCTATTTTTCAAACGGTCTCAGAATTCGACGAAACTAGTTTTGTTAAGACCGTATCGTCAATACGAAGCTAGGAAATATTTTTATGGAATTTTTCGAGTTCGTATGTGGCCCCGGTAAATTGAAATGTGCGTTTAAAATTCAATATAGTGATTTAAATGTAAATTTGACGAAAACTGATCGTAACTGCCGAATCAGCATACGATACATATCCCATTGGGTTCGGAATGGGGGTAATTAGCTAGGGACGACAGTCGTTTGGTCTCGTTTAGAGTGCAAATGTAAAGTCAACTCTAATGGAATAAAATATTAGTAAATTATATAATATATATATATATATATATATATATATTTATAAAACCTAATTCATTTCCTATCATTCCCAAATCGATCTGAAAAGAAAAAAACCCCGCCACCCCCCCTTGATGATCAACGACGACCTTCTCCTCCACTCCTCCGCGCGACGGCGCTCCCCTTCCATCGCGAACCCGCCACCCTCAAACCCCCAACGCGACGCCCCGTTCGAGTTCAGCCACGCTCCGCCCACTGGAGCACCACGCCTCCTCCACTCCTTTCGTCCTCCACCGCAGTTCGGCCACCTCGAGCGCCTCCCGCTTTCCTTCAGTTCACCGACGCACAGACCACCCCCAAAACCGAACACAGTGAGTCATTTTCTTTTGTATCTCCTTTTATATTAGAGTACTGGGTTTTAATCCGATTTTTATTATATAAACAAGCCTAGTTTTATTTTCAGAAATTTATTTAAAACCTTAATTAAAAATCCGATTTTTATATATTGAATAGCAAAGTAAAAATATGATTTTTATATATTGAATAGCATAGTAAAAATATGATTTTTATATATTGAATAGCGAAGTAAAAAGATGATTTTTATATATTGAATAGCGAAGTAAAAACATGATTTTTATATATTGAATAGTAAAGTAAAAATTCGATTTTTATATATTGAATAGCAAAGTAAAAATTCGATTTTTATATATTGAATAGCAAAGTAAAATTTCGATTTTTATATATTGAATAGCAAAGTAAAAATGCGATTTTTATATATGTAGAGAATACGGGCAAAGAAAGTGACAAGAGGCAAGAAACGGCAAAGACTTCTACATTTGAAGAATCGAGATGTTTGGATCATCTATTCTGTGAGAACTTCTCACCTTTGGTTTTATTTTCTAGTTAAATTATATACTAGGATGCAGACGGTGTTTAGTAGCACCCGACACCCGTCGTCCACAGACTATGGACGGCTTGTATGATTGTTTGTTTGATTTTGATGTGTAGTTGATTGTGTGATGTGATGTGAAATGAAATAAAATATTTATATAGTTGAAATAAAATATTTTATAGTGGAAAATATTTTATAGTTGAAAATAGAATTTTTAACGTGTATATAAAATAAATACTTATAAACAAATCGTATATACACTAATTTGACTGATATTGATTGGGACGATAAATTTTATACATCGCCCAACTGCACAAATAAAATCTGTGTTTGATTGTTTGAAAACCCCACACGGGTATTGGGGTGATATACGACATACACTAATCCCAATAGTTAGTTATATGTCGATCGTTTGATTGACAGACTGTTATGAGCGTTAAATATTTATATTTGATGCTTATACAGTGTAGAATGCACTTTGGATGATGGTTGATTATTCATCGTTGTTATTATATACATGTGTTGTAGAAAATCCATATAATTAACATTATATGGTAATTGATTGGGCCTCATTCCAGTTTTGAAAAAGAAATATTTGAAATAGAAATATTTGAAATAGAAATATTTGAAAAAGAAATATTTGAATAGAAATATTTGAAATAGAAATATTTGAAATAGAATATTTGAAAATATGAATATATGAAGCCGTGTTGATTAGATTTACGCCATTTTGACGTGAACGATATTTATATCGATTTTATTTATTTTATAATGAATATCGAAAGTGATTTCAAAATCTGATTTTTCAAAAAGAATTGAAATTGAATATAAATGGTTTCGAATTGAATTCGAATTGAAATTGAATATAAATGAATTCAAATTGAAATTGAATATAAATGATTTTGAATTACAATTGAATATAAATGATTTCGAATTGAGATTGAATATAAATGATTTCGAATTGAAATTGAATATAAATGATTTCGAATTGAAATTGAATATAAATGAATTCGAATTGAAATTGAATATAAATGAATTCTAATTAAAATCGATTTGAAATGAATTTAAAACGAATTTATCTTGGAATATTCAATTTTGATTTGAAATTGAATATGAAGTTGAAACCGTTTTGAAAACGAATTTAAACGATTTATAAAGCACGTTTTGAATTGAAATCGATGAAGTATATTATATATATATATATATTATATATATATAATATAACGGCTTGAATAGAACGCGCCGCGCCGCGGCAGTTCGCGAATTTCGACCATTGACTTCGAATGGATATTGCGGGAGATCCGACCGTCGGATTCTCCTAAAACCGGAACCGTTGGGTTCGTATCGAAAAGAGCTTTCTAACGAATGTGAGAAATTAGAAATCTAACGGTTGGATTTGGAATTATGTCAAAATCAAATTTGAAAAAGGTCGCTGTAAGTGCAGTTCGATGGCCGTTGATGGAAATCGACTGTACGGGCCTTGATAAAATTATTAAAAATAGTAATAATTTGTGTAAAAACATAAGAAATGATTTGAGAAGAATTGGGATGAAAAACTCCATATTTGAAAAGATAAAAGTAGATTTTTTATCGAAATGAACTAGTTTTGAACTAGGATTAAAATTCTATTTATTTTTAAATAAATAAATTGGATTTGAAATGGTTTTGAAAATAACCAGAACTTCCAATAATTGAATTGGAATGGATTTGAATCGAAATTGTCTTCGGAATATTTCGATGTTGGATTTCGTGAATATAGATGTTGTTATGGGAATTTGAAAGATATATATATATATATATATATATATATATATATATATCGTTATTTCCAATACGATATTTGTTGGTCGTAGAATTTGATATTGAATATAAGCCTGTATATTTTCTATTCAGAGCCTTGTATTTAATGTCAAATGTGATTTGGGTTTGTCGTGAATGGCGTCTTTATTAACACTGTTCTTGAACCCAGTGGAGAAAAGATTAAATCCTTTTATTTAGATATAATGAAGTGTACCAATTAAATAATATTTAATTGGAATCGAATTGGTATTGATTTTTGGGTTTATCATGAACAGTGTTTTAAATAACACTTGTTCTTTAACCCGATAATTAATAGAATGTGATTTTGGGTTTATCGTGAACCGTGTTTTAAATGAAACTGATTCTTTAACCCAGTTAAAGAATAAAACTAAGTGGAGTTTTAATGAATCTTTAATTAAATTGAAAAGATCGAGAATGGAATATCACCAGTTTAACTCCAGGCGATAGTTGAATCATTAATTAGATTTGAACGTGAAATGGTAATTGAATTTACTGATAACACCGTGGTGTTAGATATGAAGTATGACCAGTTTTACTTCATGGGATGAATAGGTTGGGATTGGGAAATTAAAATAAATGATTACTTCGGTGTGGTTCGCTAATCCCAACTAGTTTGAATTGATATTCAAAGGAGATTAAAGAATAAATTTAAAGAATTTATCTTTGATAAAATTAATGGGAACCTTTCCCAAAATATAAGAATATTTGAATAAAAGAATATTCTGAATTAGAATGAGGCGTATGTTGTGTTTGTGTAACACATGTTTATTATATATATATGCGAGTTGTTCAGAAAGACCGGGTTTATCCCATTTTGAATAACTGATTCGACGTGGTGTCGAAGATGAAGACGATGGTCGAAGACCGGAGGTCTTCACGTCGTTTGGGTGATTACTGATGATCTTGATTGGGCTGTACACCCAAGAAGATGGAAACAGTTGGTGATCGTCCAGACGTACTTGGAGATCGATGGATATGCGGGGTACTAGGTGCCTCCGGTTTCGTTCAGACCCAGAACGGACTTGTAAATGGACTGTGTGCCTGACATTGGATTTTAGTCTGTGTGATTGATTTCTATTAAATATATATCTGTTTGGCGGCGGATAATTTATTCTCTTGCTTAACGCCCTTCTCTGAGACGTACGAGCTCAGGGGTTATATACAGATGGATATCAAACGCATAGAGTGAATTGCCTGTGTGGCATGCCTAAGATGCAAATGATCAAGGCTTCTGTTGAAAAGAAAAGTCTTGTGGTTGATGATCAAAGCACCGCCTGTGTGCCATAGCTTTGTGTAACGTGAATTCGCGAGCCTCACACCCCGGTTGTGAACCAGAAACGGGAGAGGACCTCAGGGAGGACATGCGTTTCTTTCTAGCTAGGGTGGTGTCAGTGACCTACCAGCCCTGACATTTATATACTTTTCACCTGTGTGGTTGTTGCTGTTGCGAGGCGCCTCGGTTAGATCGGACGATCCGGGTCCGATGGAGCCATTCGTTGGCTCATTTACGCCCCAAAGGGCGGGGAAACACAGTGTTCAGGAATTTTAATCCACATCTGTGGACCGGCCCTGTCGCTCCAAGGGTCACTCGAGCTCTGATCCTGAGGCTCGGGCTAGAGAGTCTCGAATCGGTTGAGGATTATCTTTTGCCTCGGTTCATAGACGGAAATCCAATTTCCAAATACGTGACATTTGCGGTTTTATTTATAGAGCCTAGTATGGCGACATAGTGGGATGGGGCGCTTATGTCGTCTATGATTGATACTTATGATTTGAAATTGTTTTATACACTATGCACTTATAATAGTATCAAATGATTTGTTTTAAATGTATCAAGCATTCTTGGCTATTATAAGGTAAAAACCCTATCCTCCGGCTTGCGTTGCATTGTGTGATGGGAACTGGGTCTTATAATAGCTTCATTTTTTTTATTTAGCATTGCGCTGTTTGTTTTATGCACTGGTATTCTTGGGAGGAAACCCATTCCGTGTTATACGGCGTGGTCCCTTGATTTACCTAACTTTGAAAATAAAAATTAGTAACTGTTTTAGTTCTCACACCAGTCCCATGACTGACCTGGAGTTTATTGTTTTAACCTAAACTCTGGGTGCCCTTATTTTGACATGGGCAGCTAGTAGTTTTGGTTTTGCAGATTTATATTCACAGGATCCTGGTTTACAGCTGGAATGATATCTGGAAAGCTTTGTATCCGTATATCTCTTCTAGTTGTGTATTGTATTAATTTTCCGCTGCGATGTATTTAAATGTAATTTAAATCTCTGATATTTCTGTGTAATATTCATTTATACTCTGTATATTCTTGTATTCTGATGTATTGTTGTAATATACAATGAAATGTCCTTCCGTCTGCGTTCTGTTGTGGCTTGTTCTCGAACTATCCGCGCTTTCCTCACCGGGGAAGTTATGGGTTTTTACAGTTGGTATTAGAGCTTTGGTTTACAAAGCAGAGAACAGGACACATTAGAACCATACAAAAGAATTCATCAGATAATTGGATTAGTAATATCCAATGGGAATGACTCGTTAGAGAAGGGATCAGTAGTATCCTAGAACGAGTGTGAAGAGTATATTTTTAAAATGAAAACGAATTTTGTTTTGAAAATTTAAATCAATTACTCGTATTTGATTATTTATTTATATGAATTTGGATAATCCAATATATAGAGATTTTGCATATATGTCTTGCAAACGTGTATTCGAAGTTTTAATGTATTAGATAGTTATAGAATCGCACTCTAGTGCCCGGGGATAATTCTGGTGATGGGGCACCATCGCCAGTATTTATTTTCGAGTTTCGAAAGTGAGATTTTTATATATTTCCAATTGACTGGTGTGAGAACCGAAACTAGATAGGGCTTATTGTTGTGATTTGGCATCCAAAATGTGATTTTTGACCATATATCAAAGTTTTGCATTTGAAAAGCTAATCAACTAATTGATTTATGTTTGTGTTGTTTGTTTATTTGTTTGATAATTTTGAACCATTACGCCTAATTGTATCAAATATTGACTTGTATTGAAAATTAGTCGCATTTGCTTGCATATACATGTACTTACATTGAACAGGTCATATCAAGGAGGCTAGACCAGAAGAATAAAATTTGTTTGCCTGACAAATAGGTACATGTTTACTATAATTTACTGTTTTGTTTGGGTGATGATGATTTTATGAGCCGATTAGCTAGCCGCTTGGCTTTTTATTTTTATTTTTGAGATCAGAAGGCCTGTATGGAAATTTCGGGATTTTCCCGTGCTCCCGGTGCAGGGGAGGTTATGGCGAAATTTTTCAAAAATTTAGGGTGTTAGCCAAATTTTTGATAAATTTGAAAAGTTCTTAGAAACCGAAAAGTTGAAGAACTAAAGCCGTAGTGAAAAAGCTGGAAGTTGAGTTGAATTGTTAAACAACTTTCGGCTTCGTTCCTTTTCGGGGACGAAAAGTTTTAAGTTGGGGATATTGTAATAACCCGGAAATCTGGGCCAGTTTAAAATTTTTATTTTGGCAATTTTAGCGAATTTTGATTCTTTAAAAAGAATTATTTTAAATAATAACGACGAAAAATATATTTTGAATAGAATTCGAACGTATATATTATATACGTCATCGTTAGAATATAAATAATTATTTATATTTATAAAAGAAATTGAAAATGGCGCGGTAGTTCGATAATTCGATTTCAAACTTCAAATGAATGTACTGGGTGCAAAATAAACCGGATTTTAGTGAAACCAAAAATAATAGGATCTATTTGGGAATATCTTTCCAACGAATTCAAAAAATTGAAATTTCATAGCGGGAATCAAAAGATATGTCCAGTTGAAGATTCTGAATAGTCGCTATGGAATTCAGGCCCTTAAAAATGGAAATTTTGCAAATGACCTCTTATTTCGACGAAACCACTTTTGTTGGATCCGTGATGTAAAGTTATTGCTAGGTTTCAAATTTCATAATTTTTCGAATCAATATGAGAGCGTGGCAAAGGAAAACGCGTTTGCCCAGTTTCAGTTGATTTTAATCGACTGGAAAATGGCCATTTTTCAAACGGTCTCAGTATTCGACGAAACTAGTTTTGTTAAGACCGTATCGTCAATACGAAGCTAGGAAATATTTTTCTGGAATTTTTCGAGTTCGTATGTGGCCCCGGTAAATTGAAATGTGCGTTTAAAATTCAATATAGTGATTTAAATGTAAATTTGACGAAAACTGATCGTAACGACCGAATTAGCTTACGATACATATCCCATTGGGTTCGGAATGGGGGTAATTAGCTAGGGACAACAGTCGCTGGGTCTCATTTAGAGTGCAAATGAAAAGTCAACTCTCATGGAATAAAATATTAACAAATTATATAATATATATATATATATATATATATATTTATAAAACCTAATTCATTTCCTATCGTTCCCAAATCGATCTGAAAAGAAAAAACCCCGCTAAACCCCCCTGACGATCGATGACGGCCTTATCCTCCCATCCTCCGCGCGACGGCGCTCCCCTTCCATCGCGAACCCGCCACCCTCAAGCCCCCAACGCGACGCCCCGTTCGAGTTCAGCCACGCTCCGCCCACTGGAGCACCGCGCCTCCTCCACTCCTTTCCTCCTCCACCGCAGTTCGGCCACCTCGAGCGCCTCCCCCTTTCCTTCAGTTCACCGACGCACAGACCACCCCCAAAACCGAACACAGTGAGTCATTTTCTTTTGTATCTCCTTTTATATTAGAGTACTGGGTTTTAATCTGATTTTTATTATATAAACAAGCCTAGTTTTATTTTCAGAAATTTATTTAAAACCTTAATTAAAAATCCGATTTTTATATATTGAATAGCAAAGTAAAAATATGATTTTTATATATTGAATAGCAAAGTAAAAATATGATTTTTATATATTGAATAGCATAGTAAAAATATGATTTTTATATATTGAATAGCGAAGTAAAAATATGATTTTTATATATTGAGTAGCGAAGTAAAAACATTATTTTTATATATTGAATAGCAAAGTGAAAATTCGATTTTCATATATTGAATAGCAAAGTAAAAATTCGATTTTTATATATTGAATAGCAAAGTAAAAATTCGATTTTTATATATTGAATGGCAAAGTAAAAATGCGATTTTTATATATGTAGAGAAAACGGGCAAAGAAAGTGACAAGAGAAAAGAAACGGCGAAGACTTCTACATTTGAAGAATCGAGATGTTTGGATTAGCTATTCTGTGAGAACTTCTCACCTTTGATTTTATTTTCTAGTTAAATTATATACTAGGATGAAGACGGTGTTTAGTAGCACCCGACACCCGTCGTCCACAGACCATGGACGACTTGTATGCTTGTTTGTTTGATTTTGATGTGTAGTTGATTGTGTGATGTGATGTGAAATGAAATAAAATATTTATATAGTTGAAATAAAATATTTTATAGTTGAAAATTGAAATTTTAACGTGTATATAAAATAAATATTTATAAACAAATTGGAGATTTGTTTATATACACTGATTTGACTGATATTGATTGGGACGATAAATTTTATACATCGCCCAACTGCACAAATAAAATCTGTGTTTGATTGTTTGAAAACCCCACACGGGTACTGGGGTGATATATGACATACACTAATCCCAATAGTTAGTTATATGTCGATCGATTGATTGATAGACTGTTATGAGCGTTAAATATTTATATTCGATGCTTATACAGTGTAGAATGCACTTTGGATGATGGTTGATTTTTCATCGTTGTTATTGTATACATGTGTTGTAGAAAATCCATATAATTAACATTATATGGTAATTGATTGGGCCTCATTCCAGTTTTGAAAAAGAAATATTTGAATTAGAAATATTTGAAATAGAAATATTTGAAAAAGAAATATTTGAATAGAAATATTTGAAATAGAAATATTCAAAATAGAATATTTGAAAATATGAATATATGAAGCCGTGTTGATTAGATTTACGCCATTTTGACGTGAACGATATTTATATCGATTTTATAATGAATATCGAAAGTGATTTCAAAATCTGATTTTTCGAAAAGAATTGAAATTGAATATAATTGAATTCGAATTGAAATTGAATATAAATGATTTCGAATTGAAATTGAATATAAATGATTTCGAATTGAAATTGAATATAAATGATTTCGAATTGAAATTGAATATAAATGAATTCGAATTGAAATTGAATATAAATGAATTCGAATTGAATTTGAATTGAAATTGAATTGAAATGAATTTAAAATGAATTTATATTGGAATATTCAATTTTGATTTGAAATTGAATATGAAGTTGAAACCGTTTTGAAAACGAATTTAAACGATTTATAAAGCACGTTTTGAATTGAAATCGACGAAGTATATATTATATATATATATATATTATATAATATAACGGCCTGAATAGAACACGCCACGCCGCGGTAGTTCGCGAATTTCGACCATTGACTTCGAATGGATATTGCGGGAGATCCGACCGTCGGATTCTCCTAAAACCGGAACCGTTGGGTTCGTATCGAAAAGACCTTTCTAACGAATGAGAGAAATTAGAAATCTAATGGTTGGATTTGGAATTATGTCCAAATCAAATTTGAAAAAGGTCGCTGTAAGTGCAGTTCGATGGACGTTGACGGAAATCGACTGTACGAGCCTTGATAAAATTATTAAAAATAGTAATAATTTGTGTAAAATCATAAGAAATGATTTGAGAAGAATTAGGATGAAAAACTCCATATTTGAAAAGATAAAAATAGATTTTTTATCGAAATGAACTAGTTTTGAACTAGGATTAAAATTCTATTTATTTTTAAATAAATAAATTGGATTTGAAATGTTTTTGAAAATAATCAGAACTTCCAATAATTGAATTGGAACGGATTTGAATCGAAATTGTCTTCGGAATATTTCGATGTTGGATTTCGTGATTATACAGATGTTGTTATGGGAATTTGAAAGATATATATATATCATTATTTCCAATACGATATTTGTTGGTCGTAGAATTTGATATTGAATGTAAGCCGGTATATTTTCTATTCAGAGCCTTGTATTTAATGTCAAATGTGATTTGGGTTTGTCGTGAATGGCGTCTTTATTAACACTGTTCTTGAACCCAGTGGAGAAAAGATTAAATACTTTTATTTAGATTTAATGAAGTGTACCAATTAAATAATATTTAATTGGAATCGAATTGGTATTGATTTTTGGGTTTATCGTGAACCGTGTTTAAAATAACACTTGTTCTTTAACCCGATAATTAATGGAATGTGATTTTGGGTTTATCGTGAACCGTGTTTTAAAAGACACTGATTCTTTAACCCAGTTAAAGATTAAAACTAAGTGGAGTTTTAATGAATCTTTAATTAAATTGAAAAGATCGAGAATGTAATATCACCAGTTTTACTCCAGGCGATAGTTAAATATTTAATTAGATTTAAACGTGAAATGGTAATTGAATTTACCGATAACACCGTGGTGTAAGATATGAAGTATGACCAGTTTTACTTCATGGGATGAATAGGTTGGGACTGGTAAATTAAAATAAATGATTACTTTGGTGTGGTTCGCTAATCCCGACTAGTTTGAATTGATATTCAAATGAGATTAAAGAATAAATTTAAAGAATTTATCTTTGATAAAATTAATGGGAACCTTTCCCAAAATATAAGAATATTTGAATAAAAGAATATTCTGAATTAGAATGAGGCATATGTTGTGTTTGTGTAACACGTGTTCATTATATATATACGCGAGTTGTTCAGAAAGACCGGGTTTATCCCATTCTGAATAACTGATTCGACGTGGTGTCGAAGATGAAGACGGTGGTCGAAGACCGGAGGTCTTCACGTCGTTTGGGTGATTACTGATGATCTTGATTGGGCTGTACACTTAAAAGATGGAAACAGTTGGTGATCGTCCAGACGTACTTGGAGATCGATGGATATGCGGGGTACTAGGTGCCTCCGGTTTCGTTCAGACCCAGAACGGACTTGTAAATGGACTGTGTGCCTGACATTGGATTTTAGTCTGTGTGATTGATTTCTATTAAATATATATCTGTTTGGCGGCGGAGAATTTATTCTCTTGCTTAA
Organism: Allium sativum; assembly: GCA_030737875.1. Taxonomy (NCBI): domain Eukaryota; kingdom Viridiplantae; phylum Streptophyta; class Magnoliopsida; order Asparagales; family Amaryllidaceae; genus Allium; species Allium sativum. The sequence continues at coordinate 557,366,633 of CM060915.1, forward strand.
CGCCCTTCTCTGAGACGTACGAGCTCAGGGGTTATATACAGATGGATATCTAACGCATAGAGTGAATTGCCTGTGTGGCATGCCTAAGAAGCAAATGATCAAGGCTTCTGTTGAAAAGCAAAGTCTTGTGGTTGATGATCAAAGCACCGCCTGTGTGCCATAGCTTTGTGTAACGTGAATTCGCGAGCCTCACACCCCGGTTGTGAACTAGAAACAGGAGAGGACCTCAGGGAGGACATGCGTTTCTTTCTAGCTAGGGTGGTGTCAGTGACCTACCAGCCCTGACATTTATATACTTTTCACCTGTGTGGTTGTTGCTGTTGCGAGGCGCCTCAATTAGATCGGACGATTCGGGTCCGATGGAGCCATTCGTTGGCTCATTTACGCCCCAAAGGGCGGGGAAACGCAGTGTTCAGGAATTTTAATCCACATCGGTGGACCGGCCCTGTCGCTCCAAGGGTCACTCGAGCTCTGATCCTGAGGCTCGGGCTAGAGAGTCTCGAATCGGTTGAGGACTATCTTTTGCCTCGGTTCATAGACGGAAATCCAATTTCCAAATACGTGACATTTGCGGTTTTATTTGTAGAGCCTAGTATGGCGACATAGTGGGATGGGGCGCTTATGCCGTCTATGATTGATACTTATGATTTGAAATTGTTTTATACACTATGCACTTATAATAGTATCAAATGATTTGTTTTAAATGTATCAAGCATTCTTGGCTATTATAAGGTAAAAACCCTATCCTCCGGTATGCGTTGCATTGTGTGATGGGAACTGGGTCTTATAATAGCTTCATTTTTCTTTATTTAGCATTGCGCTGTTTGTTTTATGCACTGGTATTCTTGGGAGGAATCCCATTCTGTGTTATACGGCGTGGTCCCTTGATTTAACTAACTTTGAAAATAAAGATTAATAACTGTTTTAGTTCTCACACCAGTCCCATGACTGACATGGAGTTTATTGTTTTAACCTAAACTCTGGGTGCCCTTATTTTGACATGGGCAGCTAGTAGTTTTGGTTTTGCAGATTTATATTCACAGGATCCTGGTTTATAGCTGGAATGATATCCGGAAAGCTTTGTATCCGTATATCTCTTCTAGTTGTGTATTGTATTAATTTTCCGCTGCGATGTATTTACATGTAATTTAAATCTCTGATATTTCTGTGTAATATTCATTTATACTCTGTATATTCTTGTATTCTGATGTATTGTTGTAATATACAATGAAATGTCCTTCTGTCTGCGTTCTGTTGTGGCTTGCTCTCGAACTATCCGCGCTTTCCTCACCGGGGAAGTTACGGGTTTTTACAGCAGTGATTGAGGTTCGTCCAAGACCGGGGTTATTGGGTAGAGTGACAGATGCAATAATGTCGTATCGCAGCATATACATGCTTAGTAGTTTACAACCTCCTCGAGTGTATTGTAATTGTGGTGCAGAATGCGATATACTTGTTTGCAGAAATGACAAGAATGCAGGACGTTGTTTCTACCGCTGCGAATATTATGAGGATCATAAAATTCATCCTAAACAAATTAAATGTTGCTATTTTTTCAAATGGTTGGATTCTTAGATATGACCTAGAGGGGTTTAATGCACATTGGAGATGCAAGCGGAGGACAAACGATTGCAGAAACAAAATTTAGAGTTTCGGAGCACGTTGATGAAACGAGGGTACAACTTTACAGAGTACCTTCCCAGTGGATCCGGCGCTGGACCGAGTAATAGGAAGTAACCATATTATGCATGCATTATAACTCTATTAATTATGAACTTTATGTAATATGCTAAACAATTATGTACTAACTTATGTTGTTTGGTTATGAATGCAACTCAGATGATTTATATTATACTGAAAAGTTACAAGTATTACAAAGATTATACAAATACTCGAATTTATATAGCTTAAGTACATCGAGTCTTCTTATTACCAATAACCTCGCATTTACAGCACCTATTTCCTTTTGAAGTCCGACCTGCTTCAATAAGTCTGTAACATCCTGAAAATTCATACTATCAGAGTTGACTAATAACACCATACGTCCAACCCAAATTGCAAAGAAATACAACTCATTATTAGAAAGAAGTTAGAGGATGAGAAATAGAAAGAAAGAAATGTTAGAATAGAAGAAATTGAAGATCACAAACTCACAGCGAAACGAATAAAATATATTAAATAACATAACTTTTGAAATAAAAATCAATAAGTATATATACATACCATTATCAGAGCATAACAATTATTCCTGGAACAGTTATAAACACCTGTTTCCAGATACAACATAGTATACAGCGGAAATATGATAGTCTATAGCAAACTGGTGAAGCCTCCTGCTACCAGCTCTTCCAAGTAAATCTGAAAATCCCGACTACTTGATTGCCCGTACAAAATTGGGCACCCAAGAGTTTAGGGAAAACAAAAATAAACTCTGGGTCAGTCATGGGATTGGTGTGAGTAAACTCCAACCAATTGTTTAACTTTCAAAATCCTTACGAAAGAAATGGTAATCGTAAGACCGATCCACACATAAACACGAATGGTTTTTACCTTACGATAACCCAAAATATTTTTGATATCAAATCCAGTGATATTATAATAATATCTACATCAAATAAATAGAATCTAGCAGAACGCTTGCATCTCACGCTCCATATATAATATAAAATCAAAAACTGCAGGGCGCTTGTTGGAGATTGGATTTCCAACATGACAGGGTATGGAACCACCATCCGATAGTGTATCACTAGAGGGGAATACACTGGGTTCAATAAGAACATCTTGCAACCCAGCCCACACATGACCGACCACTCATTTCGCTTGAGTGTATCGAATGTATATCACCAATGGTTGGGATCAGCAACCGTTTCCCGAAAAGGGACAGCATCAATAGATTAAAGAAGTAAGAGGAATTTCTCTAGATAGGTGATTATACACGCTAATGGGAGCGACCCACATAGCCATGCTGCCAGCCCGATTTTTTGTCATTTCCCAGTTGTTGAGGCCTGAGGCTACGATTTCTTATCATTCATTGATAGCACAATAACTTCGAATGCCACATTGTCTGATCCGTTAATCACTAATTGATTTGCACAAATATATTCGGGATATTATGATAAGAGAATAAATACTCCGCTACCATATATATTTATACAGACCAACATATGCGATCATTGGAAATACTCTGTCAGACACTCGTCCATACACGTTCATTCTGGGACCGAACGAAACCGAAGGCACCATTTCTATTAATAGAAAGTTCCCTTGCACCTTACTCCATCTTCGATTATCTTCATAAATTCTGATTCGCAACGCTACTGCCAATATGGAGTGGTTCACGGATAATAATCCAACCAGTCTCTCCATATTGACAACGATACTGGCAAACACTTCGAAAGTCGGTTATTTAACTATCGAAGAAAAACAATCATCCATTCAAAGCATCAAACAATCACTGGGCCTGTTAATTAATATTTCATTAATCAAATCATTTATCCATTTCCTTACCAATATTCGTTAACACGATATTTCCGATAAGCATCTTGGCCTTTTACGCTATTTGAAAAAACATTTCCATATATCACCTTCTTTTATTTTCTATACTTAGAAAATATATTCTATTTGCAATTGAAAACAATTTCGATCACTTATCTCTTTCCCGACATCTTTAATTATACTCAGGAAATATTTACTTTTATATTTCCAAAATTTCACCACTTGGGTTAAAACGAATGCTGTGTAAAACATCGTTACAACAACCCAAAATATTTTATTCAACTAACACTTATTCAAACACTTCTTTTTGAGACTGGATCTTGCTATTTATCAATTAAAATGAAATCAATCAAGTTGGGGTATAACTACCTCTCATACCTTGACTGAAAACATCCTTAACTTCAAAACGAACAAAACCACTTACCTTGAATAATCAACATTATAAAACCCAATAATTCATTTTAAACCCATAACGTTTCTCTTTCTAATTTTACCAGATTTAATTACATATTTCCTTTTTGTTTATAATATTCTATTTTAATTTCGTTTCCTTATCGAATTCTATATATATCGATACATTGATTTCTAACTATCAAATTTTCTTAAAATTAATCTAACTCCTTAATTAACGGAAATTTTTGCCATAACCTCCTTTGTACCGGCAAATAATTCAAACCCCAACTCGCCTCTCTAGGACCTTTCCATTCAAAAAGAAAATCCAAAGCCAAGTGGCCTGCCGATTCGGCGCATGAAATCTCATATGGAATTTAAACATGTACCTTTTTGTCGGGCACACAAATTATAATCTTCATATACTTCATTCCATACCTATTTAACACATGTTCACCTGCTTCCAATTTATCCCAACTAGATCCAGTCATTTTAACTCCATTTGCTAATTTATTCTTTAATTATCTCTTTTGCCCATTTCAGTTTCTATTTGAACATATCACATTCAAGTATATTTTAACTTGCTTATAACCAATCGAATTCCATTTTCAGTTCGAGTTTCATATTTGAATTCAAATATAAATTACCAAATCGAATTCACTTATTCAAAGCCCAATTTCACTTCAAAACCTCATTAACTAATTATTATTCCAATTAGTTAATTCTATTCAATAATTAAAAATCTGATTTTTGTTTCAAAATTGAATCCATTGCTCCACATGAGTTGAGATATATTCCACAACTTAAATCTGAGATTTTCTAAATAGAAATTCGGATTTTATTTGCTTAAAATCCTTTTATAGAACTAAATAAACCGTTATGGTTTTTAAATGGTTATGGCGCTGTTTTTCCGAAAATTTGATTTTGACATAACTCAAAATATATATGACGAAATTCAGAATTTTTTTTCATTAGAAAACTATTATCTAATTGGTCCTGACGGTTCTTGTTTCAAAGGATTCTGACTTAATTTAAGTTCTATATACTCAATCGAAGTTCGAATCGCCAATTTTCGAACTACAGCGCTGTGGGAAGTTCGTTTTAACTATATTTAATATATAAACGTTTTGAACTTCGTTTATATATAAATTCCAACTCTATTCTAATATATTTTAATATATATTAACTAAGTTTCCCAATTCAACTTAATATTTCCGATTATCTATAATTGTCGATTTTCCTTACTCGGTAATAAATTTATACTTCGATCTTCTATATTTAATTTCAGTTCTTCTTTTTAAATAAATTATTTTGCTAGATTTATAACATAGTTTGCAAATTCATATCTCTTGTTTTATGTATTAAAACAAGTTTTTCATTTCAAATTCCCTTTGAAATCCAATTCCTTTTATATTCTGAATTCCAGAATAAAACCGCTATTTCCTTTTTAAAATGATTACAACTCTCTATTTTAATTCCAACTTGAATTGAAAACTTCAAATTATCAAATGAAAATTATCTACCCTTATTTATAAACATCGTTTATAATTTCCTTTCCCTGTTTTAAATATACTAAAATAAGTCCTCATTTCAAAACCCCTTTGAAATTCTATTCTTATAAGAATATTTTATTTTTTCCAACTTATAAATAAAATTGTATAATCTATTTTCATATTTAATTATAATTTCTATTTAATACATTTAATACCCTTTCTGGAAATAATTTATTTTCAATAAATCCAACAGTCGAATTCATATCATAAATCTGTATGGATTTATTTTTAATTCAATTTACATTCCGATCACCAGAATAGCTTTCATCGTTTTCTATTTAAAACGATTTCCAAATCCTATTTTTAAATTCACATTTGAATTTAACTTTTCCAATTATCCAATGATAATTATCCATTTTATTTATATACACCATTTATAAATTCATTTCAATTCCCCACATTATTCAATTTATAAACATCGTTTATAAATTCATCTCAATTACCTGTTTATCCAATGAAAATCATTCCTGTTTATAAATAAAACACCGTTTATAAATTTACTTCAATTTCCTGTATTGTTTAATTTATAAACACCATTTATGAATACAACACTTGTTTATATTTTTCAAAACAAGTAAATATTTCTTATCCCATTCGAAATTCAAATTCTATTTTAGAAAAAAAGAATTTTCCTTTAAAATCTCAAAATCCATTTTTCACAATATTTTAATAAATTACCATTTAGGCCCAGTGATATTTCAAACAATCAAAACACCCCATCACAAATCATAGGATTTCTAACATATCAAATATGATAATATATGTGAAACAATAACAATAATATTTTTGAGGAATCCAGTTGGATCCCTCCAACCTGTTTTCCTGCATCCACACACGTTAGTCAACAAAAATAATACCCGTCGTGCTTCGAGGCAGGATATCGCGGTATAGAAGGTCATCCACTAATATATATATTTGTGGGGCGCATAGGGATATCATCCGCTAATGATACCGCGGGCATCCGCTAATGATACTGCGGGAACTGTCCAACTACCCACTATATATATATATATAATAGCCAAGCCTAGATAACTAACATATTTTTATAATAGCAATAAAAATATTTAAACGCATCCAAGCAATCAATCAAACAATTATTTTTAACTAACAAAAATAATTCTACATAAAAATGTGAGTGAGATTTATTCACCATTTATTTTTCGTTTGTCGAACAACCAATTTAATTCCATTTCGTGGCCTTTGTCCATACGATTTTGACGCAACTTGAATTGCAAAAATCTGATAACATATGAAACAGATACTCTTTTAAAAGATATGACATTTTATATAAAATTTAAATTTGATTTCAAATTTCTAATTACCTTGCTTTTTCAACAATTCACTTATGTTGAAACCCAACACTTTATTTCAACCAAGTTTAACTCCTACAAAACTTTTGTTTTCATTCATATTCCACACCATATAGGCTTAAATTCATTTAATCTGAATGATTCAATATCTTCACATCCAATTCATATTCCATTCAAATCCATTTAAATTGATTCTAGTCAATTTCTTTACTTTGATCCATTTTACTCGCTTAAGTTAAATTTAAATTTCAGAATTCAAATTCCCGGTTTTCATTTCAAAACCTTTTGAAATCCCATAAATATATACATATATTTATTTCCATCACAAATTCAAAACATTGAATTTTTCAAAACAACTTATTTTCTTTCAAACAAATTTCCATCAAAAACATTTCTAAGGTAGCAAATCAACACATAGAAACTCGAAAATGAACACTAATGATGTTGTAGTCATCATCAGAATTATTTTCCAGCCACTGAAGTGAGTTCAGTGCCTTAACAATTTCAAAATCCATTCAAAATGATTTTTATTCAAAAATCCTTCTAAAGCAAAGCTTTATTCTTTTAATATACTTTAGAAAACAATTTTCAACCTCGTAGGATTTTAAATTCTAAATTCTAGTCTGAATTAAATTCCTGTCCATCTCATTTGTATAATTCATTTTTATTCATATACAAGTTATATGGTTATATGTAACCATTTCAATTTTATAATCTCATTTGATTATAATAATAAAAATCAACACATCCATATATTATAATAATTTAAGAAAATTATTCTTTTCTATCAAAATAGAATTTTGAGTAAAATTATTTCATTTACCCAACTAAAAACAATATCGTGTTCAATCTTCTATTCAAGTATTTACAAACTCTTATCGACGTCGTAGCGTTCCACGATTCGACCAGAATTCATAAACCACCCAACAGACTAGCCAACACAATATAAAATAGTTTTTATATCAATTAACAAATATGTGCTCTCATATATATACGCTCAACTCATTCTAGGGTACTACTGACCCTATCTCTAATGAGCACAACCCAACAAAGCCTAGGTATTCGCTCAACCTATGCTCTGATACCAACTGTAACGTCTCGAAAATCCATACTTTCTGAGCTGACTAATAACACCATACGTCCAATCCAAATTGCACAGAAATACGTATCATTATTAGAAAGAATTTAGAGGATGAGAAATAGAAAGAAAGAAATGTTAGAATAGAAGAAAACGAAGATCACAAACTCATAGCGGAACGAATAAAATATATTAAATAACATAACTTTTGAAATACAAATCAGTAACTGTATATACATACCATTATCAGTGCACAACAGTTATTCCTGGAACAGTTATAAACACCTGTTTCCAGATACAACATAGGACACAACGGAAATATGATAGTCTACAGCTAACTGGTGAAGCCTCCTGCTCCCAGCTCTTCCAAGTGAATTTGAAAATCCCGACTACATGACTGCCCATACCAATTTCGGCACCCAAGAAATTAGGGAATACAAAAATAAACTTTGGATCAGTCATAGGACTGATGTGAGTAAACTCCAACCAACTGTTTAACTTTCAAAATCCTTTCGAAAGAAATGGTAATCGTAAGACCGATCCACACATAAACGAGGATGGTTTTTACCTTACGATAACCCAAAATATTTTTGATATCAAATCCAGTGATATTATAATAATGTCTACATGAAATAAATAGAATCTAGCGGAACGCTTGCATCTCACGCTCCATATATAATATAAAATCAAAAACCGCAGGGCGCTTATTGGAGATTGGATTTCTAACATGACAAGATATGAAACCACCTTCCGATAGTGTATCTCAAAATGGGAATACACTGGGTTCAACAAAAACACCTTGCAACTCGGCCCACACATGACCGACCACACATTTCGCTTGAGTGTATCTAATGTATATCACCAACGGTTAGGATTGCAACTGTTTCCCAAAAAGGGACAGCATCGATAGATTAAAGAAGTAAAAGGAATTTCTCTAGATAGGTGATTATACACCCTAATGGGAGCGACCCACATAGCCATGCAGCCTGCCTGATTTTTTGTTATTTCCCAGTTGTGGCATGAGGCTACGATTTCTTATCATTCATTGATAGCACAATCACTTTGAATGCCACATTGTCAGATCCGTTAATCACTAATTGATTTGCAAAAATATATTCTGGATATTATGCTAAGAGAATAAATTCTCCGCCACCATATATATTTATACAGGCCAAAAATATGCGATCATTGGAAATACTCTGTCAGACACTCGTCCATACACGTTCGTTCTAGGACTAAACGAAATCGAAGGCACAATTTCTATTAATAGAAAAAGCCCTTGCACCTTACTATGTCTTCGATTATCTTCATAAAATCTGATTCGCAACGCTACTGCCAATATGGAGTGGTTCAGGGATAATAATCCAACCGGTCTCTCCATATTGACAACGATATTGGCGAACGCTTCGATAGTCGGTTATTTAACTATTGAAGAAAAACAAACATCCATTCAAAGCATCAAATAATCACTGGGCCTGTTAATTAAAATTTCATTAATCAAATCACTTATCCATTTCCTTACCAATATTCGTTAACATGATATTTCCAATAAGCACCTTGGCCTTTTATGCTATTTGAAAAAACTTTTCCATATATCACCTTCTTTTATTTTCTATACTTAGAAAATATATTCTATTCGCAATTGAAAACAATTTCAATCATTTATTTCTTTCCCGACTACTTTAATTGTACTCAGGAAATATTTACTTTTATATTTCCAAAATTTCACCACTTGGGTTAAAACGAATGCTGTGTAAAACATCATTACGACAACCCAAAATATTTTATTCAACTAACTCTTATTCAAACACTTCTCTTCGAGACTGGATCTTGCTATTTATCAATTAAAAACGAAATCAATCAAGTTGGGGTATAACTACCTCTCAGACCTTGAATGAAAACATCCTTAACTTCAAAACGGACAAAACCACTTACCTCGAATAATCAACATTATAAAACCCAATTATTCATTTTAAACCCGTAACGTTTCTCTTTCTAATTTTACCAGATTTAATTATATATTTCCTTTTTCTTTATAATATTCTTTTATAAATTCGTTTCCTTATTGAATTCTATATATATTGATACATTGATTTCTAACTATCAAATTTTCTTAAAAATATTCTACCTCCTTAAATTTCTCAAATTTTTTGCCATAACCTCCTTTATATCGACAAATACTTCAAACCTCAACTTGCCTCTCTAGGCCCTTCCAATTCAAAAATAAAATCAAAAAGCCAAGTGGCTTGCCGATTCGGTGCATAAAACCTCATATGGAATTTAAACATGTACCTTTTTGTCGGGCACACAAATTATAATCATCATATACTTCATTCCATACTTATTTAACACATGTTCACCTGCTTCCAATTTATCCCAACTAAATTCAGTCATTTTAACTCCATTTTCTAATTTATTTTTTAACTAGCTCTTTTGCCCATTTCACTTTCTATTTGAACATATCACATTCAAGTATATTTTAACTTGCTTATAACCAATCGAATTCCATTTTCAGTTCAAGTTTCATATTTGAATTCAAATTCCCAAATCGAATTCACTTATTCAAAACCCAATTTCACTTCAAAATCTCGTTAACTAATTATTATTCCAATTAGTTAATTCTATTCAATAATTAAAAATATGATTTTTGTTTCAAAAATCAATCCATTGCTCCACTTGAGTTCAGATATATTTCACAACTCAAATATGGGATTTTCTAAATAGAAATTCGGATTTTATTTACTTAAAATCCTTTTAAAGAATTAAACAAACCTTTATGGTTTTTAAATGGTTATGGCGCTGTTTTTCTGAAAATTTGATTTTGACATAACTCAAAATATATACGACGAAATTCAGAATTTTCTCTTCCATTAGAAACTATTTTCTAATTGGTCCTGATGGTTCTTTTTTCAAAGAATTCCGACTTAATTTGAGTTCTATATACTCAGTTGAAGTTCGAATCGCCAATTTTCGAACTGCAGCGCTGCGGGAATTTCGTTTTAACTATATTTAATATATAAACGTTTTGAACTTTGTTTATATGTAAATTCCAACTCAATTCTAATATATTTTTAATATATATTAACTAATTTTCCCAATTCAACTTAATATTTCCGATCATTTATAATTGTCAATTTTTCCTTACTCGGTAATAAATTTATACTTCGATCTTCTATATTTAATTTCAATATTTTTTAAATAGATTATTTTGCTAAATTTATAACATCGTTTGCAAATCCATATTTCTTGTTTTATGTATTAAAACAAGATTTTCATTTCAAATTCCCTTTGAAATCAAATTCCTTTTATATTCTGAATTCCAGAATTAAACCACTATTTCCTTTTTAAAATGATTACAACTCTCTATTTTAATTCCAACTTGAATTTAAAATTTAAAATTATCTAATTATAATTATCAGCCCTTATTTATAAACATCGTTTATAATTTCCTTTCCCTGTTTTAAATATACTAAAACAAGTCCTCTTTTCAAAACCCCTTTGAAATTCTATTCTTGTTAGAATATTTTATTTTTCCAACTTATAAATAAAATTGTAGAATCTATTTTCATATTTAATTATAGTTTCTATTTAGCAGATTAATACCCTTTTTGGAAATAATTTATTTTCAATAAATCCAACAGTCGAATTCATATCATAAATCTGTATGGATTTATTTTAAATTCAATTTACATTGCGATCACCAGAATAGCTTTCATCGTTTTCTATTTAAAACGATTTCCAATTCCTATTTTTAAATTCACATTTGAATTTAACTTTTCCAATTATCCAATGATAATTATCCGTTTTATTTATATACACCATTTATAAATTCATTTCAATTCCCCACATTATTCAATTTATAAACATCGTTTATAAATTCACCTCAATTCCCTGATTATCCAATGAAAATCATTCCCGTTTATAAATAAACACCAATTTAAATTTACTTCAATTTCCTGTATTATTTAATTTATAAACACCATTTATAAATTCGACACTTGTTTATATTTTTCAAAAAACTAAACATTTCTTAGCCCATTCGAAATTCAAATTCTATTTTAGAAAAATAGAATTTTCCTTTTAAATCTCAAAATCCCTTTTTCACAATATTTTTATAAATTACCATTTAGGCCCAGTGATATTTCAAACAATCAAAACACCCCATCACAAATCACAAGATTTCTAACACATCATATATGATAATATATGTGAAACAATAATAATCATATTTTTGAGGAATCCAGTTGGATCATTCCAACCTGTTTTCCTGCATCCACAAATGTTAGTCAACAAAAATAATACCCATCCTGCTTCGAGGCAGGATATCGCGGTATAGAAGGTCATTCACTAATATATATTTGTGGGGCACATAGGGAAATCATCTGCTAATGATACCGCGGGCATCCGCTAATGATACTGCGGGAACTATCCAACCACCCAATATATATATATATATATATATATATATATATATATATAATAGCCAAGCCTAAATAACTAAGAAATTTTTATAATAGCAATAAATATATTTAAACGCATTCAAGCAATCAATCAAACAATTATTTTTAACTAACAAAAATAATTCTAAATAAAAATGCGAGTGAGATTTATTCACTGTGTATTTTTCGTTTGTCGAACAACCAATTTAATTCTATTTCATGGCCTTTGTCCATACGAATTTGACGCAACTTGAATTGCAAAAATCTGATATCATATGAAACAGATACTCTTTTAAAAGATATGACATTTTATATGAAATCTAAATTTGATTTCAAATTTCAAATTACCTTGCTTTTTCTTTTCCCAATTTGATACTCAGACCACACCTTCCCATCACTCCAATTAGTTTGAACTTAAATATTGTTGATATGATTCTGACGTACTTCATTATCCTTGAAATCTGAAATTGTATAACAGTGTTATTTTTTTCAAGTTGTACAGAGTATAAATTAACCATTTTTAACTAATAAATTTAATTTAATATTTACCTTTATTCATATTGATTACCATAGCTAATCACGCTCTAACCCATAATCCAAAAATGGTGACTCTAGAATTTAGGAAAAAGAACCCAATCTTGACATCACATCTTTGTAAATGCTATACTTTCATTGATCAACTACATTTTCCCCCACTGTCTCATTTCATTGAATACATGCTGCCCTTACCTCATATTCATCTAAAATTCCCACTGGTGCAACCCTTAAATCATCACAACCGAACTCCTGACCTGGTCCTTCCCCTAACTGATCTTCCCCACTCAAGGTACCATGCACCCTCCATCCTGGGTTAAACACAGACCTGTGCTTCCCCATTGTCATGCCAATGCTCCAATATTCTCATTGACAACCTATCATACATCCACCATTCCAAAATTTAGATTTTGTTTTGCGCATTTATTCAACTGTCGTGACCTGGTCATTGCACAACCTGTTCATCATCCCGAACCATCAATGACCGAGTCGAACTCCCCCAGTTAACTTCCTCAAATTATCCCAATTCGAACTCCGGCGCGCATCCCAATACAAGCATTGGTCATTTCCTGAATTCACAGCATGTTTTCCACCATCGCGCACCCCCAAAAACCCACATCACCCACCTCCATAAATTGCGAACAACAATAGAATGCCTGTCATCTGAGGTTCATTTTCCAACTCGAAATAAAATTCGATTCTTTTTTTTCTTTCTTTCAGTGAACTTCAAAGTGATTTCAAATGAAAGGGAGGCTCGTGATTGAAGGAAAAGGGGAATTTAAGGTTTTATTTTTTCTTAAGGGAGCGGCATTACTGATTACTGAGGCTTGTGAATGGTTTAATTATATTTGGAATGATTTCAATTTCCTTTGAACATTGTATTCGTGAAGAAGAAAATACAGAGGAGTAAGTCGCGATATTTATAAATGAGAAATACTTAGGGACGAAGAAATTAGGTCTGTAGGGTACAACATAGATTATAGGTTAAGGTACACTATATTAAATTCTGATTTGATTTAAATAGATTTTTACTCTTTTTAAATAGATACTGATTTGATTTCGAACCTATCCACAATCAAATATCTCGGGGTCTATTACTTCAATTCACTAACCGGTATTTTAACGTACTGACCGATGTTTCAATATTATTGCGTTTATTCTGAACTGAACTGAATATATTTTAATATTTAATTTCAATGCATATACCATATTAAATATAATATAATTTAAATTCAGAACTAATCATTTTCTCGATAATAAATTATAATTATTATCGTTTTTAGTCAAATGCAAATTTGTATTGATCATCTGAATCATTTTGATTCAGTTTCTAACTTTGATTTCAATTATATTTCGTATTACAATAATTTAATATATTCGATATTAAATCGAAATTGATTATTAAATTTATAACGAATATAAATATTCATTTATATTATCAACTAAATATTTAAAACCATATTAATTATTTAGAATAAATCAACCATAAAATCTGGGTCGTTACATTCTTCCCCCCATAAAAAGAATTTCGTCCCCGAAATTACTAAGGTAGGAAAATAGCACAAACCTATTTAAAATTTTCAACAATTCACTTATGTTGAAACCCAACACTTTATTTCAACAAAGTTTAACTCCCACAAAACTTTTGTTTTCATTCATATTCCACACAATATAGGCTTACATTCATTTAATCTAAATGATTCAATATCTTTACATCCAATTCATATTCCATTCAAATCCATTTAAATCGATTCTAGTCAATTTCTTTACTTTGATCCATTTAACTCTCTTAAGTTAAATTTAAATTTCAGAATTCAAATTCCCGGGTTTTCATTTCAAATCCTTTTGAAATCCCATAAATATATACATATATTTATTTCCATCACAAATTCAAAACATTGAATTTTTCAAAACAACTTGTTTTATTTCAAACAAATTTCCATCAAAAACATTTCTAAGGTAGCATTTCATCACATAGAAACTCGAAAATGAACACTAACAATGCTACAGTCATCATCAGAATTATTTTCCAGCCTTTGAAGTGAGTTCAGTGCCTTAACAATTTCAAAATCCATTCAAAATGATTTTTTTTTAAATCCTTCTAAAGCAAAGCTTTATTCTTTTAATATACTTTAGAAAATATTTTTCAACCTCGTAGGATTTTAAATTCTAAATTCTGGTTTGAATTAAATTCCCGTCCATCACATTTGTATAATTCATTTTTATTCATATACAAGATCTATTTGGTTATATATAACCATTTCAATTTTATAATCTCATTTGATTATAATAATACAAATCAACACATCCATATATTATAATAATTTAAGAAAATTATTCTTTTCTATCAAAATAGAATGTTGAGTAAAATTATTTCATTCACCCACCTAAAAACAATATCGTGTTCAATCTTCTGTTCAAGTATTTACAAACTCTTATCGATGTCGTGGCATTCTACGATTCGGCCAGAATTCATAAACCACCCAACAGACTAGCCAACACAATATAAAATAGTTTTTATATCAATTAACAAATACGCGCTCTTATATATATACGCTCAACTCATTCTAGGGTACTACTGACCCTATTTCTAATGAGCACAACCCAACAAAGCCTGGGTATTCGCTCAACCTAAGCACTACTACCAACTGCAACGTCCCAAAAATCCATACTATCTGAGTTGACTAATAACACCATACGTCCAACCCAAATTGCACAGAAATACGAATCGTTATTAGAAAGAAGTTAGAGCATGAGAAATAGAAAGAAATGTTAGAATAGAAGAAAACGAAGATCACAAACTCATAGCGGAACGAATAAAATATATTAAATAACATAACTTTTGAAATACAAATCAGTAACTGTATATACATACCATTATCAGAGAACAACAGTTATTACTAGAACAGTTATAAACACCTGTTTCCAAATACAACATAGTACACAGCGGAAATATGATAGTCTATAGCTAACTGGTGAAGCCTCCTGATTCCACCTCTTCCAAGTGAATCTGAAAATCCCGACTACTTGACTGCTCGTACAAATTTAGGCACCCAAGAGTTTAGGGAAAACAAAAATAAACTCTGGGTCAGCCATGGGACTGGTGTGAGTAAACTCCAACCAATTTTTTAACTTTCAAAATCCTTTCGAAAGAAATGGTAATCGTAAGACCGATCCACACATAAACAAGGATGGTTTTTACCTTACGATAACCCAAAATATTTTTGATATCAAATACAGTGATATTATAATAATGTCTTTATCAAATAAATAGAATCTAGCGGAACACGTGCATCTCACGCTCCGTATAAAATATAAAATCATAAACCGCTGGGCGCTTATTAGAGATTGGATTTCCAACATGACAAGGTATGGAACCACCTTCCGATAGTGTATCTCTAGAGGGGAATACACTGGGTTCAACAAGAATATCTTGCAACCCAGCCCACACATGACCGATCACTCATTTCGCTTGAGTGTATCGACTGTATATCACCAACGGTTAGGATTAGCAACTGTATCCTGAAAAGGGACAACATCGATAGATTAAAGAAGTAAAAGGAATTTCTCTAGATAGGTGATTATACACCCAAATGGGAACGACCCACATAGCCATGCTGCCTGCCCGATTTTTTGTCATTTCCTGGTTGTTGAGGCCTGAGGCTATGATTTCTTATCATATGATAGCACAATCACTTTGAATGCCACATTGTCAGATCCGTTTATCACTAATTGACTTGCACAAATATATTCTGTATATTATGCTAAGAGAATAAATTCTCCGCCACCATATATATTTATATAGACCAACATATGCGATCATTGGAAATACTCTGTCAAACACTCGTCCATACACGTTCGTTCTGGGACTAAACGAAATCAAAGGCACCATTTCTATTAATAGAAAAATCCCTTGCACCATACTCTATCTTCAATTATCTTCATAAAATCTTATTCGCAACGCTACTGCCAATATGGAGTGGTTCACGGATAATAATCCAACCAGTCTCTCCATATTGACAACGATATTGGCAAACACTTCGATAGTCAGTTATTTAACTATCGAAGAAAAACAAACATCCATTCAAAGCATCAAACAATCACTGGGCCTGTTAATTAATATTTCATTAATCAAATCACTTATCCATTTCCTTACCAATATTCGTTAACACGATATTTCCAATAAGCATCTTAGCCTTTTACGCTATTTGAAAATACATTTCCATATATCACCTTCTTTTATTTTCTATACTTAGAAAATTTATTCTATTCACAATTGAAAACAATTTCAATCACTTATCTGTTTCTCGACTACTTTAATTGCACTCAGGAAATATTTATTTTATATTTCCAAAATTTCACCACTTGGGTTAAAACGAATGCTGTGTAAAACATCGTTACAACAACCCAAAATATTTTATTCAACTAACTCTTATTCAAACACTTCTCTTCGAAACTGGATCTTGCTATTTATCAACTAAAAATGAAATCAATCAAGTTGGGGTATAACTACCTCTCAGACCTTGACTGAAAACATCCTTAACTTCAAAACGGACAAAACCACTTACCTCGAATAATCAACATTATAAAACCCAATTATTCATTTTAAACCCGTAACGTTTCACATTCTAATTTTACTAGATTAATTATATATTTCCCTTTAGTTTATAATATTCTATTTTAAATTCGTTTCCTTATCGAATTCTATATATATCGATACATTGATTTATAACTATCAAATTTTCTAAAAAATATTCTAACTCCTTAAATTTCTGGAAAATTTTGCCATAACCTCCTTTGTACCGGCAAATAGTTCAAACCTCAACTCGTCTCTCTCGGCCCTTCCTATTCAAAAAGAAAATAAAAAAGTCAAGTGGCTTGCCGATTCGGCGCATAAAACCTCATATGGAATTTAAACATGTACCTTTTTGTCGGGCACACAAATTATATTCTTCATATACTTCATTCCGTACCTATTTAACACATGTTCACCTGCTTCCAATTTATTCCAACTAAATCCAGTCATTTTAACTCCATTTGCTAATTTATTCTTTAATTAGGTCTTTTGCCCATTTCACTTTCTCTTTGAACATACCACATTCAAATATATTTTAACTTGCTTATAACCAATCGAATTCCATTTTCAGTTCAATTTTCATATTTGAATTCAAATATAAATTCCCAAATCGAATTCACTTATTCAAACCCCAATTTCACATCAAAATCTCGTTAACTAATTATTATTCCAATTAGTTAATTCTATTCAATAATTAAAAATCTGATTTTTGTTTCAACAATCAATCCATTACTCCACTTGAGTTTAGATATATTTCACAACTCAAATCTGGGATTTTCTAAATTGAAATTTGGATTTTATTTGCTTAAAATCCTTTTATAGAATTAAACAAACCGTTATGGTTTTTAAATGGTTATGGCGCTGTTTTTCTGAAAATTTGATTTTGACATAACTCAAAATATATACGACGAAATTCAGAATTTTCTCTTCCATTAGAAAATTATTGTCTAATTGGTCCTGACAGTTCTTGTTTCAAAGAATTCCGACTTAATTTGAGTTCTATATACTCAATTGAAGTTCGAATCGCCAATTTTCGAACTGCAGCGCTGCGGGAATTTTGTTTTAACTATATTTAATATATAAACGTTTTGAACTTCGTTTATACATAAATTCCAACTCTATTCTAATATATTTTAATATATATTAACTAATTTTCCCAATTCAACTTAATATTTCCGATTATCTATAATTGTCGATTTTTCCTTACTCGGTAATAAATCTATACTTTGATCTTCTATATTTAATTTCAATTCTTTTTTTAAATAAATTATTTTGCTAGATTTATAACATCGTTTGCAAATCCATATTTCTTGTTTTATGTATTAAAACAAGTTTCTCATTTCAAATTCCCTTTGAAATCCAATTCCTTTTATATTCCGAATTCCAGAATAAAACCGCTATTTCCTTTTTAAAATGACTACAACTCTTTATTTTAACTCCAACTTGAATTTAAAACTTCAAATTATCTAACTACAATTATCTGCCCTTATTTATAAACCTCGTTTATAATTTCCTTCCCTGTTTTAAATATACTAAAACAAGTCCTCATTTCAAAACCCCTTTGAAATTCTATTCTTATTAGAATATTTTATTTTTTACAACTTATAAATAAAATTGTAGAATCTATTTTCATTTTTAATTATAGTTTCTATTTAACACATTTGATACCCTTTTTGGAAATAACTTATTTTCAATAAATCCAACAGTCGAATTTGTGACGGCCCGCCCCGCACCAACCGACATTTACTCCAAAAGTTCGCTGTACACATGTCCAGTTAGCACGGTACGTATTATCAGAGGAAAAAGAAGAAGGAAATGAACTGACAAGGAACCCGTAAAATGTCTCACGGCGCATGGAACTAAATATAATAACAACATACTTGGCATAAAACAGGTGAGACAGTGCATAAGCTGAATTAAACTAACAAAGCAGCGGAAAATCCATGTACAACTTATGATCCAAAGCTAACATTATTACAACTTTTCAAACTATCTCAAAACAAAAGCATGATAAAGGAGGTACACTACTAATGCCCAAGTAGCGACCACCAATGACACAGGGAGAATATCTATATATCATACGTGGAAGTCTCCTGCTCGCCTCCGAATCAGCTACCCGCACATCACCAGCTAACCTGTCTCTAGTCTGATCATGTGAGCACCCAGAGTAATAAGAGGAGACATAAAACTCTGGGTCAGATATAAAGCCTGGTATGAGCGATAAGCATCTAAACAGAACAATAACAGGTAGACTAAAACATACCTGAACCTGGACCTGCAACCAAAGAGTTAGCACTACATACTATACAACACTCTAAGGTGCCAATAACATGTGGTGTAAAGATAATGGGGGTGGGGGTGTGCATGTCATAGTGATGGCAAACAATCAAACATAGCATCCATCCTCACAACTCTCACTCAGTGCGTAAAGCATACGATATTCACCACTTCGATCACCCAACATACTTTACTATGATCACTTTGCCCCATGAAGTCATAAATGGCTTCACTGCACTGATACATAGCCACTACACCTTTGCTATGTCCACTTTGCCCCATGGAGTCACAATGACCCCACTGCACTGGCTCATAGCCTCACTAATCCTTTACTATGTCCACTCTGCCCCATGGAGTCACAATGACCCCACTGCACTGGCTTATAGCCCTATTATGCATCACTTTTCCCCTCAAGTCATAATGACTCTACTGCACTGATAACGTAGTCTTGCTACCATCACCTTGCCCCTCGAGTCATAATGACTCTACTGCACTGATAAGTAGCCCATCATCCATCTTCAGTGGTGAATCGAAGTTATGAACGTCGACAACTCCTTAGCACACGTCTCGCAGCAAAGCCCAACCATGAAGTGAACTCGTTGGTTCCCCATTGGATCCTGACCTCTAACTTCCACTTGGACTACCTTTGCATCTCGGGTTATTGGTTATCACCGAATTGGTTAGGATCTCCCCCTAGTCACCAGTTCGGTTCGGATCGGGGTGCTCCTTCTTCTCTGGATCGGATCGGGACATCTTCACCTCAGCGGATCGGATCGAGTCTCCACGTCCAGTCGCCATTATCGGTTCGAGTTGGAGTCCTCCAATTTGCCACGGTTCGGATCGGCTCCTTCTAATCAACCCGGGTCGGGTCGTAGTCTCCAAGCTTCGTCAAAGTACATCGGTTCGGGTCGGGGTACCATGGCGGATCGGGTCGGGTGTTGCATGCCACGAGAAGTGTGAATAGATCGAAGAGTAGAGTATGAGAGCGGATCGGGTGCTCCTACCGATCCGATCCGGATCGGTCTGTCTTCCTGCACTTCTTCCAGCAAGCAATTTACGCCACTCGACGGCGTTTTCTACCATTCTACCTATTCTAATCAATCACAAAGCATACCATACAGTCATAGCAACAAGTAGAAGTGACCTCAAACACCAAAACACCTATATGATAGGTTAAAATGGATCAAACTTAGCCAAAACCCCATATTTTCCCTTAAGCATGTTTAGGTGAAACTAATGATATGATTAGCAAAACTTAACCAAATTAACCCAAATTCATATCAGTGGTCTAAAACATCATTTCAAATTTTATGAATATTTTTCCAGAATTTTATCATGTTTAAATTCACTAATTAACACTAATTACCCTTAATTAGCCATAATTAGTGAAGAACTATGCAAATCACTCACCTTAGCCACAAAAAAATATTAGATCTGAAATAGATCTCTGATTTGGTGCGAATCCCAATGCTAAACAGCAGCTCTAATGTTGATTTGGTGTAGATCTCCCTTGATTTGATGTTGCTAAGCTTAATTCTTGATTAGAAGATGATTTAGAGGTGATTTAGAGGTTAGAGGCCATTTTTGGGGTTTCTAGGAGGTAAGTGGAGGCTAGAAAACTGAAATGAAATGATTCTCTAACACTTTTCAGCCTCCCCGTAACCCTATTCCCGAAATGGGTTATGGGCCTATTCACTAATCACCCTATTTGGCCCGGAGTTTTAGACCACTCAAAAGTTATGGCCGAAACAAGATCAGCTAGGGGCAAAACTCTCATTTAAAAATCAACAAAAATCATGAACATGGGAAATGAGTCAAATGGTTGTTTCCCAAAGTTACATGACCATACGACTTCATATAGGAAAGAAAAAAATATTCTACGATCCTCCGATGCGTAGAATGCGGGTTGTTACATTCTCCCCCCTTAAGAAATTTCGCCCCCGAAATTCCCTAACCAAAACACATAAAGGGTCCCGCATGCCTATCAACCATAAAACAACAATCAAACATGCAAAACATGTCTATCCTAGCACGTGGAATAACTAAATTACAAAGTAAATCTTACCAGGTAAAGAGTTCTGGATACGTCTTCCTAATGCTCTCCTCTGTCTCCCAATTACAGTCATTCTCGCTCTCGCCCCACTGAACCTTGACTAGCCTCACCGCCTTCCTTAGAAGTTGCTTCGTATCATGCTCGACAATATGGATCGGCTTGCGGTCCCCAACCACCTCGGGTTCTACTTCGAAGTCCTCTAATTGATCAGGTGAAATAGTCATATCTTGGTCGTGAACGAACTTCCTTAGTTGGGAAACATGAAATACGTCGTGAACTCCCGCCATCTTCTCTGGTAAGTCAACTCTATACGCCAAATTCCCAATTGGTTCAAGAACAGGGAATGGGCCAACAAATCTTGGTGCCAATTTGCCTCTCCTACCAAATCGTATCACGCTCTTCAACGGAGAAATCTTAACAAACACCAAGTCACCAACGGAGAATTTTAAGTCTCTTCTCCTCTTATCAGCATAACTCTTCTGCCTATCTTGGGCAGCCTTCATTCGTTGTTGAATGGTCTTAATCTTATCTGAAGTTTCCCTCACCACATCTGGTCCAAGCACAAACTTCTCGCCAGTCTCTATCCAACATGATGGTGAGTTGCACGGTCTTCCGTACAAAGCTTCATATGGAGCCATACCGATACTGGATTGGTAGCTGTTATTATATGCAAACTCTACTAGATGCAAATAGTTATCCCATGATCCACCAAAATCCAATATACAAGCTATCAAGAGATCTTCCAATATACGATTCACCCTCTCCGTCTGACCGTCGGTCTGAGGATGATATGCGGTACTGAGATGTAATTCTGACCCTAGAGCCTCTTGTAAGCTCTTCTAAAACCCACTAGTAAACAACGGGTCTTGGTCACTCACAATGCTTTTGGGTACTCCATGAAATCTCACTACCCACTTCATATACAATTCTGCTAACTTAGCTGCCGTTCTGGTCGATTTGACTGGTATAAATCTTGCACTCTTAGTCAATCGATCCACAATTACCCAAATGCTATCATGTCCCGTTCTAGTCCTTGGTAAACCATCGTTGTAATCCATCGAGACTTGCTCCCATTTCCATTCGGGAATTTCTAATGGTTGCAACAACCCACTAGGCTTCTTTTGCTCGGCTTTAACTAGCTGGCAATTCGTGCATTTGGATATAAACTCCCCAACGTTTCTTTTCATCCCTTCCCAGTAGTAAGTCTGCTTCATTTCTCGATACATCTTATTACCACCGGGGTGTATAGTTAGTTTTGAGTGATGACATTCTCTAAGCACTTCAACTCTCAAACCATTCACTTTGGGTACCGTAACACCACATAATTCTATTAATATTAATATTCACAAATTAAAGAATAACTAATCTCAAACGTGAGAATTGTGGGAAACGGGTTGCGCCATTGTGTTCGTCTCGGAATTCTGGTTGAAATAAAGTCCGAGTTTGCGTGAATTGGACTTTGAATGAAGAAGTTATGGCCATCTAAAGTTCCAGAAAATTCAAAACAGATTTCAGAAAATTTAAATTTCAAATTCAGAGTCAAATCAGGCTAGGCGGGAAAATTTACGCCAGCACCCCAGGTCGACTGGGGAGTCGACTGGGTAGTCGATCCCCCCCCCCAGGTCGACTGGAGAGTCGACCTGGCAGTCGACCTGTCTAGGCGGCTAGGGTTTTGACTGAGCCCAATCTTGAGCTGCTGATGTGTCTTTAGGGCTGAGTTGGCAAATTAAACGGTTCAGTTTAGTTCTGAGTTGATCTGATGGTCTAAATAAATCCTAAACTCTATAAATACCTAGGTAGTCTCTCACCCTAATTCATATGAAAAATAGAATAGTTACCGTCGTACCGCCGCCATGGAACTCAGTGGAGCCGCCGCCAACTAAGAAGGAAGAAAGCTAATCAAACCCTAATTCTACTCAACTCTAAAGCAAATCAAGACTCTCTTTTCTTCTCTAAAATGTGAGTATGATGGTCTTAACAAGATTATTATTAAATTAATTAGATTAAGTTATGAATGGATTATTAGTGAATGATGTGGATTATCATATATGTTGTTGTAGACCTTATGCTATCATGTATAAATCCTATGTTATGTGATGATGATATCCTATATGTTGTAAATCATGCTATGATGATGTTATATATGTTGAAAGTTTCTACGCTAAATTGTGATGAATCATGCATGTTATAAGGTCATGATGTTATTGTCTATGCTAGTTAGTTCATGATAATCAAGTCATAATGTTGATATTATTTGGGCTATGTTGATGACAAATCACGTATGCAAGTTTAGGTTGATTAGTAAAAGTTATGAACATATGTCATGACATCTATTATGACATCTAGGATTATGCTATGACATATGTGAAATTCTATGCTAGTTCACACCATCATTATGTTGACTAAAACCCCATATGCAAGTTTATACACAAATTTGGGTTATGACCATATCATGTAAATTGTGACATTTAACAAGTTGACACCTTTAGATCCTTAACATGTGCAGTTTATGCAAGTTTCACCCCTATTATGATTAGATTCATTTTAATTGTCTATATGTTGTGATAATTTATTTCTATGCTATAAGTTAGACTATTCGAGTCTAACATATATTCTGCGTTGAATAAGCGAACGTATAAACGTGGGGTAGGGGTAATATTAGGGATTTAATAGTAAGAAGTTGGGGTGCAATTGATATGATTTTGCATGCCATGAGTGGATGTCCATAATTGAGTCAATTATGGACATCATAAAAATTGGAGTTAATTAATAATTTGAATAGGGAATTATTAAAACTGGGGTAAAAGATTATAAGTGATAATCAATGCTTAGGACACGAGGTTGGACTCGTTTGTGACGTAAACCTGCCCGGACCCGCCCGACAAATCCAGTGGTCACAAATGTCAGCCCAATGTGAGAGGTCCTAGGCCTAAACTAAAGCATAACAGTTGTAAAGACACGAGGTTAGACTCTTTTATGGTGTAAGACTGCCCGGACCCGCCCGACAAATCCAGCTGCAATAAATGCCAGTCTAATGTGAGAGGTCTTTATGTGGTTATGACCTGAATGAATTAAGAAATACTTAACCAGATAAACATGTAAGGTGGAACATGGGGGTTAAGTAGGTGCCTTGGGTGGCATGAGGAATCTAGTGGGTGCCCTTAGTGGCATGTGAAATATGATTAGTAAGACTTAACCAAACACACATGTAAATGAACATGACTAAGAGGGTTAAGTGGGATATACTAGTGATGACAAGCTTAGGTGGGTAGCTTGTGGGGGCCCATTTCAACCAGTAACCCAAATGTATCTTTGTGGGCTCGACCCAAGTCGAGGACGGGACACGCATACTGGGTTTGACTATAGGAGGCCAAAGCGGGATAGCGGTGGCAACGCAAGTCCAATGGGTTTCATATGCGTGTGTGGACCCGGGCTGGTAGGTAAGACGTTGTTGCATCGTGTAGGTATAAGCCGTGCATTCTCAAATTGTATCAGGTTGCCACTTTAGGGGATTGATACACCCCACTGTGGGGCCAGCACGGGTATCTACGAGTAGGGAGCCGATCGAAAGTGGGTAGTGGGATACACCTAGTGGAGATAGGGGCAGACGGTACCTATGTAGTCAGCTAGGGTTACGTAAGGCTATTTATATAGTTTCTGTGTGAAGCAAGCGGGATCAACCTTTAGGGTGACTGGTGCGGTGCAGTGTAGTAATGTGCGGTGCAGTGTAGTAATTATTCGTTAGTAATTAGGTGTGTCTTTAACGTTACCTTTAACGTTATCTTTAACGTTACCTTTATCTGCTCCTCCATACCCAATTGTCCATAGACATTTCCTTGTCTTCCAGCTTTTGCCTTAGTCTAGTTATTTTGATAATAGTATTGTTAGAATTATCATACTCGCCAGACTTTATGTCCGACTCCCTCCATTTCTATCCTTTTTCCCCCTCCAGGTCCTCAGGTTGGGCCCAGCTCTAGTGGAGTTTGATTGGATTGCTTTATCTCTCTTTTGGAAAAGCTTGGACCGTTGAAGTAAAGTCCAGCTTGTTATCTTCTTTAATGGCTATTTATGTAATGGGATTATGTATTTTGTTTTATCAAGATGGATATTGTACTTGACTCTGATTTATGGTTTTATGATGTAACAAACATGTTTAATTTCCGCTGCAATAAAATGAAGTTTTAGATTTCCAAGTACTACTTACTATCTGTCTTGTTGTAATTTTTCTATTCTATATTCACTTAAAACCTCCATGGAAGTCAATGCATTCCCTTTATGAGTGACATTAGTGGACGTGGGGTGTTACAGGTACAACTAATCTTCCATTCTTTCTAAGCCATCCATCTCGATCAAGCCCATACACATTCATCTCCTCACCGTCGATGTTCATCTCTAACTTGGAGATGATTTCCAATAGATTAGGATCGTCCCTCTGACTGGAACCAGTCCGCTCTATCAAAGTGGGTAATCGCCAAACTAGCTAGCACTTCTGGATCCAATTCGCACTTTGGTCTGAAATCAAACCCTACGATATACTCCATTTGCTTCCATTCAAGAAACATAGCCCCTAAACTGGCATGTGACCTACTCAAAGCATCGACTACCGCATTACCTTTCCCAGGTGTGTATGCGATATCAAAATCATACGAAGCCAAGAACTCTAACCATCTCTGCTGACGGAGATTCAGATCCTTCTGGGAGAAGAGATACTTTAACGATTTATGATCCGTGAACAACTCAAATCTTTCTCCCAAGAGATAATGTCTCCACATCTTCAGCGCAAACACGATCGCTGCTAATTCCAGATCATGGGTAGGATACTTCTTCTCATGCGACTTTAGCTGCCGACTAGCATAAGCTACAACCCTACCTCCTTGCATCAATACAGCACCTAGTCCGGTACCACAAGCGTCCGTGTATACCGTCATCTCTTCATTCCCTCTAGGAATGACTAATACTGGCGCACGCGTCAACTTTTCTTTTAGACTCCTGAATGCATTCTCACACACTCCGTCCCAGACGAAGGCCTGATTCTTCTTAGTAAACTGAGTCAACGGTGCTGCTGTCTTGGAGAAGTCCTGGATAAACTTACGATAATATCCAGCTAACCCCAAGAAACTTCTTACATCGGTTGCATTCTTGGGCGTAGGCCAATCCTGTACCGTAGCCACCTTCGCAGGGTCCACGGCAATACCATTCTCTAAAACAACATGGCCCAAGAATCTCACTTCCCTTCTCCAAAAGTGACACTTAGAGAATTTCGCTTTCAATTGGTGTTTTCTCAACACCCCCATCACTATCCTTAAGTGTCCCTTGTGTTCCTCCTATGTCCTTGAGTAAACAAGGATGTCGTCTACGAACACAAGAACAAACTTATTCAATTGATCTCTGAATACTCGATTCATAAGATCCACAAAGTTGGTTGGTGCATTGGTCAACCCAAATGGCATGACCAACCACTCATAGAATCCAGACGGCTTCCTAAATGCCATTTTCGGAACACTCTCATCCTCTACTCGAAGCTGATGAAATCCTGTCGCGAGGTCCAACTGGGAGAACACTCTTGCTCCTTCCAGTTGATCAAACAAATCATCTATCCGGGGTAGAGGATACTTATTCTTCCTCGTTACCTTATTCAACTCGCGATAGTCCACACGCAAACGAAGGGAACCATCTGCCTTAGTGGCAAACACAACTGGTGCTCCCCACTCGGAGACACTTCTTCTAATAAATCCCTTCTTCAAAAGATTGCTGACTTGCACCTCGAGCTCTCGCTGCTCCCTTGGTGCCATACGACGAAGTGACATCACTATAGGTCTGGCATCTTTCACTAAATCAATACAGAACTCAATCTCTCGGTGTGGTGGAAGCCCGGTCACCTCCTCGAAGACGTCCGGATACTGGCCAACCACGGGCACATCTGACAACTCATCCTACGGGATGTCGAGGGAATTTATAAAACTAGCTATTACCCCATCACTAGGTAGACTACCAAACACTACCCTTCGCCCATCATCCACCCTAACTGTCACCAAAAAGCCCTCACAGTCTACTACCACCCCATATCTTTGGAGCCAATCGACTCCCAATGTAATGCCATACCCAGTAAAGCCCAAAACAAAGCAATCACAAACAAACATACATCCATGACTCGATAAGACCAAATTTCGGCATATCATACTAAGGCTATTCGAACCACCAATCGTGTTCGTCACAACCAACGCTCTATCGACTATCTCGGGTTCCAGTCCAAACCTATCTACCAGGTCACTAGATATGAAGAAACAGGAAGCCCCAGTATCAAACAAAACTCGAACTGGTACATCATAAATAGAAAGCATACCATGAATAATGACATTCTTTCCTTTCTCCGCCGCAGTTGGGGCATTCGACGAAGAAGGAACAACATCAATAGCATATGCTTTCACAATCTGCTTCTCCTTAAGAGGTTGCAGACACTTGTCCTTATGATGTCCTACTTGGCTACAGTTATAGCACTTCCTATCCGCTGGCTTGGCCCGACATTCTTTAGAATAATGGCCCTTCTTACCATAGCTGAAGCACTCAACATCTTTCTTGTTCTTTTTCTGGCCATCCTTAGATTGACTCTGCTTCCTCTTATTCTGAGAGTTATTCTTGCCTCCACCGCCTACTTGCGGCTTCGGCCCTTCTGCAGATGCAGCCTCAGTCTTTGACTTAGGGTAAAGACTCTATGATCTCAAGGCTTTCCCCACAATCGATTCAAAAATCTCATCGATGTGGTTGATAAGCCTCTCCCCTAAGTATCCATCCAATCTAGTAATGAACTTCTCATTCTTCTTCTCAGGAGTATCGATAAGAGATAGTTCATACTTCGACAAAGTGTCGAATTCAGCAATATAGTCAGAGACTGCCCTACCATTCTGCTTGAGTTCCAAGAATCTCTTAAACAACACTGACTTATGGGCAGCCGGAATGAACTTCTCGCTAAAGCGAGCCTTGAACTGATCCCAAGTAACCTGATCTTCTGGAGTAGCTGTTCTAATGGCATTCCACCAATTCATCGCTCGCCCTTGCAGCTGACGAGACGCTAGTCTTCTCTTCATCGCATCCTCGATACCCAAGTCGTCGAAGATACGATCACAGCTATCCAACCAATCCTGAACATCTGTGGCCGACTCCGTTCCGTGGAACGGCTTCCCACCAAGGTTAGTGTAATCCTTGCACAACTTGGCGAAATCGACCCTAGGCGCCTGCACTATTGGACCACCACCAATTCCGGGATTGGGAACTGCCCCTTGCACCTCCCTAAGCATGTCTCTCATGAGGTCAGTAAACATCGCCCTCATGTTAGCAGCATTCCCATTATTGGCTCCCCTACCAGCACCTCTAGCATATCAGCTCATCGTCAATCTGTAAAAGGGGAAACGATTAACGACTCCATAGTGGTCCTAGTGCAGTATGACTTCATTCTTATACTACTAATAGTATATGCATATATAACTTTTGAAAACCAAAATAATCACAAATATGCACTCTCATATATGTACTATCTCTCCCTAGTGTCTTTCCCTAGGTTAGCTACGCAACCTAGAGCTCTGATACCAAATGTGACGGCCCGCCCCGCACCAACCGACATTTACTCCAAAAGTGCGCTGTACACATGTCCAGTTAGCACGGACGGATCGTCAGAAGGAAAGGAAAGGAGGAAATGAACTGACAAGGAACCCGTAAAATGTCTCACAGCGCATGGAACTAAATATAATAACAACATACTTGACATAAAACAGGTGAGACAGTGCATAAGCTGAAATAAACTAACAAAGCAGCAGAAAATCCAAGTACAGCTTATGATCCAAAGCTAACATTATTACAAATTTTCAAACTGTCTCAAAACAAAAGCAAGATAAAAGAGGTACACTACTAATGCCCAAGTAGCGACCACCAACGACACAGGGAGAATATCTATATATCATATGTGGAAGTCTCTTGCTCGCCTCCGAATCAGCTACCCGCACATCACCAGCTAACCTGTCTCTAGTCTGCTCGTGTGTGCACCCAGAGTAATAAGAGGAGACATAAAACTCTGGGTCAGACATAAAGCCTGGTATGAGCGATAAGCATCTAAACAGAACAAAACAGGTAGACTAAAACATACCTGAACCTAGACCTGCAACCAAAGAGTAAGCACTACATACTGTACAACACTCTAAGGTGCCAATATCATGTGGTGTAAAGATAATGAGGGTGGGGGTGTGCATGTCATAGTGATGGCAAACAATCAAACATAGCATCCATCCTCACAACTCTCACTCAGTGCGTAAAGCATACGATATTCACCATTTCGATCACCCAACATACTTTGCTATGATCACTTTGCTCCATGAAGTCATAAATGGCTTCACTGCACTGATACATAGCCACTACTCCTTTGCTATGTCCACTTTGCCCCCATGGAGTCACAATGACCCCACTGCACTGGCTCATAGCCTCACTAATCCTTTACTATGTCCACTCTGCCCCATGGAGTCACAATGACCCCACTGCACTGGCTCATAGTCCTACTACGCATCATTTTGCCCCTCAAGTCATAATGACTCTACTGCACTGATAACGTAGTCTTGCTACCATTACCTTGCCCCTCGAGTCATAATGACTCTACGGCACTAATAAGTAGCCCATCATCCATCTTCAGTGGTGAATCGGAGTTATGAACGTCGACAACTCCTTAGCACGTCCCGCAGCAAAGCCCAACCATGAAGTGAACTCGTTGGTTCCCCATTGGATCCTGAGCTCTAACTTCCACTTGGACTACCTTTGCATCTCGGGTTATTGGTCATCACCGGATCGGTTTGGATCTCCCCCTAGTCACCAGTTCGGTTCGGATCGGGGTGCTCCTTCTTCTCTGGATCGGATCGGGTCATCTTCACCTCAGCGGATCGGATTGAGTCTCCACGTCCAGTCGCCATTATCGGTTCGAGTCGGAGTCCTCCAATTTGCCACGGCTCGGATCGGCTCCTTCCAATCAACCCGGGTCGGGTCGTAGTCTCCAAGCTTCGTCGAAGTACATTGGTTCGGGTCGGGGTACCATGGCGGATCGGATGGGATGTTGCATGCCACGAGAAGTGTGAATAGATCGAAGAGTGGAGTATGAGAGCGGATCGGGTCCTCCTACCGATCCGATCCGGATCGGTCTGTCTTCCTGCACTTCTTCCAGCAAGCAATTTACGCCACTCGACGGCGTTTTCGACCATTCTACCTATTCTAATCAATCGCAAAGCATACCATATAGTCATAGCAACAAGTAGAAGTGACCTCAAACACCAAAACACCCATATGATAGGTTAAAATGGATCAAACCTAGCCAAAACCCCATATTTCCCCTTAAGCATGTTTAGGTGAAACTAATGATATGATTAGCCAAACTTAACCAAATTTACCCAAATTCATATCAGTGGTCTAAAACATCATTTTGAATTTTATGAATATTTTTCCAGAACTTTATCATGTTTAAATTCGCTAATTAACACTAATTACCTTTAATTAGCCATAATTACTGAAGAACTATGCAAATCACTCACCTTAGCCACAAAAAAACTTTAGATCTGAAATAGATCTCTGCTTTGGTGCGAATCCCAATGCTAAACAGCAGCTCTAATGTTGATTTGGTGTAGATATCCCTTGATTTGATGTTGCTAAGCTTAATTCTTGATTAGAAGATGATTTAGAGGTGATTTAGAGGTTGGAGGCCATTTTTAGGGTTTCTAAGAGGTAAGTGGAGGCTAGAAAACTGAAATGGAATGATTCTCTAACCCTTTTTAGCCTCCCCATAACCCTAATCCCGAAATGGGTTATGGGCCTATTCACTAATCACCCTATTTGGCCCGGTTAAGCAGTTTTTCACCTTCCAAACCTTATTTCAGCCATATCTCCCAAACGGTAAGTCCGTTTTTCACATGTGACCATTCTACGGAAAGGTAAACCATCAAACGAATCTAATGGAAGTAGTTTCAGATCAAAATTCCTTTCCAATCAAAAGTTATGGCCGAAACAAGATCTGCTAGGGGCAAAACAGTCATTTAAAAATCGACAAAAATCATGAACATGAGAAATGAGTCAAATGGTTGTTTCCCAAAGTTACATGACCATACGACTTCATATGGGAAAGAAATAAATATTCTACGATCCTCCGATGCGTAGAATGCGAGTTGTTACAGAATTCATATCATAAATCTGTATGGATTTATTTTAAATTCAATTTAAATTCCGATCACCAGAATAGCTTTCATCGTTTTCTATTTAAAACGATTTCCAAATCCTATTTTTAAATTCACATTTGAATTTAACTTTTCCAATTATCCAATGATACTTATCCATTTTATTTATATACACCATTTATAAATTCATTTCAATTCCCCACATTATTCAATTTATAAACATCGTTTAAATATTCACCTCAATTCCCTGATTATCCAATGAAAATCTTTCCCATTTATAAATAAACACCATTTATAATTTTACTTCAATTTCCTATATTATTTAATTTATAAACACCGTTTATAAATTCAACACTTGCTTATATTTTCAAAACAAGTAAATATTTCTTATCCCATTCGAAATTCAAATTCTATTTTAGAAAAACAGAATTTTCCTTTTAAATCTCAAAATCCCTTTTTCACAATATTTTTATAAATTACCACTTAGGCCCATTGATATTTCAAACAATCAAAACACCCCATCACAAATCACAGGATTTCTAACACATCATATATAATAATATATGTGAACAATAACAATAATATTTTTGAGGAATCCAGTTGGATCCCTCCAACCTGTTTTCCTCCATCCACAGACGTTATTCAACAAAAATAATACCCATCCTGCTTCGAGGCAGGATATCGCGGTATAGAAGGTCATCCACTAATATATATTTGTGGGGCGCATAGGGAAATCATCCGCTAATGATACTGTGGGCATCCGCTAATGATACTGTGGGAACTATTCAACCACCCAATATATATATATATATATATATATTTATATGTATAATAGCCAATCCTAAATAACTAACATATTTTTATAATAGCAATAAAAATATTTGAATGCATCCAAGCAATCAATCAAACAATCATATTTTCCACGATCGCGCACCACCAAAAAGCCACACGCCCACCTCCATAAATTGCCAACAACAATTGAATGCCTGTCATCTTAGATCCTTGTTCGAACTCAAAATAAAATTCGATTCTTTTTTTCTTTCTTTCGGGGAACTTCAAAGTGATTTCAAATGAAAGGGAGGCTCGTGATTGAAGGAAAAGGGGAATTTAGGGTTTTAAATTTTCTTAAGGAAGCGGCATTACTGATTACTGAGGATTGCAAATGGTTTAATTATATTTGGAATGATTTCAATTTCCTTTGTACATTGTATTCGTGAAGAAGAAAATTCAGAGGAGTAAGTCGCGATATTTATAAATGATAGATACTTAGGGACGAAGAAATTAGGTCTGTAGGGTATAACATAGATTATATGTTAAGGTACACTATATTAAATTCTGATTTGATTTAAATAGATTTTTACTCTTTTTAAATAAATACTGATTTGATTTCGAACCTATCCACAATCAAACATCTCGGGGTCTATTACTTCAATTCACTAACCGCTATTTTAACGTACTGACCGATGTTTCAATATTTTTGCGTTATTCTGAACTGAACTGAATATATTTTGATATTTAATTTCAACGCATATACCATATTAAATATAATATAATTTAAATTCGGAACTAATCGTTTTCTTGATAATAAATTATTGTTATTATCGTTTTTAGTCAAATGCAAATTTGTATTGATCATCTGAATCATTTTGATTCAGTTTCCAACTTTGATTTCAATTATATTTCGTATTATAATAATTTAATATATTCGATATTAAATTGAAATTGATTATTAAATTTATAACAAATATAAAATTTCATTTATATTATAAACTAAATATTTAAAAACATATTAATTATTTAATATAAATCGACCATAAAATCAGGGTTGTTACAGTATCGAACATCTTGTTGGTAGCTTGTACCCGGTGGAAATCCTAAGGATGTAATATTAAAGATCAAAGGACTAAAGCTCGACAATATATTTCGATAACCAATTCTATCATCGATATTTTGATTTTCAATGTCATTGTCTATGGAAGCTGTTTCTTTTGCTACTTGAACCTATTTGCATTTTAACACATAAAGCTCTATGGATTTCATTGTCGTTGAAAACATTACATCCACATTATCATCGTTGGCTATTTTAATGGTTTTCGATCTGGCATCCGTAGGCTAGTTACAAACCAAATCAATGTCAAATATATCATATTTAATCTTAGTCTATTTATAGACCGAATTTTTCAACTAAACCAAGTTACATTCGCGAAGTACCTTTGCAGGTTTATGCGTCCCTCCAATGTATTTGCTGAAGTTATCATCGTCTACCACCAATTCGACATTATAATAACATATGGTAGGAATACATTTAGGAGTCATTCTACATACAAACCCGCAACTATTTAACTATCTATAACGAACTAAAAATTCAAAGGTCAATACACATACCTTCAACACAAAATGAGATGTATAACTTGTCGATTGATGATGAGATCTTCAAAAAAATATGATTCTTATATTGTATGCTTGTGATACAAAAGGGGGGATTTTTTTTCCATAGATGGAGTTATGAAGTAATAAAGGAAGGAGGAATTGAGAAAGGAAGCAAGGGGATTATTCGCTTCTGGGCGTTATCACAGATAAGGCTTTCAAAAAATTAGAAAAAAAAGAAAAGGGATCATGGGTTATTGTCCTAGTAGCGTTATCTAGGATAACGGTTTCAAAAAATAAAAAAATGCACTAGCATTATCTGGGATAACTCCAATACGTACAAAAGTGGTCTACTTCTGTAATTAGTTTTGAAACTGGCCTATTTATGTTATAAGTTTCTGAAAGTGGCCCAAATAAAAAAAAAAACTCCACAAAAACACAATCTTCTTCACTCGCTCCCTCTGTTCCTTAGTCAACGATTATCTCTACTATTATGCTCACTCGACCAAATCCTTTACATCCATTGATTCCCTTACCGATTTCCACTCATTTGGCTACACGATGTCCTTCCTTCACTGGTTAATCAAAACCATAAACTCAAACGCCCAATCTTTGGTCGACAGTCATACCTGCTTACCCTTCTACCGTTACCAGATATTCACACTCTACTTTGATCTTTACAATAGCCACCTTGATTCCCGTATCCAAATGGTCGTCCATCCATGTTTTAACCCGGCATTCATCAACCTACAACCATCAATTCCAACTTTTGTACTGCTGTAAAAATTTTTGCCATCCACTTGAGTAATCCTCAGGTTTATTTTAACCCAAATACAATTTTCCGCTACCTCTTTTATACCATTTTCTGTTGTTTAAATTGGTTTGCGTAGTCGTTCAATCGTAACATGTTCATATCCAATTTTGCCATAGGCTTATCCTCTGTTGTTAAACGACATTGCATACACTGGAGTCTGTTTCAAAATCCTCAATTGCACTAGTACGAGTTATGCCTCAACTGTGATAACGCTACTGGTTGAATTATACGGTTACATGCCCTCAATCAAGTTGACAATCAAAGGTTTTTTCATACTTTTGAAGTGGTAGACCCATATGAGCCGTCCCACATAGATTGCACCCGACATATTTTTTTAATTCAAATTTACGGATATCTACTATCAACCAATTTATGCATTTAAAATTGGTTAATGAAGTCAGACATTATGTGACACGGTCACATGTTCATTCTTAACTTTGGCATCTGCTTCCCCTTTCTTTCTTAAAACAGTGCATGCACAAGTCCGTAGTTCAACATCCACAAGTAAACTGGTACAAGTAGTTAGCGTAATTCAACCTCTTTAGGTAAAATGTTACAC
Source organism: Allium sativum (assembly GCA_030737875.1). NCBI lineage: Eukaryota > Viridiplantae > Streptophyta > Magnoliopsida > Asparagales > Amaryllidaceae > Allium > Allium sativum. The sequence continues at coordinate 557,402,274 of CM060915.1, forward strand.
ATTTTTGACTAAACAGGTTCACACTATACACTAAAATATAGGTTAGACCATTGTTTTAGAAAAACTCGCCTCAATACTCCCCTCAAGGCCCGCCTCGAGGAAATAAAAGATACTACGCCTTGAGGCTTATTCCAAAAGGCTTTTTACCTCTAAAGTTTACGCCTTAACAACTAAAGGCCTATAAAGCACATAACGCGTATGTCTCACACGCCCCAAACAGCTGAGGCGTATGACTTGAAAACCTTTTATCTTTAGTTGCAGATATCGACACAGATAAAAGTCATTAAATGCAACAACCCGCATATTTAACGATAATATATTTAAATATTTTATTTAAATATAATGTCGTTAGTCGTTAATCGTTAATCGAGTGTGTGTCCGAAAAGTCATATTTTGCATATGGATTAATTTGGACTCGAAACCACTTCCATTGAGTCCGGATTATCGTTTACAACCTTTTTGACTATAAGCTTCAATATATTTCGAGTATGTCAAAATTTGGACTTTGGACTTGGGTTTGGGATAGCCAATCAAGCCCACCCTTAAAGCTGCCACAACAACCTCTTCCTTCATTCATTTCCTCATACTCCCCAAGATTAGAAATGGGGAGAGGGAAATTAAAATTCCTTAAGCCCTAGCTTGGACTTAGGAATCCAATTCATGTTGAAATCAAGTGGAAATCCATAGAGAAAAAGGGGTAAGATCAATACCTATCTTCCCCAACTCAATTCCTCTTTAACTCTTATGATTTCCTTAATTCTTAAGAAATATTGTATATCTATATGTAGATTAAAGAATTGTGTGTTATATTCGAAGAGAGGTTGATTTGGAAAAGTCTTCATTCATCTCTTCACTTGCAATAGCCAAAGGTGAGTTATTTAATGAACTCACATATATGCCATAAGCCTAGAGGCTTGTAAAGTGTAATTTAGGATTATTTTGATTTGTGTATATGCATATGAATTAGTTAGATAAGTATACACTTTTCGATTCATTAGTTTTAGTTTCATTAAATTGGAATTTCTCGTTTAGATTGTGCACACAATCGAATTTATAGGCTATGAGTTGAATTGGTGATCTTGTGAAGCCCCGTTGTCGCCATGGCAAAGTCCTAAGTCTTCACAAGTCGCATGAATCACTTTTGCATGCTTTGATTTTGAATTTAGTTCACCTTTGAACTTATAATCAAAATCATTGCAATCTCATGTATATAAGTTTACGCATGTTTGTTTGTGTTCTTGAGTTGTTTCGACGAGCTTATGAGTTGTCTTATTATCATCTAAATCAAGTGCATTGCCTCTGTAGTTCACCGGAAATGATTCATATACAATTTGGCTAAAAAAATAACCAAATTGGGTTGCTTGACAGTCACCAGTCGACTGGTCAAAAAGGACCAGTCGACTGGTACCTGGTATCCCAGAAAAAAATAAACATGCAGTCTTCTAGTAAGTTGACCTTTGGTCAAAAAAGGACCAGTCGACTGGGCTTGCTATTTTTTGACAGTAGACCGGTGGAAACCACGGTCTGCTGCGGTCCATTTGAGCTCATTCTCGGTCGAGTTTTGTCTCAGTTCGACTTTATTTGTGACATTTTAGTTTCCAAACAACACATATTTCTGCAGCTCGATTTTTATGGATTTTTGATTTATTCATTATGAATGAATTTTATAATCGACATTTATGAGATTTAATTTACATTATTAAAATGTTGATTCTTAGTTTGATCGTCATTTCTATCGATATTACATGAGATTTGCCATTTTGAAATTATATAAAAAGGTTTTATGTATTAGTAGATATCAAACTCTTTTACCAAAATGGTTTCCACTCTTACTTCATTATAGGAAGCTATCTTACGAAATCGTTTTAAAAATCTTTTTCAAATATACTAGTATAAATTTTATAAACCTTTTTCTCGTTCGTATGAGAAATCTGATTAAACGCCTTAGTAAAAATAAGGAGTTTAAACCCTTGTTTTTGGTTCGACGGTTAATTCTTGGACTCATTCAATTGAAAATCGTGGAAATGTTCACTTTTGTTTTTAGAGGAATTTAGAACTTGTTCGTAAATATTCGAGTAGAGCTAGTGGTTATGGGACATGTCTAAACTTTTATAATTACTAGCTTGGAGTAATTTACACTTTCCTTGATCTATTATTATCTTTTTGAAATTTTCGACTAGCTTTATGCGATTTCTTCGAGTTATGGAATTTATTCCATATTTTATTGATCTCAGGATCATTTTGACGAACTTCAGTTCATTTTGAGTATTTTAATAATCTCCGGATCATTTTGAGGAACTTCGGTTCATTTTGTGGAATTGCACTACTTTGCTCAATTATGAACTTTTAACGGATTTATAGTTTTGATGGCCTTCAAATCGTTTTGCGGGGTTGCAACCCATGGTCTTCAGACAATTTGGGGAGCTTCGCTCAATATTATAGACTAGCTACTTAGAGATCGCGTCCCATCTCGATACACGTGTTGGTTGAGTCTTCAAACTCCCAGGTTGAGTCTTCGGACTCCCATCTCGAGGCCTACCCCCTTGTTTTCTATTTGGTTTCTGGATTTCTTTTTTTTTTATTTCTAGATATATGAGTTTTATTGACATACGTGTTGTTAATTCTCATATTGGTATTAATTTATCAATCTTAGTTTAATTAATATATAAGCTGTCAATTTTCATAATGATTTGATATGATTTATAATTTCCTTTGAGTAACTATATAATTTTGAATGAGGTATTCTTTTGTAGCTCTGATATAGATTTGAGATATACCGTAGTCATTTATGGGCTTCACACTTATACGTGACATTGTTATTATTGTGTTTATGTCTACATTTATTTATATCTCTTATTATATCCCAGTTTATGAGATAAGTACAGCTAGACTGGTCCGTTTATTGTTTATCTTTGTGTAAATAATACTCGGGTCAGACTGAGGTATTCAGGTGATTCTTCGTGACTCCAGCAAGGACTATCCTCCGCTTTTGGGCTAACTACTTTAGTGTTGTACTTTTGGGTTATATGTATATGAGAATCCTTCGTATAAATATTATTTTGAGTAACCATGTACCTATTCTTTTGTTGTATATTGGATCGACTATGACCACTACCTTGTATTTACATTTATGTGTTATATTCTTATCTATTTCCGCCTTAGTGATGTGAATATCTGCGTCTGACTCTAATTTTATTGTTATGTATTTTATATTGATTCCAAACTATATACATCCGCTGTGTAGTAGTTTAGAACTTAAATTAGATGCGTCAGATATCCTCATGAGACCACATTATCTGATATGTTTAACACTCGTTCAAAGTTATCATATAGATGGTTGCTCCTCAACAGCCTTATTCTTCGGATTAGTTGACACCGTTGCTTACAATGGCCTAGGCTAATGCGAGTATAGAGGTGGGGTGTTACAACTTAGTATTAGAGCTAAGTTCGGAACAGCATAAGATATTATGGCGAGGGTCATTGTCCTAAGTCTCTCTCAGGAAATCGTGTTTAGGATTTAGTTCGAGTCTTAGGACCTGTCATATCCTATCTTATAGCATGATCCTTATTTGACCAATCTAATTTATTTTACTTCATCTTTGTGAAATCTTGGCCTAGACAAACCTAGAGTCCTGTCCCTTTCCTTGGGTAGGAATTCATATTATATCCAATTTTTGGGTTGAAATACCTTTTGGGACATAGTTTTGATGATTTTTAAATTATTTTGTAAAACGGTTTAATAAAATAATTTTAGCCGAGCAAAATACTAATTCGCTCGAGATTAGCTTTGCAAGGTGAAAATGAATAAATTATTTCCACTAAGCATATGAAATGATTGTTTATTTATTTATGATTACAAAATTATTTCATAAATAAATGGTTGCACCTTTGATTACTTATTAATAAATTTGCACCCCTATTTGGATTTAATTTGTTTTGTCGTGTTGAGTTGCCCATTGAGTATGTTAGGAGTTCTAATTGAGAAGTGGGACATCACGGTATCGATGAGAGTTTCTGAACACTTCAATGAGATGATTCCGACACAACGCTTGTATTAAATATTAATGATGTGCATCACCATTGAACCGTAGCATTAGCAACTTTATACAAATAAATCGCGAGACAAACCATTAGTATTAATTGTTAATTTGGAACCATAAGGATTTTAATAAAATAATAATTTGAGAATGGTATATATATATATATATATATATATATATATGACAATCGTATATATCCTTTACCCCATTTCATATTTTGAAGTTTTTACTATGAATTTTGAGATATCTTAATTTTGGTAAGGAAACTAGTGCATATAAGGGTACTATCTCTTTTTCTTTTATGATGATTACTACCGTGATCATCTCATTTAATTTCTTTTGAAGTGTGACCATCTACCTTTTTTGCGTCAAATGAACTTAAGGACGCCATGTCCTTAGAAATTAGTAGGTGCTTGCTTTATATATAAGTATGTAGATTTTCCAAACCTATGTTTTGTGAAAATTCTTACATGCTACCTTGAGTTTTCATTACCCATTTATTTTTCTATTTATATGACTTTATTTTTCCTTGGGTAATGATTACATATTATCTTTTTCTTTTGTGTGTTACTTGTTTCAAACAAGTAATTTTTCCTTTTCGATTGAATAAGGAATTTAATTAAACGTCTTGGTAAAAATGAGTGGGTCGACACACTTGCATTTACTTTGCCGGTTAATTTTTGGACTTGGTCAGTTGAAATTCAATTTCATTATTGGATGTCAAACTCGAAATATATAAAGAAAATAATGTTGGTGATGACTACAACATCATCGAGATTTATTTTCATATTTCTAAGTAAGAATTGTTTGAATTTGTTTCATTTCTTCTTATGCTCAGTTAGGATGACCATTTATATGTTTTCGTGAGTAACCTTTAGTTTTTGCCCTTTTGCAATTATGTTATGATCATTTTTGCATTTTATAGTGGAGTTTGCAATTTGTTCGTGAATATTTGGACATTTGGCTAAACTCGCCTATTTACTAGCTTAATGTAAATTACGCTTTCTTTGTTGATCATTAATGATTACTTTGTGGTTTTGGTCTTTTGATCATTTGTGGAGAATTTAAGTTTTTCCAATCTTGTGACTGATGAAACTTCTTTTGAGAGGTGTCAGCAACCTTATCGTAATGGTGAAACTACTTTTTTGATGTGTCAGCGATCTTGTCGAGGCCATTGTGGTCTATGCAGATCCACTTCATGTTGTTTGTGTGTTTTTATGTTGTTCGTGATTTCACCATTTTCGAGATGACTACTATTGTATCTATTTACACGACATCGAAGTATTTTTGATCATATGGTGATTTCAGTAATTCATGGGTTCTCTTTATTTAATTAGGACATGAATTACTTACGCGTTCATTTTTAAAACTATGTCCTCATTTGTGCTTTTGTGGACTTTTATGTGAATCCATTCCTGTGTTATGAGAACCATTTTTGAAAAATATTTTGATTTATGGATTTATATGCTCGCACTTGTTATGGTTTGAGTGTCTATCCATTTTATATTTTTCTAGATGTCTTTGAGTGATTTCTAGAGCTTGGACGGTTCAAGTTTTCATTAAAAATTGTCTCGAATCTTCTTTTGAAAAGCAATAAGTTATATTTTTCTTATTGATCTTAGTATTTTGTTTCTGGATTTCAATTTTCGATCTCCGGGCTTTTATAACTAGCGATCTTGCATTAATTCTCACTTTTTGTCTTTCGTATACTAAATTAGTTTTAGTATTCTGGTAAATCAACTTTGCAAAAAGTTGTTTTTCCTTTGAGTAATCATCCTTGACACCAATTTTGGTGGATTTTTTAAAATCATGTTTTTACAGATGAACAACTCTCTTTTTTGCGACTATTATTTCCATGCTAATTTGCATGTCTAGTTTGCTTTATTATCGTGGTCATTCTCGGTATGGATTAACCTATCCATTCTGAGGTCCGCATATTATTTTCTGAGAATATCGTCCATCTTCGACATCCTATATATATGATACAGTTTTCTGTTGTTCTTAACAATTCTAATTTAGATTCATTATCTTCCTTATGTTTTATAAATTCTCATAATAATGAGAATAACCTTAAAGAAAGTGTTTTTTGTAATTCACATTACTAGTGAATTTTCCAGAATCTTTATACCCATTCTACGATGATCTATTCGATAAGTTAGTGGTGCTGAAGTCATTCCACTATTTGAGTTAGCAATTGAGTTTTCACCCACTCTTTATTATTTTTATTCTCGCTTTATCCTTACAATTAACAAATATTCCAGTTTATTTGGTTAACCATAATGAACACAACTTTGGAGGTTATAACTCAACTGCTTGACCTCATCCTTGTCGGTGATATTTTTGTGTATTTGAAAACCAAAAGTTTTCAAGTTTGATGGAATTCTTTCAACTTCTACCATTTATCATGTTTATATGATTTAGAAGTTGTTCGTGAAATATTAGAGGACGTGCTAATAATTCAAATTTGAGATTTTTGGATTTTATTGGAAATTTAAATTTCTGATTTAATTATTTTTTGAAATATTAGAGAACATGTTAATATTTCCTATGTAGGGTGTATAACCCAAATTTTATTTCATGGTCTTATTTCCCCAATGAGATCGCTTATCCTTGTGAATGAGATATATATGACCATCATATACATCCTTTTCAACTTAATAAAACTTTGAAAGCTAGAATAATGAGAATTTTTTATGTGATAAAATTTTCTAGCTAAAATGTGATAGGGAACATTCGACAATTTTGGATAGTCGATATTTCCAAGATGAATTAAAAATGCTTAAGTAGTTCAAATTGAAAATGAAAGAGTATGGGTTTATAGTTTATAAACTTATTGAACGTTACACGAATTAATTGAATTTTATTAAAATGAGTTTGCCACGTAATGGTAGTTCGTAAATTTTGATTTGGATTTCAAATGATTATATAGAATCCAACACAATTCGGAATTCTTCAAAATGAGAAATATCCAGATTTATTGGATTATAGTTTTCTAGTGAAAGAAAAATATTTAAATTTCATCTTATAGATTTTGAGATACGACTAAATCAAGTTTTCAGAAAAATCACGGTAAGGTAGTTTGCAATTAAAATTTAAAAAATTATTGAAATTGAGGTTTAGAATACATGTAATTTGAGAAAGAAAAATCTAATTTCTTGAAGACACTTATGGGAAAAATAAGTTAGTTTCTCGTATATGTTCGTGACTTTTATTTGAACATTATACGTGTATAAACATAAGTTATATAGTGATTTATAACTCAGAGTTTAAAATTTGTTAATAATTCATAAGTGAATTTCTTAGTTTATTATAATTTTATTTACCAATTCATGGTAAATGTTGGGTTGTTATCTATATTGAGTTTTTCCTTAAGTAATTGCGGGGACGCAATTTCTTTAAGGAGGGAATTATGTAACAACCCGCATATTTAACGATAATGTATTTAAATATTTTATTTAAATATAATGTTGTTAGTCATTAATCGTTAATCGTGTGTGTGTCCGAAAAGTCACATTTTGCATATGGATGATTTTGGACTCGAAACCACTTCCATTGAGTCCGGGTCATCATTTACAACCTTTTTTTACTATAAACTTCGATATATTTCGAGTATGTCAAAATTTGGACTTTGGACTTGGGTTTGGGTTAACCCACCTAGCTCACCCTTAAAGCTTCCACAACCCCCTTCTCCTTCATTCATTTCCTCTTACTCAAAAATTTAGAAATGGGAAGAGGGAAATTAAAATTTCCTGAGCCCTAGCTTGGTCTTAGGAATCCAATTCATGTTGAAATCAAGTGGAAATCCATAGAGAAAGAGAGGTAAGCTTAATCACTATCTTCTCCAACTCAATTCCTCTTCAATTCTTATGATTTCCTAAACCTAATTCTTAGGAAATATTGTATATCCATGTGTAGATTGAAGAATTGCGTGTTATATTCGAAGAGAGGTCTATTTGGCAAAGTCTTCATTCATCTCTTCACTTGCAATCTTTAATGAACTCACATTTATGCTATAAGCATATAGGCTTGTAAAGTGTAATTTAGGTTCATTTTAATTTGTGTATGTGTATATGAATTAGTTAGATAAGTATATACTTTCCATTTCATTAGTTTTAGTTTCATTAAATTGGATTTTCTCCTTTAGATTGTGCACACAATCGAATTTATAGGCTACGAGTTGAATTGGTGATCTTGTGAAGCTCCGTTGTTGCCATGGAAAAGTCTTAAGTCTTCACAAGTCGCTTGAATCACTTTTGCGTGCTTTGGTTTGGAATTTAGTTAACCTTTGAACTTATAATCAAAATCATTGCAATCTCATGTATATAAGTTTATGCATGTTTGTTTGTGTTCTTGAGTTGTTTCGATGAGCTTGTGAGTTGCCTTATTATCATCTAGATCAAGTGCATTGCCTCTATAGTTCACCGGAAATGATTCATATACAATTTGGCTAAAAATTAACCAAATTGGGTTGTTTGACAATCACTAATCGTGTGACGGCCCGCCCCGCACCAGCCTGCATTTCCTCCGAAAGTGCGCTGTACACATGCCCGACTAGCACGGGACGGTCGCCAAAGAAAGGAAGGAAGGGAATGAACTAATCAAGGGACCTGTAGAATGTCTCACAGCGCATGGAATAAAATATAATAATAACATACTTGACATAAAACAGGTGAGACTGTGCCTAAGCTGATAACTAAAATCAACATCAACATCAGAGCAGCGGAAATTCAAATACAGCTTATTACAACTTTCCAAATTTACTGTCTCCAAACAAAAGAAAGCTAAAGTAGAAGATACACCACCAATGCCCAAGCAGTGATCTTCAACAATACAGGGAGAATATTATGTATATATTTTACGTGGAAGCCTCCTGCTCGTCTCCGGATCATCTACCCGTGCACCACCAGCTAACCTGTCTCTAGTCTGCTCGTGTGAGTACCCAGAGTAATAAGAGGAGACATAAAACTCTGGGTCAGACATAAAGCCTGGTATGAGCGATAAGCATCTAAGCAGAATAATAACAGGTATACTAAACCATACCTGAACCTGGACCTGCAACCAAAGAGTTAGTACCACATACCGTACAATGCCCTAAGGTGCCATAATAAATAGTGTAAGGATACGGGGTGGGGTGTGCATGTCATAATGATAGCAAACAAATCATCCATGGCAACCATCCTCACATCTCTCACTCAGTGCGTAAAGCATACGATATCTACCACTTTGGAACACTAGACAAATTGAGGTAACGACGAATCCCGACTTGTAGAACCCTGCTGCGACCAAGCTAAACACATGGAGTCATGACCAAACCTTTCAATGACCCACCACATTGGTCGTAGTCCTTGGTCCTACCAATGCCATAATGGCCCTGAATCCGCCTCCGTACCTCCTACCATAGTAGTCCAAAGCTATAGACATCGATAACCCCTTAACACGCGTCCCGCAGCAAAGCCCAATCATGAAGCGAACTCGTTGATTCCCATCTGGATCTTGAGCTCTAGCTTCTCATTTGGACTTCCTTTGCATCTCGGGTTTTGGTCTTCTCCGGATCGCCGGACTTCATCGGATCACTGGACTCCATCGGATCGCTGGACTTCATCGGATCGCCGGATCGCTGGACTCCGTCGGATCGCTGGACTTCATCGGATCGCTGGACTCCATTGGATCGCTGGACTTCATCGGATCGCTGGACTCCATCGAATCGCTGGACTATATCGGATCGCTGGACTCCATCGGATCACTGGACTATATCGGATCGCTGGACTCCATCGGATCGCTGGACTTCATCGGATCGTCGGATCGCTGGACTCCATCGGATCGCTGGATTATATCGGATCGCTGGACTCCATCGGATCGCTGGGCTTCATCGGATCGCCGGATCGCTGGACTCCATCGGATCGCTGGACTCCATCGGATCGCCGGATCGCTGGACTCCATCGGATCGCTGGACTTCATCGGATCGCTGGACTCCATCGGATCGCTGGACTTGGGGCTAACCGTTTTCTGCACAATTTCCTGCGACTGTTTTTACGCCATTCGACGATGTTTTTGATCAATCTAACACTTCTAGACAATCACAAAGCATACTATACAGTCATAGAAACATGTATAATCATTCACAAACATCAAAACACAATTATGATAGGATAAAACGGATCAAACATAGCCAAAATCCCATGTTTTCCCTTAAGCATGTTTAAGCAAAACTAATCATAGGATTAACAAAACTTAATCAAATCAACCCAAATTTCTAACAGAGGTCTAAAATAATATTTCGAATTTTTAGAATATTTTTCCAGAATTTTAAAGTGTAAGAATTCACTAATTATCGCTAATCACCCTGATTAACTGTAATTAGTGTCAAAACAATGCTAACCACTCACCTTGGCCACAAATAAAATTCTCAGAACTGAAACTCCTCTGATTTGGGGCGAATACTGATGTCCAACAGCAGCTCTAACCTTGCTTTGGTGCTTTTTCTTCTTAATTTGATGTTGCTAAGCCTAATCTTCAATTAAAAAGTGATTTGGGGTGTTTTAGATGTAGGAGGCCATTGTTAGAGTGTCTAAGGATGAAAGTGGCGGCTGGAAAATGTCTAAAGAAATGTTTTCTAACCCTAATCAGCCCCTATATACCCCTAAACCCGAAATTCTCCTCTGGGCCTAGCTGCTAATCATCCGGTTAAGCCCAATTAAGCTGTTTTTCACCATCTGAAACTTGTTTCAGCCATATCTCCCAAACGGTGAGTCCGTTTGGCTAATGTGACCACTCTACGGAAAGAGAAACCATCATCCGGAGCCAATGGAAGTGGTTTCAGGTCAAAATTCCTTTCCAATCAAAAGTTATGGCCAAAACAGTGATAACTAGGGGTAAAATGGTCATTTAAAAATCGGGAAAAATCATGAACATGGGAAATGACCCCAATAGTCGTCCCCCAAAGTTACATGACCATACGACTTCGTATGTGAAAGAAATAAATATTCTACGATCCTATGATGCGTAGAATGCAGGTCGTTACACACTCCCCCCCTTAAGAAATTTCGCCCCCGAAATTCCTTAACCTAAAACATACAAAGGATCCCGCATGCCTAACAACCACATACAACAATCAATCATGCAAAACAAGCGAACAAGCCTATCCTAGCATGCGGAAAACTAAATCGAAGTCAAAATCTTACCAGGCAAAGAGTTCTGGGTGTGACTTCCTAATGTTCTCCTCTGTCTCCCAAGTACAATCATTCTCGTCCTCGCTCCACTGTACCTTGACTAGCTTCACCGCCTTCCTTCGAAGTTGCTTCATGTCGTGCTCGACAATACGGGCCGGCTTGCGGTTCCCAACCGCCTCGGGTTCTACTTCGAAGTCCTCTAACTGATCAGGTGAAATAGTCATATCTGAGTCGTGAACGAACTTCCTTAGTTGGGAAACATGAAATACGTCGTGAACTCCCGCCATCTTCTCCGGTAAGTCAATTCTGTATGCTAAATTCCCAACTAGTTCAAGAACAGGGAATGGGCCAACGAATCTTGGTGCCAACTTGCCTCTCCTGCTAAATCGTATTACGCTCTTCAACGGAGAAACCTTGACAAACACCAAGTCGCCAACGGAGAATTTTAAGTCTCTTCTCCTCTTATCAGCATAACTCTTCTGCCTATCTTGGGCAGCCTTCATTCGTTGTTGAATGTTCTTAATCTTATCTGAAGTTTCCCTCACCACATCTGGTCCAAGCATAAACTTCTCGCCAGTCTCTATCCAACATGATGGTGAGTTGCACGGTCTTCCGTACAAAGCTTCAAACGGAGCCATACCGATACTGGATTGGTAGCTATTATTATATGCAAACTCTACTAGATGCAAATGGTCATCCCATGATCCACCAAAATCCAATATACATGCTCTCAAGAGGTCTTCCAAGATACGGTTCACCCTCTCCGTCTGACCGTCGGTCTGAGGATGATATGCGGTACTGAGATGTAACTCTGACCCTAGAGCCTCTTGTAAGCTCTTCCAAAACCCACTAGTGAACAACGGGTCTCGGTCGCTCACAATGCTTTTGGGTACTCCATGAAATCTCACTACCCACTTCATATATAATTCTGCTAACTTAGCTGCCGTTCTGGTCGATTTGACTGGTATGAATCTTGCACTCTTAGTCAACCGATCCACAATTACCCAAATGCTATCATGTCCCGATCTAGTCCTTGGTAAACCATCAATGAAATCCATCGAGACTTGCTCCCATTTCCATTCGGGAATTTCTAATGGTTGCAACAACCCACTAGGCTTCTTTTGCTCGGCTTTAACTAGCTGGCAATTCATGCACTTGGATATAAACTTCCCAACGTCTCTTTTCATCCCTTCCCAGTAGTAAGTCTGTCTCATGTCTCGATACATCTTATTACCACCGGGATGTATAGTCAGTTTTGAGTGATGACATTCTCTAAGCACTTCATCCCTCAATCCATTGACATTGGGTACGACTAGTCTTCCATCCTTTCTAAGCCATCCATCTCGATCAAGCCCATACTTGTTCATCTCCTCATCGATACCCATCTCTAACTTGGAGATGATTTCCAATAGGTTAGGATCGTCCCTCTGACTAGAGCCGATCCGCTCAATCAAAGTGGGTCTGATCGTCAAACTTGCCAACATTTCTGGATCCAATTCACACTTTGGTCTGAAATCAAACCCCGTGATAAACTCCAGTTGCTTCCATTCAAGGAACATAGCCCCTAAGCTGGCATGTTTTCTACTCAATGCATCAGCCACCGCATTGCCCTTTCCTGGTGTGTATGCGATGTCAAAATCATAGGAAGCTAAGAACTCTAACCATCTCTGCTGACGGAGATTCAGATCTTTCTGAGAGAAGAGATACTTTAACGACTTATGATCTGTAAAAAGCTCAAATCTTTCTCCCAAGAGATAGTGTCTCCATATCTTTAACGCGAACACGATTGCTGCCAATTCTAAATCATCTGTAGGGTATCTTTTCTCGTGCGGTTTCAATTGCCGACTTGCATAAGCAACAACCCTACCGCCTTGCATCAATACAACACCCAGTCCGATACCACAGGCATCCGTGTATACCGTCATCTCTTCATTCCCCTTAGGAATGACTAACACTGGTGCGCTTGTCAACTTGTCCTTTAGACTCTTGAATGCATTCTCGCACCTTCCATCCCAGACAAAAGCTTGATTCTTCTTAGTTAACTGGGTCAATGGTGTTTCTATCTTGGAGAAACTTTGGATAAACTTACGATAGTATCCAGCTAATCCCAAGAAACTTCTTACATCTGTTGCATTCTTGGGCGTAGGCCAATCCTGTACCGTAGCCACCTTCGCCGAGTCCACGGCAATCCCATTTTCTGATACAACATGGCCCAAGAACCTCACTTCCCTCTTCCAGAAGTGACACTTAGAAAACTTTGCTTTCAATTGGTGTTTTCTCAACACCTCCATCACTATTCTTAAATGTCCCTTGTGTTCTTCCTCTGTCCTCGAGTAGACCAAAATATCATCAACGAACACAAGGACAAACTTATTCAACTGATCTCTGAATACCCTATTCATAAGATCCATAAAATATGCTGGGGCATTGGTCAGCCCGAATGGCATGACCAACCACTCATAAAACCCAGACGGCGTCCGAAATGTCGTTTTAGCTATACTCTCAGCTTCCACTCTAAGCTGATGAAAACCTGTCGCGAGATCCAACTGAGAAAATACTCTCGCGCCACTCAACTGATCAAACAAATCATCTATCCGCGGTAGAGGATACTTGTTCTTCCTCGTCACTTTATTCAACTCGCGGTAGTCTACACACAAACGAAGGGAACCATCCGCCTTGGTAGCAAACACAACTGGTGCTCCCCATTCAGAAACACTCCTTCTGATAAATCCCTTCTTCAAAAGATCGCTGACTTGCACCTCGAGCTCTCGCTGCTCCCTTGGTGCCATACGACGAAGTGGCATCACTATAGGCCTGGCATCTTTTACCAAATCAATACGGAACTCAATCTCTCGGTGTGGTGGAATTCCGGTCACTTCTTCGAAAACATCCGGATACTGGCCAACCACGGGCAAACCTGACAACTCACTATGCGGAATGTCGAGGGAGTTTAGGAAACTAGCCAATACCCCCTCACTGGGTAGACCACCAAACACTATCCTCCGCCCATCATCCGCTCTAGCTGTCACCAAAAAGCCCTCACAGTCTACCACCACCCCGTATCTTCGGAGCCAATCTACTCCCAAAATAATGCCAAACCCAGTAAAGCCCAAAACAAAGCAATCACAAACAAACATGCATCCATGACTCGATAAGACCACATTACGACAAATCATGCTAAGGCTAGTCGAACCGCCAACCGGGTTCGTCACTACTAAAGGTCTATCGACAATCTCGGGCTCCAATCCCAACCTATCTACCAGGTCACTAGATATGAAAGAACTGGAAGCTCCGGTATCAAACAAAACTCTAACAGGAACATCATAAACAGAAAGCATACCTTGAATGACGACATTCTTTCCCTTCTCCGCCGCTGTTGGGGCATTCGACGAAGAAGGAATAGCATTAAGAGCGTAGGCTTTCACCATTTGCTTTTCCTTGGGGGGCTGTGGACACTTGTCCTTATGATGTCCCATTTGGCCACAGTTGAAGCACTTCTTATCCGCTGGCTTGGCCCGACAATTACTAGCATAATGGCCCTTCTTACCACAGCTGAAGCACTCAACATCTTGCTTATTCTTTTTCTTCTGGCCATCCTTAGCTTGGTTCTGCTTTCTCTTATTCTAGGAACCACCCTTGCCTCCACCACTTGCTTGTGGTTTTGGCTCTTCTGCAGATGCAACCTCAGTCTTCGACTTAGGGTAGAGACTTTCTGATCTTAATGCTTTCCCCACAATCGATTCAAACGTCTCATCGATGTGGTTAATAAGTTTTTCCCCCAAGTACTGATCCAAACCAGTTATGAATTTCTCATTCTTTTTCTCGGCAGTATCAATAAGAGATAACCCATATTTTGACAAAGTGTCAAATTCAGCAATATACTCCGAGACAGCTCTGCCATTCTGCTTGAGCTCCAAGAATTTCTTAAACAGCACTGACTTCTGAGATCCTGGAATGAACTTCTCGCTAAAGCGAGCTTTAAACTGCTCCCAAGTAATCTGATCTTCAGGAGTAGCTGCTTTTATAGCATTCCACCAATTCATTGCCCGCCCTTGCAGCTGACGGGACACTAACTTTCTCTTCATTGCATCCTCGATACCCAAATCCTCGAAGATACGTTCGCAACTATCCAACCAATCCTGAACATCCGTGGCCGACTCCGTTCCGTGGAACGGCTTCCCACCAAGGCTAGTATAGTCCTTGTTTAGCTTGGCGAAGTCGACCCTCGGCGCCTGCACTATTGGACCACCACCATTTCCACCATTGGGAGCTGCCCTCTGTACATCTCTAAGCATCTCTCTCATGAGGTCAGTAAACATCGTCCTCATGTCAGCAGCATTCCCATTATTGGCTCCTCTACCAGCACCTCTTGTATCTCGGCTCATCGTCAATCTGGAAAAGGAAACGATTAACGACTCCATAGTGGTGCTAGTGCAGTATGACTTCATCCTTATACTAGTAATAGTATATATATATATCTCTTAAAAACCAAAGTAATCACAAATACGCTCTCTCGTATACGTATATTATCTCTCCTTGATAACTTCCCTAGGTAACTACGCAACCTAGGGCTCTGATACCAAGTGTGACGGCCCGCCCCGCACCAGCCTGCATTTCCTCCGAAAGTGCGCTGTACACATGCCCGACTAGCACGGGACGGTCGCCAAAGAAAGGAAGGAAGGGAATGAACTAATCAAGGGACCTGTAGAATGTCTCACAGCGCATGGAATAAAATATAATAATAACATACTTGACATAAAACAGGTGAGACAGTGCCTAAGCTGATAACTAAAATCAACATCAACATCAGAGCAGCGGAAATTCAAATACAGCTTATTACAACTTTCCAAATTTACCGTCTCCAAACAAAAGAAAGCTAAAGTAGAAGATACACCACCAATGCCCAAGCAGTGATCTTCAACAATACAGGGAGAATATTATGTATATATTTTACGTGGAAGCCTCCTGCTCGTCTCCGGATCATCTACCCGTGCACCACCAGCTAACCTGTCTCTAGTCTACTCGTGTGAGCACCCAGAGTAATAAGAGGAGACATAAAACTCTGGGTCAGACATAAAGCCTGGTATGAGCGATAAGCATCTAAGCAGAATAATAACAGGTATACTAAACCATACCTGAACCTGGACCTGCAACCAAAGAGTTAGTACCACATACCGTACAATGCCCTAAGGTGCCATAATAAATAGTGTAAGGATACGGGGTGGGGTGTGCATGTCATAATGATAGCAAACAAATCATCCATGGCAACCATCCTCACATCTCTCACTCAGTGCGTAAAGCATACGATATCTACCACTTTGGAACACTAGACAAATTGAGGTAACGACGAATCCCGACTTGTAGAACCCTGCTGCGACCAAGATAAACACATGGAGTCATGACCAAACCTTTCAATGACCCACCACATTGGTCGTAGTCCTTGGTCCTACCAATGCCATAATGGCCCTGAATCTGCCTCCGTACCTCCTACCATAGTAGTCCAAAGCTATAGACATCGATAACCCCTTAACACGCGTCCCGCAGCAAAGCCCAATCATGAAGCGAACTCGTTGATTCCCATCTGGATCTTGAGCTCTAGCTTCTCATTTGGACTTCCTTTGCATCTCGGGTTTTGGTCTTCTCCAGATCGCCGGACTTCATCGGATCACTGGACTCCATCGGATCGCTGGACTTCATCGGATCGCCGGATCACTGGACTCCATCGGATCGCTGGACTTCATCGGATCGCTGGACTCCATCGGATCGCTGGACTATATCGGATCGCTGGACTCCATCGGATCGCTGGACTATATCGGATCGCTGGACTCCATCGGATCGCTGGACTTCATCGGATCGTCGGATCGCTGGACTCCATCGGATCGCTGGATTATATCGGATCGCTGGACTCCATCGGATCGCTGGGCTTCATCGGATCGCCGGATCGCTGGACTCCATCGGATCGCTGGACTCCATCGGATCGCCGGATCGCTAGACTCCATCGGATCGCTGGACTTCATCGGATCGCTGGACTCCATCGGATCGCTGGACTTGGGGCTAACCGTTTTATGCACAATTTCCTGCGACTGTTTTTACGCCATTCGACGGCGTTTTTGATCAATCTAACACTTCTAGACAATCACAAAGCATACTATACAGTCATAGAAACATGTATAATCATTCACAAACATCAAAACACAATTATGATAGGATAAAACGGATCAAACATAGCCAAAATCCCAAGTTTTCCCTTAAGCATGTTTAAGCAAAACTAATCATAGGATTAACAAAACTTAATCAAATCAACCCAAATTTCTAACAGAGGTCTAAAATAATATTTCGAATTTTTAGAATATTTTTCCAGAATTTTAAAGTGTAAGAATTCACTAATTATCGCTAATCACCCTGATTAACTGTAATTAGTGTCAAAACAATGCTAACCACTCACCTTGGCCACAAATAAAATTCTCAGAACTGAAACTCCTCTGATTTGGGGTGAATACTGATGTCCAACAGCAGCTCTAACCTTGCTTTGGTGCTTTTTCTTCTTAATTTGATGTTGCTAAGCCTAATCTTCAATTAAAAAGTGATTTGGGGTGTTTTAGATGTAGGAGGCCATTGTTAGAGTGTCTAAGGATGAAAGTGGCGGCTGGAAAATGTCTAAAGAAATGTTTTCTAACCCTAATCAGCCCCTATATACCCCTAAACCCGAAATTCTCCTCTGGGCCTAGCTGCTAATCATCCGGTTAAGCCCAATTAAGCTGTTTTTCACCATCTGAAACTTGTTTTAGCCATATCTCCCAAACGGTGAGTCCGTTTGGCTAATGTGACCACTCTACGGAAAGAGAAACCATCATCTGGAGCCAATGGAAGTGGTTTCAGATCAAAATTCCTTTCCAGTCAAAAGTTATGGCCAAAACAGTGATAACTAGGGGTAAAATGGTCATTTAAAAATCAGGAAAAATCATGAACATGGGAAATGACCCCAATAGTCGTCCCCCAAAGTTACATGACCATACGACTTCGTATGTGAAAGAAATAAATATTCTACGATCCTATGATGCGTAGAATGCGGGTCGTTACAAATCGACTGATCAAAAAGGACCAGTCGACTGGTACCTGGTATCCGAGAAGAAATTAAATATACAGCCTTTTGGAAAGTTGACCAATCGATTGGTTAAAAAAGGACCAGTCGATCGGTCTTGCTGTTTTTAGACAGTAGACTAGTGGAGACCACGGTCTATTACATAGGTCCATTTGAGCTCATTCCCGACCGAGTTTCGGCCCATTACGACTTTATTTGTGACTTTTCAGTTTCCCAGCAGCACAGATTTCTGCAGCTCGAGTTTTATGGATTTTAGATTTATTCATTGTGAATGAATTTTATAATCGACATTTATGAGAATTAATTTATATTATTAAAACGTTGATTCTTAGTTCGATCGATATTACACGAGATTTGCCACTTCGAAATTATATAAAAAGGTTTTATGTTATTAGTAGAAATCAAACTCTTTTACCAAAATGGTTTCCACTCTTACTTCATTATACGAAGCTATCTTACGAAAATGTTTTATAAATATTTTTAAAATCTACTAGTATATAGTTTATAAACCTTTTTCTCATTCGTATGAGAAATCTAATTAAACGCCTTAGTAAAAACAAGGACTATGAACCCTTATTTTTGCTTTGACGGTTAATTCTTGGACTCATTCGATTGAAAATCATGGCAATGTTCGTTTTGTGTTTTTAGTGGAATATACAACTTGTTCGTAAATATTCGAGTAGAGCTAGTGGTTATAGGACATATAGCTAAACTCTTATAATTACTGGCTTGGAGTAATTTACACTTTCCTTGATCAATTATGAACTTTTTTAGATTTTAGACCAGCTTTATGCGATGTCTCCGAGTTATGGAATTTATTCCATATTTTTATCGATCTCTAGATCATTTTGAGGAACATCGGTTCATTTTGAGTATTTTAATGATCTCCGGATCATTTTGAGGAAATTCAGTTCATTTTTTGGAAATGCACCACTTTGCTAAATTATGATCTTTTTATGGATTTATGCTTTTAGCGGCCTTCGGACCGTTTTGCGCCATTGCGATCCGTGGTCTTCGGACCATTTGAGGAGCTTCAGCTCAATATTATAGGCTAGCTACCTAGAGATCGTGTCTCATTTCGATACATGTGTTGTTTGAGTTTTCAGAATCCCAGGTTGAGTCTTCGGACTTAAATCTCGAGGCCTACCCCCTTGTTTTCTATTTGGTTTCTGGATTTCTTGTTTTTGATTTCTAGAAATATGAGTTTTGCTGACATATGTGCTTTCAATTCTCATATTCGTATTAATTTATCAATCTTAGTTTAATTGATATATGAGGTGTCAATTTTCGCAATGATTTGACATGATTTATCATTTCCTTTGAGTAACTATATAATTTTGAATGAGATATTCTTTTATAACTCTGATATAGATTTGAGATATATCGTACACATTTCTGGGCTTCACACTTATATGTGACATTATTATTATTGTGTTTATGTCTACTTTTATTTATATCTCTTATTCTATCCCAGTTTATGAGATAAGTACAGCTAGAATGATCCGTTTATTGTTTATCTTTGTGTAAATAATACTCGGGTCGGACCAAGGTATTTATGGTGATTCTCCGTGACTCCAGCATGGACTATCCTCCACTTCTAGGCTAACTACTTTAGTGTTGTACTGTTTGGGTTATATGATTTTGAGACTCCTTTGTATACATATTATTTTGAGTAGCCATGTACCTATTATTTTGTTGTATAATGGATCGACTATGACCACTATCTTGTATTTACATTTATGTGTTATATTCATATCTATTTCCGCCTTAGTGATGTGGATATCTACGTCTTACCCTGATTTTATTATTATGTATTTTATATTGATTCCGAATTATATACAACCGTTGTGTAGCAGTTTTGAACTTGAATTAGATGTGTCAGATTTCCTCATGAGATTTGAAAAGTAAGACCTCATTATCTGATATGTTTAACACTCATTCAAAGCTATTATACAGATGGTCGCTCCTCAACATCCTTAATCTTCGGGTTAGTTGATACCGTTGCTTGCAATGGCCTTGGCTAAAGCAATTATAGAGGTGGGGGGTTACATTAAAGTTTAATTATTTAATGAAAATAAAAAAGACAAAATTTAAGAAAATAAAAATTAGCACTTTTTACTGTTCAATTTCAATATCGACATAATCAAGTAAGATTGTTTATGAAATAATGATCGTGGACAATTTAATGAATTTTCTCATTATTATTTAAGATTGTTTTTCAATAGACTTTGTTAAATCTCGAAATAAATTTTGCAAATCAAATTGAATTGATAGAACATATCAAAATTAGAGTTTGATGTGATCTTCAAATAGCTTTAAGAAATCAAAATTTGAACCATATGAGTTTCGATTATTTATTTTTAATCTTTAATAAAAATATATACATCATAAAAATTGTATCTTAAATTATTTGTTTTTCATTTTTTGCATTGGTTATTTTAAAATTTCAGAATTTTTTTATTTGTTTTGCGTTTTATTTTCGCTCAAAAAGTTTACGCCTCAATGTTCCGAGGCTTACGCCTTGCCTCGTAGAACGGAAAACGCCTTGTATACGCCTTTTGTGTTTTAAAACTTTGGTGGTAGACAGTAGACACATAATTGTTAGTCGTATACTAACAGTTGCTTTTTCCCACCATCTTTACAGATGTTTGGCCTGTCACGCACCTATGTTCAAAGGCTATTTTTCTAAAACTTGTCACCCTATTCCTTCTTCACGTGACATCAAACATTCAACCTACATTGATATTCATTCAGATATTTGCTATGGTTAACTTGCAGTTTAAAAATTAATTTACATATTACATTCACATAGGAAAATATCAAATTATCATCATTTCCGAATATTTGGTCCATAGACCATTTTTTCAAGTATAAACTTTGTTTAAATTAAAAGTGTAAACTTATTAATTAAATTGGCTAACAATACGTTAAAAGGAAATTAATACGGTGATTACCGTGGACATGAATTAAGCCATTGGAATATCATTTAAGTAACCCCCCTGAATTTCATTCGTCCAAACTCATTTCTGTGTGTTTTGACCACTTAATTTTGTTTGCTATAGTTATGTTCACTGAACTTCACTACCTAACGTTCCTGCGTAACTATTCGTTCTATATACTATGCTGAAAGCTTGATGACACTTTATATTTTTCCTATCTGTACCATATCCCACTCACCCGTTCAATGTGAGATTTGTGTGCAGCTTATCTGTGCATGCGTTCCTATTTGTTGGCTTTTGGTGATTGTACATTGATGTTTACAAGCTATACAGACTAGAAATAACCACTAAAAGATAGTCTGCTATGAGGCTTTACAATATACAGCAAGCAGTAAAATGATGGTTTGGGTATGGTTAATTAGTTATGTGGAATTGTCACGGCATAAGACATAGTATAACAAACAATATTAGTACAACTACTGTGGCACAAATGTTTCATTCATTTTGAAGTTTAAATCAAGTGTCATTGTTAATTTCTTCTCCATGATACGTTATGAATTGTTGAAGTTATTTCAAAATTTCACTCCAATTGCTATTTAATAGACAATGATTCTGTAAATTAAATTTATTAGTTATTTAGATCTTCTTTTTTAAGGATTATTAAGATCTAACCTTTTCAAATTGTTAATTACAGTATATTAGTCCAATACTATTTTTTAGTACAACTGGGACTACTTAATACTATCAATAAGGGTGTAGGGGTATTTTACTATTCACACTGACATAAACTGAAACATCCCACCTCCATTAATGTCACTCACAAAGGGAATGCATTAACTTCGGTGAAGTGTTATAAGTAAAAGATGCAGATAAATTACAAGACAGACAAATAAACCAGCGGAAAAAAATAAAAATAAAACTTTACTTCATTGATAAAATAGCAGCTTGGTAAAACAGCTAGTATAAAGATTGTTTTCCAACACCAAAACACCAATACCCAGTACAACAAAGTATCTTCCTAGTTTAACAAAACAAAGAGGCATAAAATGACAATGATATTCCCTAAATAAAGAATGAGCCAGCCATAGCAGTGGAAAAGAGAATCCAAAGCAATACATCAAAGAATCTTCAAGCTTGGAAAGTGAAATGGTCCAAACTAAGCTGAGCTATTCCCTCCCTGTCTACCTGGGGGGGGGGATGAAAGAAGAGAGGTGAAACAAAACTAGGTCAGACATAAGTCTGGTAAGTCCAGTGATTTTCGGTATGTAAATAGGTAATAGTAACATGACATGAATAAACTGAATATAAGACAATACACTGATAACAAGAATAACAAGATAACCAAAGATTAGCATAAGATATGATAAGGCAAGATAAACCGAATGCGCTTCTACTCTTTCTCTGCTTCGCTACTACCCTGTTTTTCTGATTTTTATTTCTCTGATTTCCTATTTTCTCTGCACCAACTAACCAGTATCCTAACTAGTGTCTTTTATAGAATGATCTGTATCCTCTACTAGTGTCCCAACTAGTATCCTGTGAAAAAGGAACTGTATCCCCTACTAGTGTCCCAACTAGTATCCTGTGTTATATAATAAGGTGATCCCACCGCCGTAATTGTGGTAGCCTTTAGGTGTGCATAGAGTATGAGGATCTTACCTCAATCAGCCTAATTGCCATGAAGATGTTAGAAGTACCCTTACTACCCTATCAATTGGTCCCTACTTGTATTAATTTTCCTTGTGTCTGTGTCAATCGGCCTTCTCTTGCATGTAGATACCATGTGCTGGTCCCACCATAAGGTGTATCAATCCCTATGATAGCAACCCGACGCGATTCAAGGTGCACAGTGTATACTACTGATGCCAGTACCTGCTTTTCCACTCCGGAGCACGTGCACACCCATACTCCATCGGAACTACACTGTTGCACCCCCTGTCGCTATTTTGACAGCTTATAATCAGCCCAGTAATCGTGTCTCACCCTGCCTAGTATAGGGTACTGTGATACATCTATGTGGGTTTCTGCTGAAATGTGTCCCCGTTACTAGGGTTTCCTACTGGTTAAGTTTGTGGGCCTATATATACAAATATTACCCACCTACACGAGATGTACTTAACCCTCCCACTAATTCAAACATGTTTATTTAATGTTTAATTTTGTGGGCCTATATATACTAATATTTCCCACTACCCAAAGTTTACTTAACCCTCTTACTTATCAAGTCAATCTGTATTATTGGTTAAGCTTGCCTCAACCGTATCCACTTTGTTTATGTAATATTGGTTAAGTGTTGTCCATTCATGTTAACTTAACCTCCCCACACATCATGTTGCATTGGTTAAGTGTTTCGTATTTACTTAACCATGTTCATTCATCATGTTGTATTGGTTAAGTGTTTCCCCTTAACTTAACCCTACTCGTTCAACATGTTATAATGGTTAAGTGTTCTAAATTTTGCTTAACCCCACCTTCTTGTCTAATTAACATGTTATAATGGTTAAGTGTTCTAAATTTACTTTTCCCCGCCTTCTTGTCTAATTAACATTTTATAATGGTTAAATGTTCTAAATTTATTTAACCCCATCATCTTGTCTAATTAACAGGTTATAACGGTTAAGTGTTCTAACTAATTAACAAGTTATAACGATTAAGTGTTCTAAATTTACTTAACCCCACCTTCTTGTCTAATTAACATGTTGTATTGGTTAAGTTTCGCCTATTCATATGTTACTTAACCTTACCATTCTTAGCATGTCTGTTTATTGGCATTAATTAATTTATTATTGCACCAACCTCTCATATTAGAACTGTTGTTTGTGGTTGCTGGATGTGCCGGGCGATTCCGGGCAGGCTTCTACCGCAAACTCATTCTAACCTCGGGTTTTGAGCTAAATGCGCTAACCTCTAATATTAGATCTGAGTTGTTGCGGTTACTGGATATGACAGGCAGTTCCAGGCAGTTTTACACCGCAACTCAATCTAACCTCGGGTTAGGCATGTTCATCTTTTAGCCACTTTACATATTTATAATTTATGTTCATATGTAAATTATCCACAAGTGCTGTCAATTCAAGTCATGCCCCATTTACCCTTTAAATTATGTCCATAATTCTAGGTATACAAATTCTACCATTTCATGCTACTAATCATTTACATGATTATGAGCCAATTTATGCCAATAGCATGTAGTTTAATATTTTTCCCCAACGTCTCCCCCGTTATTCGTTCGCATAATTCACATAGAACGTTAGGCTCGCAAATTAGCCTAACTTATAAACAAAAGGGAAAGGAAAGAGACATGTAACATTCCAACGGGCATAAACAATATAGATCAACATGCGTAGTATAAATTTGGGATAGAACGACATGGACTTAATTAAGCATATAGGCGTGATCTTGCAGTTAAATTTGATACAATTAACATGCATACTAGCATAAGTTTGATTGTATAAACATGAACTTATATAGATCTCAAACATGGGTACTAGCTTGGATCTAACATATAACGTGTATGAACATAACTTAGCATGTAACTTACATATATAAAAGAACCACAAATTTAATACAACATGATAGGTTCAATGGTATCAGTCCCCAATAGTCTCATAGGCATAATAGGTTTTACTATGTCAGTCACAACAGTCCAATAGGCTTGATAGGTTTTACTATGTTAGTCACAACAGTCCAGTAGGCATGATAGGCTTTACTATGTCAGTCATAACAGTCCAATAGGCATAAGCAATTAAGAATTGACAAAAGGATAGGCTCGAATAGAATTAGGCATAGTTTTAGATCCAATTATTACAGTCATGATTTCTTATTAGGTGTTCACATCTAAACAATAACTGTACTGACAGAAAAAGGACGGATCTTGATTTCTGGGATCTGATTTCTGAATTTGAAAATCTATCCTTTGATGTAGACGTTTGATCCTCTAGTTCTTCTAATTGATTCCTAGTTTGAATTTTATTCTCTAGTTTAGGGTAGATGAATGGAGGCTAGGCCAGTTTGTAGACGAACTGCATGACGACTTCATAGAATGAGTTCTAGGGTTGAGGTTTGGGGTGATTATATAGAAGTCTAGGTTTAGTTCTAGCCTTTAGATTAGTCTAGGAGAAATCAGAACCATCAAACCAAAGAGATGTGTCATTCAGCCAACTGTAGCATGACACATATGCCATAATACCTCAGAAATCAATCATTAGCCAATCAGAGAAGGCCATGTTCAAAAAAACAATTCTTGACCAACAAAAATGCGCCACGTGCACTACATGATGCGTACACGTCATATATATATATATATATATATATATATCTGTCTATCTTCCCAATTAACCATTTTCACACTAAGCCACTTTTTAGCCATTCCCCTAAAACAAATATATGGCGCTGGCGGGGATTGAACTCTGTACTTCTTATATGCAAGTCACACGTTCTAACCAAATGAGCTACTAAGTCTTTTGCTTACAAACCTTAGGACAATGTTAAACATTATTCTTTTCTCATTCCTCTTTTTCATGTTTTGCTGCAGTATTTAATTTAAAGATATCTTTCATTTTAAATCGGTTTTCTGCAAACCATAGGACTAAATTGACTAGAAAATCGCCACGAACGCAATGATGCCAATTTCGTGACCAAATTCCTGAAGCTCTTCAAAATTTTCTTTTTAATTGTTCGCATGTGTTTCTTCTCATTTCATCTATTGCACTGAATTAACTTATTACATGAAATATTTATTGTCATTATTTAATTTTTCTCTTAAATATATCTATGTATATAATATATATGCATATTTCCACTTTTAAAATTAAGTATTCTTCAATTTGTTACTTTAACATTCCCAGTAAATACGGGGTGTTACATAAAACAAGATATATTACACCTATAGCTAAATACTTATGTTGGTTTGATCACGTAAATAGGGACGACATAAAAGGAAATATCAATGCTTGTGTGTATTCATATTTAATCATATAATATATTTTACACAGTCAAATTGGATATGCCATGCATTGTTAAGAGAACTCCCAGCAGTGTGGGAAATGGTTGAAATGGAGAAGAATTTGGGTAAACTCGCGCTGCAGTAGAGTAGCGACGAGCGTGGGGAGAGATTGCAAACGGGAACAATCGCCGTTTGCAATTAGGAGTGGGGATCGCTATACGGTGTTTTAAAAACCGAATAGGGTTTAAATGATGTTTTAAAGACCGTATAATGCAAAAATAGCTTGTGCCATATATATATATATATATATATATATATTAATTAACTTAAACGGTTTTCTTAAAACTGGTTAAGGCTTTAACGGTTTTCAGAAAACCATTTAAGGAATATAATTTAAAAAAAATTGGCCATCGTCCCCACCCACTACTGGAACGGTGGGGAGTTACCGCTTTAAAAACGGTTTTGCCACTCGAATTCCCACTTAGTGCTGGGAATGCTCTTAATGGTTTTTCAGTCTACAGTCACGTGTACTATAATTCTGCTATCCACGAGTTTACTATGTTATATATTTACAGTAACCTTTATCTGTATATTTACAGAAAATCAAAGGTCAATCAACTAATTTATATCGTACAAAATATTGGCATATACAGATGGAGATTGCCTAATTTTTGTTTATACATTTACGGAATGTGTAACATGACTTGACGCTCTTACACGTATGGCAGGGGAAAAAATAGTTGCTCTCATTTTTACTTTTTCACAATGCAATTTAGCTGAGTTTTCAATTGTTTTCTTTTTTCACATTTTTTTCTTCCCCTTTCACCTTTGGTTTAACTTTTGAAGTTTAATATTAACATGTACTATTGCTTTTTTATGTAATATTACAAGCTTTATTTTATTTTTATAAGTATAATGTATAATTTAATATACAACATGTACTCAATTTCCAAACTACCATACAATCCATACAACTTGGATCATACAGTTTAACCATTCGAACATTATCACTCTTTCCACTTTTGTCGTAAGAAACAGTGACGGTTTGTCTACACATTAAATAAATACGCCATATATATGTTAGCTGCAATAGTGTTACCTATAATGAAGACAATAGAGCTATTAGCGTGTGAACACGTTTTATCATATTTAGTATGTTTTGTAATTATCTGTTAGCCATTAGCGTGTGAACACATTGTATCATATTTAGTATGTTTTGTAATTATCTATTAGCCGTTAGTGTGTGAACATGTTTTATCATATTTAGTATGTTTTGTAATTATCTACTACCCGTTAGGATGCTTCTCTATATAAGCATACCATTGTTACATTACTCCTTGTACAAGAAATAATATTCATCAATAAAATCTTCTGCTTCCTCAATATTCTTCTTATTTTCTTCAATCTTATTCTTCAATTTGGTATCAGAGTAAATTGCCAAAAGGCTTTCTATCAACCAGGAGTTGTTTAATTTTATTCTTTCTCCTCAGTTTTATTTTTTCTGATCAATTATGGCGAACAATAATGAAGCCACATCTACTTCAAGGGTCAACACTAGCACTCATCCACCACCAAACAGCCCTAACCTGATAAAACCCAAAAGTCAAATTATTACCACATCACCTGATGAAGACAATTATATATTATGGAAATATCAAGTGGAAGATGCCTTAAAATGTTATAGACTGCTGGAATACATCAATGGAACCATAACTATACGACCAGTCATGACTTTGAGTCAAGATGGTAGCACTATTTCAAATCCAGATTATGTTAGATATCAAAAGCAGGATAATATATTATCATCATGGCTTATGTCTTCTAAAGTTCAAATTTGTTATCACATATAGTAGGATATAACAATTCTTGTGAAATTTGGTCATCTATTGAGCAAATTTTTAGTTCTTAGTCTGCAGCTAGGATAATGCAGTATAGAAGGGATTTACAAAACTCCAGAAAAGAAGGCATGAGTATGAAAGAATATTTAGGCAAAATTAAAAATACTTATGATAGATTAAATGCTGTTGGGCATAAGATAAGTGATAGTGAACAAATATCATTCACTGGTTGACTTGATGAAGAATATGATTCACTAATAACTGTTATTCCTACTCAGCAAGCATTACCTGGCTTGTAGTTTGTTCGATCCGCTATACTTGCTCATGAAGGAAGGATTGAACAAAGAAAAATCATACAAGCTGTTTTTTCTGTCAACTATGCCGCAGCTAAAAGTAATCAACAAAGAAACAACTACAACAATGATTCAAACAGACAAGAAAGTCAGTATTCAAGAGGTTTCTAATCACAAAAAGGAGGTTTTCAAGCACATAGAGGGGGTTTCCAGTCTCAAAGAGGTCGTGGTAGAGGCCAACAGAATAATAACAATCGTGTAAAATGTCAAATTTGTTAAAAATTTGGTTATATGGAAAATAAATGTTACTTTAGGTATTCTCAAAGAAGTCAAGGCAGTTTTTCTCAGAAAGGAGCACAGGCAAATTTTGGTGCAGTAAATTCAAGCGTAGGCAACAATGACAGTCAAAGTAGTAAGAATGCTGATAAGGGTAATGAAGGTAACTTTGAGGAATGGTATCCAGACTCAGGTGCAACCCATCATACTACAAATAATCTTCAGAATTTAAACATTGGTAGCAAAGATTACTCAGGTATGAAATATTTATATATGGGCAATGGTGAGACTGCAAATATAACACATATTGGCAAAAGAACTATTTTTGGTAAAAGATAACTTCAACTAAATAACATGCTAAGGGTTCCTACCATAAATAAAAATCTTTTAAGTATATCAAAATTTGCCAGTGATAATTATGTATATTTTGAGTTTCATCCAAAATTTTGCTTAGTCAAAGATATTCTAGGTCATGAAATATTACTTCAGGGTAGTCTACATAATGGACTTTACAAATTTAACAACTTGAAGACTGGAAATTCAAGTGGTGAACTCTGGTGCAACAATGTGGATGCTTGTAGTAATAATGAAGCATTGTAATAGAAATATTGTTTTAGAGAATATTACTTTATGGCATATGAAAGTTGGTCATCCAAATTTTGAAACAGTCAGAACTTTTTTATCTATTAATAATATTGCTTTTAAAAAAGCATCTGTTAAGCACACATGTACCCATTGTCAGCTTGGCAAGAGCCACAAGCTTTCTTTTAGTAATTCTGAAACTAGGTATAACAAGCCACTAGAGCTTGTAGCTGCAGATTTATGGGGGCCAACATCTCTAAATTCATATTAAGGGCACAGGTATTATCTTTCTTTTGTAGATGCCTATTCGAGATATACTTGGATATATATGATAAAAAATAAATCTGAAACTTCTAACACAATTATACAATTTATAACTCATGTTGAAAAGCAACTTAATTGTAATGTCAAAATTTTGCAAATAGATGGTGGGGCAGAATTCAAACCTTTGGCTGATTATTTTGATAAAAGAGGGATTAAACACAGATTAACATGTCCTCACACATCTGAGCAGAATGATTTGGTTGAATGAAAACACAGACACATCGTAGAAACTGGTTTAACATTGTTTTGACAAAGCTCATTACCCATGAAGTAATGGAATGAAGCCTTTTTTACTTCAGTTTTTCTTATTAACATGATACCCACTTAGATCCTAGATAATAAATCTCCACATGAGATGATAAACAATGTTACATCAGACTATAAGTTTCTGAAAATATATGGTTGTTTGTGTTTTCCATGTTTAAGAGATTATAATAAACATAAATTAAGTATGAGGTCAAGTCCATGCACATTTATTGGTTATGCTCAAATCAAAAAGGTTATAAATGTCTTGACAAGAATGGTAGAATTTATGTCTCAAGACATGTGGTATTTGATGAAAGTAAATTTCCTTATGCTGATAGACATAATTCCAAAGAAAACAATAGAGTGGAATCTATTAAGACTGTGGAGTTTAGACTAGTTACTCTTGAAACAATTAAAGACAATGAACATTCAGGCACACAAGCTGAGGATATAAGAGAAATAAGTATGCACATCAGTGGATCAGAAGAAAGATATTCAGATGACCCAGAAATAAGTCATGATGATAATAACATGCACAACACTGATGATGATGGTAGCAGGCAAAGCAACAGAAGTACAAGGATATCACAACAGGAATAGCAATCACAACAGGCACGACACCATCAAAGCAGGCATCACATGACTACTAGATCAAAAAGCCGCATTTTTAAACCAAAAGTCTATAATATGGCCATCACTGAAACTGAACCACTTAATTTCACTCAAGCACTAAAGTCAAGAAATTGGAAAAAGGCCATGGATACAGAATATGAAGCTCTTATAAAAAGCAAAGCTTGGGAACTTGTTGTACCACCAGCACAAAAGAATATTATTGGTTGTAGATTGATATATAATATCAAAAGAAAGGCTGATGGATCTATTGACAAATACAAAGCCAGACTGGTAGCTAAAGGTTATGCACAACAATTTGGTTTTGATTTCAATGAAACCTTTTCTCCAGTTATAAAATCCACTACTATTAGGATAATTTTAACTGTTGCCTTAAATAAGGGGTGGAATATAAAAAAAAACTTGATGTGAAAAATGCTTTTTTGAATGGAGAATTAACTGAAGAAGTCTACATGCAACAACCTGAAGGATACAATTCTGATGATAAAAGGGTTTGCAGGCTTTATAAAGCAATCTATGGACTCAACCAAACTTCAAGGGCTTGGTATGAGAAACTCAAGATGACATTTTTAACTTTTAGTTTTATTCAAGTCAAGTCTGACAACTCATTATACATGAAAAGTAGTAGGCAAGGAACTATCTTTATTTTAGTATATGTGGACGATATGTTAATCACAGGAGATAATGATCAAGAGATAAGCAAAGTCATAAAATTATTGGATCAACATTTTTCTATTAAAGATTTAGCAGAATTAAAATATTTTCTTGGGATTCAAATTATCAAACACAGCGATGGAAAATTGAATTTATCCCAATAAAATTAAATTTCTGAAATTTTGCACAGAGCCAATATGCAATATGCCAAACATCTACCAACACCAATGAAAAGTAATCTACGCTTATCTAAACTTAAAGGGGAGGCCATCACAAATGCAAAACAGTACAGAAGTTTAATTGGAGCACTGCAATATGCAACAATCACTCGCCCAGACATTTGTTATAGTGTTAACAAGCTTAGCCGGTTTAGGCCAGAACATTGGATTGCTTTAAAAAGGGTTCTAAGATATTTGCATGGCATAAAGCATTTAGGAACAATTATAAAATCAAAGAAACATTTTTTCTTATAGTGCTTTAGTGATGCTGATTTGGCAAATGATGTTGGTGATAGACGATCTGTATCAGGATACTGCGTCTAGCTTGGAGACAACATAATTTCTTGTTGCACTAAGAAGCAACAGACTACATCCAGATCCAGTACAGAAGCTGAATATAGGGCTCTCGCAAGTGCAACTGCAGAAGTATCTTGGATTAAAACAATGATGGAGGAATCAAGGCTGAGTTTAACACAAAAATCTGTCATCCGGTGCAACAACAAGAGTACAGTTTCTCTTTCCCTTAAAGATAAAGCATTTATAAATCGATCTTCATTTCGTCAGAGAGAGAACGAAGAATGAAAAGCTTGTCATCTGTCGTATTCCTGCTTACTATCAGCGAGCTGACGTTCTTACAAAAGCATTATCAACCAAGAATTTTGTGAGATTGAGAGAGGAACAGAAGGTAGTTGGTGGAGGCAGAAATGAAAAAGGAAACCCTAGTTCGAATTGAGGGGGCATAATGAAGACAATAGGGCCGTCAGTGTATGAACACGTTTTATCATATTTAGTATGTTTTGTAATTATCTATTAGCCGTTAGCATGTGAACACATTTTATCATATTTAGTATGTTTTGTAATTATCTATTAGCCGTTAATGTGTAAACACGTTTTATCATATTTAATATGTTTTGTAATCATCTACTGGTTGTTATGATGCTTCTCTATATAAGCATACCATTGTTACATTACTCCTTATACAAGAATTAATATTCATCAATAAAATCCTCTACTTCCTTAATATTCTTTTTATTTTCTTCAATCTTATTTTTCAATTACCTGTTTTGTAGTCCTGTTTTGTAGTATTAATTAAATAACTGATACGTTGGCCAACTCTGGATATCTACGTGATAAACTTACAATTCTCACTTGCTGTGCTTTTATTTTACACATCCGTTATGTGATACCACTTTGTACCTTACTAGCCAATGTCGACATATCAGCCCACGTCTGGTTCTGTATCCCTTTCAATTCATAGAAATAATCGTAACAGTTGTGTTTTCCATGAAAAATAATAAACTAACACTACACCAAACATGCCATTTTGTAACACTTTTCTCGTTTTAAGTTATAACAGTTATTACTGTGACAAACTTATAACAGTTATTTCCGTTATAATGTAGTATAACGGTTATTTCCGTTATTACACTTACGCATTTTCGTAAATACTGGAAAATATAATGGGGTAAAATGTAAATTCCTG
Organism: Allium sativum; assembly: GCA_030737875.1. Taxonomy (NCBI): domain Eukaryota; kingdom Viridiplantae; phylum Streptophyta; class Magnoliopsida; order Asparagales; family Amaryllidaceae; genus Allium; species Allium sativum. The sequence goes on from CM060915.1 coordinate 557,435,013, forward strand.
CTGTGTTCGCAGTTTCTACCCTAGTAACGGTTCTAGTTTTCTTTTTTTTCCCTTGTAAATCAAAAAAGAATTCTAGGGTTCGCCGCTTCGTTCCCAATCAGATTGTCACGCGCCTCCTCCTTCGCCTCGTCTGCGCTTCCGCCTCCTCCAACCTCGCTTCGATTCCGACAAGATTTTCATGCTCCTCCTCCTTTACCTCGTCCTCGCTTCCGCCTCCTCCAACTTTCCGCCTCGAAGTCAGGTGATTTTTTCTATGAGTGCTGTCTCCTGCCATTTATTCGTGTGCTCTTTACTATGTTTGATATTGGTTAAATTTGCCTCTTTGTAGTGTATTTTTCCCTGTTAGTACGATGGATTGAACTGTATTTTAAGGAACCGAGCTTGAATGCTATTTTGTTGATTTTTGAAAAACGATTTCACTTGATTTACCGATATCTTCTTACGGATTGGTAATTGCAAGCCTGAATAGAAAAACAAAATATGTTAGTTTCTGTTGCAATTTGTGAGGTGTGTAACATTCAGTGACATCCAAAATACTGTACTTTATTTTGCATGTCAGTTTAGTTTATTTTTTACATTTAATAATAATTTCCAACATCCATTACTGATGACCACTGGACAAATATTTATTTTGCTATCTTTAAGTGTCGGCTCCTTTTATTTTGTTGGAATTGTTTGAGGAGCAGATTATTGTTAATCAATGAGGGTGACAGCAAATATATGTTTGATAGTGGTCAGTCTTTATATTATATTGAACTATGGTATACAATGTTCAGTAAACCAAGACAATGTGTGAAATTGGTATCGAAATTCTGATCGTGATATTAAATTATTTTATACCTTCTTTTTCTTATAATAGAATATTTTTCTATATGATGCTTTGCAATTACCATATTAAACCAAGACGTCTTTGTGGACAAACCATCTTCTCGGTTGATTTGATTATGTTATGGTTCTGGAGGGTAATCAGGTAATTTAAATCTAATAGTTCCAAAATTAAAGGGATAATTTATATAGTTTGATCAAGTGATGTGTTATGAGGTTTAAACCTTAATAACGAATAAGTTAATAAGCAAACTTCCCCAATTGCGTTTACCATGTCATATTTGATATGTAAATATATATACACCTTCTTTTCACTAATAAAATTTTAACACCAAGAATACATAATTTTAGACTAGTTATATTAGACTGTCCAGCTAATCATTAAACGATGTTTGATTAATTTTAAGACATGCAGCGGATCGGAGTTGGATATCATAGATTAGTTAATACCGTTTGCGACTACAGTTTCGTTTGCATAAAGCGAGATTTTGGAGTGAATAATTATTCATTAAAATATGAACTATATAAATTAGTATGTGTCAACAGCAATTATTTTCTCGTTTCAATATCATTTTAATGCATTGTTTAATAAATTAGTACTTTATGAGACAGTACAAGGTTTATATATTGACCCTAATGTTTACTAGGTATTTTCCGTAATTTTCATCGTCGTATTCATATTGATGCAAATATTTATAATCTTCAAATAGCCTTGGTAGGAAACGGTATTCCATCATAATATACATTGCCAATTTTTCTATATTGAAAATTATAGATCTCGCTACCACAACGGTAGCTGGACATCCAAAAATTGGTAAGCATGAATTCATTTGCATGCAGGTCCTCTAGCTATGGTAAATGGCATTACATATCATAGATAAATGAAAATTAACATTTTTGGACCTACTCTTGCTTCATCCCAGGTGACCACGAGCACTAGTGCATGTTGATTGCTCCTTACACTGCATACAAATAGAAATGAACGAGCTATAGTGCATTTCAAGCACTGAGAGAGTGAAAATAATGTTAACATCTATTTAACGTTTCCCATCTTCATTACATGAAGGATAACTTCCATTACATAGGACTCTTTCCATTTTTATATTGTTTTTTAATTTTGATATAATCAAACTAAAATGTATAGTTATCATTATGTATTACACTGTAGCTATTATTATTGATGTTATCAATTTCTTTCTTGACTGTCTTTTAAAATGTTTTGCATTCCTTTGATAATTTTAACTCTTCGCATTGCTTATTTGTTGCATGCCATTGCTCCAAAGTTGATTCTCCTTACTTTATAATTCAACCTCAAAATATTTGACTTGAGAATCAAACATAATTGTGTTCACTGTGGGCCGCATAAGACCCACAACACTTTAGATGGATGTTTCACTATGTGTATTTTGACGTTAAAATGTATATTGTAGATGGGTTAAAGTACTTATACTGTCCTTCTCTGTGATCTATGCAAAATGGAATGTTGATACTAGTTAAATCATAGAACTTTCAACAAGGAAAAAAAATGAATATTCAACCAAGGTTGCAAAAAAGCGACCTATAGCTATATCTTAAGTGTGTAACATGAGTTTGCAAGAAAAAAAAACCACACTTTGAATTTATTAAGGCATGATTGGATATATATATATATATATATATATATATATATATGGTGTAAACATGAGCTAGCTCGATGTAAAATGCTAAGTATACGTTGCACATTCTAAGTTTCCATTAGTGTCTAAACTAGATGACTTTGTCGTCCATTTTCCTTAAGAGCACATTTTGTTGGTTATATATGTTCCCAAGTCAGCTTAGTTAAATAATGCGCTCATGGTAATGTTTTGAATTGTAAATTAGATTTTAGATAGACGGTCCATCTGCAAAAAAACTTACATTGTTTTTTTTAACATTTTTCTTTCCATTTTCCAACGTTAAAATGAATTGATTTAGGCTTCTAACAAAAATATGTAAAGAGTTTGTTTAATATGGAGAGAGATGGGTGCAGTTTTGGTTAGATTCGGGTGACTGTTTGAGATTGGTAGAAGTTTTGTTTGGCAAATGGTATAGCTGCAGTTTTTTGGGATGGAGAGATGGGATGGCAGCAAGAAATTGCTGTAATGTGAAACTGAGTAATATGAATATATGGATAGAAATTGCTGTAATTTTAAGAAAGTGTTATAATTTTTTGATATATATGTTCCTTGTTAACAAGAAATGAAGAATTTGAAGCTAAAAAATGAGTTGTAAAGGGTTCACGATTTATACTGCAATTGACATGCCAGCCCATCGTGTATACAAGCGCCGCGGCTCAGTTAAAACTAAGCGCCTAGACATTTGCAAACAATTCAACTGTATAATAAGATTAAAATGGGTGCTTATTGATTATATCTGTTACAATCAAGTAGATTCTTGATCGCGTTAATATTTTAGATGCATTCTGCTTTATCAATAATGATCCTTTTTGCGTATTTAATCAGTATGCAATGTGCACGTACCACCGGTCCAGTCATCTGGTACTCCGAATTGGACTATCGATGTTACGGATGTGAGATTTTACTGATATTTTCTCTGTGATGTTGGTTTGTTGTTATCAGGCTCTTATGTTGAATAAATCTTGTAATAACTATGGTCATGCTACTAGGATATGTACTGATTAATAGAGGAAACAGGAAGAAGCTAATTCGGCTGAATCGGCTTTCTTCACAATTATTTAGAGTTTCATTTTTTTCTCTCCTTTCAAATTATCGACTGATTTCGTTACTTATATAGAAGTGCGTTTGATCTCAAATCTTCAACATCCGAAGGATTAAGAAGTGAAGGAGCAAATTTGACTTGATTCTGAACATGGCACAGAGTGATTAGGAAGCTGATAAAATGCTTGATGTGTATATATATGATTATCTGTTGAAAAGAAACTTGCAAGCCACTGCAAAAGCGTTTATGGCTGAGGGAAAGGTTGTACCTGATCTAGTAGCTATCAATGCTCCTGGGGGATTTCTATTTGAATGGTGGTCTGTTTTTTGGGACATATTCATTGCTAGAATGAATGAGAAGCATTCTGAAGTTGCTGCTGCCTACATAGAGACATAGCAATCCAAAGTTAGGGAGCATCAACAACAATTACAGTTGCAGTAGCTACATATGATCCAAAGAGATGCACAATTACAGAGAAATAACCCAAACCATCCTTCTCTTGGTGGAGCAGTGAACACAATCAACTCTGATGGACTTTTAGGGACGCCAACCGCTAGTGTTTTAGCTGCAAAGATATATGAAAAACGTCTGAAAATCCTCATTCGATGGAATCTGATACTTCTACGCAACTTCTTGATGCTAACAGGATGGATCTTCTTAAGTCTACAAATAACCATTTAGGGCAATCAAGCTGGTGTGAATGCCGCACTGCAGCAATTTTAGACGCGAAATCAGCCAACAACAGAAATAAAAACCGAAGGCAACTTAGGAGTAGCTCAAAGATCTCTGTCTATGGACCCATCCTCTATTTATGGTCAGGGTATTATACAGGCGAAGTCTGGACTTGGTGGTCTAGGATTGAATCAAGGTGTTAGTGGTCTGCCATTAAAAGGTTGGTCATTGACAGGAATCGATCAACTACAACCAAATATGGGCCAGCAAATCCAAAACCCATTTCTACAACAAAGTCATTTCAGCTTTTAACTCCCCAGCAGCAGCAGTTTCTAGCACAAGCTCAAGCACAGGGAAATTTAGGCCTTTCACCAAATTATGGAGAGATGGATCCGAGGTTACTTAGGGGATTACCTAACAGACATTTTAATGGCAAGGATGGACAGCTTATTGGAGCTGAGGGATCAGTTGGTTCTCCTATCCAGTCCAGCTCACCTAAAGTGAACCAAGCTGATTATTTAATGAAGGTGAAGATGGGCTAGATACAGCAGTCCTCTGCTCAGCAACCACAAGACCCACTTCAGCAGGAGCAGATGCAACAGGTCATAAAATGTAATGACCCGCATTGGCAGAGGTATTATAATTAATTTATTTAATTATATATATAGTGATATAGTGAATTAAATGGTCGTGGAATTAAATAACTGGGAATATTTAATTAAAATAATAAATTAAATAATATATTTATTTCAGAAATAATCAAAAATATTGGGAATCACAATATTCTGTGAACGGGGTCGTCCCTTAGATTTAATTCAGCTTAGAGTTGAATTATAGTGACGAATATATTCAATCAACATCAGTTTGAACGTATAATTATAATATAATTAAAATAGAGTTCGAAATGGCGCGGCAGTTCGCTATTTGGCGATTCGAACTTCAACTGAATGTACAGGATTCGTTTTAAGCCGGATTTCTGTGAAATAAGAAACGTGTGGAGCTGGTAGAGTATATCTTTCTAGTGGAAGAGAAAAATCGGGATTTCGTCGGGTAGATTTTGAGATATGTCCAAATCAAATTTTAGAATAGTCGCTATAGAATCGTTTATCGATCGTAACGGTTTATTCGATATAACTAGAGATTGGGTTTGAATCTAGACAAGGTTCTTTAGAGACATAACGATAATTTAATTTTTAGAATTTTATGGTAATTTTTAATTAATTTAATATGCGACTTTTTATTTGAAGTATTTCGCACCCTGAAATTAACATTTTGAGGTTTAAAAATATGAGTCCATCTACCGGTATTATTATATTTTTGGGATCGTGGGACATTGCTCGTCTCACCGGAGTTTTTATGTCTGTTCGTAGCAGCTCGTATATGGACAGAATTATATATATAATATGGTACGTTAAAGGTAACAAATCAACAACAAAATATCTAGATATTTTGGCATTCTATAAATACCCCTAACTTAATTCCCTAAACCTAAATTCATTCCCACCGAAGTCAACGAATTCTTCAGCCGCCAGTTCCTCAATATCAAAACGTGAAACCCTCCTTTCTAAAATCTAAAGAAATTCATACAAAAATCAATAAATTGAAGAGGATGTATATTCGGATTTCTGGGTACTCGTTCTTCACTATCGTGATGTGTTTTAAGGGTTCGACGTCCCCATTTCCTGCTACGAAATTGACAGCGTTAGCTAAGGTTTCGGTACCTGAGAGATGGAGGCTTCGATACCAGAAATGAAGTTCAGTTTCGGGATGTAGGAAGTCCGAGGTTTCGATGGAGTTGTTTTGGCATAAATGAATGCTGCACGAATTCGGTGATGTTTACTGGGTATAGTCGGAAGGCATGAGTTCGAAGTAGGGTGTCGAGTTGGGTATAGTGGAGGAGTTCAGTGCCTGTTGAGGGGATGACGTCGGGTTTGAGTCCAGAAAGGAGAAGCAGCTCATGTATTGGAGCACTGCGTGATTTACTGAGGAGAAACAAGTCGGAAATGACATGGAAAAGATCGGTTTTTTCTTGTTTTGTGTTGTTGAAGAGCAGCGAGCTGAAGCTCATGAGGAAGAAGGTGCGGGTTTCATGGTGAGGTTGGAGCTCTCTGTTGTTCGGACATTGGAAGATCATGAGCAACAAGGGTACGGTGCTAACTGTTTCTTTAAAGAGTAACTAAGTTTTTTGGTTAGTTGAATTAATTAAAAATATTGTTAAGGTGAATCAGTGGAAGAAAAGAAAATATGTAGTAGCAGTGGAGAACGATGGACACAAAAGAAAGTGGGGATGGACATCGTACAGTGGAGTTGGATTTTTGTTTAGTACTGATGGTGGAAATACTGTTTCAAAAGGGAAATTGGTGAGCCATATATTAAGGAGAGTATGGAGTGGTTAATGAAGTGATTAACAAGAGGTTGGGAAAGGAAGTCTAAGTGATGGAAAGGAGGAACATCAGTTCGGTGTTCTGGAAATGGAAAAAGGCGCATTTCAGATTGGGCTATAAACGAAATGATGGGCCGGGTTGAGAGAGGTAAAGGCCCATATGTTTTAATTTAAATCGTAAGTCATATTTAAACTATGTACTAACTTCTTAACGTGATATTTTGACCATACGATGTCAGAATCACGAACGGTCAAATCCTTTGGGATCGTATGGACGGGAGCAACACAATGAGACTGACTGGGAGTGAATCCGAGCTCGTTACAATTTATGGCGAAATAAATTGTCCGTCGCAGTCAAATAACGCAAACTGTTATTTAACGATTAACGCGCCAAAGTGAGTAAATCTCACCAACTTTAAACAGTTTATAATTTCATGTTGTATTTTTAGAACTGTTAGAAATTGTCTGATTTACTGTGTGTTGACTGTTTGATTGAACTGCTAGTCAGTTAGTTAAATTTTTATATTGATTCTGTTTAACAGAATATATCATATGGAACTGAAAGTGATGTTATCTATATTGTCTAACATCTGTGATGTAGGGAAACAGGTTGGAGGAATCCGACTGGATTCCTCAACAGTTATTTTATTGTTTTTCATATATTTTGATATATGATGTGAATTATAACCTGTTGTTGATTGTGTGTGTATGGACGATATTGAACATTGTGATTTGATATGATTGAATACCATAACATACCCAAATGTTGATAAGGGGATTTTCAAAGTGATATTGAAAACAGAATATTTATAAATTGGAATATTTATAAATAAGAGATATTTATAAATTTAAATATTTATAAATAAGGAATATTTATAAATTGGGATATTTATAAATAGGAGATATTTTAAAAAGGAAAATAAATTCAAAACATTTCTTTTTGAATGGAAAGGCCTGTGTGGCGAGTTTGGGGATTTTCCCGATGCTCCCGATACAAAGGAGGTTATGGCGAATTTTCCGGGAATTTAAGGAGTTAGAATATTTCAAGAATAAATTTGAAAAGGAAATATTTGTAAACCATTTACAAATAGAATTGGAAAGGGAACATTATAAAAAGGAAATCATTTTCAAAGTGTAGAACCGTTATTTAAAAGTAAATCTTTTCAAATGAATAAAACGTTGTTAAAAAGGAAATATTTTTAAAGTGAATAAAGTTAATCGAATATGGTATTCGAAGTTAGTTAATCGAATATGGTATTCGAAGTTAGTTAATCGAATATGGTATTCGAAGTTAGTTAATCGAATATAGACATTCGAAAGGAGTTAATCGAATATGGTATTCGAAGTTAGAAATCGAATATGGTATTCGAAGTTAGTTAATCGAATATAGACATTCGAAAGGAGTTAATCGAATATGGTATTCGAAGTTAGTTAATCGAATATGGTATTCGAAGTTAGAAATCGAATATGGTATTCGAAGTTAGTTAATCGAATATAGTTATTCGAAAGGAGTTAATCGAATATGGTATTCGAAGTTAGTTAATCGAATATGGTATTTGAAAGTTAGTTAATCGAATATGTTATTCGAAAGGGGTTAGTCAAGTCAAGTTAGTCAAATAGAGTTAACCAGTTGGAGTTAACCAGTTAGAGTTAATCAGTTAGAGTTAATCAGTTAGAGTTAACCAGTTGGAGTTAATTAGTTAGAGTTAATCGATTAGAGTTAAAACGAACTAGAGTTAATCAAATATAGTTATTTGAGACAGAGTTAGTCAAACATAGTATTCAGGGTAAGTTGCCATCTTGTACGACTACCAGCGTAATTCGCAGGGCTGTAAATAGCCTACGGCGGTCGGATGTTTCCTGAGGGAGTCATGCGTAACCATTGTGATCGCTGCGATCTAGAGTCAAGCGAATGGAGTTTAATCGAATATTAGTTATTCGATAGGAGTTAATCGAGTTGATCGAGTTGAGAAATAAGTTAAGTTAAATAAGTTGAGTTGATCGGGTGGTTCGACCCAGTTAGTCGAGCCTAGTTAATCGAATCGAATTGGTCGAACCAAGTAAGTCGAGTTAAGTTAGTCAAGTTAGTCGAGCCTAGTTAATCGAATCGAATTGGTCGAACCAAGTAAGTCGAGTTAAGTTAGTCAAGTTAGTCGAGCCTAGTTAATCGAATCGAATTGGTCGAACCAAGTAAGTCGAGTTAGTCGAGTCAAGTTAAGTTAGTCGAGTTAAGTTCGTCGAGTTAAATAAATCGATGTTAGTTTCATCGAAAAGAGTTATCGATGTTAGTTTCATCGAAAGGAGTTATCGATGTTAGTTTCATCGAAAGGAGTTATCGATGTTAGTTTCATCGAAAGGAGTTATCGATGTTAGTTTCATCGAAGGGAGTTATCGATTATAGTTTAATCGAAGTGAGATTTTCAAATATGAGATATTTGAAAAGGAAGAGTTATCGAATATTAGTTATTCGAAGAGAGATTATCGAATATCGTTTATTCGAGAAGAAGTTAATCGAATATAGGTTATTCGAAGAAGAGTTAATCAGATAGAGATTTCTCGAAGAGAGTTAATCGACAAATTCGATTATATCGAATTCGGGAAAGTACTTATACTTTCCAATGTCTAAATAGAGATTTATTTATTTATAAATAAATAAGTATTAGGTTAATTATTCACTAATAAGAATAGAAGTTATAATTAAAGTTAGATAATTCGAAAGGAGGGATTATAACGTTATCGTTATAACCAATGTTTTAAATATAGAAGTAGATTAGTAAAATTGGATCTGAGAAAGGCGTAAAGAAGTTGTTAAAGATTAAAAGATAAACTTTGACCATTTCAAAGTTATAACGTTGTTCAGTTAAGGTCTGAGAGGTAATTATACCCCAACTTGAGTGACTTCCTTCTTAACTAAGAAATGGTAAGGTTTGATCGTAAAGGAGTTTTGGAAATGTTTTCCAAACGAGAATCAGAAATGTTTTCTAATAAAAGAAAATAAGAATTTAGAATATAGGGAAACAGGAGATAAGTAAATAAATGAACTAAAGAGGTTAATGTTAAATGATGTTTGTTCGATATAATTTCCATCTGGAAATAATATCGTTGTTTGCACACTTGTTTTTCTTTGATAGTTAACTCACCGACTATCGAAGTTTTGACCATTTTAACGTTGTTAATATGGAGAGACCGGTTGGATTATTATCCATAGAATCACTCTGTATTGGCATAAGCATCGCGAATCATATATGCCAAAGATAATCGAAGACGGAGTAAAATGCAAGGGCTGTTGTATAAGTCTTAGATAACAGTGACTAAGATGGATATACTGAATAGTGCCTTCGGTTTGTCCAGTCCCAGGACAACTTGTATGGACGAAGGTCTGACAGAGTATATCCAATGGATCGCGTAAGTTGATCTGTTCAAACGTATTCACGTTTGGTGGCGGAGGAATTCGTTTCTCTTAGCTGTATACCCGTGTTATTTTTGGATAAGTCAATTTGTGATTTGGCGGGTATGACGATGTGACATTTCTAAGTGAATGAAGATGGATGTCTGACATAGTATTTCCAGACGGTCACGTACATTGATTTCTTCAACCGTACCAAGAGTGGAAGCGGAGAAGGAAACTTCTTTTAGCTGACACGTAATGTACTGTTGTAAACGTCAATTAGTGATTTCGATGGATTTGACAATGTGGCATTCGAAGTGAATCTGATGTAATGATAAAGCGTAGCTTCTAGCCTCATCAACCGGTAAATGACAGAAATCGGGCAGGCAGCATGGCTAAGTCGGTCGCACCGAAGTAGGGTGTATAATCACCTATCTAGAGAATATTCATTTGTTTCTTAAATCTATCAATGCTGTCCCATATATATACGGGAACGGTTGCTGATCCCAACCGTTGGTGATGTACATTCGATACACTCAAGCGAAATGAGTGGTCGGTCATGTGTGGTTGAGTTGCAAGATGTTCTTGTTGAACTCCAGTGTATCGTTCCTAGAGTACACTGATCAGAAGGTGGTTCCATACCTTGTCATAGTTGGAAATCCATTATCCAATACGTGCTTGCGATTTTGATTGTATACTATATATGTAGAACGTGAGATGAAAGCGTTTCTGCTAGTTGATATCTATTTGTACATAGACATTATTATAATATCAAAAGGTTTTTGATATAAAGATATTTTGGATTCTCATAAGGGAAAAACCCGTTCCGTTCTGCGGCGTGGTCTTATGAGATATCGTTTACTTGTTCATATACCTGTTTTAAACTGTTTTACTCATACCAGTCCCATGACTGACCCGGAGTTTATTTTAATGTTTTCCCTAAACTCTTGGGTGCCTAAATTTGTACGGGCAGTCAAGTAGTCGGGATTTTACAGATACACTTGGAGAGCTTGGAGCAGGAGGCTTCAGGATTCTATAGCTATTATTATTTCCGCTGTGTTGTAAGTGCTTTACTCTGATAAGTGCTATTGTATACATAACTGTTATATTTCGAAGTTATGTTATCTATTATATGTTATTCGTTCCGCTGTGAGGTTCGTGTTACTCTGATGTTGTGTTCTTCTTCTTCTTCTATTCTAAGTTTCTATCTTATCTATCCTCACCCTCTGTCTTCTTTCTATTAGTTTCTTGAATTTCCAGTGCGATTTGGGTTGGACTTGTGTTATTTAGTCAACTCAAATTCCCCCGGATTTTCGGGTCACTACAGTTGGTATCAGAGCTTAAGTTAAGTTTTACCTTGGCTCTGTGGCGTGACTCGGTAGAGATAGGGTTAGTAATACCCTAGATTGAGTTGAGTGTATATATACGAGTGCGTATTTGTATTTGATATAAAAATTTGTTCTATATTGTGGAGATTCATTGGTTGAGTTGTTTATGAGTTCTGGTCGATCAGTTTGATCCACTGTATCGGTAGGAGTAAATAAATACTTGAATACGATGGACCGACACAGTATGGATATGTAATGTATTATCATATATTAGATATATTGGTTGTAATTATAATCGAATGAGATTATAAAGTGAAATGGTTATATATAACCAATCAGAAACATATAAGTAAAGTATATGAAATAAGATGGATTAAATATGAATTTAAATCAGATTTGGAATTAAAATAAGGAAATTTTAAGTTCCTGGGAGATTTTGAAATGTTTTCAAATGGAAGTATTTAGTAATGGTTTTGAAAATGATATAGTATTGAAAATCACTTGGGTCGCTGGAAAATAATTCCGATGATGACTGCGCAGTATCATCGGTGTGATTTTCGAGTTCTAAGTGGTGGATTACTACCAGAGATTTTAATTTGAATTGTTTTGAGAAAACAAGGTTTTTAGAAATTCAAATGTTTTGAATTGGTATTGTGATTACAAATTAATTTGAAATGAACTCAGGAATTTGAAATTTGAAATTTAAATTTAACTTATGAAGTTAAATGGATTTAAATGGTGAAAGTGAATAATAAATTAGAATTTAACCTTGACTAAGTTAAATGAAAATGAAATTGATTAGCGGATAATCTAGATTTGGATTTGAAATGATAAGTTAAGAGTTTGGAATTTGAAACTCGAATTTGAAATTGAATTCGGCTTGAATAAGCGAATGGTTGTGTTAAGAATAACTTGGTTGGAGTTTGATTGGAAATACATTGGTATATGCTGAATTGACAGCAGGTGAAAGGGATAAAGTTGATATACCCAACAAAAATGTACAAGTTTATATTTGATATAAGTATGAGATTTATGAGCCGAATTGGCAAGCCGCTTGGCTGTTTGATTTTCTTTTGGGTTGAAGAGGGCCTAGAGAGGCGAGTTGTGATTTTACTGTAACACCCCGAAAATTCTATAACTGTGAAAGTAACAAATTAAAGTATAATTAATCTGAAATCAAAGAACTAAGGGAAACGGGATATGCCATTGCGTTCGTCTCGGAAAAATACGCGAAATAGAGTCCGAGTTTTCGAAAAACGGAGTCCGTATGAAGAAGATATGGCCTTCGGAAGTTTTGAATTAAATTTAAAATTCAAACAGAATAAAATAATAATTTGAAATGGGGCCCAACGGGCCAGGCGGATAAAACACCCGCCTAGCCACCCAGGTCGACTGGGCTGTCGACCTGGGCTACCCATGTCGACAGGGCTGTCGACAGCCCTGTCGACAGGGGTGTCGACCTGGTCGAGCCCAGTCAACCTGGCTGGCCAGGTCTGTGTTTGGTCGAATTTCAGTGGTCTGCTTTGTCATTAGGGCTAGGTGGCGGGTTTTTATTGGTCTCTCTTCCTAATGAATGGCTATGATCTAACCTAGCAACATCAATGGTCCTAATCAATTCCTAACCTCTATATAAACAACCCTAGACTAAACCCTAATCTATTCATTCAAAATAAGATTATAGCCGCCATGTTGCTGAGGAACGACAAAGAGTAGCCGCCAACTAAAGAGAGAATTAGGAAGAAAGTTCTAAGGCCTAAAGCAATTCAAGCAACCTAAAGCTAATCAATTCAACAAAGGAATTTGCGTCTTCAATCCCTAAACTAGAGAATTCATCAAACCATTGTAAGTAGAGTATTACTTTGGTATAATAAACAACTGTGTTGATGTGTACGCTTGAATTGTGGCAATGGAAGTAATTCATGTTTGTGCAAAATTATGTTATTCATTATAAAGAACTACATGCGGTAGTTCTATGCAAATATACGTTTGGAATATTGCGCAAATTGTGTAATCTATATTGAAGCTACATGTATGTAGTTAATTGAAATTCATGCAAATTTGAGGCTTTGTTATTATGCCATTATGATGTATATTTTGTGCATAAATCGTTTTGCAAGTAATTGAAACAAGTTTGGTTATTATAGTTCATATGAAACTATGTAGAATTTTGACACCATAATCCATGTATTAAGTCATGCTTTTGCAAATTTATGGCTAGGCTATGAATGATATTTGGCATAATTGAAATCTATGTTAGTTCTATATTGTTAAATGACATATGTGAAACATGGCTAGGTTGGACTCAAAAATCCCCTTTTTGCAAGTTTAAAGCAAACACCATGATTAGGAATATTCATGCATAAGGATGTTTATACCATTATTATGTAATTAGACTTAAATCATGATTAAGTTGAACTATGCCTTTTGTGCTAGTAACAAAGTATCCCTTTGTAAACATGTAGAATCCTTATGAACATGACTTGTTTATGTTTATGCTAGAAATATTTATGCCATGCTTATGTTTGACATTATGCCATGTTTATGCTAGCAGTATTTATGCCATGCTTATGTTTGACCATATGCCATGCCTATGCAAGAAGTATTTTATGCCATGCTTATGTTTGACATTATGCCATGTTTATGCTAGCAGTATTTATGCCATGCTTATGTTTGACATAAGGCCTAAATAAGAATATAGGTTCATGTTGTAGTTAAACCTATGCAAGTTCACATGCTTTGATTCATGTCACCTATGTTACCACTATGCAAGTACACCAATTTCTATTATGTATTTTCCAACGTCATATGCAAGTTCATGCGCTCACTTTCCCCTCTTTGTGTATACGCCATAAGCCTCCCCTTTTTGCATGGCTAAATTGGGCTTTAAAAGGCTAAGCCCAATATATATATATATAAACGGACGTGTAAAACGGGGGAAAATAACGTTGGGTTAAAAATAAATTAATGAATGAAAATATAAAATAGAAGGGCCCAAATTCAAGTATGGGTTGGGCCCGTGGTTGGTGTAATCTTTACACCCTTAACTTAATAATGGGCCGCAAATATTTACATATAAGAAATAAAGAAGAATGACAAAATATGTAAATGTAGAAAAGACGATGTGTTTAACCCGAGGTTGGATTGAGTTGTGATGTAAACCTGCCCGGAACCGCCCGGCTGTCCAGTAGTCACAACAATACCTATCCAATGTGGGAGGTTAAACATGGAGCCCAGCAAGAACCCGAGGTTAGACTGAGTTGTGGCGTAAGACTGCCCGGAACCAACCGGCAACAGGCAGCCACAACAATACCTGTCTAATGTGAGAGGTCAGGGCCTTAATAAGACAATTAAGGCTGATTCAGGATTGTTAGGATTAAGTAAACTAAAGACTTAATCAAAATGGAACATGCTAAACTAAACGGACTGGTGGGGTTAGGTTAGGAAACACTTAACCAACTTAGCATGTTGGCTAGAGATAGAAAACCTAGTAACGGGGGACCCTTTTCAGCAGTAACCCTAGAAGGTGTATCAGGATACCCTGAAACTAGGCAGGGTGGGGCACGATTACTGGGCTGATTGTAAGAGGTCAAATCGACGGCGGTGGTGTAGCAGTGTAGGTTCTAACGGTGTGCGGGCGTGCACGCACTCCGGCGCAGAAAAATAAAGCACTGGACACCAGTAGCATACCTTTGCACTCTAAGGTTGTGTCGGGTTGCCACTATGGGACTTGATACACCCCATGGTGGGACCAGCATAGGTAACTACAGACATCGGGGGCCGTAAGACACATGTAACTATGCGAGTAGGAGCCGATCATCGTAGAATGGATCACATCACCCTGATTTTGGGATGCAAATTGGAAACTAGTTTATATGGGTTCAGAGATTAACATGGGGTACGATAGTATATTCGACCCTAGATAACGTAACCAAGTTTATAATGTTGCCCACTTCCTGTTTTACTTATCATACCCAGTTCTTTATGCATAGACAAAGTAGTACTAGACTTACTCAGGCTTTATGTCTGACTCTATTTTCTTTCGTCTTCTTTCTTCCGTTTCCCCCCCAGGTCCTCAGGGAGGGAACACAGCGGCTTGACCTACCTCAACATCCAGCTTGAAGAAGAGAAATGTATTGCTTGGACTTTCCTGTTTTGAACTATGGCTTTGGACAATCCACTATGGGGCTTTGGCAGTTTGTCTATGTTTTATTTATGCTTCTTTAAAAATAATGTACTCAAGACAGATTATGAAAGTGTTATGTTATGTTTTGAAAGGATGTTGTTGTAACACATATTTGACTTGATGAAATAAAGTTTGTTGTTCTTCCGCTGTTTACAAATATGTGTTCTTATATCTGTCTTGTATATCTGTGACTTGTACTTATAAACCTCCACCAAAATTAGGGCATTCCCTTTGAGAGTGACCCTAACGGAGGTGGGGTGTTTCACTTGGTATCAGAGCATAGGTTTACCAGATAAGATAAAAAGTTTTGAAAAAAAAAATTATTTTCAAAAAAGGAAATTTAAAGAAGCATTTTTAAAAGAAAAATATTATTTTAAAAAAAAAAGAGGCAAAAGTCCACTCCCCAAAGCCATAGGAACTATCTCTTATCCTTCGTTTTGAACGTATCCTTTTTTGTTTCAGCATGTCCCAAGAACTTAACTTGCCTGAAGGGGTACCCATACCTGGTTGGTTTAGACGGTTCTTAGAAGCTAGGGCCACTCAGCCAGGTCCTACCATTCCTCCTCCTCCAGCTGCAGGGAATCATCCAGCTGCAGCAGCACCTTTTCCTCCACCTCCTCCACGGGGAAACACATTCGCTAAGATATGTAGAGATTTTAAAGCTATGGGAGGTAGGGATTTCCATGGAACTGAGTCCTTCGTAGCAGCTAGGAATTGGCTGAAGGAAACTGAAGACCTATTCATCATCTTTGAGGTAGAAGATAGACAAAAAGTACAATTGGCAGTGTGGCTATTGAAGGGCGAGGCTTCCTACTGGTGGGAAGTCACTAATGCTGAAAGACCAGTGGATACATGGGAGGACTTTAGGGCAAGGTTTGAGACCAAGTTTCTCTCAGATACGGAAAGAAGTTTGCAGTTGGAAAAATTCTTATTTCTTAAGCAAGGAGACAAGACTGTCAGAGAGTATGTGAATCAGTTCGATGAGCTGGCTAGGTTTGGGCTTGACCTAGTCAACACCCCGCATAAGAAGGCTCTCCGTTTCGTCAAGGGGTTAAATGAGCCATTACATAGTTTGGCCATGACCCATATACCCATGGGAGCCACGTATGAAAGATTGGTGCAAATGGCATTGCTGAACGAAGAGGACAAGGGCAAGAAAGAGACAAAGGCAGAAAGCTCTCAAGGGAAGAAAGAGGGTTTGCAGCCTAAAAAGACAGACTTTAAGAAAGGCGGGGAAGGCAACAAAGAGAAGAGGAAGTGTAATTTCTGTGGCAAAGTGGGGCACTTAGTAAAGGACTGCCGGAAAAAGAAGGCCAAGGAGAATGGTGGGTGCTTTTCTTGCGGTGAGACGGGCCACAGGGCTAAGGACTGCCCAAGGAAACGAGGACAGGGGCAGGGCACTGGATCCACCCCAGGGGCACAGGTCCATGTGCTAGAAGCGCCACCTTTGCAACAGCGAGGTACAAATACTTCTGTAGAAAGTGTAGTTTATCTTTATGATCACCCCGTTCGCACTTTATTTGATTCCGGCGCATCACACTCCTTTATCTCGTCTGCTTTAGTAGAATCACTGCACCTAAAAACTAGTATGGTAGAGGACCCCTTAATTGTTTCAAACCCAATTGGGGGCCCAGCTCATTTGTCTATGATCTGTCTGGATTTGAAAATTTCTATTCTAAGTGAAGAATTTGAATGTAGTGCCTTTGTTTTGGGCTTTTCGGGGTATGGTTTGATTTTGGGTATGGATTGGCTATCCAATAATGGGGCCGTCCTTGATTGTGAGAAAAGGGTTGTTAGGCTCCTAACCCAGCTCGGTAATACTTTGGAAATTTCTTGTAATCCCTCGTATTCGGTTATGCTTAGTTATCTTGAATCGCTAGATGCCTCTGTTGAAAATTTGAAATCAGTTAGAGTGGTCCGGGAATATCCGGATGTCTTCGAAGAGGTGAAGGGCTTGCCTCCGAAGCGGGAAATAGACTTCCGCATATATCTTGTAGATAATGCAAGGCCCGTTGCGTTGCCCGTTAGACATATGGCTCCACGAGAAAGGAAAGAGCTCAGTAAACAAATTAAAGAGCTTCTAGAAAAGGGGTTCATTAGGAGGAGCATTTCAGAATAGGGCGCTCCAGTAGTGTTCGCCACTAAGGCAGAAAGTTCATTTCGCTTATGAATGAGTTGTGGAGAATTACCTTAGTAAATACATTTGGCAACATAGTTGACATTTGTTTATTTTCTAGAGATAATTCATCTATGTGGAATACCTTATAGTAAGTTAACAAGATCCAAGATTCACTAGTGAATTTTGGAGAGCTTGCATGGAACCATGAGTACGCAGTTAGGATTGAGCCAAGAATATTAGAAGTAGAGTAAGTGAAAGAGGAACGAGAGGCAACAGTGGAAAAGGTTCCAACTCATATTTTGGAAACAAGAATTAAGACGCTACGAAATTGTGAAGTTAAAGACGGACAAAGCATAATGGAGTCAAGCTCAAGGAAATGCGACTTAGAAGATCGAAGACTAGATTCGTGCATCATATCTCTTCTTAAGAGTGTATCCTTGGTCCCTCTCTTCCTGTAGAGCTTACTTGCATGCTATCTTTTGTGTTTATCCTCTCGGTCCCATTCTCAATCCAATTTCTGTCGCAAACCCCGTAGGGAGTATGACTCATCTGTTAGTAACACATGTTGGGGCTTGAGGGTGTTAGTTGGATTGACCAAACTTTTTGGGTTTAATAGGATACGCGTTGGTCTTAGGAAGGGACTCCCTTGTGACCTAAAAGGAGTCCATCATGCTTAGTTTCTTAGAATCATATATGGTGGTTGGGTTGAGTAATTCTTTGGGTGTCAGTCTGATGTTGATTTCGGTCTTCGGGGCTGATGCTTAGAGAGTTCTTCTCCTAATCAATATATATGTGGCTTAGATTTCCAGTTTTGACATTGCCTAATGGGCACAAAGTTTTTGCTTGTTTCTATCATTCGACTATACCTTTAGGTAGGACCATTTCCTATCATTGAGAAAATTTGGAAAATGACCTATAAATTAGAGCTACCTGAGAAGTTGGCTGGAGTCCACAACGTTTTTCACGTTTCACATCTCCGAAAGTGTCTACATGAGTCTGCTGAAGTGGTAGAGCCAAATATCCTTGAAGAGGCCGAAGTGGAACGCGAAGCAACCATAAGGAGAGTTCCAACCCGCATCTTAGGAACGGAAGTGAAGAAGCTACGCAACCGCGAAGTCAAGCTCGTCAAAGTTCAGTGGAGCGACGCCGAGGGAGACGCAACTTGGGAAACTGAAGCTAGAATCCGTACAGCCTACCCTTTTCTGTTCGAGGGTACATCCTTGATCTTTCTTTTTCCTTAAGTTGCGCTTTTATCTATCTTTTTTAGGTATATTTCCTCGACCGTATCTTTTAGGTAGAAAACCTTTGGATGAAAACATGTAGTTGAAACATGTTATGTATGATGGTTGCAAGTGGTTGCAAGTGATTGCTAGTGGTTGCTCGTGGTTGCATATACACACACAATCTAGGTTTTAGATCGGCTCAATCACTTCATATTGCATATGCATATATGTTTGCTTTCATATGTGGTTGAATTTTAATGTATTGTCATGTGGATGTTGCATTTGCATTGAATGATTGTGCACTCATGTAGAATCAAGAATAGGAAAATTTGCATACATAATGGATTCATGGCACTTACATAATTCGCATTAAGGAGGTCAACTGAATCAGTAGACCGCCTGATTTTGCATTAGATAAGTACATGTACACACACTTTGCATATGATCATGAAGCATTAGAAGTCTTTTAAGGACAATGGATGCTCGTGTTTGATGGATGAGTAGATGGATTATTGGATGTTAGGATTTACATTCCTCCTAACTTGAAGATTTCGGGGACGAAATCCTTTTAAGTGGGGGAGAATGTAACACCCCGAAAATTCTATAACTGTGAAAGTAACAAATTAAAGTATAATTAATCTGAAATCAAAGAACTAAGGGAAACGGGATACGCCATTGCGTTCGTCTCGGAAAAATACGCGAAATAGAGTCCGAGTTTTCGAAAAACGGAGTCCGTATGAAGAAGATATGGCCTTCGGAAGTTTTGAATTAAATTTAAAATTCAAACAGAATAAAATAATAATTTGAAATGGGGCCCAACGGGCCAGGCGGATAAAACACCCGCCTAGCCACCCAGGTCGACTGGGCTGTCGACCTGGGCTACCCATGTCGACAGGGCTGTCGACAGCCCTGTCGACAGGGGTGTCGACCTGGTCGAGCCCAGTCAACCTGGCTGGCCAGGTCTGTGTTTAGTCGAATTTCAGTGGTCTGCTTTGTCATTAGGGCTAGGTGGCGGGTTTTTATTGGTCTCTCTTCCTAATGAATGGCTATGATCTAACCTAGCAACATCAATGGTCCTAATCAATTCCTAACCTCTATATAAACAACCCTAGACTAAACCCTAATCTATTCATTCAAAATAAGATTATAGCCGCCATGTTGCTGAGGAACGACAAAGAGTAGCCGCCAACTAAAGAGAGAATTAGGAAGAAAGTTCTAAGGCCTAAAGCAATTCAAGCAACCTAAAGCTAATCAATTCAACAAAGGAATTTGCGTCTTCAATCCCTAAACTAGAGAATTCATCAAACCATTGTAAGTAGAGTATTACTTTGGTATAATAAACAACTGTGTTGATGTGTACGCTTGAATTGTGGCAATGGAAGTAATTCATGTTTGTGCAAAATTATGTTATTCATTATAAAGAACTACATGCGGTAGTTCTATGCAAATATACGTTTGGAATATTGCGCAAATTGTGTAATCTATATTGAAGCTACATGTATGTAGTTAATTGAAATTCATGCAAATTTGAGGCTTTGTTATTATGCCATTATGATGTATATTTTGTGCATAAATCGTTTTGCAAGTAATTGAAACAAGTTTGGTTATTATAGTTCATATGAAACTATGTAGAATTTTGACACCATAATCCATGTATTAAGTCATGCTTTTGCAAATTTATGGCTAGGCTATGAATGATATTTGGCATAATTGAAATCTATGTTAGTTCTATATTGTTAAATGACATATGTGAAACATGGCTAGGTTGGACTCAAAAATCCCCTTTTTGCAAGTTTAAAGCAAACACCATGATTAGGAATATTCATGCATAAGGATGTTTATACCATTATTATGTAATTAGACTTAAATCATGATTAAGTTGAACTATGCCTTTTGTGCTAGTAACAAAGTATCCCTTTGTAAACATGTAGAATCCTTATGAACATGACTTGTTTATGTTTATGCTAGAAATATTTATGCCATGCTTATGTTTGACATTATGCCATGTTTATGCTAGCAGTATTTATGCCATGCTTATGTTTGACCATATGCCATGCCTATGCAAGAAGTATTTTATGCCATGCTTATGTTTGACATTATGCCATGTTTATGCTAGCAGTATTTATGCCATGCTTATGTTTGACATTAGGCCTAAATAAGAATATAGGTTCATGTTGTAGTTAAACCTATGCAAGTTCACATGCTTTGATTCATGTCACCTATGTTACCACTATGCAAGTACACCAATTTCTATTATGTATTTTCCAACGTCATATGCAAGTTCATGCGCTCACTTTCCCCTCTTTGTGTATACGCCATAAGCCTCCCCTTTTTGCATGGCTAAATTGGGCTTTAAAAGGCTAAGCCCAATATATATATATAAACGGACGTGTAAAACGGGGGAAAATAACGTTGGGTTAAAAATAAATTAATGAATGAAAATATAAAATAGAAGGGC
Organism: Allium sativum; assembly: GCA_030737875.1. Lineage (NCBI taxonomy): Eukaryota > Viridiplantae > Streptophyta > Magnoliopsida > Asparagales > Amaryllidaceae > Allium > Allium sativum. Next base: position 557,456,289 of record CM060915.1, read on the forward strand.
CCAAATTCAAGTATGGGTTGGGCCCGTGGTTGGTGTAATCTTTACACCCTTAACTTAATAATGGGCCGCAAATATTTACATATAAGAAATAAAGAAGAATGACAAAATATGTAAATGTAGAAAAGACGATGTGTTTAACCCGAGGTTGGATTGAGTTGTGATGTAAACCTGCCCGGAACCGCCCGGCTGTCCAGTAGTCACAACAATACCTATCCAATGTGGGAGGTTAAACATGGAGCCCAGCAAGGACCCGAGGTTAGACTGAGTTGTGGCGTAAGACTGCCCGGAACCAACCGGCAACAGGCAGCCACAACAATACCTGTCTAATGTGAGAGGTCAGGGCCTTAATAAGACAATTAAGGCTGAGTCAGGATTGTTAGGATTAAGTAAACTAAAGACTTAATCAAAATGGAACATGCTAAACTAAACGGACTGGTGGGGTTAGGTTAGGAAACACTTAACCAACTTAGCATGTTGGCTAGAGATAGAAAACCTAGTAACGGGGGACCCTTTTCAGCAGTAACCCTAGAAGGTGTATCAGGATACCCTGAAACTAGGCAGGGTGGGGCACGATTACTGGGCTGATTGTAAGAGGTCAAATCGACGGCGGTGGTGTAGCAGTGTAGGTTCTAACGGTGTGCGGGCGTGCACGCACTCCGGCGCAGAAAAATAAAGCACTGGACACCAGTAGCATACCTTTGCACTCTAAGGTTGTGTCGGGTTGCCACTATGGGACTTGATACACCCCATGGTGGGACCAGCATAGGTAACTACAGACATCGGGGGCCGTAAGACACATGTAACTATGCGAGTAGGAGCCGATCATCGTAGAATGGATCACATCACCCTGATTTTGGGATGCAAATTGGAAACTAGTTTATATGGGTTCAGAGATTAACATGGGGTACGATAGTATATTCGACCCTAGATAACGTAACCAAGTTTATAATGTTGCCCACTTCCTGTTTTACTTATCATACCCAGTTCTTTATGCATAGACAAAGTAGTACTAGACTTACTCAGGCTTTATGTCTGACTCTATTTTCTTTCGTCTTCTTTCTTCCGTTTCCCCCCAGGTCCTCAGGGAGGGAACACAGCGGCTTGACCTACCTCAACATCCAGCTTGAAGAAGAGAAATGTATTGCTTGGACTTTCCTGTTTTGAACTATGGCTTTGGACAATCCACTATGGGGCTTTGGCAGTTTGTCTATGTTTTATTTATGCTTCTTTAAAAATAATGTACTCAAGACAGATTATGAAAGTGTTATGTTATGTTTTGAAAGGATGTTGTTGTAACACATATTTGACTTGATGAAATAAAGTTTGTTGTTCTTCCGCTGTTTACAAATATGTGTTCTTATATCTGTCTTGTATATCTGTGACTTGTACTTATAAACCTCCACCAAAATTAGGGCATTCCCTTTGAGAGTGACCCTAACGGAGGTGGGGTGTTTCATTTACCGATAGGGCTGTACAAAGGAAGTTATGGCAAAATTTTCCGAAAATTTAAAGTGTTAGAAAATTTTCAAAATTTTTGAAAATTTTAGTTAGTCGGGATGAAAAAATATTTTAGTCGATATTAATTGGTTAAGTTGAAATCAGAAATAAGGGGTAAACAAATCTTAGGAGTTCCAATAGATAGGGTCGTCCTCTAACATAGCAATTTCGAGGACGAAATTATTTTAAGTGGGGAAGAATGTAATGACCCGCATTGGCAGAGGTATTATAATTAATTTATTTAATTATATATATAGTGATATAGTGAATTAAATGGTCGTGGAATTAAATAACTGGGAATATTTAATTAAAATAATAAATTAAATAATATATTTATTTCAGAAATAATCAAAAATATTGGGAATCACGATATTCTGTGAACGGGGTCGTCCCTTAGATTTAATTCAGCTTAGAGTTGAATTATAGTGACGAATATATTCAATCAACATCAGTTTGAACGTATAATTAAAATAGAGTTCGAAATGGCGCGGCAGTTCGCTATTTGGCGATTCGAACTTCAACTGAATGTACAGGATTCGTTTTAAGCCGGATTTCTGTGAAATAAGAAACGTGTGGAGCTGGTAGAGTATATCTTTCTAGTGGAAGAGAAAAATCGGGATTTCGTCGGGTAGATTTTGAGATATGTCCAAATCAAATTTTAGAATAGTCGCTATAGAATCGTTTATCGATCGTAACGGTTTATTCGATATAACTAGAGATTGGGTTTGAATCTAGACAAGGTTCTTTAGAGACATAACGATAATTTAATTTTTAGAATTTTATGGTAATTTTTAATTAATTTAATATGCGACTTTTTATTTGAAGTATTTCGCACCCTGAAATTAACATTTTGAGGTTTAAAAATATGAGTCCATCTACCGGTATTATTATATTTTTGGGATCGTGGGACATTGCTCGTCTCACCGGAGTTTTTATGTCTGTTCGTAGCAGCTCGTATATGGACAGAATTATATATATAATATGGTACGTTAAAGGTAACAAATCAACAACAAAATATCTAGATATTTTGGCATTCTATAAATACCCCTAACTTAATTCCCTAAACCTAAATTCATTCCCACCGAAGTCAACGAATTCTTCAGCCGCCAGTTCCTCAATATCAAAACGTGAAACCCTCCTTTCTAAAATCTAAAGAAATTCATACAAAAATCAATAAATTGAAGAGGATGTATATTCGGATTTCTGGGTACTCGTTCTTCACTATCGTGATGTGTTTTAAGGGTTCGACGTCCCCATTTCCTGCTACGAAATTGACAGCGTTAGCTAAGGTTTCGGTACCTGAGAGATGGAGGCTTCGATACCAGAAATGAAGTTCAGTTTCGGGATGTAGGAAGTCCGAGGTTTCGATGGAGTTGTTTTGGCATAAATGAATGCTGCACGAATTCGGTGATGTTTACTGGGTATAGTCGGAAGGCATGAGTTCGAAGTAGGGTGTCGAGTTGGGTATAGTGGAGGAGTTCAGTGCCTGTTGAGGGGATGACGTCGGGTTTGAGTCCAGAAAGGAGAAGCAGCTCATGTATTGGAGCACTGCGTGATTTACTGAGGAGAAACAAGTCGGAAATGACATGGAAAAGATCGGTTTTTTGTTTGTTTTGTGTTGTTGAAGAGCAGCGAGCTGAAGCTCATGAGGAAGAAGGTGCGGGTTTCATGGTGAGGTTGGAGCTCTCTGTTGTTCGGACATTGGAAGATCATGAGCAACAAGGGTACGGTGCTAACTGTTTCTTTAAAGAGTAACTAAGATTTTTGGTTAGTTGAATTAATTAAAAATATTGTTAAGGTGAATCAGTGGAAGAAAAGAAAATATGTAGTAGCAGTGGAGAACGATGGACACAAAAGAAAGTGGGGATGGACATCGTACAGTGGAGTTGGATTTTTGTTTAGTACTGATGGTGGAAATACTGTTTCAAAAGGGAAATTGGTGAGCCATATATTAAGGAGAGTATGGAGTGGTTAATGAAGTGATTAACAAGAGGTTGGGAAAGGAAGTCTAAGTGATGGAAAGGAGGAACATCAGTTCGGTGTTCTGGAAATGGAAAAAGGCGCATTTCAGATTGGGCTATAAACGAAATGATGGGCCGGGTTGAGAGAGGTAAAGGCCCATATGTTTTAATTTAAATCGTAAGTCATATTTAAACTATGTACTAACTTCTTAACGTGATATCTTGACCATACAATGTCAGAATCACGAACGGTCAAATCCTTTGGGATCGTATGGACGGGAGCAACACAATGAGACTGACTGGGAGTGAATCCGAGCTCGTTACAATTTATGGCGAAATAAATTGTCCGTCGCAGTCAAATAACGCAAACTGTTATTTAACGATTAACGCGCCAAAGTGAGTAAATCTCACCAACTCTAAACAGTTTATAATTTCATGTTGTATTTTTAGAACTGTTAGAGATTGTCTGATTTACTGTGTGTTGACTGTTTGATTGAACTGCTAGTCAGTTAGTTAAATTTTTATATTGATTCTGTTTAACAGAATATATCATATGGAACTGAAAGTGATGTTATCTATATTGTCTAACATCTGTGATGTAGGGAAACAGGTTGGAGGAATCCGACTGGATTCCTCAACAGTTATTTTATTGTTTTTCATATATTTTGATATATGATGTGAATTATAACCTGTTGTTGATTGTGTGTGTATGGACGATATTGAACATTGTGATTTGATATGATTGAATACCATAACATACCCAAATGTTGATAAGGGGATTTTCAAAGTGATATTGAAAACAGAATATTTATAAATTGGAATATTTATAAATAAGAGATATTTATAAATTTAAATATTTATAAATAAGGAATATTTATAAATTGGGATATTTATAAATAGGAGATATTTTAAAAAGGAAAATAAATTCAAAACATTTCTTTTTGAATGGAAAGGCCTGTGTGGCGAGTTTGGGGATTTTCCCGATGCTCCCGATACAAAGGAGGTTATGGCGAATTTTCCGGGAATTTAAGGAGTTAGAATATTTCAAGAATAAATTTGAAAATGAAATATTTGTAAACCATTTACAAATAGAATTGGAAAGGGAACATTATAAAAAGGAAATCATTTTCAAAGTGTAGAACCGTTATTTAAAAGTAAATCTTTTCAAATGAATAAAACGTTGTTAAAAAGGAAATCTTTTTAAAGTGAATAAAGTTAATCGAATATGGTATTCGAAGTTAGTTAATCGAATATGGTATTCGAAGTTAGTTAATCGAATATGGTATTCGAAGTTAGTTAATCGAATATAGACATTCGAAAGGAGTTAATCGAATATGGTATTCGAAGTTAGAAATCGAATATGGTATTCGAAGTTAGTTAATCGAATATAGACATTCGAAAGGAGTTAATCGAATATGGTATTCGAAGTTAGTTAATCGAATATGGTATTCGAAGTTAGAAATCGAATATGGTATTCGAAGTTAGTTAATCGAATATAGTTATTCGAAAGGAGTTAATCGAATATGGTATTCGAAGTTAGTTAATCGAATATGGTATTTGAAAGTTAGTTAATCGAATATGTTATTCGAAAGGGGTTAGTCAAGTCAAGTTAGTCAAATAGAGTTAACCAGTTGGAGTTAACCAGTTAGAGTTAATCAGTTAGAGTTAATCAGTTAGAGTTAACCAGTTGGAGTTAATTAGTTAGAGTTAATCGATTAGAGTTAAAACGAACTAGAGTTAATCAAATATAGTTATTTGAGACAGAGTTAGTCAAACATAGTATTCAGGGTAAGTTGCCATCTTGTACGACTACCAGCGTAATTCGCAGGGCTGTAAATAGCCTACGGCGGTCGGATGTTTCCTGAGGGAGTCATGCGTAACCATTGTGATCGCTGTGATCTAGAGTCAAGCGAATGGAGTTTAATCGAATATTAGTTATTCGATAGGAGTTAATCGAGTTGATCGAGTTGAGAAATAAGTTAAGTTAAATAAGTTGAGTTGATCGGGTGGTTCGACCCAGTTAGTCGAGCCTAGTTAATCGAATCGAATTGGTCGAACCAAGTAAGTCGAGTTAAGTTAGTCAAGTTAGTCGAGCCTAGTTAATCGAATCGAATTGGTCGAACCAAGTAAGTCGAGTTAAGTTAGTCAAGTTAGTCGAGCCTAGTTAATCGAATCGAATTGGTCGAACCAAGTAAGTCGAGTTAGTCGAGTCAAGTTAAGTTAGTCGAGTTAAGTTCGTCGAGTTAAATAAATCGATGTTAGTTTCATCGAAAAGAGTTATCGATGTTAGTTTCATCGAAAGGAGTTATCGATGTTAGTTTCATCGAAAGGAGTTATCGATGTTAGTTTCATCGAAAGGAGTTATCGATGTTAGTTTCATCGAAGGGAGTTATCGATTATAGTTTAATCGAAGTGAGATTTTCAAATATGAGATATTTGAAAAGGAAGAGTTATCGAATATTAGTTATTCGAAGAGAGATTATCGAATATCGTTTATTCGAGAAGAAGTTAATCGAATATAGGTTATTCGAAGAAGAGTTAATCAGATAGAGATTTCTCGAAGAGAGTTAATCGACAAATTCGATTATATCGAATTCGGGAAAGTACTTATACTTTCCAATGTCTAAATAGAGATTTATTTATTTATAAATAAATAAGTGTTAGGTTAATTATTCACTAATAAGAATAGAAGTTATAATTAAAGTTAGATAATTCGAAAGGAGGGATTATAACGTTATCGTTATAACCAATGTTTTAAATATAGAAGTAGATTAGTAAAATTGGATCTGAGAAAGGCGTAAAGAAGTTGTTAAAGATTAAAAGATAAACTTTGACCATTTCAAAGTTATAACGTTGTTCAGTTAAGGTCTGAGAGGTAATTATACCCCAACTTGAGTGACTTCCTTCTTAACTAAGAAATGGTAAGGTTTGATCGTAAAGGAGTTTTGGAAATGTTTTCCAAACGAGAATCAGAAATGTTTTCTAATAAAAGAAAATAAGAATTTAGAATATAGGGAAATAGGAGATAAGTAAATAAATGAACTAAAGAGGTTAATGTTAAATGATGTTTGTTCGATATAATTTCCATCTGGAAATAATATCGTTGTTTGCACACTTGTTTTTCTTTGATAGTTAACTCACCGACTATCGAAGTTTTGACCATTTTAACGTTGTTAATATGGAGAGACCGGTTGGATTATTATCCATAGAATCACTCTGTATTGGCATAAGCATCGCGAATCATATATGCCAAAGATAATCGAAGACAGAGTAAAATGCAAGGGCTGTTGTATAAGTCTTAGATAACAGTGACTAAGATGGATATACTGAATAGTGCCTTCGGTTTGTCCAGTCCCAGGACAACTTGTATGGACGAAGGTCTGACAGAGTATATCCAATGGATCGCGTAAGTTGATCTGTTCAAACGTATTCACGTTTGGTGGCGGAGGAATTCGTTTCTCTTAGCTGTATACCCGTGTTATTTTTGGATAAGTCAATTTGTGATTTGGCGGGTATGACGATGTGACATTTCTAAGTGAATGAAGATGGATGTCTGACATAGTATTTCCAGACGGTCACGTACATTGATTTCTTCAACCGTAACAAGAGTGGAAGCGGAGAAGGAAACTTCTTTTAGCTGACACGTAATGTACTGTTGTAAACGTCAATTAATGATTTCGATGGATTTGACAATGTGGCATTCGAAGTGAATCTGATGTAATGATAAAGCGTAGCTTCTAGCCTCATCAACCGGTAAATGACAGAAATCGGGCAGGCAGCATGGCTAAGTCGGTCGCACCGAAGTAGGGTGTATAATCACCTATCTAGAGAATATTCATTTGTTTCTTAAATCTATCAATGTTGTCCCATATATATACGGGAACGGTTGCTGATCCCAACCGTTGGTGATGTACATTCGATACACTCAAGCGAAATGAGTGGTCGGTCATGTGTGGTTGAGTTGCAAGATGTTCTTGTTGAACTCCAGTGTATCGTTCCTAGAGTACACTGATCAGAAGGTGGTTCCATACCTTGTCATAGTTGGAAATCCATTATCCAATACGTGCTTGCGATTTTGATTGTATACTATATATGTAGAACGTGAGATGAAAGCGTTTCTGCTAGTTGATATCTATTTGTACATAGACATTATTATAATATCAAAAGGTTTTTGATATAAAGATATTTTGGATTCTCATAAGGGAAAAACTGTAAAGACCCGCAACTTCCCCGTAAAGGAAAGCGTCGGATAGTTCGAGAACAAGCCACAACAGAACGCATACAGAAGAACATTTCATTGTATATAACAACAATGCATCAGATTACAAGAATATACAGAGTATGAATGAATATTACACAGAAATATCAGAGATTTAAATTACATTTAAATACATAGCAGCGGAAAATAATACAATACACAACTAGAAGAAGATATACGGATACAAAGCTTTCCGGATATCGTTCCAGCTGTAAACCAAAATCCTGTGAATATAAATCTGCAAAACCAAAACTACTAGCTGCCCGTGTCGAAATAAGGGCACCCAGAGTTTAGGTTAAAACAATAAACTCCAGGTCAGTCATGTGACTGGTGTGAGAACTAAAACAGTTGTTAATCTTTGTTTTTAAAGTTAGGTAAATCAAGGGACCACGCCGTATAACACGGAACGGGTTTCCTCCCAAGAATACCAGTGCATAAAACCAACAGCGCAATGCTAAATAAAGAAAGATGAAGCTGTTATAAGACCCAGGTCCTATCACACAATGCAACGCAAGCCGGGGGATAGGGTTTTCCCTTATAACAGCCAAAGAATGCTTGATACGTTTAAAACAAATCATTTGATACTATTATAAGTGCATAGTGTATAAAACACTTCAAATCATAAGTATCAATCATAGGCGGCATGAGCGCCCCATCCCACTATGTCACCATATATAGGTTTACAAATAAAACCGCAAATGTCACGTATTTGGAAATTGGATTTCCGTCTATGAACCGAGGCAAAAGATAGTCCTCAACCGATTCGTGACTCTCTAGCCCGAGCCACAGGTCAGAGCTCGAGTGACCTTGGAGCGACAGGGCCGGTCCACCGATGTGGATTAAAATGCCTGAACACTACGTTTCCCCACCCTATGGGGTGTAAGTCTGGTCCGTCAGCCGACCAGAATGCATCGGCCGAAACCGATATAACCGAGGCGCCTCGCAACAGCAACAACCACATAAGTCAAACTCGTCAGGGCGTGTAAAACCACTGACGCCACTTCTAACTAGAAAGAAACGCAAGTCCTCCCTGAGGTCCGTCTCCCGTTTTTGGTTCATACCTGGTGTGAAACACGCGAGGTAAACGTTACACAAAGCTACGCCACAAAGGCCGTGCTTTGATCATCACCACAAGACTTTGCTTTTCAACAGAAGCCTTGATCATTTGCATCTTAGCATGCCACACAGGCAAACCATCCTATGCAACCGATATCAGTCACACAGAATGAAATCCGATGTCAGACACACAGTCCATTTACAAGTCCGTTCTGGGTCTGAACGAAACCGGAGGCACCTAGTACCTCGCATATCCATCGATCTCCAAGTACGTCTGGACGATCACTAACTGTTTCCATCTTCTTGGGTGTACAGCCCAATCAAGATCATCAGTTATCACCCAAACGACGTGAAGACCTCCGGTCTTCGACCATCGTCTTCATCTTCGACTTATCGTCGTATCAGTTATTCAGAATGGGATAAACCCGGTCTTTCCGAATAACTCGCGTATATTTTAAATAAGTGTTACACAAACACAACATACGCCTCATTCCAATTCATTAGTCACTAACCGTAAATTAATCAAGAGAATAATTCCCCAAATATTAACCCCGAAGGCCGAAACCAACATCAGATCAATATCCAGAAAACCATTCTGCTTGGCTAACCGACAGTTAGTTTCTAAATTTCACGTTCAAATCTAATTAAAGATTTAACTATCGCCTGGAGCAAAACTGGTGATACTCCATTCTCGATCTTTTCAATCTAATTAAAGATTCATTAAAACTCCACTTAGTTTTAATCTTTTGACTGGGTTAAAGAATCAGTGTCATTTAAAAACACGGTTCACGATAAACCCAAAATCACATTCATTAATCGTCGGGTTAAAGAACGAGTGTTATTTAAAAACACTGTCCACGATAAACCCAAAAATCAATATCGATTCAATTCCAATTAAATGTTATTTAATTGGTACACTTCATTAAATCTAAATAAAAAGATTTAATCATTTCTCAACTGGGTTCAAGAACAGTGTTAGTGAAGACACCATTCACGACGAACCCAAATCACATTCATTAATTATCGGGTTAAAGAACGAGTGTTATTTAAAACACTGTTCACGATAAACCCAAAAATCAATATCAATTCAATTCCAATTAAATGTTATTTAATTGGTACACTTCATTAAATCTAAATCAAAAGATTTAATCTTTTCTCAGCTGGGTTCAAGAACAGTGTTAGTGAAGACACCATTCACGACGAACCCAAATCACATTCATTAATTATCGGGTTAAAGAACGAGTGTTATTTAAAACACTGTTCACGATAAACCCAAAAATCAATATCAATTCAATTCCAATTAAATGTTATTTAATTGGTACACTTCATTAAATCTAAATAAAAAGATTTAATCTTTTCTCAGCTGGGTTCAAGAACAGTGTTAGTGAAGACACCATTCACGACAAACCCAAATCACATTCGATATTCAATACAAGGCTCTGAATAGAAAATATATCGGCTTATATTCAATATCGAATTCTACGACTAACAAATGTCGTATTGGAAATAACGATATACATATATATCTTTCAAATTTCCATAACAACACCTGTATAATCATGAATTCCAACATCGAAATATTCCGAAGACAATTTCGATTCAAATCCACTCCAGTGTAATCATTGGAATTTTGGTTACTTTTAAAACCCTTTTCGAATTCAATTTATTTATTTAAAAATAAATAGAATTATAATTCTAGTTCAAAACTAGTTCATTTCGATAAAAATCTATTTTTATCTTTTCTAATATGGAATTTTTCATCCCAATTCTTTCTAAATCATTTCTTATGATTTTACACAAATTATTACTATTTTTAATAATTTTATCAAGGCCCGTACAGTCGATTTCCATCAATGGCCATCGAACTGCACTTATAGCGACCTTTTTCGAATTTGATTTGGACATAATTCCAAATCCAACCGTTAGATTTCAAATTTCTAACATTCATTAGAAAGCTCTTTTCGATACGAACCCAACGGTTCCGGTTTTAGGAGAATCCGACGGTCGGATCTCCCGTAATGTCCGTTTGAAATAAATGGTCGAAATTCGCGAACTGCCGCGGCGCGGCGCGTTCTATTCAGGCCATTATATTATATATATAATATATATATAATATATACTTCGTCGATTTCTATTTAAAACGAATTATATAAATAGTTTTAAAATTCGTTTCAAAAGCAATCTCAACTTCCTTTTCAATTCAAATCAAAATTGAATTCTTCTTTATAAATTCGTTTCAAAATTCATTTCTATTCAATTCGAATTTCAATTCAATTTGAATTCATTTCAATTCGCTTTTAATTCAATTCGAATTCGTTTTCAATTCAATTCATTTCGAAATCGTTTTCAATTCAATTCGAATTCGTTTTCAATTCAATTCATTTCGAAATCGTTTTCAATTCAATTCGAATTCGTTTTCAATTCAATTCATTTCGAAATCGTTTTCAATTCAATTCATTTCGAAATCGTTTTCAATTCAATTCATTTCGAAATCGTTTTCAATTCAATTCGAATTCATTTTCAATTCAATTCATTTCGAAATCGTTTTCAATTCAATTCATTTCGAAATCGTTTTCAATTCAATTCGAATTCATTTTCAATTCAATTCATTTCGAAATCGTTTTCAATTCAATTCATTTCGAAATCGTTTTCAATTCAATTCGAATTCATTTTCAATTCAATTCATTTCGAAATCGTTTTCAATTCAATTCGAATTCATTTTCAATTCAATTCATTTCGAAATCGTTTTCAATTCAATTCATTTCGAAATCGTTTTCAATTCAATTCGAATTCATTTTCAATTCAATTCATTTCGAAATCGTTTTCAATTCAATTCATTTCGAAATCGTTTTCAATTCAATTCGAATTCATTTTCAATTCAATTCATTTCGAAATCGTTTTCAATTCAATTCATTTCGAAATCGTTTTCAATTCAATTCATTTCGAAATCGTTTTCAATTCAATTCATTTCGAAATCGTTTTCAATTCAATTCATTTCGAAATCGTTTTCAATTCATTTCATTTCGAAATCGTTTTCAATTCATTTCGAATTCGTTTTTAAAATCGATATAAATATCGTTCACGTCAAAATGGCGTCAATCTAATCAACACGGCTTCATATATTCCTTTATTTTCAAATATTCTATTTCAAATATTTCTTTTTCAAATATTTCTTTTTCAAAACTGGAATGAGGCCCAATCAATTACCATATAAAATTAATTATATGGATTTTCATACAACACATGTATATAATAGCATTGAAAATAATCAACCATCAACCAAAGTGCACTACACTGTATAAGCATCAAATATAGATATTCAACGCTTATAACAGCCTGTCAATCAATCGATCGACATATTTAATCAATCAGGATGAGTGAACTTCAAATTTCATCCTAACACCCGTGTGGGGTTTCAAACAATCAAACACATATTTTATTTGTGCAGTTAGGCGATGTGTAAAATTTATCGACCCAATCAACGTCATTCAAATAGGTGTACATAAACAAACCGTCTGGTTTGTAAATGAATATTTATTTATTCACATTCACGTTAAAAATTATATTTTTAACGATAACACATTTTATTTTGACATATGAATTTCTATTCTTCATTTACACAAATAAAATGATATTTTTATTTTTCTAACATATTTTAGAAAATTTCGGCGGCATAACGGCACGATACTAGAAACGGGACAAGGCCTAGCCTTATCCCCGGTCTAGTGAAGGCCCACGCCATTCACACATCAATCAAATCAATTCGTTATGCAAACCACAAACTTTGGAGTAAGGGTCTAACCTAGCCTTACTCCTTCGCCTTATAACGGCGCACGTCTAATCCTAACCAATTTATCGATTCGATTTTTCACACCACAAACCACATTCAAACCAATATCGCAATCAATCACCAAACAGTCAAACAAACAAGTCCATGGTCTGTGGACGATTGTGTCGGGTGCTACTAAGCACCGTCTGCATCCTAGTATATATATATAACTAGAAATAAAATAGAAAGGTGAGAAATTCTCACTTATAGCTATCCTAGCTCCACGGCTCTTCTTTGATAGAAAACTTCATCGTTTCGCCTTTTTGTCACCTTCGTTGCTGCTTTCACTACACACGTAAAAATCACATTTTTTTACTACGCTATTCAATATATAAAAATCGAATTTTTAGTTCAAAGTTCAATATATAAAAATCGAATTTTTAGTTCAAAGTTCAATATATAAAAATCAAATTTTTATTTCAAAGTTCAATTATATAAAAATCGAATTTTTATTTCAAAGTTCAATTTATAAAAATCGAATTTTTATTTTAAAGTTCAATAGATAAAAATCATATTTTTTTTCGAAGTTCAATATGTAAAAATCTAGTCTTCGCCTTATAAAAAAATATAGTCTTTGAAGTTCAAACCTTTTTCTAAAAATCAGTTTTTACTTTTATTTTAAAATCAGTTTTAAAATCTTATCAAATCAGTTTTTAAATATTTAAAAATTCAGTTTTTAAACTCTTATCAAATCAGTTTTTATATATTTAAAAATTCAGTTTATAAAATTCTTAAAAATCAGTTTACAAATCTAATTAAAACCAGTTTAAAATGCTTTTAAAAAAAACAGTTTAAAACCCTAAAATAAAAATAAAATAAAATGTTTACTGTTACCTGCGAAGAAGGGGGGGGGATGCTGCTGTCGGTGGTCATCAGGCGGGGTTGGACGTCGGAGCCGAGGTGGTGGCCAGCAGGGGCTTCGATTCGGAGCTGAACAAAAGGGGGGGGGACTACGGGGTTGTCGCGCCGTGGGGGCTTCGCTCCGTCGAGGAGGGCAGGTGAGAGAGGAGCGAGGCTGGAGGGAGGAGGCACCTGAGGGGAAGATCGGCGGCAGCTCCGCCTGTGGCGGCGGCGAAACTCTGGGGGGCGCGATCGATGTCTGAAGTTTTTTTTTTTTTTTTTTTTTTTTTTTTTTCTTATTTTCTGTTTGAAATGAATGGACGGGGGGGCCAAAGTGTTTTAAGGAGGGCAAAGATTTTTTTTTTTTATTATTAATTTTATTATTATTTAATTCAACCTTAAGTTGACTTTTTTCATACGACCTCGAAACGAGGCCCACCGCCTGTCGTCCATAGCGTTCTACCCCCATTCCGAACACAATGGGATATGTATCGTACGCTGATTCGGCTGTTACAATCAGTTTCCGTTGAATTAACATTTAAATCACTATATTGAATTTTAAACGTACATTTCAAATTACCGGGGTCACATACGAACTTTAAAAATTCCAGAAAAATATTTTCTAGCTTCGTATTGACGATACGGTCCTAACAAAACTAGTTTCGCCGAATTCTGAGACCGTTTGAAAAATGGCCAATTTCCAGTCGATTAAAATCTACTGAAACTGGTCAAACGCGTTTTCCTTTGCCACGCTCACATATCGATTCGAAAAATTATGAAATTTGGAATCTAGCAATAACTTGACATCCCGGACCCAACCAAACTGGTTTCGTCGAAATCCGAGGTCGTTTGCAAAATGTCCATTTTTAAGGGCCTGAATTCCATAGCGACTATTCAGAATTTTCAACTGGACATATCTTTTGATTCCCGATATGAAATCTTGATTTTTCGCATTCGTTGGAAAGATATTATCAATTAGATTCCATTATTTTTGGTTTCACTAAAATCCGGATTGTTTTGCACCCGGTACATTCAATTGAAGTTTGAAATCGAATTATCGAACTACCGCGCCATTTTCAATTCTATTTATAATTATATATAAATATTTATATTCTAACGACGACGCGTATAAAATATACGTTTGATTTATATTCAGAATAAATTTATCGTCGATATTATTTAAAATAATTCATTTTAAATAATCAAAATTCGCTAAAATGGCCAAAATAAAAATTTTAAACTGGCCCAGATTTTCGGGTTGTTACAATCTCCCCCACTTAAAACTTTTCGTCCCCGAAAAGGAACAAAGTCGAAAGTGGTTTGATTATTCAACTCTACGCTCGACCTGGCTTCCATTCTCGAACTTTTCAGTTTCTGAGAATTTCTAAAATTTCAAAAATTTGGCTAACACCCTAAATTTTCGAAAAATTTCGCCATAACCTCCCCTGCAATGGGAGCATCGGGGAATTCCAAATAGCTTCCCCGGTCCTTCAGATCTCAAAAAGAAAAAGAAAAAGCCAAGCGGCTAGCCAATAGGCTCACAAAATCATCATCACCCAAACAAAACAGGAAATTATGTAGTAAACATGTACCTATTTGTCGGGCAAACAAATTTTATTCTCTGGCTCTAGCCTCCTTGCTATGACCTGTTCAATATATATATGTATATGCAAGCAAATGCGACCAATCTTCGATACAGTTCAATATTTGATTCAATTAGGCTAAATGGCTAAAAATTAGCAAACAAATAACGAAACAACACAAACATCAATCGATTAGTGAATTAGAGTTTCAAATTCATAATTTTGATACATATACAAAAATCATGTTTTTGATACCAAATCACAACAATAGGCCCTATCTAATTTTGGTTCTCACACCAGTCTAATGGAAATATATAGATATCACACATTCGAAACACGAATATAAATACTAATGATGTGGCCACATCATCAGAATTATCCCCGGGTGTCTAGAATGTGACTCTATATCTATCCAATATATTAAAATTTCAAATACACGCGGATCAGACGTATACGCAAAATCTATATATATTGGATTGTCCACATCAATATAAATAGGTAATCAAATACGAATAATTGATTTAAATTTTCAAAACAAAAATTTGTTTTCACTTTCAAAAATATACTCTTCACACTCGTTCTAGGATACTACTGATCCCATCTCTAACGAGTCATTCCCGTTGGATTTTACTAATCCAATATCTGATGTATTCTTTCGTATGGTTCTAATGTGTCTTGTTCTCTAGCTTTGTAAACCAAAGCTCTGATACCAAATGTAAAGACCCGCAACTTCCCCGTAAAGGAAAGCGTCGGATAGTTCGAGAACAAGCCACAACAGAACGCATACAGAAGAACATTTCATTGTATATAACAACAATGCATCAGATTACAAGAATATACAGAGTATGAATGAATATTACACAGAAATATCAGAGATTTAAATTACATTTAAATACATAGCAGCGGAAAATAATACAATACACAACTAGAAGAAGATATACGGATACAAAGCTTTCCGGATATCGTTCCAGCTGTAAACCAAAATCCTGTGAATATAAATCTGCAAAACCAAAACTACTAGCTGCCCGTGTCGAAATAAGGGCACCCAGAGTTTAGGTTAAAACAATAAACTCCAGGTCAGTCATGTGACTGGTGTGAGAACTAAAACAGTTGTTAATCTTTGTTTTTAAAGTTAGGTAAATCAAGGGACCACGCCGTATAACACGGAACGGGTTTCCTCCCAAGAATACCAGTGCATAAAACCAACAGCGCAATGCTAAATAAAGAAAGATGAAGCTGTTATAAGACCCAGGTCCTATCACACAATGCAACGCAAGCCGGGGGATAGGGTTTTCCCTTATAACAGCCAAAGAATGCTTGATACGTTTAAAACAAATCATTTGATACTATTATAAGTGCATAGTGTATAAAACACTTCAAATCATAAGTATCAATCATAGGCGGCATGAGCGCCCCATCCCACTATGTCACCATATATAGGTTTACAAATAAAACCGCAAATGTCACGTATTTGGAAATTGGATTTCCGTCTATGAACCGAGGCAAAAGATAGTCCTCAACCGATTCGTGACTCTCTAGCCCGAGCCACAGGTCAGAGCTCGAGTGACCTTGGAGCGACAGGGCCGGTCCACCGATGTGGATTAAAATGCCTGAACACTACGTTTCCCCACCCTATGGGGTGTAAGTCTGGTCCGTCAGCCGACCAGAATGCATCGGCCGAAACCGATATAACCGAGGCGCCTCGCAACAGCAACAACCACATAAGTCAAACTCGTCAGGGCGTGTAAAACCACTGACGCCACTTCTAACTAGAAAGAAACGCAAGTCCTCCCTGAGGTCCGTCTCCCGTTTTTGGTTCATACCTGGTGTGAAACACGCGAGGTAAACGTTACACAAAGCTACGCCACAAAGGCCGTGCTTTGATCATCACCACAAGACTTTGCTTTTCAACAGAAGCCTTGATCATTTGCATCTTAGCATGCCACACAGGCAAACCATCCTATGCAACCGATATCAGTCACACAGAATGAAATCCGATGTCAGACACACAGTCCATTTACAAGTCCGTTCTGGGTCTGAACGAAACCGGAGGCACCTAGTACCTCGCATATCCATCGATCTCCAAGTACGTCTGGACGATCACTAACTGTTTCCATCTTCTTGGGTGTACAGCCCAATCAAGATCATCAGTTATCACCCAAACGACGTGAAGACCTCCGGTCTTCGACCATCGTCTTCATCTTCGACTTATCGTCGTATCAGTTATTCAGAATGGGATAAACCCGGTCTTTCCGAATAACTCGCGTATATTTTAAATAAGTG
The DNA here is from genome assembly GCA_030737875.1 of Allium sativum. Classification (NCBI taxonomy): domain Eukaryota; kingdom Viridiplantae; phylum Streptophyta; class Magnoliopsida; order Asparagales; family Amaryllidaceae; genus Allium; species Allium sativum. The sequence goes on from CM060915.1 coordinate 557,473,596, forward strand.
TTACACAAACACAACATACGCCTCATTCCAATTCATTAGTCACTAACCGTAAATTAATCAAGAGAATAATTCCCCAAATATTAACCCCGAAGGCCGAAACCAACATCAGATCAATATCCAGAAAACCATTCTGCTTGGCTAACCGACAGTTAGTTTCTAAATTTCACGTTCAAATCTAATTAAAGATTTAACTATCGCCTGGAGCAAAACTGGTGATACTCCATTCTCGATCTTTTCAATCTAATTAAAGATTCATTAAAACTCCACTTAGTTTTAATCTTTTGACTGGGTTAAAGAATCAGTGTCATTTAAAAACACGGTTCACGATAAACCCAAAATCACATTCATTAATCGTCGGGTTAAAGAACGAGTGTTATTTAAAAACACTGTCCACGATAAACCCAAAAATCAATATCGATTCAATTCCAATTAAATGTTATTTAATTGGTACACTTCATTAAATCTAAATAAAAAGATTTAATCATTTCTCAACTGGGTTCAAGAACAGTGTTAGTGAAGACACCATTCACGACGAACCCAAATCACATTCATTAATTATCGGGTTAAAGAACGAGTGTTATTTAAAACACTGTTCACGATAAACCCAAAAATCAATATCAATTCAATTCCAATTAAATGTTATTTAATTGGTACACTTCATTAAATCTAAATCAAAAGATTTAATCTTTTCTCAGCTGGGTTCAAGAACAGTGTTAGTGAAGACACCATTCACGACGAACCCAAATCACATTCATTAATTATCGGGTTAAAGAACGAGTGTTATTTAAAACACTGTTCACGATAAACCCAAAAATCAATATCAATTCAATTCCAATTAAATGTTATTTAATTGGTACACTTCATTAAATCTAAATAAAAAGATTTAATCTTTTCTCAGCTGGGTTCAAGAACAGTGTTAGTGAAGACACCATTCACGACAAACCCAAATCACATTCGATATTCAATACAAGGCTCTGAATAGAAAATATATCGGCTTATATTCAATATCGAATTCTACGACTAACAAATGTCGTATTGGAAATAACGATATACATATATATCTTTCAAATTTCCATAACAACACCTGTATAATCATGAATTCCAACATCGAAATATTCCGAAGACAATTTCGATTCAAATCCACTCCAGTGTAATCATTGGAATTTTGGTTACTTTTAAAACCCTTTTCGAATTCAATTTATTTATTTAAAAATAAATAGAATTATAATTCTAGTTCAAAACTAGTTCATTTCGATAAAAATCTATTTTTATCTTTTCTAATATGGAATTTTTCATCCCAATTCTTTCTAAATCATTTCTTATGATTTTACACAAATTATTACTATTTTTAATAATTTTATCAAGGCCCGTACAGTCGATTTCCATCAATGGCCATCGAACTGCACTTATAGCGACCTTTTTCGAATTTGATTTGGACATAATTCCAAATCCAACCGTTAGATTTCAAATTTCTAACATTCATTAGAAAGCTCTTTTCGATACGAACCCAACGGTTCCGGTTTTAGGAGAATCCGACGGTCGGATCTCCCGTAATGTCCGTTTGAAATAAATGGTCGAAATTCGCGAACTGCCGCGGCGCGGCGCGTTCTATTCAGGCCATTATATTATATATATAATATATATATAATATATACTTCGTCGATTTCTATTTAAAACGAATTATATAAATAGTTTTAAAATTCGTTTCAAAAGCAATCTCAACTTCCTTTTCAATTCAAATCAAAATTGAATTCTTCTTTATAAATTCGTTTCAAAATTCATTTCTATTCAATTCGAATTTCAATTCAATTTGAATTCATTTCAATTCGCTTTTAATTCAATTCGAATTCGTTTTCAATTCAATTCATTTCGAAATCGTTTTCAATTCAATTCGAATTCGTTTTCAATTCAATTCATTTCGAAATCGTTTTCAATTCAATTCGAATTCGTTTTCAATTCAATTCATTTCGAAATCGTTTTCAATTCAATTCATTTCGAAATCGTTTTCAATTCAATTCATTTCGAAATCGTTTTCAATTCAATTCGAATTCATTTTCAATTCAATTCATTTCGAAATCGTTTTCAATTCAATTCATTTCGAAATCGTTTTCAATTCAATTCGAATTCATTTTCAATTCAATTCATTTCGAAATCGTTTTCAATTCAATTCATTTCGAAATCGTTTTCAATTCAATTCGAATTCATTTTCAATTCAATTCATTTCGAAATCGTTTTCAATTCAATTCGAATTCATTTTCAATTCAATTCATTTCGAAATCGTTTTCAATTCAATTCATTTCGAAATCGTTTTCAATTCAATTCGAATTCATTTTCAATTCAATTCATTTCGAAATCGTTTTCAATTCAATTCATTTCGAAATCGTTTTCAATTCAATTCGAATTCATTTTCAATTCAATTCATTTCGAAATCGTTTTCAATTCAATTCATTTCGAAATCGTTTTCAATTCAATTCATTTCGAAATCGTTTTCAATTCAATTCATTTCGAAATCGTTTTCAATTCAATTCATTTCGAAATCGTTTTCAATTCATTTCATTTCGAAATCGTTTTCAATTCATTTCGAATTCGTTTTTAAAATCGATATAAATATCGTTCACGTCAAAATGGCGTCAATCTAATCAACACGGCTTCATATATTCCTTTATTTTCAAATATTCTATTTCAAATATTTCTTTTTCAAATATTTCTTTTTCAAAACTGGAATGAGGCCCAATCAATTACCATATAAAATTAATTATATGGATTTTCATACAACACATGTATATAATAGCATTGAAAATAATCAACCATCAACCAAAGTGCACTACACTGTATAAGCATCAAATATAGATATTCAACGCTTATAACAGCCTGTCAATCAATCGATCGACATATTTAATCAATCAGGATGAGTGAACTTCAAATTTCATCCTAACACCCGTGTGGGGTTTCAAACAATCAAACACATATTTTATTTGTGCAGTTAGGCGATGTGTAAAATTTATCGACCCAATCAACGTCATTCAAATAGGTGTACATAAACAAACCGTCTGGTTTGTAAATGAATATTTATTTATTCACATTCACGTTAAAAATTATATTTTTAACGATAACACATTTTATTTTGACATATGAATTTCTATTCTTCATTTACACAAATAAAATGATATTTTTATTTTTCTAACATATTTTAGAAAATTTCGGCGGCATAACGGCACGATACTAGAAACGGGACAAGGCCTAGCCTTATCCCCGGTCTAGTGAAGGCCCACGCCATTCACACATCAATCAAATCAATTCGTTATGCAAACCACAAACTTTGGAGTAAGGGTCTAACCTAGCCTTACTCCTTCGCCTTATAACGGCGCACGTCTAATCCTAACCAATTTATCGATTCGATTTTTCACACCACAAACCACATTCAAACCAATATCGCAATCAATCACCAAACAGTCAAACAAACAAGTCCATGGTCTGTGGACGATTGTGTCGGGTGCTACTAAGCACCGTCTGCATCCTAGTATATATATATAACTAGAAATAAAATAGAAAGGTGAGAAATTCTCACTTATAGCTATCCTAGCTCCACGGCTCTTCTTTGATAGAAAACTTCATCGTTTCGCCTTTTTGTCACCTTCGTTGCTGCTTTCACTACACACGTAAAAATCACATTTTTTTACTACGCTATTCAATATATAAAAATCGAATTTTTAGTTCAAAGTTCAATATATAAAAATCGAATTTTTAGTTCAAAGTTCAATATATAAAAATCAAATTTTTATTTCAAAGTTCAATTATATAAAAATCGAATTTTTATTTCAAAGTTCAATTTATAAAAATCGAATTTTTATTTTAAAGTTCAATAGATAAAAATCATATTTTTTTTCGAAGTTCAATATGTAAAAATCTAGTCTTCGCCTTATAAAAAAATATAGTCTTTGAAGTTCAAACCTTTTTCTAAAAATCAGTTTTTACTTTTATTTTAAAATCAGTTTTAAAATCTTATCAAATCAGTTTTTAAATATTTAAAAATTCAGTTTTTAAACTCTTATCAAATCAGTTTTTATATATTTAAAAATTCAGTTTATAAAATTCTTAAAAATCAGTTTACAAATCTAATTAAAACCAGTTTAAAATGCTTTTAAAAAAAACAGTTTAAAACCCTAAAATAAAAATAAAATAAAATGTTTACTGTTACCTGCGAAGAAGGGGGGGGATGCTGCTGTCGGTGGTCATCAGGCGGGGTTGGACGTCGGAGCCGAGGTGGTGGCCAGCAGGGGCTTCGATTCGGAGCTGAACAAAAGGGGGGGGGACTACGGGGTTGTCGCGCCGTGGGGGCTTCGCTCCGTCGAGGAGGGCAGGTGAGAGAGGAGCGAGGCTGGAGGGAGGAGGCACCTGAGGGGAAGATCGGCGGCAGCTCCGCCTGTGGCGGCGGCGAAACTCTGGGGGGCGCGATCGATGTCTGAAGTTTTTTTTTTTTTTTTTTTTTTTTTTTTTTTCTTATTTTCTGTTTGAAATGAATGGACGGGGGGGGCCAAAGTGTTTTAAGGAGGGCAAAGATTTTTTTTTTTTATTATTAATTTTATTATTATTTAATTCAACCTTAAGTTGACTTTTTTCATACGACCTCGAAACGAGGCCCACCGCCTGTCGTCCATAGCGTTCTACCCCCATTCCGAACACAATGGGATATGTATCGTACGCTGATTCGGCTGTTACAATCAGTTTCCGTTGAATTAACATTTAAATCACTATATTGAATTTTAAACGTACATTTCAAATTACCGGGGTCACATACGAACTTTAAAAATTCCAGAAAAATATTTTCTAGCTTCGTATTGACGATACGGTCCTAACAAAACTAGTTTCGCCGAATTCTGAGACCGTTTGAAAAATGGCCAATTTCCAGTCGATTAAAATCTACTGAAACTGGTCAAACGCGTTTTCCTTTGCCACGCTCACATATCGATTCGAAAAATTATGAAATTTGGAATCTAGCAATAACTTGACATCCCGGACCCAACCAAACTGGTTTCGTCGAAATCCGAGGTCGTTTGCAAAATGTCCATTTTTAAGGGCCTGAATTCCATAGCGACTATTCAGAATTTTCAACTGGACATATCTTTTGATTCCCGATATGAAATCTTGATTTTTCGCATTCGTTGGAAAGATATTATCAATTAGATTCCATTATTTTTGGTTTCACTAAAATCCGGATTGTTTTGCACCCGGTACATTCAATTGAAGTTTGAAATCGAATTATCGAACTACCGCGCCATTTTCAATTCTATTTATAATTATATATAAATATTTATATTCTAACGACGACGCGTATAAAATATACGTTTGATTTATATTCAGAATAAATTTATCGTCGATATTATTTAAAATAATTCATTTTAAATAATCAAAATTCGCTAAAATGGCCAAAATAAAAATTTTAAACTGGCCCAGATTTTCGGGTTGTTACAAAAACCCGTTCCGTTCTGCGGCGTGGTCTTATGAGATATCGTTTACTTGTTCATATACCTGTTTTAAACTGTTTTACTCATACCAGTCCCATGACTGACCCGGAGTTTATTTTAATGTTTTCCCTAAACTCTTGGGTGCCTAAATTTGTACGGGCAGTCAAGTAGTCGGGATTTTACAGATACACTTGGAGAGCTTGGAGCAGGAGGCTTCAGGATTCTATAGCTATTATTATTTCCGCTGTGTTGTAAGTGCTTTACTCTGATAAGTGCTATTGTATACATAACTGTTATATTTCGAAGTTATGTTATCTATTATATGTTATTCGTTCCGCTGTTAGGTTCGTGTTACTCTGATGTTGTGTTCTTCTTCTTCTTCTATTCTAAGTTTCTATCTTATCTATCCTCACCCTCTGTCTTCTTTCTATTAGTTTCTTGAATTTCCAGTGCGATTTGGGTTGGACTTGTGTTATTTAGTCAACTCAAATTCCCCCGGATTTTCGGGTCACTACATAAAAACTGAACATATCTTGTTTATTTGACTTTGGTTGATGGATTCAGAGTCTAAATATCATGTATTTTTCCTATAATTTTCTATAAGTTAAGTCATACCCATGTCTTAACTTCAAAAAAAAAAGTACTGATTAATAGTTTCTAAAGCAAATGTCTATGTTTTTGGCTGAAGTTCAGATAGGAAATTCATTAATTATTTTGTGCTATATTTAGGATAAAATTCAGTAGAGTAGTTTGCTTTACATAATCATTGCATCCAATTTGCGGATAGGTTGACAGTTACTAAGAAAATGGAGAAAACAATATATAAACCTTGTAATTGTTTTTACGTGCAGACAAGAACGGTAAGAGTAAGCAATATTTCACTTTTAGCATCTGAGCATGATATCAGGGAGTTCTTCTCATTTACTGGGGATATATATTTCATTGAAATGGGAAGGTTATTTATTTCGTTACATAAGCATAGTTAATATGCGGAAAGCATACAGGAACTCTTTAAATTGTTGTGCTTTGGATTCCTACAGTGAATCTGAAAGAACCCAAACTGCATTTGTAACATTTAAGGATTCGTAGAGAGCAGATACAGCAGTTCTTCTCACAGTAAGTAAATTTTAATGTAACAACATAATTTCACCTTTTGATTGTATTCCAAAAAAACAATGTTGTTTCTAATATTTCTTAGACTAAACAAATTCCATCTAAGCTAAAAGCTTGAAACATCAAACTATGAACACAAAAAGCAAAAAATTCTTGTAGTTGTTGAAAATTTTTAAATAAGAAAAGAGTAATCTACTAATTTTATGGAGGGCTGCAAAACCAGAAAGCTCTGGCAATTATGGGTAACTACTATTTGTTTCTACTTATTTTAACTAAATACATGATCATACAGGGGGCAACAATTGTTGATATATCTTCCTGTTACTGTGATGCTTGAAGAAAATTACCATCGTCCACCGGAAGCATACAAATCTTCTCAGGTATTTGTTTGTTCATACAACTCTTTTCCAAACTTATATGTTTTTATCTCTCTTCCATCTAAAAATTATTTTCTACATTCACGTTTTTGAATGTTTTTCCTTTTACTTCTTCCGTTTCCTAATAAATTTGTCAAAACTTAAGAACAAAGTAATTGAAGAAATTTAGAAGTTCCCATTGCTGAAAAGACGGTAAAAGAAGAAGCTATTGGCGTGCTATCAGCTCAAAGTGCAATGTAAAACAAGTAAAGCTAGCACAAGCTTCAAAAGCAATTACCGCGGCCAAAGAGATAACAACTAAACAACAGTTAGCTAATTTGGAATATGTAGGAATGGCAAAAGAAAATGTAACTAAACAACAATTTTCATCATAGCACTGTACTAGGAGAGAAAGCCATCTAGGTGGAGGAAGTTCTAGATTCAGATGCATTAATTTTTGACGCACCCCAAAATGGTATGCATACACTATCCCATCTTGTCGATGGTGGGCTTATAATTAGGCTCATTTATCGTTTGTGTTTTGTGTAATGGTTGTATGCTAAATTATGATACTTAGATGTTATTTGATATTTGTTATGAATGATGAATAGTTGTATATTAAATTGTGGTGATGATCGAAATGGAATTCGCTTTAGGATATAAATTGTGATATGTTGTATTTGCTTTGAGATATTGTTATATTATATGTTGTATATTCTTATTGCTGTATGCTTTATGAAATTAGTTGGGCCATATTATGATTGTTGTTTAAACGTATTACCTACTACAGGCTTGGTATAATATTCATGTTTGTAACAGGTATAACTATTAGTAAATTATTGTATGAAATAGTCAGTTTTACATATTAACAGTAATAACTGTTATTAAAATAATTGTTGTAACAGTTATAAGTGTTATAAACTTTTCAATATTAACAGTTATAAGTGTTACAGAGTAATATTTTTGTAACGGTAATAATCGTTATAATATGCACACTTTATAACGGTTATAACTGTTACAATATTCGTGACAACAGTTTGTCACGTATGTCGTAGTAACGGTTATAACTGTTACAAAGTTAATTAGTAACAGTAATAACTGTTAGAAAAACCCTTTTCTGGTGTTGTGTAAAAAAACCCGTGACATTTTATACTTAATTTTCGGTAAACACGTGACATGCAAACTACATGAAAATGTAGAACCGAGCATACTATATATATATATATGGTTCAGATTTGTGTCCCTCATTTTGTGTCAAACATTTGTATCTAAATAGACTTTCCAATATATAAATATTATATATATATATATATAAGATTAAGAGCAACCCAAATAGTGCAACATCCTATAGTTCCTTGATTTCCACCACACATACCCATCTTTTCTCTTCTAACTCTTTCTTTTCACAAACTAATCTAATATTAAATGAGTGACTATGCTTGAGATGTAAAAAGGGTGCCACAGAAGAGGAGTGTCACGTAACCCCCTCACACACATATATACATAGAGAGACACATGCAAACACAATACCACAACAAGTTTAGATATATATTTAATACGAAATTTTAAAGCCTCAGCCCTTTATCTTCTCAAAAAAAAAATATTTAAGAAAGCATTGCATTGACTATTGTACTGAGCTACAATTTAATTGCACCCTGCATGCATCCTACGACCATTGCTAATATGTATTGCAAAATTAGTTTTCCACGGTTATACTAACAGCCTCCTTCTTAATACGTCCAGATTCACTTCTTTTAATAGAGTTCCAACATAAGTTAATGGGTACACATATTTGATACTAAACGTTCGTATATTAACTTCAAAAGTGTGTAAATACTACTGGCCTACGCTCCCCTTAATTATTTTCCACCAACCGTTGACAACGTTCTTCAAAATATTACTTCAACAAGCGTCTTTTTTGGAAGTAAACCTATGGGTTTGTAACTGCTCTTATTAAACCGTTCATAACTGTTCCAACCATTTCATATTTAAACACACCGTACAAATGATAACACATGGAAATTAATGAAAAGGCAGTTAACTACATTTATCCGTTAACAAAACCGACACTTTTATGAACAATAACTGTCATGTTATCCTATAAATAGCACAACACCTATGCCATACAATCAGACTATTGTTACGAAACATTCAAACAAAACCACTCGCCATATATACAGTAGGTTCAATGTTTTTCACCACTGCAAATAGAAAACGGGTGCACATGATCCTTTGAACCATTTGTTTCATCCACCTGCATATAAATTTTGTACAGTTCTTCGATTAACAAGTTCTATTTTCCACTAACCATTTTGTTTTTCCGTGCATAGGTTAATGGATTAGAACGTGCAACTGCTAAACAATATAATATATGGTCCAAATTGGGAAACTGTGTTAGGATTTCATTATACTATATCAATATCCAATCGTGAAACCCTAGATTCAAATATGTAACTCATATTGATTTAATTGAGAACAAATAAGAAATAGATTAGCTTGATTAGCGGAAGCGTACCTAGATCCATAGTTAATTATTGCACTACCTGAATTCCATAATCGATGGCCAAGGAGAAGATGAATTTGGTTCAGTCTTCCAAATTGACACAAACTCCTGGATTAGATTCAGCTATCCGTAGAAGAGATTAAAGAGTTGCTAAGGCTTGTGTATTTCGGGGACCATAACCCTTTAGTTATAGAGTTGGCATTTTGTAATTCGCCCCTTCAACAAGTTATAAAATGCCACGGTGTCTACACATTAGGCCCATGATAACTTAAACTTTAAGTCTATTAATTCTAATCTAAAATTAGTTCACTTTAATTAGGCTTTACACCAAAATAGCATAACACATTTTATTTTACATATGTGACCTAATTGTCGAAATATTCCAAAAATCTCCCCCTGGGCCACATATGAAATAACCTTAAAATGTGTATAACTTTATGAGCTCCAAAATTTGCTATTTATAACATACGGTGTATCTGAAACAATCTCGTCCATTAATTGGGTTGACGAAGGATCAAAGTAGCATTTGTTACATTTGTCGTAACTAAACCCATCAATGGTCACAAATATCAATACAATCAAACGACATAAATCAATCATGGATGTGTAGCATGGAAATTACATGAAATGTGATCTATACATGTCTATTTCCAACTGGTCCTTCTTTAGTGAGATCAAATGTTTAATATTTAAACAATCTGAGTGCAAAGAAAAATTCATTACTTTATTTCTGATCAGGAAAAGAACTTGATATGCATATATCTGTAACTAAAGCATAGAGCAATGAGTCATATGACAATGCCGAATACAAACTCCCCCTGAACCAAAATATCCTTACATAAAAGTTACACCAATTGAGCTACATGTTCATGAAAGACCTTAGGTGATAACCTTTTGGTAAGCGGATCAGCCATAATGAAGTTTGTCTAAGTATGCTCTATGAATTACAATATATTTTGCACTCTTCCCTTATTGGAAAATAATATATTCTTTACTGTCACAATATTACTTGGACTTTCAATTCATTATCTATAACTGGAGTCTTGTGACAAAATTTCATTATTATTTTCCATATTTGGATGTCTTATAATTAACCAAAGACGATATTTTCAAAATGGTTAAAAAACTATAAGTGCCTAAATGACACTTTTCCCTTATATAGTTTCACCCATAAAATAGATTTTCATTGCTAGAAGTGGATCTTTTACAGTAATGACATCCAAAATATCCGGATCGTAATTCTTTATGATCTCCACCTGATCCGATCTTTTATCTATGAGCATATAATCTTTTATTTTGTCTTTTAAAGATATATCATATATATCATCACCATTTTGGCTACTAAATCATTGATCCACTTTTAACATCAGTAAAGTATGTGCCAAATAATACACGCATATCCATATGTGTATATACATTAGTATGCATTAGAATCCACACTGCAAATGCATGAGAAATCTTTTGCATTTCTTTAATTTCAAGAATGGTAGCATTTATCTGTTTGGTAAAAGAAAAACAACTGAATCGCAGTTTACATACCAAATTTTTTAAGCATGTATCTTCCTAATTCTTTTGTAATAATCCAAATATCACCCCATGAACAATAATGGTGTATTTGAATCCCAAATACAAAAGACTAATCCATAAATGAGTTTTTTAAGTAGTTTCACCAATGCCTCCATCGAGAAACATAACTTTAATCTTCATCAGATAATGCTCAGAAGTACAAAATGTAGTAAGCTCCAAAGCTATCGATTCTAAAGAATCGTTTACTAAGTCCAAAATGAAACATTCTTTAAAGAAAATAAAATTTCCTTTTAATAATAGTGATTTCAATAAAAGTGCCTTATAAAATTCAATATTACGCACTTAATCCCTTTTGGCTTTGAATAGTTATTCATAACCAATGATCTTATTACTTATGTTAGAGGGAGATTTCAAACTTTATTATCCATACAGATTTATGATATATGTTCATTTCTTAAATCCACATTATAAATTAGTACCTTACATGGATTGATGTAAGTCCATAACATCATCTTTATCAATCCATTATTTATCTTTATGAAGAAATACTACACAGTATTTGAAATAGCATTTCTTCCCATTTAGGTGGATTTCCTTAGTGATCTTGCATTTTGAGGTTGTTGGGTTTGTTTTCTTGAAACAGTAGCCTTAGCTTATAGAAAAAATTATCTTCAACATCGTCTTATTATGGTTTTTAATTTACTTCTTCTTAATAAAAGAAAACAAATCTTAAACTTTAAGCAAAGAAGCAACCACAGTTGAATCAAAGATAATGATTCTCTTTAAAGACAATGATATTACTTTATTTCTCCCCCCAAACTCAACATCCTCAAAATAACTATTGTAATTCCCGCTTTAAAACTTTTCCTTAGTGTGGGTTCATAAAAAATTATAAACTTTAAATCCCTTAGAATATCAATAAAGCATTTTCTATCTTTATGATATCTCAATCTATAATTCCTCAGTAAACTGAAACAAAAATTATATTAGTCACCAAAACAAAATTTGAGATATCATTACATAAGTTATTTAGCACAAGTAGCCATAACTTATATGAGCTTAAATCACATAAGATTTTGAATTTATTCATAAATTAACATTACTATTTCTTGATGAACAATAATAACCAAATATGTTCACATTAGAAATATGACAGCATACAAAATATATCAAATAAATCCAAAAAAAAAATTGACTTAAATCTCAATAATAACTTTAAAATATCAAGTATATTTTACTTTATATGTCTTTATATCTCATTAAAGAAACAACTATAAAAAAATATCTGTATGTTATTTCTTTTCTTTGAGATCCATAGCGACTTCTTAATCCTTATTCATACATTTATTTACAATGTATATCAAATGAGTACTTTTCAATCATAAAAACTTCAATCTCTATTTTAATTACCAAACCACTAAATTAGCCCAATAAGATAACATATTATTCTTAAAATAATTTTAGTCTTTAAATGAAAATACTGATAGCACCAAAAATAACAATAACTTGAGCGTCTTTAGCTTTTGAAGCAGTATCTTTTTCCGTATAGTACTCACTCATTTATATTTCTTTTACTTTGACATATGTAATCAAGCACCACAAAGAGTGCTTGATTTCCCTTGTTGTTTTCACAAAAACCATTTCTATTCTCAGTAGATAACTTATATAAAATTAATTATCGTTACCTATAGCACATCCTTGAAAACTTCTGAAGTATTTACTTAATGATCATTTAACTCTAGTCTTTGAATTCTATCACCTTTCAATATTCTTCATAACATTATAAGAATATTTAACCGTAGTAGGGTTGACTGTAACCCTCTTAGTTTGTGAAAACCCGTAACTTCCCCGGTTGGGAAAGCGCGGATAGTTCGAGAACAAGCCACAACAGAACACATACAGAAGAACATTTCATTGTTAATTAAAACAATGCATCAGATTACAAGAATATACAGAGTATATATGAATAAATATTACACAGAAATATCAGAGATTTAAATTAAATTTAAATACATAGCAGCGGAAAATAATACAATACACAACTAGAAGAGATATACGGATACAAAGCTTTCCGGATATCATTCCAGCTGTAAACCAGGATCCTGTGAATATAAATCTGCAAAACCAAAACTACTAGCTGCCCGTGTCGAAAATAGGGGCACCCAGAGTTTAGGTTAAAACAATAAACTCCAGGTCAGTCATGTGACTGGTGTGAGAACTAAAACAGTTGTAAATCTTTATTTTAAAGATAGGTAAATCAAGGGACCACGCCGTATAACACGGAACGGGTTTCCTCCCAAGAATACCAGTGCATATAAGTAAACAACGCAATGCTTTTCTAAAAATGAAGCTATTATAAGACCCAGGTCCCATCACACAATGCAACGCAGCCGAGGATAGGGTTTTCCCTTATAATAGCCAAACATGCTTAGTACGTTTAAAACAAATCATTTGATACTACTATAAGTGTATAGTGTCAAAACAATTTCAATCATAAATATCAATCATAGACGGCATGGGTACCATATATCATGTCGCCATACTAGTTCTACAATTAAAACCGCAATACACGTATTGGAAATTGGATTTCCATCCTGTGAACCAAGGCAAAGGGAATATCCTGTGCTTAATTCGAGACTCTCTAGCCCGAGCCTCAGGTTGCAGCCGCGACTGCACCTGGAACGACGGGGCCGGCCACCCGTCGATGGTTAGTAATGCCGTAAACGATATGCTAGCCGGTTCTATGGAACCTCATAGTGATCTGGGACCCGTAAGCCTCTGCAACCACCGTTAACCGAGACGCCCCGCTGGGCAATAAGTAATGATAAGCAACATCCACATAAGTAATGCCAGCCAGTTTAAGCACTGACACCACTTCTAACTAGAAACCAGCATATGTCCATTTCCCGGAGGTCCTCCCCGTTTTTGGTTCACACCGAGGTGTGAGGCTCGCGAATCAACGCTATACACAAAGCCATGCCATATCAGCTGCACTTTGATCATCATCCACCAAACTTTGCTTTTCAACAAAAGTCTGGATCACTGCATCTCAGCATGCCACATTATCAATCCATATCGTACCACTGATTTCTGCCAATATATAACCTCTGAGCTCGTATGTCTCAGAGAAGGGCGTTAAGCAAGAGAATAAATTCTCCGCCGCCAAACAGATATATATTTAGCAGAGATCAACGTATACAATATAAAGGAATACAATGTCAGACACACCATCCATTTACAAGTTCGTTCTAGGTCTGAACGAAACCGGAGGCACTTTCCTCGCATATCCATCCATCTCCAAGTACGTCTGGACGACCACCAACTATTTCCATCCTCTTGGGTGTACAGCCCAATCAGGATCGTCAGTAATTATCCGAACGACGTGAAGACTTCCGGTCTTCAACCCCCGTCTTCATCTTCGACATATCGTCGAATTGATTATTCAGAATGGGTATAAACCCGGCCTTTCCGAACAACCCGCGTATATTAAAAATAAATGTTACACAAACACAACATACGCCTCATTCCAATTCATTAGTTACTAACCGTAAATCAGTAAGAGAGCAATTCCCCAAATATTAACCCCGAAGGCCAAAACCAACATCAGATCAATATCCAGGAAACCATTCTTCTTAACTAACCTTCAGCTAGTTTCTAAATTTCAATTCTTAAGGAAAGGTTCCCATTAATTTTATCCAAGATAAATTCTTTAAAATTTATCCTTTAATCTTCCTTTGGATGTCATTTCAAACTAAATTAAGGTTTTCCAAACTAGTCGAGATTAGCGAACCATACCGAAGTAATTATTTAATTTATTTCCCAATCCCAACCTATTCATCCCATGAAGCAAAACTGGTAATACTCCATATTTAACATCACAGTGTTCGGTAAAATTAATTACCATTTCACGTTCAAATCTGATTAAAGATTTAACTATCGCTTTGGAGCAAAACTGGTGATACTCCATTCTCGCTCATTTTCTAAATTTGATAATTTTAAATTATCACTCCACATTTCAATTTAATTGAAGATTCATTAAAACTCTTTTTACTGGGTTAAAGAACTAGTGTCATTTAAAACACCGTTCACGATAAACCCAAATCACATTCTATTTATTATCGGGTTAAAGAACTAGTGTTATTTAAAACACAATTCACGATAAACCCATGAATCAATTCTATTTAAACCCATTTCAAATCCAATTTATTTATTTAAAAATAAATAGGTTTTAATTTCAGTTCAAAACTAGTTCATTTCGATAAAAATTTATTTTTATCTTTTCAAATATGGAGTTTTTCATCACAATTTTCCCCAAATCATTTCTTATGATTTTACACTAATTATTACTATTTTTGATAATTTTATCAGGGCCCGTACAGTCGATTTCCATCAACGGCCATCGAACTGCACTTACAGCGACCTTTTTCAAATTTGATTTGGACGTATCTCCAAATCCAACCGTTAGATTTCAAATTTTTAATATTCGTTAGAAAGCTCTTTTCGATACGAACCCAACGGTTCCGGTTTTAGGAGAATCCGACGGTCGGATCTCCCGTAATGTCCGTTTGAAATAAATGGTCGAAATTCACGAACTGCCGCGGCGCGTTATATTCAGGCCATTATATTATATATATAATATATATATTATATATTTCGTCGATTCTTATTTAAAACAAATTTTATAAATAGTTTTGAATTCGTTTCAAAAACAATTTCATCCTTTATTTCAAATTCAAATCGAAATTGAAATTTTCTATTATAAATCCTTTTTACTTTCATTTCTATTTGATTTTAATTCAAATCGATTTTAATTCGATTTGAATTCATTTTCTTTTCAATTCAATTCAAAATCATTTTCCTATTCAATTCAAATTCAATTCATTCTCTATTCAATTCAAATTTAATTCATTTTCTAATCAAATCAAATTCGTTATATATTCAATTGAAATCAAATTCGTTATATATTCAATTCGAATCAAATTCATTATATATTCAATTGAAATCAAATTCGTTATATATACAATTCGAATTCGTTTTAAATTCAATTCGAAATCGTTTTCAATTCATTTCATTTCGAAATCGTTTTCAATTCATTTCATTTCGAAATCGTTTTCAATTCATTTCATTTCGAAATCGTTTTCAATTCATTTCATTTCGAAATCGTTTTCAATTCATTTCATTTCGAAATCGTTTTCAATTCATTTCATTTCAAAATATTCGATTTCAAAATTACTTTTCAATATTCATTTTAAAATGAATAAAATCGATATAAATATCGTCCACGTCAAAATGGCATCAATCTAATCAACACGGCTTCATATATTCCTTTATTCTATTCAACAAATGAATATTTATTTTTGTCAACACACGACTAATCTCAACGAATGAGTACTGTCCACGTGTGACTATTTTTGTTAAATTATTTCGTTCAACTCATGACTAATCTCAACGGATGAGTACAGTCAACACATGAACCTTTATTTAATAATAATAAAGATATAAAATTTATTGTTAAAATATTACGTTCAACACATGACTAATCTCAACGAATGAGTACAGTCAACACATGAACCTTTATTTAATATTATTCTTTATTTTCTAAATTGGAATGAGGCCCAATCAATCACCATATAAAATTAATTATATGGATTTTTATACAACACATGTATATAATAGCATTGAAAAATAATCAACCATCACCCAAAGTGCACTACACTGTATAAGCATCAAATATAGATATCTAACGCTTATAACAGCCTGTCAATCAATCGATCGACATATTTAATCAATCAGGATGAGTGAACTTCATATTTCATCCCAACACCCGTGTGGGGTTTCAAACAATCAAACACAGATTTTATTTGTGCAGTTGGGCGATGTGTAAAATTTATCGTCCCAATCAATGTCAGTCAAATCGGTGTACATAAACAAACCGTCCGGTTTGTAAATGAATATTTATTTATTCACATTCACTATATTCATATTCACGTTAAAAAATATATTTTTAACGATAAAACGTTTTATTTTAACATATGAATTTCTATTCAGTTCATTCTTTAAATAAAATGATATTTTTATTTTTCTAACTTATTTTGGAAAATTTCGGCGGCACGACGGCACGATACTAGAAACGGGACAAGGCCTAGCCTTATCCCCGGTCTAGTGAAGGCCCACGCCATTCACACATCAATCAAATCATTTTCATTTCACCAAACAATTCAATTCAAACCAAATAATCTAACCAACTACACAACCAAACAATTTAACAAACAAGCCATCCATGGTCTGTGGATGACGGGTGTCGGGTGCTACTAAACACCGTCTGCATCCTAGTATATATATATAACTAGAAAAAAAGAAGTTGAAGAGTGAGAAGTTCTCACCAAAAGCTATCCCCACTCCACGACACTTCTAATGTAGGGAATCTTCGCCGTTCTTACCTCTTGTCACTTCCCTTGCCCGTATTCTCTACATATGTAAAAATTGAATTTTTACTTCGCTATTCAATATATAAAAATCGAATTTTTACTTTGCTATTCAATATATAAAAATCCAATTTTTACTTGGTTATTCAATGTATAAAAATCGAATTTTTACTTGGTTATTCAATATATAAAAATCGAATTTTTACTTGGTTATTCAATATATAAAAATCGAATTTTTACTTGGTTATTCAATATATAAAAATCGAATTTTTACTTCTGCTATTCAATATATAAAAATCGAATTTTTACTTCTGCTATTCAATATATAAAAATCGAATTTTTACTTCTGCTATTTCTATTTTAAAAACAATGTTAATTTTATTTTCAAAATCAATGCAAAATTCATTTTAAAAAAGAATGCAAACTTTGTTTTCAAAGCTAATTCATTTTTTGTTTTCAAAGCAAATTCAAATTTTTGTTTTCAAAGCAAATTCATATTTCTAATCAAAGTATATTTATATATTTTCTAAACAAGTAATACATATAAAAAAAAAGAATCATATTTTTATTATCATGTTATTTACATTCAAAACAATGTTATAATTTTATTCTAAAAACTGATTTTAATAATGCTAATTTATATAATAAAAACCCATTTTAGTCTAAATAAATTAATCAGCCTAAACAATAAAAAAAAACCTTTGGTAATCCTCTGTACAACGTCCCAGGTCAGAGGAACCCGTCGTCTTCATCTGCTTCCTTCAGTCGAGCTCGAACCCATTGGCCAAAAGTAGGGTTCGTCGTTTCACCACCCTCGCTCGCCTATACCCTCGTCAGACATAGCCACTTCGACGGGCATCACAGCCTCCCCCGACACCTCGAAGACTGGGCAACTCGCACGCCTGGTTGCGACGGAAAAAGGCGTCGAACCCGCCAGTTTTGGGCATCAAATTCGGGAGATTCAGCAAATGAAAATGGGTAAAGGGGGTATCAATTTGAAGAGCAAACAAGAAGCTAGGATTTTCGTTTGAGGATTTAGATTAATTCGAAGTGGATTGCGAATGGTTTTGGATTAAAATCTGGAGCATTTTCCGCCTACGTTCGGTGAAGAGCGGCGGTTCCCAGGCTTTGACTTTAAATGGAGGGTGTTGACTAGGGTTAGAGAATTTTAATTATATATATATATATTTTATTCTTATATACATGTTTAATGATCCGAACTCCAATTCAAACCAATCGACTATCTTTCATAGCTAATTACCCCCATTCCGAACACAATGAGGTATGTATCATAAGCCAGTTCAGCTGTTTCGGTCAGTTTCCGTCAAAATCAAAATATAAATCATTATATTGAATTTTAACGCGCATTTCAATTTACCGGGATCACATACTAACTCTAAAAATTCCTGAAAAATTATTTTTAGCTTTGTATTGACGATACGGTCCTAACAAAACTAGTTTCGTCGAATTCTGAGACCGTTTGAAAAATGGCCATTTTCTAGTCGATTAAAATCAAGTGAAACTAGTCAAACGCGTTTTCCTTTGCCACGCTCACATATTGATTCGAAAAATTATGAAAATTGGAATCTTGCAATAACTTGACATCACGGATCCAACAAAAGTGGTTTCATCGAAATCCGAGGTCTTTTGCAAAATGGCTATTTTCAACGGCCGAAATTCCATAGCGACTATTCAGAATTTTCAACAGGACATATCTTTTTATCCCAGCTATGAAATTTTGATTTTTCGGATTCGTTGGAAAGATATTCTCAATTAGATCCTAATGTTTTTGGTTTCACTAAAATCTGGATTGTTTTGCACCCGGTACATTCAATTGAATTTTGAAATCGAATTATCGAACTACCGCGCCATTTTCAATTCCATTTATAATTATATATAAATATTTATATTCTAACGACGACGTATATAATATATACATTCGAATTCTATTCAAAATAAATTTATCGTCGATTTTATTTAAAATAATCTATTTTAAATATTCAAATTCGTTAAAATAGCCAAAATAAAAATTTTAAACTGTCCCAGATTTTGGGGTTGTTACATAGTTACAAGACTTAAATCTATAAAGTCAAGAACAAATAACATGCTCTCATACAAATCCTTGCATTTATCCCAAAACAAGATGGAAATATTCTTTAAATTGACAGATAATTCAGTTAAATTAGCTGAAAATGAACAAAAAATAAAATGAAGATTGACCGTATATGCTCATAGCCAAATATCAACCATAGTAAATTCAAATAATGACAAAATCAAGTCTTTGGACAGTAATATTAACTGTAAGTGGTACTCTTTGTAACAACCCGAATTTTTATAACATGATAAAACCATAAATCAGGGCAGAATTAAATTTTAAAATAAGAATCAGGGAAACGGGTTGTGCCATTGTGTTCATCTCGAAATTCTGCTTGGAAACGAGTCTGAGTTTGCAAGAATCGGAGTCCATATGAGAGAGATATGACCCTCCGAAGTTTCAGGAGTTTTCAGAATAAAAAACAACTCGAAATTCGAATTCGAAATTCGAATTCAAACCCCCGAATAGGCTAGGTGGGAAAATTCCCGGCCATGGACCAGGTCGACCTGGGGGTCGACCATAGTGTCGACCTCCCAGGGACCAGGTGGACCATAGTGTCGACCTGGGGGTCGACCTGCCTCCCGAACCCATTTCTTGAACCTGATGCATTCTGATGTATTTGACCTCGTTTTTTGTTTAGATTCGTCTGCCTAATCCAATATAAACAGCCTCCTAGCCTCATTTTCTTTACACCATTCTTGTCTAACCTTATGCTGCTTAAATTCTTGATGGACATGGCTTCTTCTTCTTCCCTAAATTAAATTAAAATAAAATAAACCGCGAAGACTATTTCTTGAAGACTACGGCTAGGAATTGCATATTTGGGGATTTGCTTCTACAATCAAATCAAGATTCAACGATTCAACCATTCGACGACTAGTTTATAGATTCGACTTCTGCATCTCAATTTCTTAGACCACGATTTCTAAATTCCAATTACTTTTAGATAAAAACTTTAAATCTAATATGTGCATGGTATAATCTTGAAGTGATTTATGTATGATTCATATCTATTCTTGGATTCTTCTTGGATCTTGAATATTGGGAATATTTCCTACGACGTTGAAACTATTGTTAATGACATAGGACTGCCTATGACTAATAAGACTATGCCTATGCCAATGACTGTGAACATAAGACTATGCCTATGACTGTGAACATAAGACTATGCCTATGCCTATGACGGTGAACGTAAGACTGTTGCCTATGACTATGACAAGGACAATTGTGGCTAATCACCTATGACTCTTGACTATGAGAATTATTACCTATGAATATGAACATAAGGCTATTATCTGTGACCATGACTTTGAAACTATTACCGTTAACTGCCTATGACTATTGCCTAGAACTATTTTGGATAATTAACCATGACTATTATGATTAATCGCTTATGGTTCTTAATTATGATATTTCTACCTATGACCATGACTATGACTATTGGGGTTAATTACCTAAGACTATTGTAGTTGATTGTTCATGCCTATAGTTGAAACCCATGTTGTACACCGAATTTGCAGTTTGTTGGATCGCATACCTAGGGTGTGACTTGCTTAGTTTATTCGTTATTATGAACACCAAAACCATTGGATCCATTATCCTTGTATTTGGCTTGCTTTTGCATGCCTATTCTTTTATGTCAACTTTTATTGTGACTATCATCTTATCCTGCTAGATTTGAAATCCTATATGACAGTGATGTTGTAACCAATTATCCCAAGTTATATCATGCTAAGTCTTGTAACCCTTTTTATTGCTTTATGCTTGCCCCTTTTGCCTATCATAGTTTCGATGTTATTCCCTTTATTTCGGGATTTGGATTTACTTGTAGTATAGATCGATTCACGTTTACTTGCGATGGGAATACGATTTGGGTAGATTAGGCAAAACATGAATTGGTTATGAACATGAATTATGAACTTGATAATAGGAAAAACTTGAAACATGAAACATTGTTATAACTTGAATCTGGATGTGGACATGAAACTTACCCTTGAAACTTGACACGAACTTGACATGAAAATATAAACATGGACATGACACTAGAATGAACTTGAAAATGACCAACTCGAGGTTGGGTTGAGTTTGCAGTGTAATTCTGCCCGGAACCGCCCGGCAAATCCAGTGACTGCAAACAATAGGATCCAATGTGGGTAGTTGGTCATATCGCGCTGGAAACCCGAGGTCAGACTGAGTTGTGGTGTAAATCTGCCTGGAACCGCCCGGCATATCCAGTGACCACAACAACAGGTCTGATGTGAGAGGTTGGGGTGCATTAATGAATTGATGCCACACGATAGGGTTAAGTCATGAACATGAAAGACAACACTTGACCAACTTGAAACATGATTGGTAGGGTTAGGTCATGAACTTGAACGACAACACCTAACCAACTTGACACGTGAATTGTAGGGCTAAGTCACGAACTTAAAAGACAACACTTAGCCAATTTGACATGCTAGGCTGATAAGGGGTTAAGTCTCGAATTTAAATGATAAAACTTAACCTATTGAACGGAAACCCTTGTTACGCGGTCCATTTCAGCAGTAACCCACTAGATGTATCACAGTACCCTGGAACTAGGCAGGGTGGGGCACGATTACTGGGCTGATTGTAAGCGACCAAAACGAAAGCTGTGTTGGTGTGCCAGTGTAGGTTCAGGCGGGCTATGGTCATGCACGTGGTCCGGAGTTGAAAAAGCAGGCATTGGGCATCAGTAGGTTTATCTGTGCAATCTTGATTCGTGTCGGTGGTTGGCACACTAGGGCTTGATGCACCCGATGGTGGACCTAGCACAGGTGACTACATTCGTGATAGGGCCGTATGACACAGACACATGACAGGCTAGAACTTGTAGGGAGCCGATTGAGTAGTGGATCGTTCTGTTGGACCTAGTAATGGGTCATTCGTGATATTGGGCCAAGGGATTATTTCATGATTAATATAAGACATGGGTTTGGAATTCTAGTACAGTTGATGCAGCGAACCTTGAATACCTGATGCTATACTTGATTTATACTTGATTTATTATGTTATCTTAGTCTATCTTATCATCATCCATATGTTTACTTTCAGTTTATACATGTCATGTTACCTTTATCTGTTTTTATGCTGAAAGTCACTTGGACTTACCAGTCTTTATGACTGACCCGTTTTCTTTCGCCTCTTTTTCTTTCGTTTCCCCCTAGGTTCTCAGGGAGGAAACTCTAGCACTTAGTTTGGATTTCGCTTGCTTTTGATTCAGCTCATGTACAGTTTGATCTTGGGCTATGCTATGGCTGCATTTTCTGCTATCTTTGGGGAATTAAGCTACTTTTGATGTTTTAAGTTTATGCTTCTTTATTTATGCAAGACAGAATTTGTTGTGATGAAAAATAATGATCTTGGCTATTTAATGTAAAAAAGGTTTTGACTCTTTTTGAAAGTAATGAAATTTAGCTCTTGAATCTTCCGTTGTTTTATTTATGTTTTGTCTTGTAATATTTCTGTGATTGCTTACCTCGATAACGCTCCTCCAAAACTAGTGCATTCCCTTTGTGAGTGACCTTAGCGGAGGTGGGGTGTTACAACTTGGTATCAGAGCAGACGGTTACCAGGCTGGGAAAAAGTTTCTTAAACCTTCTGAAATTATTTTCAAAAACCGTTTACAAAGAAGCATTTTTCAAGAAAATGTCTTGTTTTATTTAAAGGCTATTCCCCAAAATCCATTAGCACTATCCTTTGTTCCCTTGTTTGAATCTCTTTTCCTTTCTTTTCTCCATCTGTAGTCGCAGTAGTTTTTACCTACAGCTAATCTTCTTTCTAGCTTCGTAGAGGGTTTTCCGTACGATGGAGATAGTTTCCGTGAGGCTTATTAACATGTTACATAGGAAAGGTATGAGTGATGAGTCTCAGAACGAGAAGAAAGACTTCCAGAAGGGAGGCGAGAACAACGACAACAATAATAACAAGTCACGTGATAAGAGGAAGTGCAACTTCTGTGATGTAGTTGGCCATGTTATCTAGGATTGTAGAAAGAAGAAGATGAAGATGGGAGCATGCTTTCCATATGGTGAAACTGGACATATCAGTAAGAACTGCCCTAAGAAGCAAGGGCAAGCCCCGCAAGCAGGAACTTCTGGGGGTACATCTTTAACTTCTTCTCCTAGATGCTTCGTTTTATCTTACTTATCTTCTCAATCCTATCTTGAGAACTTTAGGTAGAACCCTTTTGGATGTAAACATGTGATTGAAACATGTTATGGTTGATGTTTGCAAATGGTTGCAAGTGCTCACAAGTGGTTGCTCGTGGTTGCATAACACACATTAGGCACTAGATCGGCTAAGACACATTTTCATATTGCATAAGCATGAGTGTTTATACTTGTTTATGGATGAAATTGAATGTGTTATCATGTGAATGTTTCATATGGATGGATGTTTGTGCACACATATAGTGTTTATGTGACTAGGACTATTTGCATACATGTTGGATTCATGGCACTAAACATATTTCGCATTAAGAAGACCAATCAGGCCTGATCATTTGCATTAGATAAGGAACATATACACGCACTTTCTGCATATGTTCATATAGCACTAGAAAGCGTTTAAGGACAATGGTTGCTTGTGGATGATGTTTTGAGTAGATGGATGATTGGATGATAGGATGCATTCTTCTTAACTTGAAGATTTCGAGGACGAAATCCTTTAAGGAGGGAAGAATGTAACAACCCGAATTTTTATAACATGATAAAACCATAAACCAAGGAAGAATTAAATTTTAAAATAAGAATCAGGGGAAACGGGTTGCGCCATTGTGTTCGTCTTGAAATTCTGCTTGGAAACAAGTCAGAGTTTTGCAAGAATCGAAGTCCGTATGAGGGAGATATGACCCTCCGAAGTTTCAGGAATTTTCAGAATAAAAAACAGCTCGAAATTCGAATTCGGAATTCGAATTCAAACCCCAGAACAAGCTGGGCGGGAAAATTCCCGCCCATGGACTAGGTCGACCTGGGGGTCAACCATAGTGTCGACCTCCCAAGGACCAGGTCGACCATAGTGTCGACCTGGGGGTCGACCTGCCTCCCGAACCCATTTCCTGAACCTGATGCATTCTGATGTATTTGACCTCGTTTTCTGTCCAGATTCGTCTGCATAATCCTATATAAACAGCCTCCTAGCCTCATTTTCTTTACACCATTCTTGTCTAACCTTATGCTGCTTAAATTCTTGATGGACATGGTCTCTTCTTCTTCCCTAAATTAAATTAAATTAAATTAAAATAAACCGCGAAGACTATTTCTTGAAGACTACGGCTAGGAATTGCATATTTGGGGATTTGCTTCTACAATCAAATCAAGATTCAACGATTCAACAATTCGACGACTAGTTTATATATTCGACTTCTGCATCTCAATTTCTTAGACCACGATCTGTAAGTTCCAGTCACCTTTAGACAAAAACTATAAATCTAATATGTGCATGGTATAATCTGGAAGTGATTTATGTATGATTCATATCTATTCTTGGTTTCTTCTTGGATCTTGACTATTGCGAATATTGCCTACGACGTTGAAACTATTGTTAATGACATAGGACTGCCTATGACTAATAAGACTATGCCTATGCCTATGACTGTGAACATAAGACTATGCATATGCCTATGACTGTGAACATAAGACTATGCCTATGATGGTGAACGTAAGACTGTTTCCTATGACTATGACAAGGACAATTATGGCTAATCACCTATGACTCTTGACTATGAGAATTATTACCTATGATTATGAACATAAGGCTATTATCAGTGACCATGACTTTGAAACTATTACCGTTAATTGCCTATGACTATTGCCTAGAACTATTTTGGATAATTAACCATGACTATTGTGATTAATCGCTTATGGTTCTTAATTATGATATTTCTACCTATGACTATGACTATGACTATTGGGGTTAATTACCTAAGACTATTGTAGTTGATTGTTCATGCTCATAGTGGAAACCCATGTTGTACACCAAATTTGCAGTTTGTTGGATCGCATACATAGGGTGTGACTTGCTTAGTTTATTCACTATTATGAACATCAAAACCATTGGATCCATTATCCTTGTATTTGGCTTGCTTTCGCATGCCTATTCTTTTATGTCAACTTTTATCGTGACTATCGTCTTATCCTGCTAGATTTGAAATCCTATATGACAGTGATGTTGTAACCAATTATCTCAAGTTATATCATGCTAAGTCTTGTAACCCTTTTTATTGCTTTATGCTTGCCCCTTTTACCTATCATAGTTTTGATGTTATTCCCTTTATTTCGGGATATGCATTTACTTGTAGTATAGATCGATTCACGTTTACTTGCGATGGGAATACGATTTGGGTAAATTAGGCAAAACATGAATTGGTTATGAACATGAATTATGAACTTGATAATAGGAAAAACTTGAAACATGAACATTGTTATAACTTGAATCTGGATGTGGACATGAAACTTACCCTTGAAACTTGACACGAACTTGACATGAAAATATAAACATGGACATGACACTAGAATGAACTTGAAAATGCCAACTCGAGGTTGGGTTGAGTTTGCAGTGTAATTCTGCCCGGAACCGCCCGTCAAATCCAGTGACTGCAAACAATAGGATCCAATGTGGGTAGTTGGTCATATCGCGCTTGAAATCCGAGGTCAGACTGAGTTGTGGTGTAAATCTGCCCGGAACCGCCCGGCATATCCAGTGACCACAACAACAGGTCTGATGTGAGAGGTTGGGGTGCATTAATGAATTGATGCCACATGATAGGGTTAAGTCATGAACATGAAGGACAACAATTGACCAACTTGTAACATGATTGGTAGGGTTAGGTCATGAACTTGAACGACAACACCTAACCAACTTGACACGTGAATTGTAGGGCTAAGTCACGAACTTAAAAGACAGCACTTAGCCAATTTGACATGCTAGACTGATAAGGGGTTAAGTCTCGAATTTGAATGACTACACTTAACCTATTCGATGGAAACCCTAGTTACGCGGTCCATTTCAGCAGTAACCCACTAGATGTATCACAGTACCCTGGAACTAGGCAGGATGGGGCACGATTACTGGGATGGTTGTAATCGACCAAAACGACGGCTATGTTGGTGCGCCAGTGTAGGTTCAGGCGGGCTATGGTCGTGCACGTGGTCCGGAGTTGAAAAAGCAGGCATTGGGCATCAGTAGATTTATCTGTGCATTCTTGATTCGTGTCGGTGGTTGGTACCCTTGGGCTTGATACACCCTATGGTGGACCTAGCACAGGTGACTACATTCGTGATAGGGCCGTATGACGCAGACACATGACGGGCTAGAACTTGTAGGGAGCCGATCGAGTAGTGGATCGTTCTGTTGGATCCAGTAATGGGTCATTCGTGATATTGGGCCAAGGGATTAATTCATGATTGATATAAGACATGGGTTTGGAATTCTAGTACAGTTGATGCAGCGAACCTTGAATACCTGATGCTATACTTGATTTATACTTGATTTATCATGTTATCTTAGTCTATCTTGCCCATCTTGTCATCATCTGTATGTTTACTTTCAGTTTATACATGTCAAGTTACCTTTATCTGTTTTCATGCTGAAAGTCACTTGTACTTACCAGTCTTTATGACTGACCCATTTTCTTTCGTCTCTTTTTCTTTCGTTTCCCCCCCAGGTTCTCAGGGAGGAAACTCTAGCACTGAGCTTGGATTTTGCTTGCTTTTGATTTATCTCATGTATGGTTTGATCTTAGGCTATGTTATGGCTGCATTTTCTGCTACCTTTGGGGAATTACGCTACTTTTGATGTTTTAAGTTTATGCTTCTTTATTTATGCAAGACAGAATTTGTTATGATGAAAAATAATGATCTTGGCTATTTGATGTAAAAAGGTTTTGACTCTTTTTGAAAGTAAAGAAATTTAGCTCTTGAATCTTCTGCTGTTTTATTTATGTTCTGTCTTGTAATATTTCTGTGATTGTTTACCTCGATAACGCTCCTCCAAAACTAGTGCATTCCCTTTGTGAGTGACCCTAGAGGAGGTGGGGTGTTACACTTGTTGTAATGATCAAACACTGATATTAAATTCAAGTCAAATAATAACCTTCCTTTGGGCCGATTAATTATTCACTCGAAAAACCTTATAATTGTCACATATTTATTATCACACATGTATAAGCGATTCGGCCAAATATTAGTCTTCCTTTGGGCCGGCTAATACTCGCATGAACAACTACACACAAATATCAAACATTTTCATGAACCACCAAAATATAAAGGTCACTTTGGTGACATATTATTTCAGTTAATTCACTATGTATGTAGGATATTTACGATTATAAAGAGACACCAAAATTATATTTGGATTTATCCTTAGTACATAATATATTTTGAGTATTATAAAAAATACTCTAAAAAAATGCTTCAGTTCTATATGACACTTGAAGATCTTAGAATTACAACAGTGACACAATATGCTTTAACCATAGTTGTAATAATTCTTTTCTTTAGATCCGTTGTTATATTCATGACATTCCTTAAATAATTATGATATAATATATCATAAATATATCACATAATAATTGTCATAAATGAATATCAGAATTAAGTGTCACATAAAAGTACATATAAATATCATACTGAATAACCTGAATGACTGAAGTAACCATGATGTATATCCGAAGCATAATATAACATGTGCTTTTTTATACTGTCGACCGAACCAAACCAAAAAAAAACTTTTTCTAAACCATAAAAGTTACTGTAGTTTGACCATAATAAAGTAACCTACTAATCATCATCCTAAAACGTAGGCGAAATGGTCAAAGATTCAAACATGATAACTAATTAGATTAAGCAACACAAATGCAAAATATTATATACCAAACCCAAAAGGCATAAAATAAAAGCATCATGTCAGGTTATCGAAACATCATACACATGCCATGAAACATTATTTGCATATGACAAATAAGTTAATGTGGCATGTCCTACATCCATACAATAAGCAATAATTGTTCCAAACAGTGCACATGGTATATAAATTTTTCTTTTTCTTTTTTTAAGCCTGCAAGAATAGCATGAGATTCTGTCAGTAGAGCTTCCGAAACTTTATGCATGAAACGGGTTCAAGACTTGGTCAAAACAAATAATATAGTATAATATATGACATCAGAAGTAACAATAGACTGACGGCTGCAGAATGCAACTTACAGCTGGACGTAATAAACATATATTTTTAAATAAAAAACCAGAACCCGTTGAATTAACATATTGACAAACTATGTTATATTAACGTTATTCATGCTGGATCCATAGAACCAATGAAAGAACGTGAAGGAGATAATAGATCTTAATCCATATAGATCTGAAACTTAACTCAAATAAATAAAAAAAAAAAAATTTTAATTATTAGCCGCAGATAATAAACTAAACTTGTTGTGAAATGAAAACATAACATATAAACCGTATGAATTGAAAACACAATTCAACCTTTGTTCTGAAATGGAAAAACAACATGTATAAAAGAAATAAAATCCCAATAGAATCAATAATGGTTGGTTCTGATACCACTTGTTAGGATTTCATTATACTTTATCAATATCCAATCGTGAAACCTTAGATTCAAATATGTAACCCATATTGATTTAATTGAGAACAAATCAGAAATAGATTAGCTTGGTTAGCGGAAGCATACCTGAATCTGTAGTTAATTATTGCACTACCTGAATTCCATAATCGATGGCTAAGGAGAAGATGAATTTGGGTCGGTCTTCCAAATTGACACAAACCCTAGATTAGATTCAGCTCTCCGTAGAAGAGGTTAAGGAGTTGCTAAGGCTTGTGTAATTCGGGGACCATAACCCTTTATTTATAGAGTTGGCATTTTGTAATTCGGCCTTTCAACAAATTATAAAATTCCATGGTATCTACACATTAGACCCATGATAACTTAAACTTTAAGCCTATTAATTCTAATCTAAAATTAGATCACTTTAATTAGGCTTTACACCAAAATAGCATAACACATTTTATTTTACATATGTGACCCAATTGTCAAAATATTCCAAAAAACTGTAGTAGTAAGAATAGCCAGATTATGGGTACTCATCAGCCAAGTCTCAAAGGAAACGTACGACATTAACATGCAACTAATAGACAGTGAGATGAGTGCAAATCTCTGTGTCATTCTTCCATTGTGTACTCTGTATCACAATGCCTGTAAACAAACTGCTACATAATTTGATATGAAAACATATGGTATACATACTATGCCTGCCAATTAACTACCTTCTTCGATATTACTAAATCTTGCAGAGAAATGAGCGCCCCACAGCGGTTTGGAGACACCTCCTCGGCCAATTTGAGAACACATTTAGAGATCAATGAATTTATGACATCAACCAATTCAACATACAAGACTCTAATCCTACTTACTGAACCATAGATAAACCTCTTACGATTGTCCTTTTATTGACACCACACTTACCAAATTAAATGAAGCAAGGGACAGTATACCAAGGTTAAAATTTCATTCTGTACCAGACCCTATTCTGCCATCAACTTTGCATAAACGTGGGAAACTTACTGTGACGGCCCGCCCCGAACCAGCCGACATTTCCCCGAAATGTGTTGTGCCAATTCACGAGTAGCACGGGACGGTCGTTAAAAAAAAGGTTTTTGAAACGATGAATTAACAAGAACCTGTAGTATATCTCACAGTGCATAGAATAAAATATAATAATAACATAACTTGACATAAAACAAGCGAGACAGTGCATAAGCTGAAAACTAAACCATCATAACAATGGAATCCAAAATACAGCTTATGATCCAAACCATTATTGCAACTTCAAAATACTGTCTCTAAAGCAAAATAGGAGAGGTACACTGCTAATGCCTAAAATAGTGACCGACAACAACACAGGGAGAATACAAGTATATAGTACATAGAACCTCCTGCTCGTCTCCGGACAACTAGTCGTGCATAACCACCGAACCTATCTCTAATCTGCTCATTTTGGGAGCACCCAGAGTAATAAGAAGAGACATAAAATTCTGGGTCAGACAAAAGTCTGGTATGAGCGATAGCAGTAAAACAAAACAATAACATATATAAATAATCATACCTGAACCTGGACCTGCAACCAAAAAGCAAGCACAACAAGATGTACGGTACTCTAAAGTAACACTAACATAAAGTGGAAGTGCACATGTCATGGTGATAGAAAACATCAAACATAGCAATCATCCTCACATCTCTCACTCAGTGCGTAAAGCATACGACATCCACCACTTCGATCACCCAATCCTTTGCTATAATCACTTTGCCCTTGAGAGTCACAATGGACTCATTGCACTGATCCATAGCCCATAATCCATCTCTCAATGGTGAACCAAAATTATGGATATCGATAACCCCTTTGCACATGTCCCGCAGCAAAGCCCGACTCTAAAAGTTAACTCATTGGTTCCTACAGCTGGATCTTGAGTAATAACTTCTCACTTGGGCCTCCTTTGCATCTCGGGTTTTGGTTGAATTGGTTTTGATCTTCAAAATAGTTCACAATTGTCATCACGTGATAGAAGTTTGAATC
Organism: Allium sativum; assembly: GCA_030737875.1. Classification (NCBI taxonomy): domain Eukaryota; kingdom Viridiplantae; phylum Streptophyta; class Magnoliopsida; order Asparagales; family Amaryllidaceae; genus Allium; species Allium sativum. Next base: position 557,504,688 of record CM060915.1, read on the forward strand.
CGGTTCAGTTTGGACTCATCATCTTGGACGAAGTGAAAAGTATAGCAAAGCTCGGATTCCCACTCTCGGAATCCCATTCTCTAAAACCCTCTCTCGGACTCCCGCTCTCGGAATCCCGCTCTCGGTTCGTGACCACCCCCCTCCCCGGTTTGTAACCCCCTCCCCGGCTCATGACACCGTTCGCTGGTTCGTGAGCCCTCATATTGGAGCGGTTCATGACCATCATCTTTGAGCGGTTTGTGAGTCATACCCCCTTCAGGAATCAAAGTTCTCCTATGCGGTTCGTAAGGCATACCCCCTTCAGGAATCGAAGTTCTCCTGGGCGGTTCGTGAGGCATACCACCTTCAGGAACCGGTTTTCTGCAGTTTTTCCAACAAGCTAATTTCGCCAAACGATGGCGTTTCAACCATTCTAATCTTACTATGAAGTCGCAAAACATACCAAACAACAGTAATAATATGTAGAATCAACCAAAAACACCAAAATATCAATAACTTGAAATATTTTACATCAAACATACCCAAAAAGCATGATTTTCCCCTTAATCCCCTTAAGCATGTTTTAACTATAAGATTAGCAAACTTAATCCAAATTAACCCAAATTTTTACTAGTGACATAAAATAATATTTTAGAATTTCTACATATTTTTACAAATTTTTATGATGTATAATTTCGCTAATTATCACTAATCACCCCTAATTAGCTGTAATTAGTGAATTAAAGTGCAAATCACTCACCATAGCCACAAATAAATTTCAGATCTGAAACTCTAACTAATTTGGCATGGTTCCCAATGTATTCCTGCAGCTCTATATCGATTTCTATGCTAATCCGCCTTGATTTGATGTTGATTTGGCTAATATGTGATTAGAAAGTGATTAGGGATGAATTTAGAAGGTGGAGGCCAATACTAGGGTTAGAGGAATGTTTGTGGCGGCTAGAAAACTGAAATGAAATGTTCTCTCAAAACCTTTCAGACCTCCCATAACCCTAATCCCGTAATGGGTTATGGGCCAAACCACAAATCACCTAATTAAGCCTGGGTAAGCTGTTTTTCTTCTTTCAAACTTTATTTTAGCCATATCTCCCAAATGTTAAGTCTGTTTGGATAATGTGACCACTCTACGGAAAGGTAAACCATCATCCGAATCCAATGGAAGTGGTTTCAGGTCAAAAATCCTTACCAACCAAAAGTTATAGGCGAAACATTCGCTAGGGGTAAAATGGTCATTTAAAATTCGCCAAAAATCGTGAACATGGGAAATGACCCCAACAGTCGTTCCCCGAAGTTACACGACTATAAGACTTGTATGAGAATAAAATAAATATTCTATGATCTTCTGATACGTAGAATGCGGGTCATTACACTCTCCCCACTCCCCCTAAGAAATTTCGCCCCTGAAATTCCATAACCAAACACACAAAAGAGGCCCGCATGCCTACCAACCATTTACAAACAATCAAACATACATAACAAGCATATCCTAGCATGTGGTTTACTAACAAGGGAGTCGATATTGATATTAAAACAGTATCAGATAAAGAGCTCTGGATATGACTTCATTATGTTCTTTTTGGTTTCCCAAGTACAGCCATTCTCATTATCACACCACTTTATACACAGTTCTGCTAACTTAGTTGTCGCTCTAATCGACTTGACGAGAATAAGCCTTGCACTTTTGGTCAATCGATCCACAATTTCCCAATTACTATCATGGTCAGATCTAGTCCTTGGTAAACCATCGATGAAGTCCATTGAGACTTGTTCCCATTTCCATTCGGGAATTTCCAACAGTTGTAACAAACCACTAGGCTTCTTTTGCTCAGTTTTAACTAACTGGCAATTCATGTCGTTGGAGATAAACTTCCCATCGTCCCTCTTCATCCCTTTCCAGTGGTAGGTCTGCTTCATGTCTCGATATATTTTATTACCACCGGGATGTATAGTCAGTTTCGAGTGATGACACTCTTTAAGCACTTTTTCTCACAATCCATTAACATTGGGTACAACTAGTCTCCCATTCTTTCGAAGCCATCCTTATCGATCAAGTCCATACTTGTTTTCTCACCATCGATATCCATCTCTTCCTTGGAGATTATTTCTATTAGGTTAGGATCGTCGATCTCTTTTTTGGAACCAATCCGCTCAATTAAAGTCAGTATAATCGTCAAACTTGCTAACATCTCTGGACCCAATCCATACTTAGGTCTGAAATCATATCCCGCGATGTACTCCAGTTGCTTCCATTCAAGAAACATAGCATCTAAACTGGCATATCTCCTACTGAATGCATCAGCTATCGCACCAACTCCAGTAGAACTGGTATCCGTGTATACCGCCATCTCTTTATTTCCCATCGCCAGAATCCTACAGGTGATAGTCTACTTAAGAGAAGAAAAATAGTAACAACCATATCAACCATCAAAAAAGTCCTATCTATCATCTGCTAAAGCCATTAATATGTCGATACTCATATGACTGGTCCAACCAATATCAAGGGCCCATGAAAGCCCCGGCCCCAAACGGACTATCGCACGTCTAATGTACGTTTATTCTCCAAGGATAACTAGATCACGTCCAACGGATCCAAAGTAAATGGACGTCCCCAGATACCCCTGCTTCGAGTCCGCCTAGAACACTCCAAACTATCGACGATTCCTTGGCACCCCATCCGAAGAGCTATCCACAACTCAATCTTCAACTCGAGTCCAACCCAAGTCAATCCATTATCTTGCAGCCTTCTCGAGTCCCACTCGAGTCATCTCATAGCCCTATCAAGTCCAACTCGGGAAGTCCACATCATCGAACAGTCTTATCATGTCACAACTGCCCATCACTCCTTGAGTAAACCAATACATCCTTCAATGGAAATCACAACAACTACTTATATCTCACGCAAACCATCCTAGTCGAACTCGACATTCCCCAAGCACAAGCCCCAAAGGCCAAAACCAATATCAGACAATCACTCAAGGAACATCTCCTCCGAATCCCGACAATCTACGTGACATGATATGAACAAAACAACCAAACAATCGAGCACTCATAACTAACTTTGGCTATCCTCGCCAATCCTGCTTCGAAACTATCGTTGATCGCATGACGGCCCATGCCATATGTCAAGGGTAAATAGCAACCCCAACTCTATCTAGACTACTGCATGTCCAACGTACGTTTTCCTCCCAGAGACTACTAGAACTTACGACAATGATAATCTCTTTATAACTCAAATCGGCATCGCCGACGACTATCCACAAACTCAGACCCAGTCTCGAGTATCCATTACCCACAAACTCAAATCCAACATGAGTCGTTTCCCTACTCGTTGCATCTCCAAAATTCACGAACAACCATTGTTGACGAGTTTAATTCCAACTTGAATTGTTCTAATCTTCGTTGCATCCCCATTGAATTTACTCCGAGTAATTACCATTCTTAAACCAAAGGGAACATCAACATAAAGTCCTAAACAATCCATTGCAATCACTTATTTACTATGGAATACCACAATGCTCATGTTGTTCACCATAGCATTTAAAAATGATTCCAAAGGCCCTTCCTTCACGAGTCATGGACGACCCGAATTTCTTTGTTCCCCTAGTTCTAGTTATTATTTCCATCACTAGGCAGGTACCCAATACAACCCTATAACCTTGGAGCCAATCGATTCCCAAAATAATGCCAAAGCCAGTAAAGCCCAAAACAAAGCAATCACAAGCAAACATACATCCATGACTCGATAAGACCACATTACAACAAATCATACTAAGGTTAGTTGAACCACCAATTGGGTTTGTCACAATTAAAGGTCTATCGACTATCTCGGGTTCCAATCCTAACCAATCTACCAGGTCACTAGATATGAAGGAATAGGAAGCCCCGGTATCAAACAACCGAAACACCCCACCTCTGTTAAGGACACTCACAAAGGGAATGCCTTAACTTTGATGAAGAATTATAGGTAAAAGATGCAGATAAATTGCAAGATAGACAAATAAAACAGCGGAAAATGAAACTTTACTTTATTTACAAAATAGCCTGTACAAAGATTGTCTACAATACCAAAGTATCTATCTTGTTTAACAAAATAAAGAAGCATAAATGACGATAATATTCCCCAATAGAGCAGGAGCCAACCATAGCGGTGGAAAAGAAAGTCCAGAGCAATACATCGACTAATCTTCAATTCTGGTAAAAAGAAACGGTCCAAACTAAGTTGAGCTATTTCCTCCCTGACTACCTGGGGGGAACGGAAGAAAAGAAGACAAAAGAAAGTGGGTCAGACAATAAGTCTGGTAAGTTCAGTGATTACTAGCATTTAAATAGGAAAAGAATCATGACATGAGATAAGCTGAGCATAGGACAATACTCTACAGTAAGACAAGAAGGGTAACAAGATAACATAAGTTTAGCACAAGATATGATAAGGCAAGATAAAATGAATGCGCTTCTACTCTTTCTCTGCTTCGCTACTACCCTGTTATTCTGATTTCTATATCTTTGCACCACCTAACTAGTGTCCAAACTAGTAATCTTTATAAAAGGATAATATTACAACGTGATCCCAATCCCCGCAATTGTGGTAGCCTTCAGGTGTACATCTATTATGAGGATTCCACCTCAGTCAGCCTAATTGCCATAAAGATGTTAGATGTACCCTTACAACCCTATCGATCGGCTCCTACTTGTACAAATGTTCCATGTGCCTGTGTCAATCGGCCCCCTCTTGCGTGTAGATACCCTGCGTTGGTCACACCATAAGGTATATCAATCCTTATGGTAGCGACCCGACACAAATCAAGATGCACAATGTATAACTACTGGTACCCTGTGCCTACTTTTTCCCACTCCGGTGTACGTGCACGCCCGTAAACCGTCGGAACCTACACTGATGTACCCCCTGCCATTGTTTTGACCGCTTATAATCAACCCAGTAATCGTGACCCACCTTGCCTAGCTCGGGGTACCGTGATACATCTATGTGGGTTACTGCTGAAATGGGTCCCCGTTACTAGGGTTTCCTACTGGTTAAGTTTGTGGGCCTATATTTACTAATATTACCCACTAGCCCGATATGTACTTAACCCTCCCAATGATTCAAGCATGTTTACATAATGGTTAAGTTTTGTGGCCTATATTTAATAATATTACCCACCAACCCGACGTACACTTAACCTTCCCACGGATTCAAGCATGTTTATATAATAGTTAAGTTTTGTGGGCCTATATATTTACTAATATTACCCACCAACCCGATGTATACTAAACCTTCCCACGGATTCAAGCATGTTTATATAATGGTTAAATTTTGTGGGCCTATATTTACTAATATTACCACCAACCCGACGTGCACTTAACCCTCCTACTCGTCATGCCATGTTGGTTAAGTGGTTCTTATTAACTTAACCTTTCTCACTTATCATGTTGGATTGGTTAAGTGTGATTTATTGACTTAACCCTGTTCATTCATCATATTATATTGGTTAAGTATTTCCCATTTAACTTAACCCCATTCGTTCATCAAGTTATATTGGTCAAGTGTCATTAATCAATTCAAGTTAACTTAACCCACCTACTCGTCTTGTCATGTTGGTTAAGTGTTTCTTCTGGTGTTAACTTGACCCTACTCCAAATCTTGTTATATTGGTTAAGTGTTGCTCTCTCGTGTTAACTTAACCCTTCCCGTACATCGTGTTATATAATTGGTTAAGTGTTTTCCTCTTGTATTACTTAACCCCACCACATGTCATTATATATTGGTTAAGTGTATCCTCTTGTGTTACTTAAACCTACCACAAGTCATTATATATTTTGGTTAAGTGTTACTTTAGTTAACTTAACCCTATCATCTGCTTAATTAACATGTTATAACGGTTAAGTGCTGCCTTAGTTAACTTAACCCTGCCATCTGTTTAGTTAACATGTTATAATGGTTAAGTGTTCCCTTAGTTAACTTAACCCTACCCTATATCATGACTTGTTGGTTAGGTGTCCTTTGTCCATTCATGTTTAACTTAACCCACCCGTATGTCATATTGGTTAAGTATCAATTAACCTAACCCTCCCATACTTAGCATGTGTCAATAGCATTAATTCATTCATTAAAGCACCAACCACTCACATTAGATAGGTATTGTTGCGGTCACTGGATGTGTCGGTCGGTTCCGGGCAGTTTTACACTGCAACTCAATCTAACCTTGGGTTCTTATTGGGCTCAATGCCCTAACCTACCACATTAGATATGTATTGTTGTGGTTACTGGACAACCGGGCGGTTCCGGGCAGTTTTACACCACAACTCAATCTAACCTCGGGTTAGGCATATTCATCTTTCCAACAATTTACATATTTCTTATTTATGACAAATTCCATATGTAAATTATTCCCAATTTAATTATGCCATAATTATCCTTTTAATTATGCTCATAATTAATGGTATACTAAATATACCATTTCATGAACCAATCTGTGCCATGTAATTTTCATGTTTATCCTTCATATTTATATGTAAATTATAAATCAATTATTGTCATGGCCCACTTCCCCTCTAAATCATGTTCATAATCTTTGGTATATAAATTATACTGTTTCATGCCATAAACCATTTACATGGTTATGAGCCAAATATGTCAATTACATGAAATTTCAAGTTTCACCCCGTCTCCCCAATGTTATCCCCGTTAAACGTTCCCATAAATTACCTGGAATGTTTAGGCTTCACAATTTAGCCTACCTCAAAGTCAAAAGGGGAAAACGAAGAAACATGTAGCATTCAACAAACATAATATGGGTCCAACATATGGAATAGAATAATGAACTTGCATTTTTAGATCCAATTTAATATGAGACATAATCATATGAATTTGCAAAGAACTACACAAATTAAACTTGGCATGTAAAGATGAACTTGCAATGAATTGGATCTAATTAACCTAGATCTAAAACATATAAGTTTGTAGATCTAAACATGTAGGCATATGTCAACATTATTCTGCCTAAAGCTTTCATGTACATAATAAGATAGAATCATTAAGCTTGCATATAACATGATAGTTTTAACACCAACCAGTCTCATAAACACGATGGATTCCATTATGTCAAACAAATCAGTTTCATAGGCATAATGGATTATTTTATGTCAATCACCACAATCTTATAACTCACAATAGGCATGATCGATCACAATAGTTTCAGAATTATTGGTAATTCAAAATGGACAAGAATCAGATTTCATTTGTCTTAAATATGAACATCGTTCTAGATTTAAGTTAAAACACATCATGATTTCATTTAAGAAATTCGTTTAAATCTAAGTAATAACCAACTTACTAACAAAAGAGAAATCTTGAGTTCTGAAATCTATTTTCTGAAACTGAATTGCTCACCTTTGATGTGGACTAATCGTTGGTCTAATTAGACATGATTTGATTTTCTTCTTAGTCGGTTACTAGTTTGGATTTGATTTTATAGTTTGGAGAGAATGAATGGAGGCTTAGGCTAGCTTGTAGACAAACATCACGACGGCACCATAGTTTTAGGGTTATGATGTTAGGGTTTAGGTTTAGCTACGTATATATAGATGTCTAGGATTATTTAGAGCCCTTAGATGAACAAGGAGTCCATCAGAACCACCTAGCTCAAATACACATCATCCGGCCACTCAGAAGAAGACACATCATCACAGAACACTCCGGAATTCTGTGCTGGATCAGTATGGGCGCACTTGGCAGGTGCACCAGTGCATTTTTGTACTAGCGCACTTGTGAAGTGCGCCGGTGCATTCTGGTTGACTTTTGGTTTTTCTGCCTAACTTCTTTCGTCCGTATCTTCTTCATACGGTATCCGTTTTACGCAAACTCGGACTCTATCTCAAGCAGAATTCCTAGAGCGTAACTCGTTTCATTTAATTATTTTTTTAATAATTTGTTATTCTTTAATTATCTCTTATGTCCTGTTTTAAAATTACGGGGTGTTGCATTCCCCCCTACTTAAAGGATTTCGTCCCCGAAATCTTCAAGTTAAGAAGAATGTATATCCTACCATCCAACATCCATCTACTCAACCATTCAATCACTAGCATCCATTGTCCTTAAAAAGGTTTCTAATGTTTTTCATGAACATATGCATAGTGTGTGTATATGGCCTTACCCAAATGCAAAAATTTGGAGGTCTACTGATTCAGTTGACCTCCTTAATGCGAATCATGTCAGTGCCATGAGTCCATCATGTATGCAATTATTCGTAATCGCACTTTATAACTTCTACATGAGTACACAATCATTCATACAAATGCAACATCCATATGATAATACATCAAGTTTCAATTCATATGTATAAAATTTCACTCATGCATATGCAATATGAAAGTGACGGACCCGATCTAGAGCCTAATGTGTGTATATGCATCCACGAGCAACCACTAGCAAACACTTGCATCCACCAAACATAACATGTCTCAAACACATGTTTACATCCATTGGCTTCTACCTAAGGATCGAGGATAGGACCGAGAGGATATACTTAAAAGATAAAGACTAGCATGCAAATAAACTTTACATAAAAAGAGGAATCAAGGATATACCCTCGAAAAGGGTATGATGCGCGTATCTAGTCTTCAGTCTTCTAAGTTGCATCATGTTTAGCTTCACTCCACCATACCTTAACTAATTTAACTTCACGATTGCAAAGCTTCTTGACCTCCATTTCCAAATCCCACTAATAGAGATAGGACCTCGATCACTTACTATGCTAGAGGGTATCCAATGTAGTCGAACTATCTTTCCAAGAAAAACAGATGTTAATCATGATACCAAGTGTATATACTTAAGATGATTAGAAGTCTATCATCTACTTATTTTATCCATCATGTTACAAATCTGAGGGTCTAAAGCTAAAGGTTGCTATGTACTTTTTACCTTTCTTGAGGTCAGTCTTTTTTCTACTTAGGGCGCCTGCCACCACCATTTATTTTTCATGCAAACCATCCTAGTCGAACTCGTTATCCCTCAAGTACAAGTCCCAAAGGCCTAAATCAGTATCAGACAAGCACCCAAGGAATACTTCCTTCGAATTTGGATGATTTACATGAGATGATACTAGCAAAACAACTAAACAATTGAGCACTTAACCAACTCTGGCTATCCTTGCCAATCTTGCTGCAAAACTATCGTTGATCGCACAAGTGGCTTTGCATTGTCAACTAGATATATGCGGAAGTCTATCTCGAGTTTTAGGGGAAAACCCCTAACCTAATCAAAACATCTGCGTATTCGTGGACTGCTCTAACGGATCACAAATCGTCAATAGATGCATCAAGCGATTCTAGGTAGCTAAGCCTAACTGATCCCCTTAGGATCGCACGAAATCTCGAGGGTGTTCCCGAGGCAAGTAAAAAGTCAAGCTACCCTCCTTACTAGCTAACCAACCCATGCCTAGAATCAACCCATAGCCCATGAAACCAAAAACATAAGCATTACGCTTAAGCCCATTACTTACGATAGATATCCTAAAATCCTTACAAACCAAAGATAAATGAGCCGAACCACTAATTGGATTTGAGACAATAATGGGATCTTCTAATATACATGTACTAAGGTGTAGAGACTCAACTATGGAAGTAGATATAAACGAATGTGAGGCGCTAAAGTCAAGAAGAGTACTAACAAGAGGATCGGAAAGATAAATTAAGCTCTACCTCTCTCTTAGGTATGCTGGCGGTGAGAGCATGCACTTGCCCTCCTGAAAATCCTGTCCTTTATTCTTACCCTTGTCCTTAATTATATGACCCGTTATACCATAGTAAAGACACTTCCTCTTGTCTTAGGCTTTTCTATTCTTTCCTTCCTTCTTGTCCCAATTCTTCCACTTACACCTCTTTCTTTTTACCTTTGTTGCGAACTAAGTCCATATCCATGAGTTACTCATCTTTGGGTTGTGGTCTTTAGCCAAACTCCCTCATTACCATCCTTGTGTAACATGTTGACAAGTCTCTCGAAAACTGCCTCCATCGCACGTAAAACCCTACAAAGCTCGAAGAAAATTAGCCGTAGGTGAAACTGCTGCGGCTATAGATGGAAGTTAGGCGCTTATTTTCCTTTGTCAGGTGTCGTAGTCTTATCAAGCCTACGAAACCATGCCGCGATGAGGTTACCTCCTAGAAAGCCAGGAGCCCCGGAGAATAAGGAACAAGGATTCAAACAGAGGATCAAAAGATAGTGCATATGGATTTACGGAATATGCCTTTAAAACAAAAACTTTTCTTTTGAAAATGCTTCTTTTAAAACAGTTAAAAATATTTTATCAAATATTTTATCTGATCCGGTAACCTCCATCTCTGATACCAAGTGAAACACCCCACCTCTGTTAAGGTCACTCATAAAGGGAATGACTTAACTTTGTTGGAGCATTATAGGTAAAAGATGCAGATAAATTACAAGACGGACAAATAAAGTAGCGGAAAATGAAACTTTACTTTGTTTATAAAATAGCTTGTACAAAGATTGTCTACAATACCAAAGTATCTATCTTGTTTAATTAAATAAAGAAGCATAAATGACGATAATATTCCCCAATGGAGCAGGAGCCAACCACAGCAGTGGAAAAGAAATTCCATAGCAATACATCGACTAATCTTCAATTCTTGTAAAGAGAAACGGTACAAACTAAGTTGAGTTATTTCCTCCCTGACTACCTGGGGGAGGAGAACGGAAGAAAAGAAGATGAAAGAAAGTGGGTCAGACAATAAGTCTGGTAAGTTCAATGATTACTAGCATTTAAACAGGAAAAGAATCATGACATAAGATAAGCTGAACATAGGACAATACTCTACAGTAAGACGATAAGGGTAACAAGGTAACATAAGTTTAGCACAAGATATGATAAGGCAAGATAAAATGAATGTGCTTCTACTCTTTCTCTGCTACTACCCTGTTATTTTGATTTCTATATCTCTGCACCACCTAACTAGTGTCCCAACTAGTAATCTATATAAAAGGATAATATTACAACGTGATCCCAATCTCCGCAATTGTGGTAGTCTACAGGTGTACATCTATTATGAGGATTCCACCTCGGTCAGCTTAATTGCCATAAAGATGTTAGATGTACCCTTACTACCCTATCGATCGACTCCCTACTTGTAAAAATGTTCCATGTGTCTGGGTCAATCGGCCCCCTCTTGCGTGTAGATAACCTGCGCTGGTCCCACCATAAGGTGTATCAATCCTTATGATAGCAACCCAACACAAATCAAGATGGACAGGGTATAACTACTGGTACCCAGTGCCTGCTTTTTCCCACTGCGGAGTACGTGCACCCCCGTAAACCGTTGGAACCTACACTGACGTACCCCCTGCCGTTGTTTTGACCGCTTATAATCAGCCCAGTAATCATGCCCCACCCTGCCTAGCTCAGGGTACCGTGATACATCTATGTGGGTTACTCCTGAAATGGGTCCCCGTTACTAGGGTTTCCTACTGGTTAATTTTGTGGGCCTACGTTTACTAATATTGCCCACCAACCCGATATGTACTTAACCCTCCCACCGATTCAAGCATGTTTACATAGTGGTTAAGTTTTGTGGGCCTATATTTACTAACATTACCCACCAATTCGACGTATACTTAACCTTCCCACTGATTCAAGCATGTTTATATAAAAATTAAGTTTTGTGGGCCTACATATTTACTAATATTAACCACCAACCCGATGTATACTTAACCTTCCTACGGATTCAAGCATGTTTATATAATGGTTAAGTTTTGTGGGCCTATATTTACTAATATTACCCACCAACCCGACGTGTACTTGATCCTCCTACTCATCATGCCATGTTGATTAAGTGGTTCTTATTAACTTAAACTTTCTCACATATCATGTCTGATTGGTTAAGTGTGATTTATTGACTTAACCGTGTTCATTCATCAGGTTATATTGGTTAAGTATTTCCCATTTAACTTAACCCTATTCGTTCATCAAGTTATACTGGTCAAGTGTCATTAATCAATTCAAGTTAACTTAACCCACCCACTCATCTTGTCATGTTGGTTAAGTGTTTCCTTCTGGTGTTAACCTGACCCTATCTCAAATCCTATTATATTGGTTAAGTGTTTCCCTCTCGTGTTAATTAAACCCTTCCCATACATCGTGGTATATAATTGGTTAAGTGTTTTCCTCTTGTATTACTAAACCCCGCCACATGTCATTATGTATTGGTTAAGTGTATCCTCTTGTGTTACTTAAACCTACCACAAGTCATTATATATTTTGGTTAAGTGTTACTTTAGTTTACTTAACCCTATCATCTGCTTAATTAACATGTTATAACGGTTAAGTGCTGCCTTAGTTAACTTAACCCTACCATCTGTTTAGTTAACATGTTATAACGGTTAAGTGTTCCTTTAGTTAACTTAACCCTACCCTATATCATGTCTTGTTGCTTAGGTGTCCTTTGTCCATTCATGTTTAACTTAACCCACCCATATGTCATATTCGTTAAGTATCAATTAACCTAACCCTCCCATACTTAGCATGTGTCAATAGCATTAATTCATTCATGAAAGCACCAACCACTCACATTAGACAGGTATTGTTGCAGTCACTGGATGTGCCGGTCGGTTACGGGCAGTTTTATACCGCAACTCTGTCTAACCTCGGGTTCTTATTGGGCTCAATGCCCTAACCTCCCACATTAGATATGTATTGTTGTGGTTACTAGACAGTCGGGCAGTTCCGGGCAGTTTTACACCACAACTCAATCTAACCTCGGGTTAGGCATATTCATCGTTCCTACAATTTACATATTTCTTATTTATGACAAATTCCATATGTAAATTATTCACAATTTAATTATGCCATAATTATCCTTTTAATTATGCTCACAATTAATGGTATACTAAATACACCATTTCATGAACCAATCTATGCCATGTAATTTTCATGTTTATTCTTCATATTTATATGTAAATTATAAATCAATTATTGTCATGGACCACTTCCCTTCTAAATCATGTTCATAATCTTTGGTATATAAATCATACCATTACATGCCATAAACCATTTACATGGTTATGAGCCAACAATGTCAATTACATGAAATTTTAATTCCCCTCCCCCCCACCCAACGTTATCCCCGTTAAACGTTCGCATAAATTACATAGAATGTTTAGGCTTAGCGATTTAGCCTACCTCAAAGTCAAAAGGGGATAAAGAAGAAACATGCAGCATTTAACAAACATAATATGGGTCCAACATATGGCATAGAATAATGAACTTGCATTTTTAGATCCAATTTAATATGAGACATAAGCATATGAATTTGCATAGAACTACACAAATTAAACTTGGCATGTAAAGGTGAACATGCAATGAATTGGATCTAATTAACCTAGATCTAAAACGTATAAAGTTGTAGATCTAAACATGTAGGCATATATGAACATTATTCTGCCTAAAGCTTGCATGTACATAATAAGATAGAATCACCAACCTTGCATATAACATGATAGTTTTAACACCAACCAGTCTCATAAGCACGATGGATTCCATTATGTCAAACAAATCAGTTTCATAGGCATAATGAGTTATTTTATGTCAATCACCACAATCTTATAACTCACAATAGGCATGATCAATCACAATAGTTTCAGAATTATTGGTAATTCAAAATGGACAAGAATCAGATTTCATTTGTCTTGAATATGAACATCGTTCTAGATTCAAGTTAAAACATGTCATGATTTCATTTAAGAAATTCGTTTAAATCTAAGTAATAACCAACTTACTAACAAATGAGAAATCTTGAGTTCTGAAATCTGTTTTCTGAAACTGATTTGCTCGCCTTTGATGTAGAATAATCGTTGTTCTAATTAGATATGATTTGATGTTCTTCTTTATCGATTACTAGTTTGGATTTGATTTTATAGTTTGGAGAGAATGAATGGAGGCTTAGGCTAGCTTGTAGACAAACATCATGAGGGCACCATAGTTTTAGGGTTATGATATTAGGTTTAGGTTTAGCTACGTATATATAGATGTTTAGGATTATTTAGAGACCTTAGATGAAATAGGAGTCCATCAGAACCACCCAGCTCAAATACACATCAGCTGGCCACTCAGAAGAAGACATATCATCACATAACACTCCAGAATTCTGTGCTGGATCAGTATGGGCGCACTTGGCAGGTGCGCCAATGCATTTTTGTACTAGCGCACTTGTGAAGTGCGCATTGCATTATGGTCGACTTTCGGTTTTTCTGCCTAACTTCGTTCGTCCGTATCTTCTTCATACGATATCCGTTTTACGCAAACTCGAACTCTATCTCAAGTAGAATTCCGAAACGAACGCAATGGTGTTACAACAACACTCGAACGGGAACATCATAAATAGAAAGCATACCTTGGATAATGACACCCTTTCCCTTTTGCTCCACAGTTGGGGCATTCGACGAAGAAGGAACAGCGTTGATAGCATATGCTTTCATGATCTTCTTCTCTTTAGGGGGTTGCGGGCATTTATCCTTGTAATGTCCCGCTTGGCTGCATTTGAAGCACTTCCTTTCCCCAGGCTTTTACTGACAATCTCTGGCATAGTGGCCCTTCTTGCCACAGCTAAAGCAATCGCCCTCTTTCTTATTCTTCTTATTCTGTCCATCCTGAGTTTGGTTCCGTTTCCTCTTATTTTGGGACTTTTTCTTGCCTCCACCGCTTGCGGTTTCGGCTCCTCTGCAGATGCAATAGAAATCTCGATCTTCGACATAGGGTAAAGGCTCTCATGTGACGACTGCCAATTACCCCCGCACTAAACAAGAGGAATAATGCGCTGAAGGGTTTGCCGGGCAAATATGAACGATCATCAGAGTAGGTAAACAACATCGAAACTTGTCGTAAAAATCACAGCGCAAGATAAAATGTAATGGAACATATGTAACTGGTAATAGTAATGAGGCACCATATAGCAAACTTTAGAAAACTTTCTCAACATCATGAAAGGTTATCCTACTGATACCAAAGTTTGTACATAAGTCCTCACTACAACACTCATAGAGCACTCAAACAGCAGAAACAGAAATACTAGATAGTAATAAAACTGGTACGCCAGCCTCCTGCTCGCCTCCGCACAGCAGCATCGTCCTCACTAATCACCTATAACTTGCTACTTATTCTGCCCATGCACAACCGGATGAACAGACCAAGGTAATAAGAGGAGACATAAAACCTTGAGTCAGACAACAGTCTTAGTGAGCGATAAAACAACTAATAAACTTCAATAGTAAAGTATATGAGAAGGGAGAGATAAACATACTAATCTACCCACAACACCAGAGAAGAACTCAATCTTATCTTCCCTACATCGAACAGTGATAGACTTTATTTTAACAATTCAACCATTCACCCTTGGAAACCCAGAACACCCATTCAATCATGGTAAAACACTCAAAACATCCAAATTATATGTATCTCATGTAAACCGTCCTAATCGAGATTAACATCCCTCAAGCATAAGACCTAAAAGCCTAAACCAATATTATACAAGCACCAAAGGAACATCTCCTTTGACGTTGGACAACGTACATGAGATAGTACAAGAAGAACAACCAATCATCCATGACTGACTCTGGCTATCACCGCCAATCCTGCTTTGAAACCATCGCTAGTCGTATGACGGCCAACCTTGCCATATCTCAAGGGCTAATGGTAACCCCATTTCTAGCATAAACTCCATATGTCGAACCTTGACAATGTCCAACCTTGACAACTAGGCCTTTCTACAAGACCTAAGGTAATCGACCTACAACCGGTCCTTTAGACGTCTCTAGTGTACCCTCGCTTCGAGCCTGCTAGAAATTACGATTACGATAATCTCTCGGCCTTCGCATCTCTAGTCATCCAACCCGACGACTTTTCATAGCTCAAGCAACCTTCCTGAGCAACCATTATCCACCAACTCATGACCTTTTAGTTGTCACCTCATTCGGTGTTCTACACCGATAAACGAACACCTTCCAACACTTCGAATATTCCCACCTGAATTCTTCTCGAAGTTATACCATTGGAAACATACTTTTTCAGAAAATGTCCCTATTGGAAACAAACCATAGCATCATCACTATCAACCACAACATTTAAAAGAGCTGCTAAAAATCATCCAACTTGACCGATCGGCCCATTCCACCAGACCGACCCGACATCAACCGACCGACCCGACCAGGTATGCCCCACCTGAGAAACCCGACCCACCTTTCCAGGAGACTTACCGACCCAGTCTCCATTTTCTCAACCCGCCAGGCCGACCCGTTCTCTGATGCACCATCTCAAGAAGATCGACCTGACAAGCATGTTTCAGACCGACCCGATCACTTGTATTAGGACCGACCTGAATTATTCTGACTTGTTCTCCACGACAGGATTTGAGACTGACCCGATCCACTTATGGCCGACCCGATCCACTGCCTGCACATCTCCAATTATACTCCGGTTTTGACCAAAACTACGTCAAACGATGAATTCGACGAAACTTACTCAACCCAAAGTCATCAAATACAATCATAAACATGTCATAACGTTGCTAACAACATGAATATGACGATTACCGCAAAAATGATGTAAATATCACCTAAAACCATTAAAATGAACATATGATCAAAATGTGAGATCTAACTAACATAAACATGTGAAATGAAATTAATGGGTAAAACTTGGTAAATTTGATAATGGGGTGATGCATATGAAGATAGACATATAATAGTGTGAATCTATGGTGAAACACTCCAATTTGATGAGAAACATGCACAAACACTCACATACTTCATTGCATTCATGTGAGAGATGTAAATCACTCACCGATTTGCCAATACAAGCTAAAATCAATGAAATAGAAATCCAAACAGCAAGCACCTTGCACCAATCACCTTGATCTAATGAACTCTTGCTTTGATTGATGTAGATCTCGGATTTACCTCCTTGGATTTGGATTTTTAATGGTGGAAAGGTGTTAGAGGAAGAAGGAGCACAAGGCTACTCAATGAGGAAATGAAAAACTAAACCATTTCCCACCCCTATTTATACCCTCCCATCAGCCCACTAATGGGCCTCTCCAATTCAGCCCATTATGGCCTACCAAACCTGGACAGCCAACTGAAAAACCTTAAAATAACGATTTTCCCAAATCGTTGAGCCAAATCTTTATTGCAACCACTCTACGGAAAGGAAACCATCAATTCCTTTCCAATGGCACAGGTCTCACCCTTTGATTCGACCTGAGTCAAAAAGTTATGCCTTGTACGAGACTGACAGGGGCAAAATGGTCACAAACAAAATCGGTAAAAATTATAGACATGTCTCACATCCCCATATGCAACATACCAAAGGATGAGAATGATCCAACCCTTAGGGAATAAAATAAAAATATTTTATGATCTTCAGATACGTAAAATGCGGTCTGTTACATTCTCCCCACTTAAGAATTTCGTCCCCGAAATTCCAAGTAAACACAAACATCCAAACAAGCAACCATCAAGCCATGCATCCATAGACTTATCCTAGCATGCGGAATTTTATCTAACAACAACAAGATACAACGACATAATGATGATACGATTAAGGGGTCCTACCAACGAAGAGTTCTGGAGGAGTCGCCTTGATGCTCTCTTCCGTCTCCCATGTATAATAGTCGCCATCTTCACTCCATTGTACCTTGACTAGCTTAACCGTCTTCCTCCTAAGATGTTTCGTGCCATTTCCCACAACACGAAGCGACTTATGAGGTTTCGCAACTGCGGTTTCAACTTCTCGGTCTTCGTACTGCTCTAGAGGTGGCACCACATTCGAATCATGCACAAACTTTCGTTGAAACGACACGTGGAACACATTATGCACACTTGACACCTTCTCGGGTAACTCCAATCTATATGTGGGTTTTCCAATTCGCTCGACTATCGGAAATGGTCCAGCGAATCAAGGAGCCAACTTTCCTTTAATTATGAATCAAACCATATGCTTTAACGATGAAATCTTCATGAAAACCATATCGTCTATGTCAAATTCCAAATCTTTTCGACGCTTATCAACATAACTCTTCTGACGATCTTGGGTCGCCTTCATTCGTTGTCGAATGGTCTCGATACAATCCGAGGTCTCTCTAATTATCTCTGGCCCAAGTACCAACTTATCTCCAATTTCTAACCAACAAGCTGGAGAATTATACGGCCTCCCATACAACGCCTCGTATGATTCCATGCTAATGCTAGACTGGAAGCTATTATTATACACAAACTCAACTAGATGTAGTTGATCTTCCCACGATCCTCCAAAATCCAACACACAATCTCTTAAGAGATCTTCCAAAACTCGATTGACCCTCTCGGTTTGACCATTAGATTGGGGATGATAAGTCGTACCTAAGCACAACTCAGTTCCTAAAGCTTCTTGTAAACTTTTCCAAAATTCACTAGTAAATAATGGATCTCGGTCACTCACTATACTCTTTGGGATACCATGGAATCGAACTATCCATTTTACATAAAGTTCAGCCAATTTTGACGACGTCCTAGTCGATTTGATAGGGACGAACCTTGCACTTTTGGTCAAATTATCTATAATGACTCAAAACCCTTCATTCCCTGCCTGGTTCTAGGTAGTCCATCGTTAAAATCCATCGATACTTGCTCCCACTTCCACGTAGGAACTTTTAATGGCTGAAGCAAACCACTCGGATTTTTCCATCTTTCACTAACTGACAGTTCATGCACTTGGAAATGAATTTTCCAATATCTCTCTTCATCCCCTCCCAGTAGTAGACTCGCTTCATGTCCTGATACATCTTATTACTACCGAGATGAATTGTCAACTTTGAGTGATGACATTCCCTCAGAACCTCATCTCTTAATCCGTCGATATCAGGAACAACTAATCGCCCTTGCTTTCAAAGACAACCTCCTTAATCGACTTCGAACTCTTTATCTTCTGGTTCTAGCTTCTGGATAAGCTCAACAAGCATTGCATCTCGCTTTTGGCTTTCACTAATTCTTTCGATAAGTGTAGGTCTTATCGACAAGCTTGCCAAAACTTTAGGTTCCAACTCACACCTTGGCCTGAAATCAAACCTTGCCAAATACTCATGGCTCTTCCATTCCGAAAACATCGCTCCCGAACTTGCGTGTCTTCGACTCAACGCGTCTGCAACTGCGTTACCTTTGCCAGGAGTATAGGCTATATCAAAATCATACGACGCTAGAAACTCTAACCATCGTTGTTGCCGAAGATTCAAATCCTTTTGGGAGAAAAGATACTTCAACGACTTGTGATCCGTAAACAACTCGAATCGAACTTCCAATAGATAATGTCTCCACATCTTCAGAGCATAGACAATCACCACCAATTCTAAGTCATGAGTTGGGTAATTCTTCTTATGCGGCTTTAGTTGTCGACTCGCATAGGCCATCAGCTTATCCTTCTACATTAGCATTGCTCCAAGTCCAATACCACATGCATCGGTACATACCACCATCTCTTCATTCCCACTTGGAATGGTCAATATAGGAGCACTCGTTAGCCTTTATTTTAGGATCCCGAACGCTTGTTCACATTTTGCATCCCATGTGAACACTTAGTTCTTCTTCGTCAATCTTGTCAATGGTGCATCTACCTTGGATAAATCCTTGATAAACCTTCAGTAATATCCAACCAACCCAAGAAAACTTTGAACATCCATCATATTCTTAGGTCTATCCCAGTCCTGGATTGCTGCTACTTTAGCGGGGTCAACCGCCATCCCATATTCAGAAACAACATGGCCTAAGAACCTCACTTCACTCTTCCAGAAGTGACACTTGGAAAAATTAGCCTTCGGCTGGTGCTTTCGCAAGATCTCCAACACAACTCTCAAGTGCGTCTTATGTTCTTCCTCATTCTGAGAGTAAACCAGAATATCATCCACGAACACAAGCACGAACTTGTTCAACTGATCTCTGAACACTATATTCATAAGATCCACGAAATATGCTAGTGCGTTAATTAACCTGAATGGCATTACCAACCATTCGAAGAAACCGGATGGTGTCCTAAAAGCAGTCTTTGGCACACTATCCTTAGCCACCCTCAACTGGTGAAATCCCATTGCCAAATCCATCTGATAAAACACTTTGGCTTTGTGAAGATGATCGAACAAGTGATCTATCCTTGGCAACAGATACTTGTTCTTCAATATCACCTTGTTCAGCTCACGATAGTCCACACACAATCTTAACGAGCCATCTGCCTTGGTTGCAAATACGACCGGTGCACAACGTTCAGATACACTCCTTTGAACGGATCTTTTTCCCAAAAGGTCTCTAACTTGCACCTCCAACTTTCGCTGTTCCTTAGGCACCATCCGCCTAAGAGGCATAACGATTGGTCTAGCACCTTCGACTAAATTAATCCTAAACTCGATCTCACGATGCGGCGGCAACCCTTTGACCTCGTTAAAGACATCTACATACTCATTGGCGATCAACACTAATGACATGTCTTCTTGTGGAATTCGAAGCGAATATATATAACTCACGAAGACTCCGTCTTCGTTCTCTTCGTGCTTACATATAATCAACACCTTTCGCCCTTCCACATCCCCGACCCTCACCTCTAGCTTATCGCAATTCACCCTTGCCGCATACCTCTTGAGCCAATCCATGCCTAAGATGATCCCATACCCAGTGAAGTTAAGAACAAAGAAATCATACACAAAAGAGCAACCATGACTCGACAACACTATGCCACGGCAAATCATGCACAAAGTGGATGAACACCCAACTGGATTAGTCATGATTAATGGTCTATCACAAAGCTCGGGTTCCAAACTCAAGCGACAAACAAGGTCATTGAAAATGAATAAATGTGATGCTCTAGTATCAGAAAGCACACGAACTGAAACACCATTAACAAAAAGAGTACCTTGCACCATGACACCCTTCCCCTTCTCCTCTACAATAGGAGCTCTTGAAGAAGTTGGCACGACTTCCAAAGCATATACCTTCATAACCTGCTTGCCCTTAGCTGATTCTGGACAGTCTTTCTTCTCATGCTCAGGCTTTCCACACTTGAAGCACTTCTTTTCAGCTTTTGGGTTCTGGCACTCATTAGCAAAATGGACTTTCTGTTGGTAGTTAAAGCAAACCACCTCACTCTTAGGCTTCTTTTGGCCATTCTTCCCTTTCTGTTGTTGCTGCTTTCTCTTCTTATTATTACTACCCTGTTGTGGCTTCTGTTCTTTCTTAGGTGCAACAACAGACATCTTCTTAGGAAACATACTTTCATACCTCAAAGTCTTCTCGACAATCTTCTCAAAGCTGTCGTTGAGGTGATCTACATGCCGGTCCCCATGATATTTATCCAACCCCAAGACAAACTTCTTGTTCTTTTGACAAGGAGTATCCACATATGAACGAACATACTTCAACAAAGCCTCGAAGTCAGAAATATAGTCAAGAACTGGCCGACCATTCTGCTTAAGCTCCACGAATCTCTTAAACAGAATAGACTTTTGCACGATGGAGATAAACTTCACTTCAAACTTAGCTTGGACCAACTCCCATGAAATATCCTCTTCAGGGTCTCAAGTATGACAGAGTTACAACAGTCCATTGCTCTGCCCTCTGACTGCCTTGATGCAAGCTTTCTCTTTGTTGCATCATCAATGCCCAAGTCCTTGAAGATCCTAACACATGTATCCATCCACCTCTGGACTTATTCAACTGGTTCAGTGCCCTTGAATTGTTTTCCTCCCAATGAAGAAAATTCTTTGCATAGCTTTCCAAATTCTACAGCTCTAGGCACTGGAACTCCCACATCAACCGTAGCCGCAACTGGAGCGGGAACCCTATTCATGATCGCTGCCTTCATGGCCTCGAACATGGCTAGGTAGTCTGGTTCGCCACCATTTCCCCCTCCAGTATTAGCTCCCCTGGCAGCGTGTCTTGATGGTCATCTATTCATTCTAAATCTGCAATTTAGAATAATTAGCCACTTCCAAGAAAAAAATGCTAAAGAGATACAACTGCTACTACTATATATGCTAATATATGTAGTAAGCATCCAACTGAAATCTACAAGTATGTCTCACATAGGTGATTACGTCTTAGAACTTTGGCCACAATCATTGACCATAGCTTTGATACCAAATGTGACGACCACCCATAACCCCCCGCACTAAACAAGAGGAATAATGCGCTGAAGGGTGTACCGGGCAGCTATAGACGATCATCGGCGTAGTTAAACAATATCGAAACCTATCGTAGAACTCACAGCGCAAGGATAAAATATAATAGAACATATATAACAGGTAATAGTAATGAGGCATCATATAATAAAATTTAGAAAACTTTCTCAACATCATGAAAGGTTATCCAATTGATACCAAAGTTTGTACATAAGTCCTTACTACAACACTCATAGAGCACTCAAACAATGGAAACAGAAATACTAGATAGTAATAAAAAATGGTATGCCAGCCTCCTGCTCACCTCCGCACAGCAGCATCGTCCTCACTAATCACCTGTAATCTGCTACCTAGTCTGCCCATCCACAATCGGATGAACAACCCAAGGTAATAAGAGGAGACATAAAACCTTGAGTCAGACAACAATCTTAGTGAGCAATAAAACAGCTAACAAACTTCAATAGTAAAGTATATGTATATGAGAAGGGATAGATAAACATACTAATCTACCAACAACACCAGAGAAGAACTCAACCTTATCTTCCTCACATCGGACAGTGATAACCGTTACTTTAAACAATTCAACCATTCGTCCATGGAAACCAGAACACCCATTCAATCATGGTAAAATACTCAAAACATCCAAATTATATGTATCTCATGTAAACCATCCTAATTGAAATTAAAAACCCTCAAGAACAAGGCCCAAAGGCCTAAACCAATATCAGACAAGCACCGAAGGAACATCTCCTTCGATGTTGGACAACCTACATGAGATAGTACAAGAATAACAACCAATCATCCATGACCGACTCTGGCTATCACCGCCAACCCTATTTTGAAACCATCACTAATCGTACGACGACCAACCTTGCCATATGTCAAGGGCTAATGGTAACCCCAGTTCTAGCATAAACTCTATATGTCCAACCTTGACAATGTCCAACCTTGACAACTAGGCCTTTCTACAAGACCCAAGGTACTCGACCTACAATCGGTCTTTTAGACGTCTCTAGTGTACCCTTGCTTCGAGCCTGCTATAACTTACGATTAGGATAACCTCCCAGCCTTCGCATCTCTAGTCATCCAACCCAATGACATTTCATAGCTCAAGCAACCTTCTTGAGCAACCATTATCCACCAACTCACTACCTTTGAGTTGTCACCTCATTTGGTGTTCTACACCAATCAACGAACACCTTCCAACACTTCGAGTATTCCCACTTGAATTCTTCTCGAAGTTACACCATCACCTAGCCAATTACATCACTGCGCTGCGGCTAGTGTTCGGGGGGTTGCCCCCGAAAAATATATTTTTTCAAGCTCTTTTCTTCAAATCCAAGTCGTACCCGAAAAACATACTTTTTCAGAAAATGGCCCTATTGGAAACAAACCATAGCATCATCAATAACAACCACAACATTTAAAAGCACTACTAAAAATCATCCAACTTGACCAATCGGCCCATTGCACCAGACACTCACATAATAGTGTGAATCTATGGTGCAACACTCCAATTTGATGGGAAACATGCACAAACACTCACATACTTCATTGCATTCATGTGAGAGATGTAAATCACTCACCGATTTGCCAAAACAAGCTAAAATCAATGAAATAGGAATCCAGACAGCAAGCACTACGCACCAATCACCTTGATCCAATGAACTCTTGCATTGATTGATGTAGATCTATGATTTCCGTCCTTGGATTTGGATTTTTAATGGTGGAAAGGTGTTAGAAGAAGAAAGAGCACAAGGCCACCCAATGGGGAAATGAAAAACTAAACCAATTCCCATATCCCTCATCCCCTATTTATACCCTCCCATCAGCCCACTAATGGGCCTCTCCAATTCAGCCCATTATGGCTTACCAAACCTGGACAGTCAACTGAAAAACCTTAAAATAGCGATTTCTCCCAAACCGCTAAGCCCAATCTCTAATGTAACCACTCTACGGAAAGGCAACCCTCAATTCCTCTTTAATGGCACGATTCAACCTGAGTCAAAAGTTATGCCCTGTACAAGACTGATAGGGGCAAAATGGTCACAAACAAAATCGCTAAAAATTATGGACATGTCTCATATCCCCATATGCAACATATCAAAAGATGAGAATGATCCAACCATTAGGGAATAAAATAAAAATATTTTACGATCTTCAGATACGTAAAATGTGGGCTGTTACATCTCAGATCTCAATGCTTTCCCCACAAAGGATTCGAAAGTCTCATCAATGTGGTTTATAAGTCTTTCCCCCAAGTACTCATCTAAGCCATTTATGAACCTCTTGTTCTTCTTCTCGGTAGTATAAATAAGAGACAATCCATACTTCGATAAGATATCGAACTTAGCAATATATTCCGAGACCGCCCTACCATTCTGCTTAAGCACCAAATATTTCCTAAACAATTCTAATTTCTGAGCAGCTGGGATAAACTTATCACTGAAGCGAGTCTTAAACTGATTCCAAGTAACTTGTTCCTCGAGAGCAGCGGCTTTAATAGCATTCCACCAATTCATAGCCCATCCATGAAGTTGACGCGACGCTAGCTTTCTCTTCATCGCATCCTAGATCCTCAAATCCTCGAAGATGCGCTCATTACTATCAAGCCAATCTAGAACATCCATAGCTGATTCCATTCTGTGGAATGGTTTCTCACCAAGATTAGTATAATCCTTGTTAAGCTTGGCGAAATCGGCTCTAGGCGCTTGCACTACTGCACCACCACCGTTAGCAGCATTGGGAACTGATCCCCGAGCATCCCTAAGCATCTCTCGCATGAAGGTACTAAACATCGTCCTTATATTTGGGACATTCCCATTATTAGCCTCTAAATCTGTACTCCTGGTATATCGGTTCATTGTTCATTCTACAAATAGAAAACGATTAACCATCTCCTTTGTGGTGCCAGCACAGTGCGACTTCATCCTTAGATATACTAATAATATATATAGCTTTAGAAAACCAAAATTTCACAAATACGCGCTCTCATATACGTATACTATCTTTCCCTGATGTCTTCCCCTAGAATAACTACGCAACCTGGCTCTGATACTAAGTGTGACGGCCCACCCTGAACAAGATGACATTTCCCGAAATGCGTTGTGCCAATACCCGACTAGCATGGGATGGTCATAAAAAAAGGGTTTGAAATGATGATTCACCAAGAACCTGTAGTATATCTCATAACGCATGGACTAAAATATAATAATAACATAACTTGACATAAAATAGGCGAGACAGTGCATAAGCTGAAAATTAAACCATCATAGCAGCGGAATCCAAAATACAACTTATGATCCAAACCATTATTACAACTTCAAAATACTGTCTTGAAAGCAAAATAGGAAAGGTACACTACTAATGCCCCAAATAGTGAACGACAACAAAACAGGGAGAATATATGTAAATAATACGCAGAAGTCTCATGCTCGTCTCTGGATTGCTACTTGTGCATAACCACCTTACCTATCTTTAGTCTGCTCATCTTGGAGCACCCAGAGTAATAAGAAGAGACATAAAACTCTGAGTGATAGAAGTCTTGTAAGAGCGATAGTAGTAAAACAAAACAATAATAGATATAAATAATCATACCTGAACCTGGACCTGCAACCAAAGAGTTAGCACAACAAGATGTACAATACTCTAAGGTAACACTAACATAAAGTGTAAAGTGGAAGTGCACATGTCATGGTGATAGAAAACATCAAACATAGCAATAATCCTCACATCTCTCACTCAGTGCGTAAAGCATACGATATCCACCACTTCGATCACCCAATCCTTTGCTACGGTCACTTTGCCCTTGGGCGTCACAATGAACCCATTGCACTGAGCCATAGCCCATAATCCGTCTCCTAGTGGTGAACCAAAATTATGGATCTCGATAACCACTTCGCACATGACCAGCAACAAATCCCAACTCTAAAAGTTAACTCATTGGTTCTCAGCTGGATGCTGAGTAATAACTTCTCACTTGGACCTCCTTTGCATCTCGGGTTTTGGTTGAATTGGTTTTGATCTTCAAAGAGTTCACAATTGTCGTCACGTGGTAGAAGTTCGAATCCGGTTCAGTTTGGAGTCATCATCTTGGACGAAGTAACAAAGTATAGAAAAGCTCGGATTCCCGCTCTCAGAATCCCACTCTCGGATTCCCGCTCTCGGATTCCCGCTCTTGGAATCCCACTCTCGAAATCCCGCTCTTGGATTCCCACTCTCGGAATCCCGCTCTCGGAATCCCGCTCTCGGAATCAGGCTCTTGGATTCCCGCTCTCAGAATCCCGCTCTCGGATTCCCGCTCTCGGAATCCAGCTCTCAGTTCATGACCCCCTGGTTCGTGACCCCCTCCCAGGCTCGTGACACCCTTCCCCGGTTCGTGAATCCTCATATTGGAGCGGTTCGTGACCATCATCTTGGAGAGGTTCGTGACACATACCCCTTCAGGAATCGAAGTTCTCCTGGGCAGTTCGTGAGGCATACCCCCTTCAGGAATCGAAGTTCTCCTGGGCGTTTCATGAGGCATACCCCCTTCAGGAACCGGTTTTCTGCAGTTTTTCCAGCAAGCTAATTTCGCCAAACGATGGCGTTCTCAACCATTCTAATCTTGCTATGAAGTCGCAAAATATACCAAACAACAGTAATAACATGTAGAATTAACCAAAAACACCAAATTATTGATAACATGAAATATTTTAGATCAAACATACCCAAAAAGCATGATTTTCCCCCTTGATCCCCTTAAGCATGTTTTAACTATAAAATTAGCAAACTTAATCCAAATTAACCCCAAATTTCACTAGTGACATAAAACAATATATTAGAATTTCTACATATTTTTCCAGATTTTTATGATGCATAATTTCGCTAATTATCGCTAATCACCCTTAATTAGTGGTAATTAGTAAATAAAAATGCAAATCACTCATCTTAGCCACAAATAAATTTTAGATCTAAAACTCTAACTGATTTGGTACGGTTCCCAGT
This sequence comes from Allium sativum, assembly GCA_030737875.1. Lineage (NCBI taxonomy): Eukaryota > Viridiplantae > Streptophyta > Magnoliopsida > Asparagales > Amaryllidaceae > Allium > Allium sativum. The sequence goes on from CM060915.1 coordinate 557,531,868, forward strand.
GTATTCCAGCAACTCTATCTCGATTTCTATGCTAATCTGCCTTAATTTGATGTTGATTTGGCTAATATGTGATTAGAAAGTGATTAGGGATGAATTTAGAAGGTGGAGGCCATTACTAGGGTTAGAGGAATGTTCATGGCGACTAGAAAACTGGAATGAAATTTTTTCTCAAACCCTTTCAGACCTCCCATAACCCTAATCCCGAAATGAGTTATGGGCATAACCGCTAATCACCTAATTAAGCCCGGTTAAGCTATTTTCATCTTCTAAACCTTATTTCAGCCTTATCTCCCAAACGGTAAGTTCGTTTGGTTAATGTAACCACTTTATGGAAAGATAAACCATCATCCGAATCCAATGGAAGTGCTTTTAGGTCAAAACTCCTTACCAGTCAAAAGTTATAGGAGAAACAAGACTTGACAGGGGCAAAACGGTCATTTAAAAATCGACAAAAATCGTGAACATGGGAAATGACCCCAGTAGTCGTTCCCCAAAGTTACACAACTATTCAACTTCGTATGAGAATAAAATAAATATTCTATGATCCTCCAATACTTAAAATGCGGGTTGTTACACTTATAGGTATTTGTTGCACTTGAATCACAACAAATACATTGAATTACATTTCATTAACATACATTAATAATATAGATGTAGGAGGCATATTACAAGTGATATCAAGTACTATCCAAATCACAAAAAGGATGGCGTATAAACTTTTAAATGTGAAACGCATGTGGAAACATTAAGGTAATCTTACAACGTCAGCAAAAAATTCGATGATATCTAACTAAAACTGTTTCTTTTCTCGATGATATCTAACTAAAGCTATTTCTTTTCTGTTTGATATAGCGGCTCGCCCTGAACATTTCACTATGGTCGAAAAAGCAGCCCTGGTGGATGAGACAGTGCAAGATAAATATACCTCTCCGATGGCTATCGTGGTCACTTCAACCACGGTCTCCATTTACGAAACTACAACGTAATAATTATTTATATGTACCCTATAGGATCATTCATTTTTGATTCAACAAAAGCCACTACAGTGTACTTAGATATCAAATATCCCGATGTAGATGTTGCACTTATGAGGTAATATAATCTGCCCAGATATTTTCCCATGTCTAAAATTTGTTGTCCTTAAATTAAACAACCCCTAACCCTTGCTGTAGATTTACAAGCATCCCTATATCAAAAATTGATTTGATCAGTAACAATACATATCAACAAGATGCTCAAAAAATCATTGATTCTATAATTAAGGAATTGGAGCATGATATAAGATAAACTGATTGTCGGGTATAATCTACATTCATGTCTACACTACTAAAACCGACTGCAACAAATTACTGAATTAATGATCATGTGCAGGGTAAGAAGTACGCAATTGCTGCAACTATCACTAAATTACGCAACTCAACCCCTTGATGTTATCTCTCATGTGCAATATGCAATGAATATGTTCATCCAAATAGTTCATCAAAGTCTTGCACTAAGTGCCCTAACCTGTCCGGCGAAGCAATATATAGGTATGCTAATGTTCCTACATGATTAACCACTACATTTCGGCAATTATAAATTGAACAATTAAATAAGTATCAAGTAAATGTTGACATACTGGACAGTACTGGATCAACCAAAATCACCGCGTTTGACAGAGAGGCAGAGAGACTTATCAGGAAAGACGTTGGCGAAATGCTAACAATTTCTAAAATGGTTAGACATTTTTTTTTCCAAACTATACAACATTATGCAAAATACTCATATAAACTTCCAACAAGCTCTAAGCGATTATATATAACTGACTCTGCGTTTAAATTGTATACATGACAGTGGAACAACTAAGGTTGAAAACATTTTCCAACAATCAGTTGGAGTTAATGTACTATCTTAATTCCATCTGTCTAACTATGAGATTAAAAATCCCGACACCTTCTTAACAGTAAGAAAAAAAACTAAGAAATCTAGACATATAAATAAAAGGGATATATCAAGCTTGGAGAATATTTATATTTCCTATGATATAAACTGACTGAGAACACTTGCGTTCTTTTTTGTGTGAACTGTACTGTAGCCTTGATATTAACAATAAATGTAGAACAACTTCCAACCAAGCTTGAACCATGTACATCTGTTACATCTACCATCAATGATAGAAACAATGGCCCGTATGCGAAGCATGGGCCTCATTCTAGTTAGTTTAGGGAGAGCGGAAAAAAGGGTAAATTTCATGACAAAGCTCTATTTTCAAATAAAGTGCTAAGAGTAACTCCATGTAAGAAGTCTCATCTTCATGCTTTACAATCTAAGAAATAGATAGATTTGGATTTTATTCCTAAATTCCCTTTACCCAAATTCCTTACACAAATCCTTTAACCATATATCTTTGCATTCCCGAAAACCTTCTTTTGATCTTAACCATTTTTGCTTAATTCAACTATTAAGTAAATATTCATTTAGACTATCGGATTAGCTTAGAATTTCTTTTATAACTTCGTTTATAAAACTCTGATTTCAATATAAAATCCTTTCATAAACCCCTCTCTAGATTCAACTCAAGTTTTATCACAAACTTGATTACCTTCTTAAATGATTTCAATTAAAAAGGTAATTCCTTTAATTATTATTAATTAAAATAATAATTATTTATAAATTAATATAAGTTAAAGTAGTTTACTTCATTTTTAATCAAAACAGAAGTAATTAACTAAAGATTGAATAGTTGATTTCGCTTAAAAAGTTATTTAAAATAATAATTAACTTTATTAAAAATAAACAACTCAATAAACACAATTAAATAAAGATTAATAAATTTTCAAGAAAATTCATGAAATTTGCACAGTTATATGTCAACAATATTCCTGTTAGATTAATTGATAAAAAATTAATCTAATAATCAATCTCAATTTACAAAGTTGACTTAGTCAACCTGATAACATCGGTTTACTTGTTAAATTATTTCCACTAATCCTTCCTTTAAAATTAATTAATAACTTAATTAATTTAATTTCACTAAATTGTTTCTTGGGAACGATTACTTCAAATTATTACCCCTTAGGTTAGTTTTGGGCTTACTTGCTTCTAAACACTTATTTAAAATATAAGAATTTGTCATAATAAATAATTTTATAATTACTTATAAAATTAAATAATAAATATTGATCGTTTAATAAAACTTTTATATAATATAATTTATAAAAAATAGATTTCAAAATCTGGCTTTAGTCATAAAATGAATTTTATAATTTCATTTCAGTCAATTCACCTGACGGTAAATCAACATCTTATAAAGATCTATTTTTAAGCAATTTGTTGCCAATCACTTAATCAATACTATTTACTGACTAATAAACATCAGTGTTGAATTCCAATTCAACGATCAACAATCAAAACATCATCCAACAGATTGGTTAAACAGTTCATAAAATAATAATATAAAAGCAAATAATATTAAAATATTTGAGGAATTGGCCAGTTGGATCCCTCCAACCTTTTTCTCCCTGCATCACAGTTAATATAACAGTTTATATTTGCATATAAACAAAAAATTTATACTAATTCAATTAAAAATGAATCTTCTGCTTAAAAGCAGACAATGTTTGGGTTTATCTGTTCATAACTGCCAATTTATGATTATAACCAAACAATCCAAGCAATAAATAATCAATCATTTAAACAATAACAACCCATCACCTAAACAATCAGAAAATCATGTCACATAAATAAATATCGATTAAACAATAGATATTTATAACATGATATAATTTAAATAGCATTCCAGAAAGTGTGATTTGATAACTCACCAGTCTTCAATCAACATTTCATTGTTGTTTCATTCAATTTTAAACAAAGGTTCAAAAATAAACAAAATTATGACAAGCTCCAATCCACTCCAGTTCATCACGAACTTATAGTACTCGTCCACATGATTCCAACGCCTCTTTTTCGTTCCATTCTAATAACATATGAAAGAGTTTTAAATATTGTAAGCATGTATATATATTTAACGATCATTAAAAATGGTTATTTATTTAATTAAATACCTTAATTATCTTTATTCTTAATTAGCCGTCAACCACCGTAATTAGCATAACTAATCACGGCCAATGTCATATTCTCCTTCTAAGTTTTCACAAAGCCCACTCCCCCCTCAATCTTCAATCGTCGGCGCCACCTCAGGCTGCTAGAGCCACCAGTTTTCACAAAGCCCACTATCTTCTCCGTTCGGCCATCTCCCTTTACCCGAAGGTGCAACTGCCCCAGCTACACCCAGGCACCAGAAATCGAGTCGAACCCGTTTCCATTCAGCAACCGATTTATCCATCGTCCGACCATTTCATATGACCCACCTCCATCGCAAGTTTGACCATGTCAACCCCTATCATTACTCTTTAAGGCCGACCGCCTGAAATCGACTCTATCGCCTCCAAATCGCCAAATTTGTAAACATACTCCAAAATCAAACGATCCACGTTCAACTCAAAAGAATGGCCACCGCAGGTCACGCCACCCCGTCGGACCATCGCCGATACCTCCACTTTCCTCCCCCCTAAAACTTCCCTTCGGGTCACATCACTTGAAACTCATTCACATCGCTGCTACAACCCTAAAACTGAAAACACCACTATCTTATTCAAACCCAATTTCTGCTGCTTACAAACCACCGAGTGCCACCATATTTTACCAGTAAGTCAAGCCATCATGCTCTTCAACTTTGCAGCTAACGACTTTCACCAATTTTCTATGGTTTGAGAAATTCAATTAAAAGTTTGGATAGAATGAATGAGGATAGTGGCAGCTTAGGTTTAGATTAGGGTAATTTATAGTGAAGATATTTTGGATATATTATTATTTTATTCCATTTTACTGAATATAATATCCTATCGCTATTTCTGTTTGACGGTCTATATTCGTATGATCACATATGAACTTCGTTCGCGATGAAAATGAACATCCTTATACAGTTTGACATTTCAGACCCAATGATACTTGTGTCGTCGAAATCCGAATCCGTTTACAAAAACAACGCTATTTTAAATAATAAATCGTTAATAGATATACATTTATTATGCGCACTCTTATATAATAACTCTGATTATCTTGAAATTTAAAATCCTACAATAATTAGCCATCATGGATTTAATAAAATTCATTTCGTTGAGATCTGAGGTCATTTGCAAAATGACTATTCTCAAATGTTAAACAAAATCGAGAAAATCTAAATTGATTTTAAACAATACAATTTAATAATAATAAATTATTATCATGTATGCATTCAGATAGAATTGTACATAGATTCAAAATAAACTAGTATGAGTTTTAAATTCGATATATTCATTTTCAAGTTAAATCGATATTCGAATTATTCAAAATCCTTTTATTTTATTAAATAAATTGTTATGGTTCATAAACGATTCTATAGCGACTTTCTAAAAATTTGATTTTGGCATAACTCAAAATATACAAGACGAAATCTCTATTTTTCTCTTCAGTTAGAAACTTATAATCGAATAGATCCGGAAGATTCTTGTTTCAAAGAATTCCAACTTATATAGAATTGTATACCTCAATTGAGTTTAAATAGTAAAACTACGAACTACCGCGACACTACAAGCTTGTTTTTAATTAAATTATAATTAATACGTTCAAACATCATTTAATAAACAAATTCCTTATTATATTCAAATCTAACTTAATTAAATCCTTTTATATTGTTCAATTCATACTGTATTGCAAATCCAACTTATTTTGACTATTTCAAAATTAAATTTATTATTCACTATTTTATATTGATAAAATACTCAAAGTCCTAAAACTTGAGTTGTGTAAACTTCAAAATCACTATTCTAGTATTTAAATAAATTAAGTAATCGACTGCTGAAAATCTGGGATGTTACACGCCTTAGACTCCATCACTTCCCACAAGTAGAAAGCTTCCTTTTTTAGCTGCCAGAAGCAAGCTGAAGTCTATCTTTATATGTAACCTGCATGAGACCAAATATCCTCTTTGTACTCCATAGCCAAGTCCGTGTCTTTGTTTTTTGTTTATGTCTTAGACCCCAAGAATAGCATACCATACCAATTTGAAAACTCTTTGTAAAGCCTAGATAAGTCATCCGCTAGTGGACAAGAGTGGGCTCCACTATCTGGTGCAACATCTTGTGTATTCTCCTATAGTTGGTCTGCTGGTACCGTGGCCTGAACTTCCTGACGGAACCAGGAAGGTATTGCGACGCCCTCAGAAACATTAAGAGCACACCATAATGTGCAAGAGAAAAGAAAGAGATTAAGATTCGATCAAATCAAAAGATGGTTTTAATAGACTTGAGGGGATAATACTTTATTTTCTGGATTGCCTTTGTTTTGAAAAATCTATTTTCTTTTGAAAAATATTTTCCTTTTAAAACAAAATTTTAGGAATCCCATAATCTTAGGCTCTAATACCAAATGAAACACCACGCATCACTTAGTATTCCCCAAAGAGTCATGCTAATAAATGTGGGGCATTTTAGGTATAAAGAAACAAATCACGGAGAGCAAGATCCACAAGACATGAAAATAAATACAGCGGAAAATTTTAAATTAATAGTATAACTTAATATTTCAAAAGTCAACTTTCATTTCAGTATATAATATCAGGTCATAATAGCCATATGTCTCATAAAAACCCCAGTTTTGCATAAAATCAACGTACAATCGCTACAACAAAAACACCATATCACAACTTTAATTTACAACTGTGGGAAAAGCACAATTGTAATAAATGTTTTTTGTAACAGTCAACTCCCTAAAGTTGTAGTAAACATATTTTTACAACTTTTCATTTTATTAGTTGTAATAGATGCCTATTACAAACTTCATGTTTATAATACCTATATTTAATAACTAATTATATTAATATTTAATAATAATTAATAATAAACTTAAGAATCGATAATATTTATTAATTATTATTAAATAATTAATATTTAATAAGTAGTAATTTACTTTTAATAATTAATGTCTAATAATTTTTTATAATAAATAATAATTAGAAGTTAAAAATCAATATTAAATAATAATGATAAATAATTGAAATAATAATAACTAATAAAATAATTAACATTAGATGATAAATAATTATTTATTTAACAAAAATATTGTTTGTATAAAACATTAATATAATCGAAATATAAATTTTCAATAACTCTTTTATTTTGCCTATTGTAAAACATGTCTACTACAACTACACTTTGCTTCCAGTTGTAATGGATGCATATTTTTACAATTTTTTTGTTTACCGGTTGTAATGGATGTCGATTAGAGACTTTCTAATTTGTTATTGTAATAATACATAAGTAAATATAATTAAATTACAATATAAATAATAATAATTAAATAATTAACAATAGTAACTATAATTACTATTAGATAATGATAAGTAATTAATAATAGTAGCTAATAGTTAATAAATAATAATTGTTTGAAAATAAATATTAACGAAAGTTGAAAATTAATGTTAAATAATAAAAATAATCAGTAATTAAAATATAATACTAAATAATACCAAATACTCTTAATTTATAGTTGATAATTACTTTTTAATAAGTGATAATTAATTAAATACTAATTGAAAATTAGAATATAATTCTACATAATAACTGTAGTAAATTTAAACCAATAAATAGAAGATTCTATTCATCCATTGTGTGTCTAAATGAATACTGTTTTTATAAAACCATTGACATCGACGTATTTTTAAGTTCCGTTTCCCCACAAGCCCGCTCCGCTTTCACTGTATTATACTTAAATTTTCGTTTCGCCCACTTTCACTGTATACTTAAATTTTCGTTTTGCCCCTCAATCCCGCTTCAGTATGTACTGAAATTTTCATTTTTCCCCCTATGCAACGAAAGCCATATTTGATTCCACAATCCAAATACTCACGAGACCCAACTAAAAATAAATAAAAAATGATACTCTTTCGATCTTGAATCACCGCCCCAAAAAAACCTTAGCTCTCACGATCTCGAGTTGACGCCTTGCCATGGTCGATTTACTATAGTAACTGAGACTTCAAAAGGGGCGATTCACATAGTTGTTGCAATCATCAAAAGGAGAAATTTTGTTCTTCTTATTGGCTCGATAAAATCTAAAGGTTCGCTTTTATTTCAGAAATCTGACAGCGTTAATTTTTTTTAACGATCTTGTTCTGGTTCTACAAATAGTATTAGATTACCTATATTTAAATATATTCAGCATTTATTACCTCTTTGAATGGTTACTGTTGTTTCCAATTTTCAGGACTGTATTTCAAAATATTCTCTAGATTATGTGGAGCCTTATGACCTAGAAAATAATTGTAATTTGGAGATTTTATGATCTGTTGTTTTTTCCTTTAGGAAGATATTTAATGATGATGTAACTTTCTCTTTGTCTGTTTCAGATCCCCTAATAAGATATTTGATTGATAAATCGGAATCTCTTAGATCATGAGCAGCTGGGGCCAATACAACGGCTATTTCTGAGTATAAGCAAACATTGTCTCAAGCACCTATTATCATCGTGGTTTTCTAGTTAGCCAGCAAGGACTGAGCTGACACTTCTTTGCTTCCTACGTTGTCTACTCCACCATTTAGATATATCTGGATAACAACGGATGAGCCGAAGGGGAGAGGGTAATCAGAAACTCCGTACCGGAAGATGATCTTGGAGGATAAATCAGAGTCGATGTAGCTCTATAAGCAGTTGAAGCATGGTTGTGAGCTGATGGGCATTCTGCAAAGTGTTGGTAAATATGTATGTATTTTCATGAAAATTAGCCAAATCTATATTAAGTTGAAGTATCCTAGATACAGCCATGCTGTTTCCGATTTTGTTATTGCTACGTCGATTATTCTTTATGTTATGTAACCGCTTGGTATTTTAATTGAAGCATGGAGTTTATACATGGATGCAGGTTGAAATTTGTTACAGGTGAGGCTGATGGTGGTTCCTGGTTCATATTGAGGTTTCAGTAACCACTTTGTACTTTTGTTGTTGTTGTGATGGATAAATCAGACTCGATGTAGCGCTACAAGCAGTTGAAGGATGGTTGTGACCTGATGGACATTCAGCACCCGCTTGCTACTTTTAGGAGCTACCAAAAATGCACGTTAATTGGAAAGCAAGGATCTAATATCAAATCAATCAAAGGTGCTTCCGGCTGTAGTGTTCATGTCATTGTTATGCTACCTTCTCATTTTACATGAGATGGATATCATGGACTTGCATGCTGCATTATTGTGTTGTAGTGTTCGTGTAATCGGTATGCTGTAGTGTTCGTGTCATCGGTGTTCATGTCATCTGTATGATTTCTAAAATTCAATGTATTATGTAAAAAAAATTATGAGAGTTAGAAAAAATTAATATATTATTTTGGTTCATGTTTTAAGTTTGTTTGATATCTTCAGTTTTGTAGATAATATGTTTTGGAATGAATTTTTTATTAGTAATTGTATATAATTTGTGGATATATTACAACTGTAAATAATACTTTTAATAAAATATAATGCAACAGTTATTAATAGTTGTAATAAAGTTTATTACAATGGTGGAAAAAAGTTGTAAAATATACATGCACAATAGTGTCACAACGGTGCAAAAAGTTGTAAAAGAATTTAGTTTATTACAACTTCTTAATAGACGACGGTGGCTCCACCGTTATAAAAAGTCTTTTACAACAATTTTCCACTGTTTTAATATGGTCAATTTATTGTAGTGAATGATAATAATCCCTCACATAAGCATTAGTATGACCAAATTAGAATGAAAATACATTAAATAGAAGAATACATTGTCAATAAGATAGAAACTCCGAGATGGAACTCCAAGATGTTTGAATCGACCAATCTCAGCCATACATGCCAAATGTAGGAGAAAAGGTAAGAAAGAGGAGTGAGTCGGACATAAAGTCAGGTGAATGAAGTAATTACTAGAATGGTTCAGAAAGATAAAGATAATATACTTAGTAACAATTCTAGTGCCACAATGAAATGTGTACGTGCACGATTTAGAATAGTTTCTGAGATAATTAAAATATCTGTCTAGTTCAAGTTGAGATGATTGTTTGATTGTTTGTAGTATTCTACTACTATAAAAAAACCCGATTAGGACTAATTTTACAAATTTTACCGATTGATCGGCTCTTCCTACTTACCACCTCGTGGTAGCATGCCACTGTGAATTTGCCCATTGTAATACCGTACTACATGAATCATCATCCCATCGACCCACTAAAAAAAGACACGAATTAGTGCTTGGACACAATAGCGAATTATTTACCCTATTCAATGTCACGCACACATGATGATCACTGATACACACTATCTTGATGCCCCTTTGACCTCTTTATTTTCCCCATTCTGCATAAGCGTGTCAAATCTTCCTGAGATCATCGGTCCTCGCTTGAAAGGGAATGCGACTGGTACGGGTCCCTAACAACCAATATTATAATTTTTCTTTCATACCATTCCTTTTCTTTTTACCCCTTGTTTATCATAGTCAGCATAAGCATTCACGATCTACCTGATATCATCAATCCTCGACTACAATAAAATACTGCTAGTACTGGTCCTAGTTGAAAATCTGTGTTTCTTTTCTTAGCCCAATCCCAGATTTGATCCCAACCGATTGACTCAGTCCTTGACTAGAGAAAATGATATTCAAATTTTATCATAATAGGTTTTATTTCTTTTCTTATTATTGTATTGTTTTAAAATGTTAACATAGTTCTCGATTATCATAATAAGTTGTTCATTTTTCTTACTTCTTCGATTATAAATTTTGTCATAATTTACTATAAATTCTAATATTTACCTAATTCAGTCCGATTCCTTTTTTAGTATAGATCTATTGTTTATACAAATGTTTTCTTCAAATTTAGTATTCTATTATTTAATTTGTATTCATGAATTTTACACTTTTCACGTTATTTTTCATGCGTAAAAAGGGATTAATTCTACATCTTAAACTAACATTTAAAGGTCCATGCATTGTTAAGAACAAATGTAAATAACAATAGAAACTATAAATTATTAAATGAAATAAAATGATTGTAAGAGAAAAAGAGTGAAAAAAATTACATAAATTAAATAAAAGTGTAAGAAAAAAAATTAAAACTATAGGGAAATCTACAACTATTAAGAACCCTATTCCTTTAAATTATTTAAAAGTCTAACTAATTACAACACTCACTTGTAGTCTGTAACTCTTATGCGTAGCCTTCCCAGATCCCATCCCTAGGTTGATTAAATATTTTTATGTTTTCAAATCTCTTTCCTTGAATATTTGATTCAGGACTCCGCCTCAAGCAAAAGGAACTCAAAAGGAAAAACATTTGTGTGTGAGAGAATAGCTAGGTCTAGGGCCTTATTTATAGTGGAGCTAGGGGATCTCAACCCAGAAGATCGGTTGATTAAATCTGGTCCAAACACGTTACACGGCCAATTTTAACCATTCAATCAACTAAACAACGCTCAAGATTTCATGAGAAATTATTTTAAATTTAATCGGCTCACACCTGGACGATTTCTCATCCAAGATGTTTTTTTGTCTAACCTGACCTAGGTGGGGGTCGACATGACCCTATTCTGGGTCAACCCGTATGATCTATTTTTTTCTCTGCTTTAAAGTCCTAAAGTATTATTTCTTCTATTATCTGAATCATATTGATTTGATAACGTTTTCATATAAACTCGAATTCTAATGAGTTATATTTGTAAAGTACTCAAAAAATTACCACGGACTCAATGATGCAACTCATGTAGCTAAATTATAACAATTTTAAAAACATATTCATTTCTTAATTAGTTCTTTAATTAATATTATTACTTAAAATTTTGGATTTCTACAAATGATGATCTAATAGCCATGCGATGCTATCCTCGATGGTGCAAGAGCGTCGCGCCTTCTGTTTTGCTAATTACCTTGCTATCCATCGATCTTTTAAATTGCCTAGAGAAATCAAGGCTATACCCCCTTGATAACCATAAACAATCTTATACTACTAATGGACCACACCAATACACAATTACAGAAGTGGACTTATCCAATGGTATTCCTCTTCATGTGATCTAATTATACCTCTTTTTTCTACTCTGGTATTCGCTCGACAAACATCGCCAGGATGAGCTAACCGATATGGCATCTTATTTCTTGCTTCAAAGTTTGTCAGCAAACCTACTATGACGGGCTTTGCAATATACGTTCCTAACATTTTATTTCCTGCTTTGGGATTTGCTCGAACAAACATCGCTAGGATGAGCCAATCGATGTGGTCCCGTATTCCTTCAATGTTATCCATGAATCGACTAGGCTGGGCTTTCCAATATTCATTCCTAGCCACTTATATGTACCATACTCTCGTTAGGATGAGCTTCCTAATTCTTTTATTTAATTTTAATGATCAACACCCCATTGTTTACGTTATAGATTTACCTAAATTCGTTTTTGATTCATATATGCAGTTACATAAAAATTCCTTTTTTGTTAGACCCTTAATCTATTTTCCTATTCTTATGCATTTAGCAGAAATCTTAACGAATTTAATCACCCATTTTTTATTTTTATTGGTTAATTATATAGTTTTTGTTTTCATTTTGTAATCTCACTTTATTTTCTTTTTATTCTACCTTCTTCTACATATGTTTCTCAATTTTATAATAACCCCAATGTCCAATTTTATTAACTTTATCGATTTAATCTTTTCCTTAATATTCCTATTTCAGGAGTCTATCATTTTGAATAAACTTGAATTTGGTTTTTACCCTTAAGTACGTACTTTACTCCCTTTTTTCACAAAATAGTAAATTTGTGTGATGTTTGTAATTGCAAGAGATCGTCTGTTTTATTTATTGAAGTAGGTAGTACAAAATACAGTAATCACCTTTATTTTGTACTTACTTTTTTGTAGAATATTTCATTTCTTATAATTGCACACATCTCGTTAATGTAAATATAATAAAACTATAGAAATTTACTTGTTCCAACCATCTTTCCAACAAATTAAAATATTGACTAAATCGTAAAAGGTGAGATAATTGTAATTTCATATTGCAGTTTCACAAAATATTATTTTATCCATTTACCCCAACCAAAGTCAAACAATATTTTCCCTATTATCTCCAATATAAGTTTAATGGATATTCTCCAACATTTTAGAATCAAGGTTGAATAATCTAAGCTTGATAAATAATGTAAGTGCCCTTATGGTTAATTCTATAGGCAGCATCTTCGTAATTGCAATTTTATCATAGGTTATCTTTTCATTCACATAATTATCAAAATAAATTGCAATTCTTAAATATGCAGAGTGAAATATGTTCACTATGATATAATATATTGTCATATAAAAATATATAATTTATCCGCTCACCTTGATAGCTTTTAAATCTCCAGATTTAATCAAGATTTGTTCTTTTTGTCCATACACTTCCAATTCTATTTGGATTTACAAATGTTGTTTATACAATTCTATTAAATTAGATTAAAAATAAAAGTGATTTTTATCTAGATTAATAGATTAAAACCAGATCTGAAGGTTTACCACTTTGGTGTATCTTTCTAATTAAGTCCACTTCCTAAGCTTTTATTCTACTCTCTTTCAATATAACTTTTAGAAAGATAGATCTAAAATTTCTAATTTCAGAAGTTTTGAAAGAGAAATAAAAATGGCAGAGCTTCCACGCTCATTAGAAAAATAATGAGTTTGAGATAAAGCCTTGTACGTTTGTTTATAGAGATTTAAATCAGCCCTATCCATCAGATAAAATTCTAAAAGATCTAAACCACACATAGCCCTAAATTTACTACGCATTCTTAATTATGTCAGTCGACTGCCTCCACCAAAGGCCAACCATTAGTCAATACGGTTGACTGTATGCGCACAATTGTATGCATGTGTGTGTGTGTGTATATATATATATATTCTTTCTTTTATTTCGCATGTTAATTCATTTCCTTCAACGTATTCTAAATTTATTTTTTTCCAAAAAAAAAAATTTCTTTTTTTTGTAATGTACATTAATTATTTAATTAATTTGTTTTCCCCTTTTAATTTATTCTTCAATTAATTGTATACATTACAAGTTAGTTTTCTTCTTTATGCAATCTCATTTATTTATTGTTAACTATACAAATATTCTTCGGTTTGAAATTTGAGTGTAAACTATTAATCCTTCGTTGATTAATCACATTCTTAAATTTCCTTCTTTGCATCACATATATGTATACATTACACAGCTTATTGCTTGGAGAAATTCACTTTTATCTCTTAATTATTCTTATCAAATGTTCCCCCTTTTATAATCACATTAGATCTTTAGTCAAAATTAAATATTTCCAACATTAAAACTTCGAATGTCAATAACTTTCACTTTTGAACTCCATTCAGAAAAATATACAAAGACCAATAAAAAATAACCGTGGACACAATAGTAAAAGTTTCATGGTAAAATTTCGATATTTGTTATATGCCCTTTTTTCATTATTTCTAATTTTTATTAATTTTTTTATAGATAAAATAAATTATTATTATTTTGTATTCGTAGACCGGACTATAGTGGCCATACCGCTTTTAAATGATTATAGGTGTGAGGCGAGATTCTTAACAACTAAATCGCTTAAGCTACAAAGCAAAGCAACACAATAGAAAGTGTTATCTAAATATAGCTACACTGGGTGGTCTGAAATCAGCATGCAAGGTGGGATACAAACAACATAACATAAATCTGAAATAACCTAAAGTAGGGTGAGATCATAAAACAAGTGCATGTGCATAGTCTATAAACTAAATATAACATACATAAGTAGGAGAACATATAGATGGATAAAATGAAAATTTCACTACCTGGCATCAACATGAGGTAGGTAACTACTAGCAACATCAAAATACAAATTCAAATAGGCATAGCAATTGAGACAAACCCTAGGCAAACACAATAATACACCCAAGAATCCAAAAGCATTGAACAAACTTGCAAAAGCTATATACCTATAACAGTTTTAATATACCCAGATCTAGATTGAATCAGGTAAATGAACCAAAAGATGCCAAATAAACCGAAAAAGACAAGCCATAAGACCAAAAGATACCAAAAAAATAATGACTACTAATACCGCTAGATTCAAACCCACTACCAGTAGAAAATTAGCCAAAACCAGCGCACTTATCTACCACAAGACGAACACGCAAAAGCAAAAAATTTACCTGAAATTAGCACCATACGCAAACCCTACCAGACTTGAAACTAGCGTCGAGAAGATCTTTACCAAGAACCAAGACCAAACTCAATACAAGAGTGGCATAAGGAGCATCTAAGTTTGCTTAACCGGAGTGAGGTAAAGGCCTAGCTGACATGGGAGAAATTAAAGATGGAGCTAGTAAGGGGAACTCAGATGTGGTGAAGTGAAGGCAGGAGAGAAGCTAAGGTTAGCCCGATAATCAAAGAGAAACATGACGGGGAAATCCAGTAGAAAAAAATAGCAAAAGATATGTATCCTTAAAAAATGGATGGCACTAAAGCGTGCTTCCCACATCGGTCATCGAGGAGCTGTTATAGCATTGACGAGTAAAAAGGCGTGGTGGTTGCTGCAAAATCTAAGGTATGAGCCTGGATAGAGAGGCCATTGGTGCATATCTTGGTAATGGTAAATTTTTTTATCAAATAGGAACTTTAATGTATGAAGAGGGAAAAGGTTTCATGCGAATGACACTTGCACATAGGTCAGTCGATCCTAAAGGACGAGGGAAACCCATAAAAGAGTGTATTGGTGTACGAGTCCAAAAGAAAATATCGTCAAGCGAGGATGTGGTGGTAGACGACAATGTTAGAGATTCTAGAGACGCTGCCTGAGTCCTTAAAGAGAGTTATCTTTTTTGCTTAACAACCTACCTACCTAAAATTGATTCAATCGACAGTAGGGTCATGGGGCTGGAAGAGCACTGCGCATCGAGCGGTGTCCATTGCATCCTCGATGGTCCATGAAAATCCAAAGGATTGAGTGCCTCCCACGCTTGGTCATGCTCATAACTGAATTAGGATTCAATGTGAATGGCCTCTGGCCAATGGAAAAATATAGGCAAGGGGAGTCGACATAATGGATCTGTAACTTCGAGAAAAGGATTGGCTCTAAGGGTTGAGGTCGTGGTTCCTAATGCAAATCCATTGGCTATTAGTGGATTGTTAAAGTCACTTCCAATTTTTTATTAATTAAATTCATTTTAATTTAATATTGTAAAATGCAGGGTGTTACACTGTGACGGCCCGCCCCGCACCAGTCGACATTTCCCCCAAAAGTGTGTTGTACACATGCCTAACTAGCACGGAACGGTCGCCAAAGAAAGGAAAAGAAGAGAATGAATTAATTGAAAACCTGTAGAATCTCTCACAGCGCGTGGAAAAAAATATAATAATAATAAACTTGACATAAAATAGGCAAGACAGTGCATAAGCTGATAATCAAAACCGACATCAACATAATCATCAGAGTAGCGGAAATCCAAATACAGCTTATTACAACTTTCCAAATTACTGTCTCTAAACAAAAGAAAGAAAGGTACACCACTAATGCCCAAAGTAGTGACCGCAACAACACAGGGAGAATATCTATATATATATATATATATCATACGTGGAAGCCTCCTGCTCGTCTCTGGTACAACTACTCGTACATACCACCTAACCTGTCTCTAGTCTGCTCGTGAGAGCACCCAGAGTAATAAGAAGAGACATAAAAACCTGGGTCAGACAAAAAGTCTGGTATGAGCGATAAGCCGCAAAACCGAACAAATGCAGGTATACTAAACCATATCTGAACCTGGACCTACAACCAAAGAGTTAGCACTGCATACCGTACAATACTCTAAGGTGCCACTAAACAGATGGTGTAAAGATAACGGGAAAGGGGGTGTGCATGTCATAGTGATAGCAAACAAATCAAGCATAGCAACCATCCTCACATCTCTCACTCAGTGCGTAAAGCATACGATGTCCACTTCTTCGATCACTAGACCCATCGAGGTAATGACGGAGTTCGGCTTGTACAACTACTGCTACCACCAAGCTTATCCCATGGGATCATGACCAAACCTTTTCAACTGACCCCACTTCATTGGTCTATAGCCCACTAGTCGTACATAGGTCACTGTGGCCCTGAATCCGTCCACGTACCTCCCATACATAGTGATCCAAAGTTATAGATAGACATCGACAACCCCTTAGCACACGTCCCGCAACAAAGCCCAATCATGAAGTCGGCTCGTTGGTTCCCATCTGGATCCTAAGTTCTACTTCTCATTTAGACTTCCTTTGCATCTCGGGTTTTTGGTCTTCTTCCCCGGATCGGTCTTCATTTGGTTCGCAACCCATGCCTCGCATTCAAAACTCCTGAGTTCGGTTCGGTCGTCATCCTCCTTCGGATCGGTTCGAGCCACCTGCATCGGATCGGGTCGTGATGTCCTTCCTCCAGCAGTTCAGGTCAAGGTCCACATCTCCAAGCGGTTCGGATCGTGGAGAGCTCCAGATCGGGTCGGGCCTTCCTCACCAGCTCGGGTCGTTGTGTACCGATCGGGTCGGGACTCCTGGTCGGATCAGGATCTCCAAGCAGTACGGGATCGATGCACTAGCTCATGGCGCAGCAATTCAGAGGAGCGGTTTGTGGGTGGTTGTCACGATCGGGTCGGTTCGGTGGGGGTGCGATCCGATCCGGTTTCCTGCATAGTTTTCCTGCGACTTCTAGCAACCTGTTTTATGCCATTCAACGGCGTTTTCGACCAATCTAACTATTCTAATCAATCACAAAGCATACCATACAGTCATAGCAAAATGTAGAAACGACCATAAACACCAAGACAACAATTTGATAGGTTAAAACGGATCAAACATAGCCTAAACCCCATATTTTCCCTTAAGCATATTTAAGCAAATCTAATGATATGATTAACAAAACTTAACCAAATTAACCCATACTTCTAACAAAGGTCTAAAACATCATTTCAAATTTTATAAATATTGTTCCAAATTTTTATCATGTCTAATTTCGTTAATCTTCACTAATTACCCTTAATTAACTGTAATTAGTGCAAAACCATGCAAATCACTCACCTTGGCCATAAATAAAATACCAAATCTGAAATGATTCTCTGTTTGGCGATGTTCCCAATGCAACACAGCAGTTCTAACCTTGCTTTGGTGCTATTCCTCCTTAATTTGATGTTGCTAAGCCTAATCTTCAATTAGAAAGTGGTTTGGGGATGTTTTAGATGTTGGAGGCCATTGTTAGGGTTGAACAAATGTCTATGGCGGCTGGAAAATGTCTAAAAACCGAAATCCCAAACCCAAACAGCCCTTAAATACTCCAAATCCCGAAATCCCCCTTTGGGCCTAGCTGTTAATCACCCGGTTAAGCCGAATTAAGCTGTTTTTCACCATCTGAAACTTGTTTCGGTCATATCTCCCAAACGGTGAGCCTGTTTGGCTAATGTGACCACTCTATGGAAAGGTAAACCATCATCCGAATCCAATGGAAGTGGTCTCAAGTCAAAATTCCTTTTCAGTCAAAAGTTATGGTCAAAACAAGATCAGCTAGGGGCAAAACGATCAATCAAAAATCGGGAAAAATCATGAACATGGGAATGACCCCAATAGTCGTCTCCCAAAGTTACATGACCATACGACTCTCTATGACGATGAAATAAATATTCTATGATCCTATGATGCGTAGAATGTGGGTCATTACACTCTCCCCTCCTTAGGAAATTTTGTCGCCGAAATTCCTTAACGCAAAACATACAAAGGATCCCGCATGCCTACCAGCCATATACAACAATCAAACATGCAAAACAAACAAAACAAATTTATCCTAGCACGCGGAAAGACTAAATCGAAACTGTAATCTTGCTAGCCGAAGAGTTCTGGATACGTTTTCCTAATGCTCTCCTCTGTATCCCAAGTACAGTCATTCTCATTCTCACCCCGCGAACTTTGAATAATTTCACCGCCTTCCTTCGAAGCTGCTTCGTATCGTTCCCAACAATACGCATAGGCCTGCGGTTCCCAACCGCCTCGGGTTCAACCTCAATATCATCCAACTGATCAGGTGAAATAGTCACATCGGGGTCGTGCACGAATTTCCTTAACTGGGAAACATGAAACACGTTATGAACTCCTGCCATCTTCTCTGGTAATTCAACTTTATATGCCAAATTCACAATTTGCTCTAGAACTGGTCATGGACCAACGAATCTTGGTGCTAACTTGCGTCTCCTGCCAAATCGTATCACGCTCTTCAACGGATATATCTTGACAAACACCAAGTCGCCAATGGAGAACTTCAATTCTCTTCTCCTCTTATCAGCATAACTCTTCTGCCTATCTTGGGCAACCTTCATTCGCTGTTGGACAACCTTAATCTTAGCTGAAGTTTCTCTTATCACATTTGGTGCAAGCACAAACTTCTCACCAGTTTCTAACTAGCACGACAGTGAGTTGCATGGTCTTCCGTACAAAGCTTCAAATGGAGCCATACAGATACTGGATTGGTAACTATTACCATATGCAAACTCTACTAGGTGTAGATGGTCATCCCATGATCCACCAAAATCCAATATGCAAGCTCTCAAGAGATCTTCTAACACTCGATTCACCCTCTCTGTCTGTCCGTCGGTTTGAGGATGATACGCGGTACTGAGATGTAATTCTGATCCTAATGCCTCTTGTAAGCTTTTCCAAAATCCACTAGTGAACAACGGATCTCGGTCACTTACAATGCCTTGGGGGTATTCCATGAAATCTCACTACCTACTTTACATATAGTTCGGCTAACTTAGCTGCCGTCCTGTTTGACTTGACGGGTATAAACCTTGCACTCTTAGTCAATCGATCCACAATCACCCAAATGCTATCATGGCCCGACCTAGTTCTTGGTAACCCGTCAATGAAATCCATTGAGACTTTTTCCCATTTCCATTCGGGAATTTCTAACAGTTGCAACAAGCCACTAGGCTTCTTTTGTTTAGCTTTAACTAGCTGGCAGTTCATGCATTTGGATATAAACTTCCCAGCGTCTCTTTTCATCCCTTCCCAGTAGTTGGTCTGCTTCATGTCTCGGTACATCTTGTTACTACCGGGATGTATAGTCAGTTTTGAGCGATGACATTCTCTAAGCACTTCATCTCTCAATCCATTGACATTGGGTACAACTAGTCTTCTATTCTTTCTAATCCATCCATCTCGATCAAGCCCATACTTGTTCATCTCTCCGTTGATTCCCATCTCTAACTTTGAGATGATTTACAATAGGTTCGGATCGTCCCTCTGACCGGAACCAATCTGCTCAATCAAAGTGGGCCTGATCGTCAAACTTGCTAACATTTCTGGATCCAATTCGCACTTTGGTCTGAAATCATACCCAGCGATGTACTCCAGTTGCTTCCATTCTAGAAATATAGCCCCTAAACGGGCATGTCTTCTGCTCAATGCATCAGCTACCGCATTGCCCTTTCCTGGTGTGTATGCGATATTGAAATCATAAGAAGCTAAGAATTCTAACCATCTTTGTTGTCGGAGATTTAGATCTTTCTGAGAGAAGAGATACTTTAATGATTTATGATCGGTAAACAACTCAAATCTTTCTCTCAAGAGATAATGTCTCCACATCTTCAATGCAAACACGATCGCTGCTAATTCCAAGTCATGGTTAGGGTATCTTTTCTCGTGCGGTTTCAGTTGCTGACTTGCATAAGCTACAACCCAACCTCCTTGCATCAACACAACACCTAGTCCGGTACCACATCCATCCGTATATACCGTCATCTCTTCATTCCCCTTTGGAATGACTAACACTGGTGCACATGTCAACTTTTCCTTTAGACTCTTGAATGCATTTTCACGGTTTTTGTCCCAGATGAAAGCTTGATTCTTCTTGGTCAATTGAGTCAACGATGCTGCTATCTTGGAGAAGTCTTGGATAAACTTATGATAATATCCAGCTAATCCCAAGAAACTTCTTATGTCCGTTGTATTCTTGGGCGTAGACCAATCTTGTACTGTAGCCACCTTCGCAGGATCCACGGCAATACCATTCTCTGAAACAACATGGCCCAAGAATCTCACTTCCCTCCCCCAGAAGGGACATTTTGAAAACTTTGCTTTCAATTGGCTCCTCCAGAAGTGACACTTAGAAAACTTTGCTTTCAATTGGTGTTTTCTCAACACCTCTATCATTATCCTCAAATGTTCCTTGTGTTCTTCCTCTGTCCTTGAGTAAACCAAAATATCATCCACGAACAAAAGAAAAAACTTATTCAACAGATCTCTGAATACCCTATTCATAAGATCCACAAAATATGCTGGTGCATTGGTCAACCTGAATGGCATGACCAACCACTCACAAAATCCAGACGGCGTCCGAAATGTCGTTTTAGCTATACTCTCAGCTTCCACTCTAAGCTGATGAAAACCTGTCGCGAGATCCAAATGAGAGAATACTCTCGCGCCACTTAACTGATCAAACAAATCAACTATCCGTCGTAGAGGATACTTGTTCTTTCTCATCACCTTATTCAACTCACGGTAGTCTACACACAATCGGAGGGAACCATCGGCCTTGGTAGCAAACATAACTGGTGCTCCCCATTCAGAAACACTCCTTCTTATAAATCCCTTCTTCAAAAGATCGCTGACTTGCACCCCGAGCTCTCGCTGCTCCATTGGTGCCATACGACGAAGTGGCATCACTATAGGTCTAGCATCTTTCACTAAATCAATATAGAACTCAATCTCTCGGTGTGGTGGAAGCCCAGTCACTTCTTCGAAGACGTCTGGATACTGGCCAACCACGGGCAAACCTGACAACTCACCATATGGAATGTCGAGGGAATTTAGAAAACTGGCCATTACCCCATCACTAGGTAGACCACCAAACACTACCCTCTGCCCATCATCTGCTCTAGCTGTCACCAAAAAGCCCTCACAGTCTACCACTCCGTATCTTTTGAGCCAATCGACTCCCAAAATAATGCCAAACCCAATAAAGCCCAAAACCAAGCAATCACAAACAAACATGCATCCATGACTCAATAAGACCACATTACAACAAATCATGCTAAGGTTAGTCGAACCACCAATCGGGTTCGTCACTACTAAAGGTCTATCGACAATCTCGGGCTCCATTCCCAACCTATCTACCAGGTCACTAGATATGAAAGAACTAGAAGCTCCGGTATCAAACAAAACTCTAACAAAAACATAATAAACAGAAAGCATACCTTGGATAACGACATTCTTTCCCTTCTCCGCCGCAGTTGGGGCATTCGACGAAGAAGGTATAGCATTAAGGGCATATGCTTTCACCATCTCCTTTTCTTTAGGGGGTTGCAGACACTTGTCCTTGTGATGTCCCACTTGGCCACAGTTGAAGCACTTCCTATCTGCTAGCTTTGCTCGACAATTACTAGCATAATGGCCCTTCTTGCCAAAGTTAAAGCACTCAACATCTTTCTTCTTCTTCTGGCCATCCTTATTCTGGTTCTGCTTCCTCTTATTCTGAGAACCATTCTTGCCTCCATCGTTTGCTTGCGGCTTTGGCTTCTCTGCAGATGCGACCTCAGTATTCGACTTAGGGTAAAGACTTTTCGATCTTAAAGCTTTTCCCACAATCGATTCAAACGTCTCATCGATGTGGTTAATAATCCTTTCCTCCAAGTATCCATCCAAGCCTGTTATGAACTTCTCGTTCTTCTTCTCGGCAGTATCTACTAAGGATAACCCATATTTCGACAAAGTGTCGAATTCGGCAATGTACTCCGAGACAGCTCTGCCATTCTGCTTGAGTTTCGAGAATTTCCTAAACAACACTGACTTCTGAGCAGCTGGAATGAACTTATCGCTAAAGCAAGCCTTAAACTGATCCCAAGTAATCTGATCCTCGGGAGTAGCTGCCTTTATAGCATTCCACCAATTCATTGCCCGTCCTTGCAACTGACGGGATGCTAGCCTTCTCTTCATCGCATCCTCGATACCCAAGTCTTCGAAGATACGCTCGCAGCTATCCAACCAATCCTGAACATCTGTAGCCGACTCCGTTCCGTGGAATGGCTTCCCACCAAGACTAGTATAATCCTTGTTCAGCTTGGCGAAATCGGCCCTATGCGCCAGCACTATTGGACCATCACCATTACTAGCATTAGGAGCTACCCTCTGAACATCTCTAAGCATCTCTCTCATGAGGTTAGTAAACATCGTCCTCATCTCAGCAGCATTCCCATTATTGGCTCCTCTACCAGTACCCCTTGCGTATCGGCTCATCGTTTAATCTGCACAGAGAAAATGATTAACCATCCTCTCTAGTGGTGTCAGTGCAGTGTGACTTCATCCTTAGCTATACTAATAATATATGTGTATATATATATATATATAACTTTTGAAAACCAAAATAATCACAAATATGCGCTCTCATATACGTATTATCTCTCCCTGGTGTCTTTCCCTAGGTTAACTACGCAACCTAGAGCTCTGATACCAATTGTGACGGCTCGCCCCACACCAGCTGACATTTCCCCCGAAAGTGCGCTGTACACATGCCCGACTAGCACGGAACGGTCGCCAAAGAAAAGAAAAGATGAGAATGAATTAATCGAAAACCTGTAGAATGTCTCACAGCGCATGGAACAAAATATAATAATAATAAACTTGACATAAAACAGGCAAGACAGTGCATAAGTTGATTATCAAAACCGACATCATCATCATCATCAGAGTATACTAAACCAGGCGAGACAATGCAGGTATACTAAACCATTCCTGAACCTGGACCTGCAGCAAAAGAGTTAGCACTACATACCGTATAATACTCTAAGGTGCCAATAAATAGATGGTGTAAAGATAACGGGAGAAGAGGTGTGCATGTCAGAGTGATAGCAAACAAATCAAGCATAGCAACCATCCTCACATCTCTCACTCAGTGCATAAAGCATACGATGTCCACTTCTTCGATCACTAGATCCATCGAGGTAATGACGGAGTTCGGCTTATACAACTACTGCTACCACCAAGCTTATCCCATGGGATCATGACCAAACCTTTTCAAATGACCCCACTTCATTGGTCTATAGCCCACTAATCGTACCTAAGCCACTGTGGCCCTGAATACGTCCACGTATCTCCCATACATAGTGATCCAAAGTTATAGACATCGACAACCCCATAGCACACGTCCCGCATCAAAACCCAATCATGAAGTCGACTCGTTGGTTACCATCTAGATCCTGAGTTCTACTTCTTATTTGGACTTCCTTTGCATCTCGGGTTTTTGGTCTTCTTCCCCGGATCGGTCTTTATTTGGTTCGCAACCCATGCCTCGCGTTCAAAACTCCCGAGTTCGGTTCGGTCGTCATCCTCCGTCGGATCGGTTCAAGCCGCCTGCATCGGATCAGGTTGTGATGTCCTTCCTCCAACAGTTCGGGTCGGGGTCCACATCTTCAAGCGGTTCGGATCGGGGAGAGCTCCGGATTGGGTCGGGCCTTCCTTACCAGCTCGGGTCGTTGTGTGCCGATCGGGTCGGGACTCCTGGTCGAATCGGGGTATCCAAGCAGTATAGGATCGATGCACTAGCTCAAGGCGCAGCAGTTCAGAGGAGCGGTTGGGTGGTTGTCACGATCGGGTCAGTTCGATGGGGGTGCGATCCGATCCGGTTTACTGCACAGTTTTCTTGCGACTTCCAGCAACCTGTTTTATGCCATTCGACGACGTTTTCGACCAATCTAACTATTCTAATCAATCACAAAGTATAACATACAGTCATAGCAACATGTAGAAATGACCGTAAACACCAAAACAACAATTTGATAGGTTAAAACGGATCAAACATAGTCAAAACCCGATATTTTCCCTTAAGCATGTTTAAGCAAATCTAATGATATGATTAGAAAAACTTAACCAAATTAACCCAAACTTCTAACAGAGATCTAAAACATCATTTCGAATTTTATAAATATTTTTCCAAAATTTTATCATGTCTAATTTTGTTAATCTTCACTAATTACCCTTAATTAACTGTAATTAGTGCAAAACCATGCAAATCACTCACATTGGCCACAAATTAAATACCAAATCTGAAATGATTCTCCATTTGGCATTGTTCCCAATGCAACACAGCAGTTCTAACCTTGCTTTGGTGCTATTCCTCCTTAATTTGATGTTGCTAAGCCTAATCTTCAATTAGAAAGTGGTTTGGGGATGTTTTGGATGTTGGAGGCAATTGTTAGGGTTGAACAAATGTCTGTGGCGACTGGAAAATGTCTAAAAATCGAATTCCCTAACCCTAACAGCCCTTAGATACTCCAAATCCCGAAATTCCCCTTTGGGCCAAGCTGTTAATCACCCGGTTAAGCCCAATTAAGCTGTTTTTCACCGTCTGAAACTTATTTCAGCCATATCTCCCAAACGGTGAGCCCGTTTGGCTAATGTGACCACTCTAAGGAAAGTTAAACCATCATCCAGATCCAATGGAAATGGTGTCAGGTCAAAATTCCTTTTTAGTCAAAAGTTATGGTCAAAATATGATCAGCTAGGGGCAAAACGATCAATTAAAAATCGGGAAAAATCATGAACATGGAAAATGACCCTAATAGTCGTCTCCCAAAGTTACATGACCATACGACTCTCTATAACGATGAAATAAATATTCTACGATCCTATGATGTGTAGAATGCGGGTCGTTACATACATGCTTTGTTGTGGACTGACATAGGAAACGTTAAGTTGGATAAAGTAGAGTAAAGTGTCATATATATTCGTGAAAGTAGGAATACTGGACAATTCAGCATATAAGAGCTTGCCAAAATGCAAGAGGCGCAAATGGTAGCTAAAATGGAGTGCATTATCTCTTCATAGCCACTTGTAGTGTTTTCATCAAGAGATCTTAGTTATGGTAAAGTGGAGAACAAAATCACTTTGTAGTTTGAGGTTTAGACCTTCTCATATAAGTCCATGCCTAAGAAGGGTTGCAGGAATAGAAGCTCAAAGAGAAATGCAGAGAAAACTCACTAGAGAAAGTCACTGAAGAAGTCCAAGAAGGATAACTAGAAGATGATCATTAGGCTAGTTCCATTTTGGAATGACTACTTTTTGTTTGTTGGAATTTTGCGAATATATACCTCACTTTTGGATAGGTATAGGATATTAAGCTTGTATTTAGCCATTTCAACACTCGCTATGAATTTTTTTTTTTTTTTTTTGATATTTTTGTATATGTGTCACGAATGTTTATACATTCCATTTGATATACTCATAATTAATCACTCATCGTTAACACTTAATTATACATAATCAACCCCAAATCAAAGCATCGACTTAATAGGTCACCTTCAAGCCCTCCTTCTAGTCGTGGACTCGTGTCGAGTGGTGAGCTAAGTGCGATACTCAGAGTCTGGGCACCACAATCAACCATTTAAGTCTTTATACTCATGCCCCTTATCAGGGATCGACAAAGTCGATGCAGACATCAGTTTTCGTTCTAAAGTCAATTATCTCTCGTCAAATTACATGTTGGAGTGTGGGACATTGTTGAGTCATCCTTTATACTCTCCCGTTGTTCTTCAGGTTGTAGTCAGGAATCGAGAGGAAATTATTCTCGGCGAGTCTATCACACATGTCCTTAGTTTATACTCCTATCCAAGCTCTGAAGATCAAATTTAATTTTGCAAAATGGTTGTCATTATCGCGTCTTTGCCTTTGCATCGAAAGCAAAAGATGCCTTATAGATGGTTTGGTCACACCTGTATCAAGTATATACTCCTTCCATCAAAACGTTGGATGGTGTTATAAACATAGTTGGCAACTAGTTGAGTCACGCTCGCCTTCGACTGTCATGTCTTTTCGAGTTTCAAGTAATTGATCAACAAAGTAGATGTTTGATTCATATCTTCTTTATGGGTTTATACCCTGCTTGTCTAGTTATAATAAAGAGCTAACCGATGAGTGATTGAATCACATTCCTACAAGCATACGTAGATGTTAGCTAGTTATATCACAACTATTATTCTACGTATAAAATCAAAATCATTTGGATATCGAGAGCTTCATTAAAGTCAAAATTGTAATCAACATGTCTTTCCTTATTACATTATTTACAACAAAAATGCCAACTTAACAAATGAAAAGTGAAATTGCATCTCAGAGGCTCTCCATTTTATACTCTCTAAAAACCATTGTCATCAATGTCGCTTAAAGGCTCCGTTTTAAAGCCTTTGTTGAATGGTGTAAGGTCCTTCCTAATTTGTACCTAAGTGTGCAGGGCTAGGGAAGATGCACTATAGGACGAGATCGCCAATGTTGAAGGTTCTAGGCTGAACCTTGGTGCTGTAATATTGAGTGACCCGGTGTCTATGTGCATCAGCTTTAAAAGTCAGTTTCTTCCTACTTCTCATCAATAATGTCCAAGAATTCCAAGAGGAGCTCCTTATTTATTAAAGGATCAAATTATGCTACCCGTTGAAAAGGTACTTCCAGTCCAACTTGGATAATGACTTTCGAGCTGGAAGCAAAGGCAAATGGAATGTGGCTAGTCATGGATTTGTGGAAGGTTCCGTAAGTCCATAATGCTTCTTCTACCTACTTGCCTTTGGGTTTTTCCAAATGCTCCTTCAAAATTGACTTGATAATTATGCCATAGCTTCAACTTCTCCATTTGTTTGAGGATGAATCTATCGAGTATCGCTTAGCAATGTGATGGCATCAATAGGAGTCTCTAAACTCGAAGTTATTGAATTGGTTCCCACTGTTAGTTATCACATTTTAGGGGAGACAAAAGCGGTAAATGATGTTCTTGCTAAAGAATAGAGTTTTAATGACAACAACTTTATTTCAATATTAATTGATTATAAAGTATATACTAACATCTCTATCTAGAATATATATATATATACACACATATATGCAGGATTTGTATACAGGAATTAATACTGAAGACTGTACAGTTTTAGAGTTTTAGAGATTCAAGAGATTCAGAATTCAGAGAAGATTCAAGACTTATGAGTAATCAAGATATCAAGAGTTCAAGATAAATATAGTAATAAGTTTATTAATGTAAGACTCTAAATAGCACTCCAGGTTCAAATTCAAATTGAAATCCAAATTCTATTTTTCAAATTCTGATTTTTAAATTTCAAATTCTATTTTCAAATTCTAATTAAGTTTTTCTATTTTACTTTTGATTTTAAACATGTGTTTTAAAGATTATAAGTTTATATATATTTATAGTTATATACTTTTATACTTATATATTTATATTGTTTTAAACTTTATAATTTTATAAATATATTCATATAACTTATATTTATGATTTCATAAGATGTTCTACTTTATAATATTTATTTATATCACTATGTTTTATTTCAAGAATTTCCAGAATTATATATATTAAAACACTTGAAAATTTACTCAAAATTCAAATTTTGAATAACATATGTTGACATACATATGTGGTCTGTCAACATATAACCGTCGTATTTTCAATTTTGAAAGGAAGTGTCTTTTCACCATTTGTAACGTTCCAGAAGCGTTGCGACCTTTCAAATCTTATAAATAGGGGTTAAATTCAAATTTTTTAATCATTCTTCTTCTCCATCTTCATCTCTTTTCATTCCTCCATCATTATTTCACTTTTTTATGATTTTTACAATTATACTCTACTGATTTAAATTCTAATTATATAAAACTTCTTCACTTTTCACTCTATACTAAATACTCTCTGAATCGAAGTGCTATTGAAGAGTTATAAGGCTATTGTAATCATTCGGGATTGTTTTGGGACAGTCTTGGAAATGGTGTGTTCCTTGTAGCCATGAAATCAAAGAAGGAAATGGTGTGTTCCATGTAGCCATGAAATCAAGGAAGGAAACAGTGTTAACATTGTAGCCGGAGAAATCAAGGATGGTGTAATCGGTGGTAACCTTATAGCCGTTAAATCAATGGTGTTGTACTTGGATATTGATATAGTAATAAAAATATGTGCAATCCAGCGTTGCGTGGGACTAGTCGTAGGAGTAATCTGAACCAGTATAAAATCCAATGTATTCTTTCCTTTTCTGCATTTTATTTCTGTTTATTTGTGTGTTTGTGGTTGATTCTGTGTCTGTGATCATCTTTATGGTGTGTTATTCATATAGTAGATCATATTAGCTTTAAATTTTCTTAAATTTTTTGAAAACACTATTCACCCCCCCTCTAGTGTTAGTTTTGCCTTAACGATCCATTCCACATTCCCTAATAGTTCTGCACAATCCAATTTTGAAATAGGAAAACTAGATAACACTTTGTTTATTAAAAAAATAATAAGGATATACAATTAGTACAAATATATGTTGACAATATAATTTTTGGATCAACAAATAATAATATGAATAAAGAATTTTCTGATTTTATGACCCAAGAATTTGAGATGAGTCATATGGGAGAACTAACATTTTTCTTAGGCTTAAAATTCATCAATTAATGAATGAATATTTATTAATCAAGAAAAATATGCAAGAGATTTAATTAATAAATATAATTTAACAACAACTAATTGGAGACCAACACCAATGGTAACTAATATAGCATTAAGTAAAGATGATACTTCAAAAGACGTTGATAAAAAATTATATAAAAGAATGATAGGATTGCTATTATATATAACCGCTAGTAGACCAAATATAATTCATAGTGTATGTCTCTATGCAAGATATCAATCGCAACCTAAGCAACACATTTAAAAGCCATAAGATGTATTCTTAGGTATGCAAAGCATACACCAGACTTTGGATTATTTTATCCTAAGGATGATTCATTTGACTAAGTTTCTTATTGTGACGCTGATTATGCGGGATGTAAATCCGATCGTAAAAGTAAAGTGGAACATGTCATTTCTTAAGACATTCACTAGTGTCATGGTTTAGTAAAAAAAAATATTGTATCTTCGTTTACAACTGAAGCAGAATATATCTCTGCTGCTTTAGCTTGTTCACAAGTAATATATATGCAACAAATTCTAAATGATTTTGGATTAATAATAAATAAATCATCAATATACTACGATAATACGAGAATTATAAATATATCTAAAAATCCAACTCATCACTCAAGAACTAAACATATCGATATATGACATCATTTTCTAAGAGATAACATAAGTAAAGAGAAAATTTCACTCGAATTTACAAAAACAGATAAATAAATAGCAGATATATTTACAAAATCATTAAATGAAGCAACATTTACAAAATTTAGAAGAGAATTAGGTATTTGTTCATTAAGTGAATTAAAATAATTAAATATATTAATATATATAAGAATAACATTAAAAATGAAAAAAATATAATTAACAACATAAGTATGTCGACATACATATGTCACTATGTCGACATATAACTGCCAGATTTATGAAATTAATTCCCACCAAAAGTTACTTATAATAACCATTTAAACTCTCCATTTCGAATTTTCTTCTTCGATCTCTTATTTCACTTCTGTAAAAACTCAAAATCAAATTAAATAGTGGCCTCCACCAATTTTAACACCCAAATTAGTCTGAATCATCCGCTGGACCATCTGAAGGTCCTTTCCAACGTTATACCCTCTTTCGTGTATTCAAACTTGAAACGAAAATGGAATATACTCTTCAAATGCTTGCTGAGATTCAAGTGCTCCAAAATCAGACAATTCAAGAGCAAAATAGACAAGAAAAGATAATGAGAAACCTTCATAAATTTGTAATGGATAATCAAGTGAATATGTCATCATTGAAAATAATAATCAAGCAATGGATGAAGAAGAGGAACCAAAAGAGGTGGAGGAAAAAACGATGGAAGAAGAGGAACCTGAGGAGATACAACAAGAAGTCACAGACGAGGATGATCAAGTTATATGCATGGGTGTAGTCTTGTTCGAGTAACATGGAAATATCATTGAATGAAATGGGGATTATTTTGTCTTTATTACCCAACTTGTCCAACCCACAAGTCTCCTATCGTTAAGAACAATTAGAAATTAGGTTTCTTTTCGTTACTTTTCATTTCGTTTCATTTATTTGATGTACTACGTGTATAGTAAATTGTGTAATTCTCTTTCGTGTGTATTGCATGGAAAACAATGTTTAATATGATGTTTGCTATATCTTTCATAAGGTTTTTTTTGTTATATAGGCACAAATTTAGGGGGAGTCATATACATTAAATATATTTTTTATCACAAGTTATACACATATATATCGTAGTTCTTTAGTATAAAATAATATAATATAGATAGAAATAGGATTTAAGGTGAGTATTTTTAGAATTTCTTTTTGATAATGCCAAAGGGGAAGAAATTATAAAATATAGACTTAGTTTAAGTAGAGTATATATGATTCATATTGATAGGAGGAGTATTAGAAGGATCAACATCAACAAGTACGAACAGGTATGAATATTCTATAAACTAAGGTTGTCATCATAAAAAAGGGGAGATTGTTGGAGAATGGATTTTTAATGAAAACAAATTTATTTCAATATTAATTGATTATAAAATATGTACTAACGTCTATATCTAGAATATATATATATATATACATATATATGCAGGATTTGTATACATGAATTAATACTGAAGATTGTACAGTTTTAGACAATCAAAAGATTCAGAATTCAGAGAAGATTCAAGGATTACGAGTAATCAAGATATCAAGAGTTCAAGATAAATATAGTATTAAAGTTTAGTTTATGTAAGAGTCTAAATAGCACTCCAGGTTCAAATTCAAATTCTGATTTTTAAATTTCAAATTCTGATTAAGTTTTTCTATTTTACTTTTGATTTTAAACTTGACTTTAAAGATTGTAAGTTTGTATATATTTATAGTTATATGCTTTTACACTTATATATTTACATAGTTTTAAACTTTATAATTTCATAAATATATTCATATAACTTATATTTATGATTTCATATGATTTTCTAATTTACAATTCTTATTTATATCACTATGTTTTAATTCAAGAATTTCCAGAATTATATATATATATATATTAAAACACTTGAAAATTTACTCAAATTTCAAATTTTTAATAACATATGTCGACAAACATATGTGGCCTATCAATATATAACCGTCATATTTTCAGTTTTGAAAGGAAGTGTCTTTTCACCATTTGTAACATTCCAGAAGCATTGCAAACTTTCAAATCTTATAAATAGGGGTTGAATTCGAATTTTTTAATCATTCTTCTTCTCCATCTTCGTCCCTTTTCATTCCCCCATTATTATTTCATATTTTTATGATTTCTACACTTATACTCTGCCGATTTCAATTCTAATCATGTAAAACTTCTTCTCTTCTCACTCTCTACTCATTACTCTCTGAATCGAAGTATTACTGAAGAGTTATAGGGCTTTTGTAATCATTTGGGATTGTTTTGGGATAGTCTTGAAAACGACGTGTTCCTTGTAGCCGTGAAATCAAGGAAGGAAATGATGTGTTCATTGTAGCCATGAAATCAAGGAAGGAAACGACGTTAACCTTATAGCTAGGGAAAGCAAGGGTGGTGGAATCGGTGGTAATCTTGTGTCCATAAAATCAAGGGTGTTGTACTTGGATATTGATACAGTAATAAAACTTTGCGCAATCCAGCGTTGGTTGGGACTGGACGTAGGAGTAATCCAAACCAGTATAAAATCCAGTGTGTTCTTTCCTTTTCTGCATTTTATTTTTGTTTATTTCTGTGTTTATGTTTGATTCTGTGTCTGTGATCATCTATGTGGTGAGTTATTCGTATAATAGATCATATTAGTTTTAGATTTTCTTAAATTTCTTGAAAACACTATTCACCCCTCCTCTAGTGTTGGTTTTGCCTTAACGATCCATTCCACATTCCCTAACAGTTCTGCACAATGAAATTGATCGCCTTCTTGGAAGAAATATTAGTCAAAGGCTTAGCTTTAGCCTACTTTGTGAAGTAATCAACTTCGATGATAGCATATGTCGCACCACCTTTAGGAATCGGTAGAAAGTCGATAATGTTAATTCCCCAATCTACAAATAACCATGGGTTGACCATCTATGTAAGTTTCCTCGTTAGGGATCTTGTAATCTTAGTAAATTTTTGGCACTTATTGAACATCGTGAATAATCAGCTGAATTATCTCGATTAAGGGTTGGTCAAAAATAGCTATAATGATGTACCTTCTTTGCTAAGGTTTTCCATAAGTGTGATCAACGCACTCGCCTTCATGTTCTTCACATGACAAAAGTTTGGCGTCATTGTGGGCTACACAACAAAGCAGTTGAATAGAGAATTATTTCCTATATAATGTGTCTTCTTGAATGATATAACGTGTGGCTTGACAAAGGATCATTCATCTTTCTTTCGATAGGGACTTCATGCTATCGAAAGTTCTAGATTGGAATCATCTACGACTTCATCTCGGGCTCTATCGCTTATTTAATCAACCACCATCTGATTGATGCTTGGAGCATCTAATGTCAGGCCAATGTGTTGTGCATCTAGAGCTGGCTAATTTTGGTATTGAATTTGCCTCGTTCTTCTCGCGAGGATTGTGAAGAATTGTGCAGTGGGATAAGTCAGTTAGCATCTTATCCTGGTTAAAGTAAGGAGAAAGTTGTGCTCCCTATGCTTGAAACTCTCATCTAACTTGGCACACGTCAATGAATAAATCATTGAAGATTTGGATTGACTTTACCTCTGGAAAGTTTGAGCCTAACAATTAAGGCTCGTATTTAGCTTCATTGTTCGTTGCTAGAAAGTTGAGCTTCAAATCATAGTAGATCGATCATTCCTTGAGAGTTACGAGTACAATTCTGATGCTAGTATATTGATCATTATCGCTGTATCAATGAACATCTTTTATTGGATGGCTGATGACACACTCCTTCTAGAAGAGTCAACCGTTGTAGTGAATTGATCTAAAATGAAGTCCGACAATGCTTATCCTTGGATGACACTCCAAGGGATATATGTGATGTCGAATTATCTCAGCTCGATGTTCAACTTGAGTAATCTTCCAAACGCTTCAGTCTGTTATCGGACATGTCGTAGTAGTTGGTCGGTGTAGACTTTATTGGGTGAGCCTGGAAATGATGGTGGAGTTTCCAATATGTGATTAGGAGGTAGTAGGATAACTTCTCTAGCATTGGACGATCATGCTTAGCTCATATTTACCTTTAACTAACATAGTAAACGATCTTTTGGATTCAGTGATCATCATGCTTGAGCGCTGAGTTGACAGCGTGCAATAAAACATCTAGATATATATAAAAAAGTCTTTATTATCCACTAGCTTTGGCAAGATGAGGTCTTTCCAACTGGTCCATAAGGTTATGGAATGCGTTGACATAATCCTACATCCAAGAAAAGTAATTTTTCCCTCTTTTGATCAAGTCAAAGAAGAGAATTCGTTTGTTGATTGCCCTTGGAATGAACTAGCTCAGCAATCTTCCCATTCAACTTTTTTGCATTTTTACTTTTGTCGGAACTATGATATTCCTCATGGTAGTGATTTTCTTAGGGTTGATTTCTACTTTATGAGAATGGAAAATAAAACATGAAAACTTTCACTACACAATACTAAGTGAGCATTTTAAGGGATTAAGTTTCACTTTGTAGTTGCGAAGAATGCTAAATATTTCCGTTAAGTCACGACGTGTTCATTGGATAGACGTGACTTCATGAGCATATCATCCGAAAATACTTCCATGGATTTCTCGACCAGGTCTTTAAACATATGATTGACTAATTGCTGATACATAGCTCCATTATTTTTTAATCCAAATGGCATGATGATATAACAATGCAACCCCAAATCAGTGATTAAACTAGTGTTTTCCGGGTTTGAAACATGCATCAAAATTTAGCTGTAGCTAGAGTTGGCATCCAAGAAAGGAAGAAGTTCGTGTCCAACCGTTCAGTCCACGAGCTAATATGTCCTCAACAGTCAGAGACAACCTTTCATACTTGCTTTATTCAAATTGTTAATCGACCTTTTGGTCCGGTTCCCAAAAGTACTCAAAGACATGCTCGACTCAACTCATCGCATGAAGTCAGAGCCAAGGGAGAAACTCGAGGAGCGTAGGAGGAAGGCTGAAGAGGGATCACGCCAACAAGGACCTCGCCACGTCACCATCATGTCATCATGTCAACGCCCCTGAAGAGCCAACATGCCTCGACCAACGACCCTCACTAAGCACATCTCGCACCTAGCCGGGTGCGAAATTTCGTACCTGGTAGGTGCGAAATCTCGCACCCTGTAGGTACGAAATCTCACACCCTGCAGGTGCGAAATTTTGCACCTGACAAGTGCGAAATCTCGCACCCTGCAGGTGCGAAATTTTGCACCTGACAGGTGCGAAATTTCGCACCAAGTAGGTGCGAAATTTCGCACCCTGCAGGCGCGAAATTTCGTTGCAGGTGCGAAATTTTGCACCTCGAGCCAGGTTTGAATTTTCCAAGGCCGAAGGTTGGAGGTGCGAATTTTCTGTAGATGGTTCCCATTTCTACCTACTCCTACCTAACACCTACCTAACCACTTCCTATAAGTACCCCATGACCTCACACTCCAAAAGGGAGATATTCTTGAGCTTTGAGACCTCCATAGAGCTTCATTAGTGGCATCTCCTCTTTGAGGAAGAAGAAAGGCAAAATTGTCCATTTTACTATTTCTTGCAAATATGACTATTGTAACTTCATATATCGTAGTCAACAAATATAATGGGAGGGTCTTAACCTAGTAATATTTCAAGTGATCAATAAAATTCCAACAACTCTTCAAAGTGGATGTAGGCCCTCACTGAAGCCGAACCACTATAAATCTCTTGTGTTATTTACTTGTTAGACCAAAAAATGGCACTAACACCCAATTGTCTAGAATTTGTGAAGAATAATAATCTAAAACGTAAAAAATCAAGTAGAGACACGAGATTTATAGTGGTTCGGCGTTAACAAGCCTACATCCACTTCATAGTTTCTCATTTCATTCATGGATTACAATTACAATGAATTTAATCACTCAATCACTCAAATTCAACGAATAATTCTCTCTGAATTCATTGAATCTATTGAAGAAGTTGGTCATTTTTAGTAGAGGAATTCGGCCATAGAAGCCATGAAGAAGATAACTGCCAAAAAGCCCCCTAAAATGGCTGCGAATTCATGTATTTATAGGCAGAAATTCGGTTAGGGCTGAGTGGCCACGTGGCAGCTTCAGAGTAAATCTCGAAATTAGTGGAGTGAGTGGAGACTTGGTAACCGCTTCTGCTGTGTGGACACGGGATCAGGTCAGCCTTTATTCAATCCAAACCGAAAGCAATCGGCAAATGATGAAGCAGTGAAGCCATCCGACTTAAATGGTCCAATCCGATCCGGGGATGTATGCTAGAGAATCATGTCATATTCATTTGTACAGGTGGATCGGATGTGAGTTAATCCGACCCGAACCGGTGTTATTGTTCCTATCC
Organism: Allium sativum; assembly: GCA_030737875.1. Lineage (NCBI taxonomy): Eukaryota > Viridiplantae > Streptophyta > Magnoliopsida > Asparagales > Amaryllidaceae > Allium > Allium sativum. The sequence continues at coordinate 557,568,366 of CM060915.1, forward strand.
GATCTGAATTCTTTTCCATTGAAGGAGAGGTAGAAGTACCTCGAACCAATCCGACCCCAAGCTCCGACCTGGGGATGTTGCTTTGAGCCACATAGTTAGATCCGAACCAAGGCAAGGACCGATCCGAGGAAAGAATCTGACTCCGGGGCCTCCATTTATATATGAACCAAGTTTTTTCCAAGCCTTTGTTACTTCATTCAAGTGATCGTTGATCCCTTAAGCTTTGGGTAGCTTGGTCACAAAGCAAGCTAACATTTTGCCCCCCAAAGTACATCTTATCGCAGATGAGATGTGCTTTGTATTAGTCGAGCTGAATCTTTTTGAAACTTCATCCACTATTGAGGAAGATTTATCAGATTGTTGTGTCCTATTGAGTAGTCCCATCATATGGATTTTTTCCTATATAAATGGCTTGTCATATATCACACTACTTCCGTTGATGCTTACCGGGCCGAATTCCATGGCTAGAGTGGTTAAGATGATCAAGTAATCGTCTAGATCTCATCAAATCAAGAGATTGAATTCCTTCATCATAAGTCAAGTAGGATCGTTGGCTTCCGTGTGATATCATACATGCACAAGTTAATGTCAAACGACGTTGTCTTCCTATGCAAGTCAAGTGTATTACTGAGTCAGTCTTTCTTTAACGGTCAAGACGAATCATATCATATTCCGGAGATACAGTTTATATGTTCTGAATCAAGCGTCGAGTAAGGATCATGTTCAAAATTTGCCTGTCAGTTGAAGCTCATGCTCCCAACATCAATGGAGGACGAGCGAAGTTAGGGCTTATGCTCCCATCGTCGTTTGGGGTTGGACAAAGTCAATCGGACATCCAGTCTTCTAGCCTTTAAACTTTCTTTCTTCACATCGGGTTAGAGCTGTAGGTTCAACAATCTTAGCCAACCTATGTCATTCTGTGCTATTTCTCAATTCGTCAAGGGTTGTAATTGTATACATTAATAGTTGAATCACATTCGCTTCGTTGTCATCCCATTTCTTTAGTTAGAAAGCAAGTATTGCCTCATCGAGTGTCAGTGAACTGAGATACTCTCCTTGCATTAGCCACAGAGTTAAGTAAGCTCGTCAATCATGCAATCAAGTGAACATCGTTAGGGAGATATTCGAGCTCTTTCGTTCATCTTTGCATAATATGAAATAGTCATTATTGTCTTGTTGAGTCTATTTCTCATGCTTGGTTCCATTGAGCTTGACAATCAAGATCGGGGGCTCGACCAATGAAATTGGTCCTTCCTGGAATTGTGCATTCATGTTAGTCTTTTTGGGGGCTTTTCTTTTGTCTTTATCATTTCAAGAGTCAGATGGTCCTCCATCCTTTATAATGATAACATTGAGACCATCCATCTCAACGTTAGTATCCTCTGGTTGCACGACTCTGTCTGTGTCAAATGGTGGATTCGCCAAGGCCTCCTGGTGAGTCTCGATACAGAGAGACTTCGAAGTCAGAGTTATCCAGAATACTGGGTACTGCCGCCATCAATACCGTAGACGGTTCAAGTCGATCTTTTGATTCCACTACGGCGTTGAATCATTCTCGGAATGAATGCAAGGTCCCGTCAGGTCACTATTTAACTAAAATGAGTAACCCAACATTCTTGGGTCGATATATGTGGACAATTGATTGTTCGATGAAGTGAGTGACCAAGGCGTTTCAGCGGTTGATCGATTCAGGTGCATGCCACCAAAACAGTTTAGCAACAATATAAGTCAAGAGTTATAAATAGTGGCTTGAAGTGTGGGTGATTGCTGAAGTCCCTGATGTCTCGTGTGAAAGATTTTTAATTGACGTGGCTCACGCCGGCTTTGAGGTGTGCCACCTCTGGCAAAGCATCAATTAACATCGGCATTCTAGCCTTCGTCTTTGAGAAGTTGTCGCCAATTGTCCAATTTAGGGCTGGCATCCCTAGCATGAAGTCTTGAAGCGGGTGGAAGCAGGTCTCTGGCTTCTTGGTTCCGCACAATTAACAGTCGTCAATCAGGCTTCCGTCCGTTAATTCTAGATGGTGATCCACTGCTAGGACGTATGCGGGTTAGGCTTGGCGAGTTATTCCTTTGGTTACAGTCTTGGATCTTGCAGCACTCCGATAATAGTAAATGTGCATAAAGTCGGCAGATAGTTGAATTACGTTGCTCAAAGCTCACATCCCATGCTCCCCATCCACGGGGGTTTTGTTAAGGGGTGAGCATTAAATCCATGTCTTCCCTTAATTCATACTCCCTCATCAAGTCATGAGTTATAGTTTCATACAAAATGTTTTGTACGTGTCCAGCTCGTGTTAGTATTTGGTCTCCCATCCAAGTTCTAAGGATCGGAGTTAGCTTATCACCACCCAACTCCGATCCTTAGAACTTGGATGGGAGACCAAAGACTAACATGAGTTGGACACGTACAAAACATTTTGTATGAAACTATAACTCATGGCTTGATGAGGGAGTATGAATTAAAGGAAGACATGGATTTAATGCTCACCGCTTAACAAAACCCCCGTGGATAGGGAGCATGGGATGTGAGCTTTGAGCAACGTAATTCAACTATCTGCCGACTTTATGCACATTTACTATCATCGGAGTGCTGCAAGATCCAAGACTATAACCAAAGGAATAACTCGTCAAGCCTAACCCGCATACGTCCTAGCAGCGGATCACCATCTAGAATTAACGGACGGAAGCCTGATTAATGACTGTTAATTGTGCGGAACCAAGAAGCCAGAAACCGGCCTCCACCCGCTTCAAGACTTCATGCTAGGGATGCCAACCCTAAATTGGACAATTGGCGACAACTTCTCAAAGATGAAGGCTAGAATGCCAATGTTAATTGATGCTTCGCCAGAGGTGGCACACCTCAAAGCCGGCGTGAGCCACGTCAATTAAAAATCTTTCACACGAGACATCAGGGACTTCAGCAATCACCCACACTTCAAGCCACTATTTATAACTCTTGAATTATATTGTTGCTAAACTGTTTTGGTGGCATGCACCTGAATCGATCAACCGTTGAAACGCCTTGGCCACTCACTTCATCTAACAATCATTTGTCCACATTTACCGACCCAAGAATGTTGGGTTACTCATTTTAGTTAAGTAGTGACCTGACGGGACCCTGCATTCATTTCGAGAAAGATTCAACGCCGTAGTGGAATCAAAAGATCAACTTGAACCGTCTACGGTATTGATGGCGGCAGTACCCAGTATTCTGGATAACTCTGACTTCGAAGTCTCTCTGTATCGAGACTCACCAGGAGGCCTTGGCGAATCCACCTTTGACACAGACAGAGTCGTGCAACCAGAGGATACTAATGTTGAGATGGATGGTCTCAATGTTATCATTACAAAGGATGGAGGACCATCTGACTCTTGAAATGATAAAGACAAAAGAAAAGCCCCCAAAAAGACTAATATGAATGCGCAATTCCAGGAAGGACCAATTTCATTGGTCGAGCCCCCGATCTTGATTGTCAAGCTCAATGGAACCAAGCATGAGAAATAGACTCAAAAAGACAATGATGACTATTTCGTATTATGCAGAGATGAACGAAAGAGCTCGAATATCTCCCTAACGATGTTCACTCGATTGCATGATTGACGAGCTTACTTAACTCTGTGGCTAATGCAAGGTGAGTATCTAAGTTCACTGACACTCGATGAGGCAATACTTGCTTTCTAACTAAAGAAATGGGATGACACCGAAGCGAATGTGATTCAACTATTAATGTATACAATTCCAATCCTTGACTAATTGAGAAAGAGCACAGAATGACATAGGTTGGCTAAGATTGCTGAACCTGCAGCTCTAACCCGATGTGAAGAAAGAAAGTTTAAAGGCTAGAAGACTGGATGTCCGATTGACTTTGTCCAACCCCAAACGACGATGGGAGCATAAGCGCTAACTTCGCTCGTCCTCCATTGATGCTGGGAGCATGAGCTTCAACTGACAGACAAATTTTGAACATGATCCTTACTCGACGCTTGATTCAGATCATATAAACTGTATCTCCGGAATATGATATGATTCGTCTTGACTGTTAAAGAAAGACTAACTCAGTAATACATTTGACTTGCATAGGAAGACAAGTCGTTTGGCATTAACTTGTGCATGTATGATCTTACACGGAACCCAACGATCCTACTTGACTTATGATGAAGGAATTCAATCTCTTGATTTGACGAGATCTAGATGATTACTTGATCATCTTAACCACTCTAGCCATGGAATTCGGCCTGGTAAGCATCAACAGAAGTAGTGTGATATATGACAAGCCATTTATATAGGAAAAAATCCATATGATGGGACTACTCAATAGGACACAACAATCTGATAAAGCTTCCTCAATAGTGGATGAAGTTTCAAAAAGATTCAGCTCGACTAATACAAAGCACATCTTATCTGCGATAAGATGTACTTTGAGGGGCAAAATGTTAGCTTGCTTTGTGACCAAGCTACCCAAAGCTTAAGGGATCAACGATCACTTGAATGAAGTAACAAAGGCTTGGAAAAAACTTGGTTCATATATAAATGGAGGCCCCGGAGTCAGATTCTTTCCTCGGATCGGTCCTTGCCTTGGTTCAGATCTAACTATGTGGCTCAAAGCAACAGCCCCAGGTCGGAGCTTAAGGACGGACTGGTTCGAGGTACTTCTACCTCTCCTTCAGTGGAAAAGAATTCAGATCGGATAGGAACAATAACACCGGTTCGGGTCGGATTAACTCACATCCGATCCACCTGTACAAATGAATATGACATGATTCTCTGGCATACATCCCCGGATCGGATTGGACCATTCAGGTCGGATGGCTTCACTGCTTCATCATTTGCCGATTGCTTTCGGTTCGGATTGAATAAAGGCTGACCTGATCCCGTGTCCACACAGCACAGGCGGTTACCAAGTCTCCACTCACTCCACTACTTTCGAGATTTACTCTGAAGCTGCCACGTAGCCACTCAGCCCTAACCGAATTTCTGCCTATAAATACATGAATTCGCAGCCATTTTGGGGGGCTTTTTGGCAGTTATCTTCTTCATGGCTTCTATGGCCGAATTCCTCTATTGAAAATGACCAACTTCTTCAATAGATTCATTGAATTAAGAGAGAATTATTCGTTGAATTTGAGTGATTGAATGATTAAATTCACTGTAATTGTAATCCATGAATGAAATGAGAAACTATGAAGTGGATGTAGGCTTGTTAACGCCGAACCACTATAAATCTCGTGTCTCTACTTGATTTTTTACGTTTTAGATTATTATTCTTCACAAATCCTAGAAAATTGGCTGTTAGTGCCATTTTTTGGTCTAACATTACTGCTTATGTTCTATTTTATGTTCTTGTCTATGCGACCATATTTATAATTCCTAGTAATTGGGAATCTTTGGTGTTTACGACATTTTTTGCCTTCAACATTTGGTGCTTTCACTGTGAAAACTCGGATATTGTGTCTTTCTCTTACATTACCATCTCGACTTCGCCGAGCTTAAGTTTCCTTGCTTAACCTGCCATCGAGTCTGCTTACGATTGTAAAAAAAGTCAAAGAAAGCAATGATCGGCTCTTCAGCCGCAGCCGAGGCCGGTACATCTCAGCAACCTCAACTGGCGGACATCCCGGCCACTAATGAAAGTGAACCTCCAATTGCGGACCCCGAACCGCCCGCAACCCAAGCGCAAATCCGCATGCTTAATGAAAAATATGAAAATACAGCTATCGAGCTTAACCAAGCGCTAAGGAATAACATTGACCTTATGCGACAACTTCAACAAAGTCAGCGCGTCGTCGCTCGACTGCAATTAGCTCGGAACAATGCTCGACCCTGACCACAACATCAGAAACTTCCTCTTCCGAGTCGAGGGGCCCGCACCAAAGAAGTAGGTTTAGTCTCATCAACAACGTCGTCATCCGAACAAACACCCTCGATAACGACAATGGCAATGGGTATGCTAACGGCAATGATGACCGGACCATGGTTACCTATAGCGAGGGCACCCAATATCGGGACCGTTCTCGCTTATTCATCAATAAAGGACCCGCTCCTACTAACCAACCTCCTCCTCGACAAGACTCAACGGCCGCCCGTCGAGACAATGAACCTAATTTTTTGGCGGCCCGTGCCTTTCTGGAACCGGATCCGCATGACCCTGCTCCACATCATTACGCACACCATGATCCCGTTATAGATGTTGAGGACATGGAAGAAGACAATCCAGACATCCACCCTAGAAGACGCCCTCGCGCCATAACTCCGGAACCTTGCCAAAACCCATGGGTCTCGATGGCGGACCCCCATCCGAACTACCTTCCTGACATGGTCTGAAGAATCATGAAGGAGATGCGAGGGAATGTGCATGATTCATGGGAAGCGCACATTAGGTGCAACCCTTTCACTCGAAGAGTTAATGAAGCTAAATGGCCGCGACGCTTCAGCATGCCGCAGATGCTGCTCTACGACGACATCACTGACTCTTGTTCTTTCCTAAACCGTTATGAATGGCAAATGGACTCGAGCAGAGGCGACGATCTAGTCAAGTGCAAATTCTTTCCAGTCTTCCTGTCAGGACTTGCTCTATTATGGTTCTCTCGCCTTCCGCTTAATTCCATCAACAACTTCAGCCAATTAGCGACACAGTTAGTTAAGCAATTCAGGATGCATATCCCGACTCTGAAGAATGCCCTCACCCTTTCCGACCTATACTGTGGGCCTGCAGAGTCGCTCAAAAGCTACTTTCTAGTTTCAACATCGCCCTCACCAAGGTCGAGGATCCTGATCCATGCACCATACACTTTCAGCTAGCTAAAGGTGTCCTTCCTACTTTTGAATTTGGGGCATGGATCGACCGAAAGCAACCAAAGAGCCTCGATGCTTTCTATGAGAAAGCAGGCAGTTCTTATGCTAAGAAGACGAAAGACGGAACCGCATCTCCGAGAACAGTCGCCCCAATATCCCTTGAACGGACACCGCTAATAACTGTCCTAGGGGACGAGAAGCGGGAGGACCCTCCAATCCGAACACGGGGGAAGGACCCCCCCCCCCCAAACAAAGACCAAACACAGGGGGTAAGGTGGCCAGGGAAACAATCAGGTCAAGACAGAGCCAAGGAAGCCCAACCCTTACCAAGCCTACGAGACATACGCTCCGCTGAATAAAGATCCGGAAACTATATACTTAGAAACCTGTAACATTTTGCCGTACAAGAAACCACGTATCAGGGAGTCAACCGATTCCGAGAAGAACTCGGGGAGATACTGTCGATATCACAATATGTATGGACATAACACGATTGAATGTCGCTATCTCAAGGATGCAATTGAGAAGCTCATCCGCGAAAAGCGGTTTGAACAATACGTCCAAGAGTCCTTTCCCCCCGAAACTAATCCAAAACCTCCAGCGCCAACTCCTCAAATGACCGCCAAGACAACCCCAGGACCATCTAATGCGATGCGAGGAATCATGATCAACACTATATACGGCGGGCCTGGCCCCACGCATGACAGCTTCCAAAAGATGGAGGAATATGTTGGGTCCATTAACCATGCAACCTACAAGGCTTGCTCTGCTCCCGATGAATCCATCCCGGCCAAGCTCCGGAAAACCATGCGGGACGACATTATCTTCAGTGGAAGGGTGTTAACACCGTTTGTTCAATGCGGTTCAGAAAGAATACGACAACGACCTAATACACAATGGACTAGGCGGTTTCGCCAAACACATCTTGGCGATATGACTCAAAGTCGTTCACATGACCTGTCGCAAGACCATCAACGCGACATGGAGTCAAGCCGTTCACCGCGACTTGGGAGAAAGCCGTCAAGACATCGTTGAATGAAGTCATGTCGTGTTGCTTCATTCGTATCGCATGCACCATGACGTTTACACCGCAAATCATCAGCAAAGAAGCACATAGTATAAAATCAAAGCATGTCGCATGCATGATGGATAAAGTAGCTTAGAGTCCCGGACATACAGGGGTTCATTCATATATGCTATAAAGAAGCTACATGGCTTTGAGAGAAAATGATACTTAAATCATGCCGTTGGGCACATATTGAGTTATGTTGCAAGGACAGTCAAGGCGTTGCCACGTCAAGCCCTTCATCCTGCATCATTTATACTCATGTCATTATCCTCTTTAATCCAAGTCTTGACAGCATATTTCAAGCTGATATCGCTTGTAATAGGAACTTTATGGAAATAAGGTGACATTAAATATATAAGGCGGTTACACTAAAGCATGGGAGAATCATACCGTTAAAGTGTAAATGGCACACAAGTCTTCAATACCATTTGTATCATAAAGTATAATCCGCATGAATTACAAAGGATATGAGCCAGACTGCAAATCTCCATGTCGCAGCATCCGTTCATGCCGTTGGAGATCCCTACCGCCTTATTTTCATATTCCATGTCGTATGGACACTAATGTCGCTGGAGTCTTCTTGTCGTGGTTTATGAAGTGGGCATAGTATATAAATCATCAAGTCGAGAATGACAAAAGGCCATACCGCAATGTGACAACTGCCGCTAGCTGTGATATTCAAGACGTCAAAAAAGTTCAACATAATCCATGTTGCACCTGCAAACTTTATGGGGTTTGATTCATCTCATTGGGATCATATCACATGCAGGTCCACAATATAAGTAAATAGAAGGCTGGTAATTCAAATCGTTAACTCTACTCATGCCGTGATTAAAAGAAAGTCTTGCTGAGCACCACACTGATGCCGCAGTATATATAACGTTATAAAGCATGTCGTTAGAAGAGAGTGAGTCATGCCCTGTGCCATGCATGTTGGAAGAACTAGGCGTACACAAAGTGACAGCTGTATGGAGTAAGCAGGAATGAGAGAGTTTGAGTCGGTCATTATAATATGTCCACGTCAAGGAATATGGAGAGAGAAGGCAAGTTGCTTCTGCTATGAAGCCATGCCGCAAGTCCAACTCATGTCGCATATCATATCAAGGCGCATCTTTATTTACAACCATGCCATGCGCCAACCATATACACTTAATTACAAGTGTGCCACTACCCCTTAAACATCTTCTATAAATACCCCCCATAATTCACTTAGGGGGAAAAGTGGATTCTGAGGAGGAGACTCCGCAAAATTCAAAAACTCACCTATAACTTCTTTAATGGCTACCAAATATCTGACTACTCATCATTAACTTCATGAAGATCAAATTCATGTTAACAATTGTTGAAGCAACAAGATAAATGTCTCAAAGGCCACTCATATGATCTTGAATCCCCTCTAACTCTCTCCGAAGCCTAGATTGAATGCTAAATCACAATGAAATCTACGAAGATCATGGAAAGGGATCAAAGCGTACAAGTGATTGAAGATTCATCACAAAGCTAAAAGATCTCTTCATTTTCTTTGCCAAAATCAAGTGAAATTAGATTATAAAAAGAGTGAGAAGAGAGTAAAAGAAAGAGATGAATGTCATGAGGGAAAATCCATGTGTTGTAAGCTCAAATATTATAATGAAAATTGGTTAAAAGTGGATGTAGATTCGTATTGAATCGAACCACTATAAAAATTGCTTTGTGTTCTTATTTGTTTTTGTCCGTTTATTTTGTGACTACGCGGTTCCATATTCTTACCGAATCGGTGAAGTGTAACTTTTTACACCTTTGGTGTTTGATCCCAAGTTTGGAGAAAACATTTGCCCCCCACCGTGGGGCCGCATTCGCATCTCCTACCATTTCTCACGCTCTCACAAGGTTAAGAGACTCGCATTAAAGTTCTAAACTGAATCCTTCTCCCAAATTATGACCAAATCTGAGAAGACCACTAGCAAAACCATGGTAGAAGCCGATAACGTCGCTAACGAAGAAATACTGCTTAATAACCATTTTGAAGTTGGTGAAAATTCAAAAAGCGGAGCTAGTGTGACCAAAAATTTATTAAAAATCGCTATTGCCAATGTCAACAACCGAATGGATGCCTCTACCAAAATGATGATGGAAAAACTCGACACCATCCTTAATGCTCGATCAAATCCAATCCCTCCGAAAGTGCATGTGGATCTCGAAGAGAATGATAAATCGCCCGCTTCCGATCATAACCGCAACGACAATATGGAAGACGATTATGATTGGGCAAGTGACAGGAACGAAGCTGACATCGAGAATTTGAGATCAAAAGCTAAGGACCATTCCGAAGCGAATGCTCGAAAGGTCATTAATCCTATCATGGGGGCACCTCCACATCGAGAAGGCAAAGAGCCAAAACTCACTAATCGAGGTCGAATGCCTAGTCAAACTTTTTTTAAAAATCTCAGCTTCACAGAGCGCTATAGCACCGAAGAATACATTTCGGACATGATAGAACGAGCCATAAAAAAGAATCAAGCTAGCAAAGTGAATGGGGCTTCTCTCCCGAGAGGACTCCATTCACCGAAAGAATCCTTGAAGCAGCATGTCCGAAGAAGTTCAATCCTCCGACTTTGCCTCCGTACAACTGTCTTGTTGATTCGAACTACTTCCTATTCAAATATGAATGGCATATGAGTGCCGCTAAGGCGACCGATGAAATCAGATGCATGTACTTTCCTCTCTACTTAGAAGGTGCCGCATCACTATGGTTCACAAAGCTGCCACCCAAATCCATCGATCGATTTTCTGACCTGACCAAAAAGTTTAAGGAGCAGTTCCGCTTGTACGCTACAAAAGCCAAGGATGCTATAACACTTTCAGCAATGAAACAGAATCCAGAGGAAACTGTCAAAGCCTTCCTCAGTTGATTCAATGTTGCTTTGTCTGGATTAAGGAACGCGGAACCTCTCATAATCCTCATGTCTCTACTCAGCGCAATAGATAAGAAGAGCGAGTTCGGAAGATGGATAAAAATGAAGGAACCGACTGCACTTGACAAGTTCTATAAGAAGGCGGAGGAGTACATGAGAGTGGATGACAATCCTATACCTCTTCAGATCATCGCTGGTAACCAACTTCTTGAGGCTCCCAAAAATGCTGCTACTCACTACGATCGAAAGAGTATTCAGGGGCAAAAGCGAGTAAATGACAGGAACGAAAGCAAAGCTAATAAAAAGTTTCACCTTCTTGACTCGTCTGAGTTAACTCCTCTGAATGACACTCCCGAGAACATCTACCTTGCCATAAAGAACGTAGAAGATTGTCCAGAGCCTCGGCCAATAAAAATGAATGAACATCTGACTAAATCCGTGAAGTTCTGTCGATATCATAATCGGCCGGGCCATAGCACCAACGAATGCTGGCACCTGAAATCATTAATTGAAGAGTTGATTAGGAAGAACCATCTACAACAATTTGTGAAGAACTCTTAAGACGCAAATCCTTCTGCATCTCCCCAAGGGAAAGGGGCATCAAATGATCAGTCTGGTCCAAGCAATGTAGCTTTTGCTCAGATCATTCCAAGGCTGATAATCAACTGACAACCATTGATGATGATCTGATATCTACGGCTCAGAATAAGCGATCATTATCGCCTCTTTGCATTACTTTACCCTTTACTATACTTTACTTTCTTGTAAAAAGTCTATGATGGTTTACGTACGTTGTATGGAACAAAAGTACTACAAATGAAATGTTGCCTGCTTGTGTAAATCTCTGACTTGCAAAATATATATGAAAAATTGGCTAAAAGACGATTTTCTCATTATAGGCTATTCCGTAGGCGTTTGCTCCCTCAAGATCCGACGAAATGAGACAACTCCGATAATACCAACTCAAAGGTTGAACAAGGAAGTCCCAATGAATCAAACGGCGAATATAGCAACAAGCTGTCACGGATCCAAAACCTCATCCCCCAAAGGTTGCAGGAATCTGTAGGCGCGAAATGAAGTGCGGGAACTTGCTGAAGCAAGACGAAGCTTGGGAGTTCGTATGCGCGGAGCGATGCAACCTTAACCAATGGTTCGCGGGAATCCGTACGCGCGAATCAGAGCGCTGGAACTTGCTAAAGCAAGACGAAGCAAAGGAGTTCGTAAGCGCGGAGCGATGCAGCCATAACCTAATGGTTCACGGAAATCCATAGGCATGAAAAGAAGCGTGGGAGCTTGCTAAAGCATGGCGAAGCGTGGGAGTTCGTAAGCGCGGAGTGATGCAGCCTTAACCCAATGGTTCGCGGGAATCCGTAGGCGCGAAACGAAGCGTGGGAGCTTCCAAAAGCAAGACGTAGCGTGGGAGTTCGTAAGCGCAGAGTGATGCGGCCTTAACCCAATGGTTCGCGGGAATCCGTAGGCGCGAAACGAAGCGCAGGAGCTTGCTAAAGCAACACGAAGCATGGGAGTTCGTAAGCGCGGAGCGATGCGGCCTTAACCCAATGGTTCGCAAGAATCCGTAGGCGCAAAACGAAGCGTGGGAGCTTGCTAAAGCAAGACGCAGCGTGGGAGTTCGTAAGCGCGGAGCGATGCAGCCTTAACCCAATGGTTCGCGTGAATCCGTAGGCACGAAACGAAGCGTGGGAGCTTGCTAAAGCAAGACGAAGCGTGGGAGTTCGTAAGCACGGAGATATGCGGCCTTAACCCAATGGTTCGCGGGAATCTGTAGGTGCGAAACGAAGCGCAAGAGCTTGCTAAAGCTTCACGAAGCGTGGGAGTTTGTAAGTGCGGAGCGATGCGGCCTTAACCTAATGGTTCGCGGGAATCCGTAAGCGTGAAACAAAGCGCGGGAGCTTGCTAAAGCAAGAAGAAGCGTGGGAGTTCATAAGCGCAGAGCGATGCGGCCTTAACCCAATGGTTCGCGGGAATCCGTAGGCGCGAAACGAAGCGCGGGAGCTTGCTAAAGCAAGATGAATTGTTAGAGTTCGTAAGCGTGGAGCGATGCGGCCTTAACCTAATGGTTCGCGGGAATCCGTAGGCGTGAAACAAAGTGGGGGAGCTTACTAAAGCAAGACGAAGCGTGGGAGTTCATAAGCATGGAGCGATGCGGCCTTAACCCAATGGTTCGCGGGAATTCGTAGGCGCGAAACGAAGCACGGGAGCTTGCTAAAGCAAGACGAAGCATGGGAGTTCATAAGCGCGGAGCGATGCAGCCTTAACCCAAACATCGCGGGAGTTCGCACTGCGAAACGATGCAACAACCAAAAATCCCTTTCTATAGAGAAAGCGACTTCTCCATAGGAGATACCAACAACGTTCAATGAAATCCGTCGTGTTGATTCAGTCACAAGAAAAAGACAAGACGTTGGATTAAAAGGACCTCACTAAAACATGGGGCACTCAATGGAATCTTCAATGCCAAAGCTGATCAGCATGATAGACAAACATTCAGCAGTGAAATTCTTTGCATAATGAATGCTAACAATGGCCTCCTAAACCGAGGCACAAATAATCAAAGACTTCTCCAAAAAGAAGCAGGGAATAAATCACAAATACGTACTTCTCAAATAAGAAATATCGTACATCATCATATAAGTCACTGAAACGGTAATGTTTGAAATCTGCAGTTGACTTTAGTCAATTAGTTGATTTTAAGTGTAAACACAAATTTGAACTAGAATATCGTATTTGTACAAACAGTATTCAGTGAGTTATGAATCGCTGAGTAAAGCAATTTTGTGCAGATACTTCATTCAGTTCGAAAATAAAATTCGCTATAATTCATTTTCTAATGATTAAACTAATCTGTTATTGATGTGGGCGATCAGTGACAAAGTATAAGTCCATGATTGTACAAATACTTGTTTTGGTTATAGAACAGGTAGCACGGAGCATCTAAATTTGAAGCAAGATTTGCCATAGCAGACAAAAAAGCTATAACTGGATTTGAATAAAGAATATATCAACAGCAACATTCATTTCGAAGCCTGTATTTATCGTAAGCAAAAAATACAAGCTTCGAGGGGCAAATGTTAACATCGTTTGTTCAACACGGTTCAAAAAGAATATGATAGCGACGTAATGCACAATGGACCAGGCGGTTTCGCCAGATACATCTTGGCGACATGACTCAAAGTCGTTCACACGACCTGGCGCAAGACCATCAGCGCAAAATAAAGTCAATCCGTTCACCGCGACTTGAGAGAAAGCCGTCAAGACATCGTTGAATGAAGTCATGTCATGTCGCTTCATTCGTATCGCATGCACCATGACGTTCACACCATAAATCATCAGCAAAGAAGCACACAGTATAAAATCAAAGCATGTAGCATGCAGGAGGGATAAAGTAGCTTAGAGTCCCATACATACAGGGGGTCATTGATAGATGCTATAAAGAAGCCACATGGCTTTGAGAGAAAATGATACCTAAATCATGTCGTTGGTCACATATTGAGTCATGCCGCAAGGACATTCAAGGCGTTGCCACGCCAAGCCCTTCATCCTGCATCATTTATACTCATGCCGTTATCCTCTTTAATCCAAGTCGTGACAACATATTTCAAGCTGATATAGCTTGTAATAAGAACTTTATGGAAATAAGGTGACATTAAATATATAAGGGGGTTACACTAAAGCATGGGAGAATCATACCGTAAAAGTGTAAATGGCACGCAAGTCTTCAATACCATTTGTATCATAAAGTATTATTCGCGTGAACTACAAAGGACATGAGCCAGACTGCAAATCTCCATGTCGCAACATCCGTTCATGCCGTCAGTGATCCCTACCGCCTTATTTTCATATTCCATGTCGTATGGACACTAATGTCGCTGGAGAATTCATGTCGTGGTTTCTGAAGTGGGCATAGTATATAAATCATCAAGTCGAGAATGGCAAAAGGCTGTACCGCAATGTAACAACTGCCGCTAGCTGTGATATTCAAGACGTCGAAAATGTTCAACATAATCCATGTTGCACCGGGAAACTTCATGGCGGTTGAGTCATCTCGCTGGGATCATATCACAAGCAGGTCCATAATATAAGTAAGTAGAAGGATGACAATTCAGATCGTTAACTATATTCATGTCGTGATTAAAAGAAAGTCTTGCTGAGCACCACACTGATGCCGCAATATATATAATGTTATAAAGCATGTCGTTAGAAGAGATTGAGTAATGCCGTATGCCATGCATGTTGGAAGAACTAGGCGCACACAAAGTGACAGCTGTATGGAGTAAGAAGGAATGAGAGAGTTTGAGTCAGTCATTATAATATGTCCATGTCAAGGAATATGGAGAGAGAAGGCAAGTTTCTTCTGCTATGAAGCCATGCCGCAAGTCCAACTCTTGTCGCATATCAGATCAAGGCGCATCTTTATTTACAACCATGCCATGCGCCAACCATATACACTTAATTACGAGTGTGCCACTACCACTTAAACATCTTCTATAAATACTCCCCATAATTCACTTGGGGGGAAAAATGGATTCCAAGGAGGAGACTCCGCAAAATTCAAAAACTCACCTACAACTTCTCTAATGGCTACCGAAGATCTAACTACTCATCATCAAATTAAGATCAAATTCTTATTAATGATCGTTGAAGCAACAAGATAAATCTCTCAGAGGCCACTCATATGATCTCGAATCCTCTCTAACTCTCTCTGAAGCCTAGATTGAATGCTAAATCACAATGAAATCTACGAAGATCATGGAAAAGGATCAAAGCGTACAAGTGATTGAAGATTCATCACAAAACTAAAAGATCCCTTCATTTTCTTCGCCAAAATCAAGTGAAATTAGATTATAAAAAGAGTGAGAAGAGAGTAAAAGAAAGAGATGAATGTCATGAGGGAAAATCCATGTGTTGTAAGCTTAAATATTATAATGAAAATTGATTAAAAGTGGATGTAGATTCATATTGAATCGAACCACTATAAAAATTCCTTTGTGTTCTTATTTGTTTTTGTCCGTTTATTTTGGGACTACGCGGTTCCATATTATTACCGAATCGGTGAAGTGTAACTTTTTACACCTTTGGTGTTTGATCCCAAATTTGGCGCAAACAAAGGAAGTCCACAGGAATTGAAATCCCGACCACCGATCCTTTTGTTATCACGACCCAAATTG
Source organism: Allium sativum (assembly GCA_030737875.1). Lineage (NCBI taxonomy): Eukaryota > Viridiplantae > Streptophyta > Magnoliopsida > Asparagales > Amaryllidaceae > Allium > Allium sativum. Next base: position 557,584,311 of record CM060915.1, read on the forward strand.
GCGCTGCAACTATTCGAATAGGGATAACGGCAAACAAAGGGAGTCCATAGGAATGGAAGAACGCACGCAATAGGGATAAGGGCAAAGCAGCGCCCGCAGCCTTTTGCGCCAAGACCAGCTCCGCATAGCAATCAACGGCATCTGGACCTTGGATCAGGCGCCACTCCCGTCTTTCCGATGACCTCGACCCAAGGAAAGACGAAGAGCACGAGTGTGAGAGACCTACTGTGGTCGAGCCCACAGTATATGTTCATGTCAGTCTTGACGATCCGTCGCGAGTATTAAAGATAGGATCACACCTTCACCTAGTGGTCAAAGACGATCTTGTGTATTTCTTAATGGCTAATCTGGATGTATTTGCATGGACTCATTCCGACATGAAAGGCATAGACCCAGCAATCGCCTGCCATTCTTTATGCATAGACCCCACGATACTTCCAGTCAAACAAAATCGCCGGTTCGTAGGACCCGACAGATACAAGGCACTCGAAGAAGAGGTTGATCGCCTGTAAACAACAACTTCATCCGAGAGGCCGACTACCCTGAGTGGGTCTCCAATCCAGTTCTGGTCAAAAAGGACAATGGTAAATGGCGTACGTGTGTCGACTTCTCTAGTTTAAACAAGGCATGTCCTAAGGACAACTTCCCTCTCCCAAAGATTGATCGGCTAGTCGATTCAACCGCCGGATACCAATTGATATCCTTCATGGATGCCTACTCCGGTTAACCAGATCCCGATGAATCTCCACGACCAGGACTATATCTCCTTCATAACCGACCTTAGTCTTTACTGCTATCGCGTCATGCCATTCGGCCTCAAGAATGCCGGCGCTACATATCAGCGGATGGTTAAACGACTCTTCAAAAATCAAATCGGGAAATCCATGGAGGTGTACGTCGTTGACATGTTAGTTAAATCAAAAGTGTCCAGCGACCACGTCCACGACCTCTCCGAAATGTTTGATGTCCTCCGTCGATACGACGTGAAACTCAATCCTCTGAAATGTTCCTTTGGCGTCGCTTCAGGAAAGTTTCTAGGTTTCATCGTCAACGCCTGGGGCATCGAAGCTAATTCCGAGAAAATACAAGCCATTCGGGATATCCAAATCCCTGAAAATATCAAGGATGTTCAAAGTTTAAATGGAAAGGTCGCCGCTTTAAGTCGATTCATCTCAAAGGCCACCGGCAAGTTCATTCCTTTCTTCGATTTACTTCGAAAAAGGAAATGCAACTTCAAGTGGACCCCTAAGTGAACTTCTTCATTCAAGGAACTCCTGGATCACTTGGAGCGACCACCCATCTTGTCTAAGCCTGTAGACCATGAGGACTTATATATTTACTTGGCTGTTTATACACAGGCAATTAGCTTGGCGTTAATACGTCTTGAAGACCGCATCCAACGACCTGTCTACTACATAAGCAAACGATTGACGGGGGCAGAAAAGAAATTCTGAAGCTCGAAAAGCTGGCGTTCTGTTTACTGGTCTCCTCTCGGAGGCTTCGGCCATATTTCTAGGCTCATCCCATAAAGGTCTCCACCGACCAGCCGCTTTGTCCGATTCTCGATGACTCGAGGCATCCGGTCGATTGCTAAAGTGGAGTATGAAACTAAGTCAGTTCGAGATAACATTCGTTCCCCGACGAGCCATCCTCGTACAAGCCCTCGCCGACTTTGTAGTAGAATTCATGGCTCTCGAAGAAACTTCAATAGAGAACGCTGAGGCCCCCGATAGTAGATGGAAGTTGCTTGTCGACGGGTCCTCCAACAACAAGTATTTGGGACCTGGCATCGTACTCATCACTCCCGAGGGACGCTCGATACACTACGCACTAAAGCTAAATTTCCCCGCTACTAGCAACGATGCAGAATATGAGGCGTTGATAGCCGAACTAAGGATCGCGATCGAACTCAATCTAAAGATTATTCATATTTTCTCTGATTCAAATCTCATCGTGCGCCAGGTGAAGGAAGAATTCCAAATTAAGGGGAGCCGACTTGCTCTATACCTAGCTTAAGTACATGAACTACTCACTCACTTTGACCACTTCATTATCACTCACATTCTGCAAGAGCAAAATGAAAGGGCCGACTCACTGGCTGGATTAGCAAGTTCCAAGATCTGCAGCTGTTGGGGTTCGCTCCCATCGAGGTGCTCAACACCCCTAGTACCAAGCCAACACAAACCAGTGCGGCCATGAGCACCGAACCGGAGCTAGAATCGTGGATGACACCTATCAAAAGCTAGTTGCAGCAGGGGATCCTCCCAGAAAGCCACAAAGAAAGGGGAGCTCTCACTCGCCAGCCAACTCGTTATCTCCTTATGGATGGGGTACTCTATTGAAGAGGCTTCTCTGTCCCCTTACTTAGATGTGTGGCCCATGATGAAGCCATCATGATTCAATTCAGCGTGCATGAAGGAGAATGTGGTGACCACACCGGGAGGCAAACCCTGGCCAGGAAGATAGTCCGACATGGCTACTACTGGCCCTTACTCGACCAGGACGCCACCGATTATGCTTGCAAGTGCGACAAGTGCCAACGCTTCTCAAAGATCCTGAGAGCCCCGCCAATAGAACTGACATAGATGACCATCCCAAGGCTGTTCTCCATGTGGGGAAACGACATCATTGGGACTCTTCCCATGGCCAGAGGCAGGGCACGATACGCTATCATCGCTGTTGATTATTTTACCAAATGGGCAGAGGCCGAAGCCTTCGCCACAATCACTACTAAGAAGATGATCAACTTCGTGGTACGCAACATCATCACCCAATACGGGGTCCCTCAGGCCATCATTTCAGACAATGACACTCAGTTCGAGAGCGTAGAGTTCAAATCCTTTTGTCAGCGGCATGTCATCGAAAAAAGGTTCTCGGCCGTAGCACACCCCCAGGCTAACGAACAAGTTGAGTCAGTTAACAAAGTTATCAAGTTCGTTATCAAGAAGCGCCTCGAGAAGGCCGGGGGCATGTGGGTAGATGAACTTCCTTTAGAGCTATGAGCCTACCGAACAACCCACAAGATAGCGACCGGGCACACTCCCTTCGCCCTCGCCTATGGGTCCGAAGCCGTCATCCCCATCGAGCTCGAGCTTCAATCTCACCTATTCACCAATTTTGATCCAAAGACGAATCAAGATTTACTTTTGGGACCGCTCGACCTGCTCGAAGAAAAAAGGAATGAAGCCGATCTTCGAGCCACTGCCCAATGACAACGAGTCGCTTGGTACTTCAACTCTCGATTCCACCACAAGGACCTCAACATCGGCGTCCTCGTCCTAAAACAGGTGTTTAATCCACCAACTGGCCTTGCTCCTCGTTGGGAAGGCCCGTACTCTATAATACGAAGGCTCAATGATGGAACTTTCAAGCTGGCAACTGTGGATGGAGCTGAACTACCAAGGGCTTGGAACAGTGAATATCTCCGCTGCTACTTCACTAACTTAGTACATTGTTGTTTACGCTTTCCAGCGATGTTTTGTAGCAATTCAAGGTATTGTAAAGGCTATTCATGCCAAAAGTTACTAGTGGAAATGATGTTCATCTTTCTATCTCTTTATTACGTGTTTACTCCTCGCGTGACATGTTTGATTAATTCTGACAGCTAGCTTTCATGTAAACTACCGACCACTATGTCGACCTCTAGTATGGAGCCTGACACTGCCGTCCGGGCCACGACCCAACCTCGTAGTCTAACCCCATTGGCATAGACCGAAACCCCAAGAACGGGAGCCGGCAACGCTACTCGAGTCGCCGGCCCGCGGCGCGGCCGAGCATAAATAGCCTCTAACTCGAACCTAGGCCCAAAGCCGAGGCCAAGGATAAATCATTCGCCCAAGTCCCACCCGACATGGGGCCACCTAACATGTAACACCCCACGTCCATTAATGTCACTCACTAAGGGAATGCATTAACTTTCATGGAGTATTATAAGTGTATGGAACAGAATATAACAAGACAGATGCATATATTGGTACTTAAAAAAATTTAAAGCAACTTCATTGCAGCGGAGAAATAGTTTGATTACAAGACCAAAATCAACAATAAAACCAAGTACACTTAATATCCATCCTGACAAATTATTCTCTGTGTACATAAAACAAAAAGCATAACCCAAACATAATTAGACATAAAAAGAGATAAGCTGTACTTTACTTTCAGCAAACCAAACACTTCCAAAAGAGAGAGAAAGAGATTCAAATCAAGCTCCACTAGGCCCACCCTGAGAACCTGGAGGGGGGAAATGGAAAGAAAACGGGCTAAAAAAACGAGGTCCGACATAAAATCTAGCGAGTCCAATAACTTTAACAATATAATCATTAAAGTAACATGATAAGAACATAAACTAGAAAGTAAGAAATGACTGTAATATAAGCATGTATGACAAGGTAAGCAAGGTGAATAAGATAAACGTTGATTGCGCTTATAAACACTATAAGATAATTTCTACACTGCACCAACCCTATTTATACTGAAAGTTGATCCCTCTTACTAATCATAATGATAATAATGGTAGTTTCGTGTACCCTTAGCTGCTATCATAGGTGCCGCCTACCCCTATCCCCACTAGTTGTACCCACTACCCTCCCCATTCGATCAGCTCCCTAACTAGTAGATACCCGTGCGGGTCCTACAGTGGGGTATATCACTCGCCCAAAGTGGCAACTCGATACTACTAAAGATGCACGGCTTATACCTACACGATGCAACAACGTCTTACCTACCAACCCGGGCCCACGCACGCTCATGACCCCGTTGGACTTGCGTTGCCACCGCTAACCCGTTTTGACCTCTTACAATCAAACCCAGTATGCGTGTCCCGTCCTCGACTTAGTTCGAGCTCACTTAGATATTGAATGGGTTACTAATTGAAAAGGGCCCCCACACTTGACACAAGCTTTCCACCTACGCTTGGTCCCCACTAGGATTTCCCACTTAACCCCTTCTTATTCATGTCTTCTTACATGTTTCAACTTAGTTAAGTGTTTCTAACTAAATTTCACATGTTACCCACTTAACCCCATGTTCCACTACATGTCTTATCTTGGTTAACTGTTCTTTAATTCATTTTAACCGTAACCTTGCAAGACCTCCCACATTAGATTCCCTTTGCGGTTGCTGAATTTGCCGGGCGGGTCCGGGCAGTCTTATACCGCAATTTGAATCTAACCACGTGTCTTTGCAATTATTACACATTTAATTTTTGCCTTTAACCTCTAACATTAGACTACCGTTTGCGGTTGCTGGATTTGCCGGGTGGGTCCGGGCAGTTTGATACCGGAAACCAAGTCCAACCTCGTGCCTTGAGCGTTCATTATCTCATTTTATTATTCAACCCCAATTTGAATTAATATCCTTATTTCAAATTGTCCATAATTTCCAATTCAAGCTATGTTCATAGTTATCATCTAAATTATGTCCATAATTTCGATGTACATAAATTATACCGATTTATGTCTCAAGCTAATTACATGGTTACTAACCAATTTATGCCAATTACATAATATACAGTATTTCCCAAATTATTCCCCAATGTTCCCACGTCGTTCTTACATATAATTCACATAATACATTAGGCTCGCTGTTAGCCTAACTCATAAGAAAAGGAAAAGAAAGAGACATAAGCCATCCAAACTGGCATAAAACAATATAGATCTAATTAAGCATGTGTAACATAAACTTGGCATAGGACAACATATATCTAATTAAGCATACAAACGTGAACTAGCATATAAGATGGATCCAATTAACATAGGCAATATGAAATAACATAGATCTAAACATATGATCTAGCATGGATCTAAACATAAAAGCATAAACTTGCATAGATGAACATAACTTGCATATAAACTTGCATAGATGAACATAACTTGCATATAAACTTGCATAAATCATAACTTACATATAAACTTGCATAGATGAACATAACTTGCATATAAACTTGCATAAATCATAACTTGCATATAAACTAGCATAGAACCTAACTTGCATAGGATGAATCTAATCAACCATATGTAATTAGACATAGGAATTAACATCATAAACTGCATCTAATTACATATGATAACAAAACTGGCATATATTAACAAAATAGATGCTAACAGAGCATATGATTCAATAGGCATATTCATCCAGTCCAGATCACAACTTATCATATTTATTTTAATTAATTATCTTGTGAAAGCAATTGTACTCATAGTGATAGAAGAAAGAATAGATTCGTTCGTTGTCGTTCTAGAATCCTTTTTCATAATTCCTAAGCTTTAATTCGTTGGAGAAGAGACTAGCTTAGCTTAGGATGCGGCAGCATAGTGGCTTATGAATGAATTTAGTTTAGATTAGGGTTTAGGTTTATGGGTATTTATATAGATGTGTAGGATTAATTAGAGCCCTTAGATTAGTTTAGGATGAATCTAAAACATCCATTTCACAATGACACATCACTCAGCCAACCAAATGAAGCCACATAAGCCCTAAAATCAGAAAAATCATCAACCGAACACGTCAGCCGAACCTGGCCGACAGGGGTCGACTCCTCTATAGGGGGGTCGACACCTATCTCGACACCCCTATAGGGGGATCGACACCTGTGTCGACTCCCCCTGAGGGGTCGACACCTTTGAGTGGGAAATTTCCCGCTCAGCTCAATTCTACTATTTTAAAATTCGAACTGGTTTTAGATTATTAATTATTAATTTAATTTAATTTCTGCTTAAACTTGAAATCTTCTAAGCTCCATAACTTCTTTATACAGAGCCCGATTTACGCAAACTCGGACTCTATCTCAAGTAGAATTCCAAGACGAAAGATCCTTAAATTTGTTAATTTTAATATTTAAAAATTATGAGGTGTTACATTCTTCCCTCCTTAAAGGATTTCGTCCCTGAAATCTTCAAGTCAAGACGAATGTATATCCCACCATCCAATCATCCATCTACTCAACCATCAATCACAGGCATCCATTGTCCTTAAAAGATTTCTAATGCCATATGAACATATGCAAAAAGTGTGTGTATATGTTCCATATCCAATGCGAAATCAGGCGGTCTACTGATTCAGTTGACTACCTTAATTCAAACCATGATAGTGTCATGCGTCCATTATGTATGCAAAAGAATCCTAATGATACATATTATTTCTACATGAGTGCACAATCATTTCATTCAAATGCAACAATCATATGATAACACAATCAATATACATCCATTAATTTAAATATGCACACTTATTCATATGAAATATGAAAGTGATTGAGCCGATCTAGTGCCTAATGTGAGTGTAAATGCATCCACGAGCAACCACTAGCAAACACTTGCATCCAACAAACATACCACATGTTTACAACCATAGGATTTTCCTACCTAAAGATCGAAGATGTAATCGAGAGGACATACTAAACGATAGAACAAATACAAACAAAGCGGTAGAAAAAGGAGAAATTACGAGGTGTTACATCCTTCCCTCCTTAAAGGATTTCGTCCCTGAAATCCTCAAGTCAAGACGAATGTATATCCCACCATCCAATCATCCATCTACTCAACCATCAATCACAGGCATCCATTGTCCTTAAAAGATTTCTACTGCCATATGAACATATGCAAAAAGTGTGTGTATATGTTCTGTATCCAACGCGAAATCAGGCGGTCTACTGATTCAGTTGACTCCTTAATGCAAATCATGATAGTGTCATGCGTCCATTATGTATGCAAAAGAATCCTAATGATAAATATTATTTCTACATGAGTGCACAGTCATTTCATTCAAATGCAACAATCATATGATAACACAATCAATATACATCCATTAATTTAAATATGCACACTTATTCATAAGCAATATGAAAGTGATTGAGCCGATCTAGTGCCTAATGTGTGTGTAAATGCATCCACGAGTAACCATTAGCAAACACTTGCATCCACTTGCATCCACCAAACATAACATGTCTCAACCACATATTTACAACCATAGGATTTTCCTACCTAAAGATCGAAGATGTAATCGAGAGGACATACTAAACGATAGAATAAGTACAAACAAGGCGGTTGAAAAAGGAGAAATTAAGAACATACCCTCAAAAAGGAAAGGGTACGATGCACGCATCTTGTCTTCCGTCTCCTAAGTCGCGTCTCCTTGATCATCTCCCCATTGAACTTTGACCAACTTGACCTCTCAGTTGCGTAATTTCTTGACCTCCGATCCAAGGATGCATGTAGGAGCTCGTTTGATCGTGGCATCTCGCTGCACTTCCACTTCCCTAAGCATGCTCGGCTCCACCACTTCCGCGATATCATGTAAACACTTCCTCAAATGCGATACATGAAATACATCATGCACACCACTAAGCTTCTCTTGCAAGTTTACTCTGTACACCATCTGTCCAATCCTCTCTGTAATGGGGAACGGCCCTACGAACCTCGGTGCCAATTTCCTTGCAGCTCCAAAGCGAACTATGTTCCTTAATGGCGACACTTTGATAAAAACCATGTCCCCAACATCAAAATCAAGATTAGTACGTCTCTTATCAGCATATGACTTTTGCCGGTCCTATGCCGTCTTTATTCGCCTTCAAATCAAGTCTATCTTCTCAGAAGTTTCCCTAACCATGTCGGGCCCAAGTAAAATCTTATCCGTAGGCTCCCACCAACAAGTAGGTGATCGACAAGGTCGTCCATATAAAGCCTCAAAAGGTGTCATGCCAATGCTAGACTGATAGCTGTTGTTGTATGCATACTCCACTAACGGAAGGTGTTCCTCCCATGACCCTCCAAAGTCCAAGATGCATAACCTCAAATAGTCTTCTAAAATCTGATTCACTCTCTCGGTCTGGCCGTCCGTCCGACGGTGATAAGCGGTGCTCAAACACAATTGTGTTCCTACCTCCTCTTGTAAGCTCTTCCAAAACTCGCTAGTGAAAATTGGATTTTGTTCGCGCACAATACTAGAAGGTATGCCGTGCAAACGAACTATCTCTCGAAGGTAAACATGTGCTAACCACACCGCGGTTCTTTTACTTTTGACAGGAATGAAATGGGCGCTCTTGGTAAATCTATCTACTACAACCCAAATCCTCATATTACCCTTCCTTGATCTCGGCAAGCCATCGACGAAATCCATGGAAACACTTTCCCATTTCCACAGTGGAACTTCTAAAGGGTGGAGCAAACCAACAGGCTTTGTTTGCTCCGCCTTGACTTGCTGGCACACTTAACATCTAGAAACAAACTCAACCACATCCTTCTTCATTCCGGCCCAAAAGAAAACCCGCTTTATATCCTTATACATCTTGTCACCACCGGGATGTATGGTCATCTTAGAACGATGCGAGTCTTCAAGAATATTCTTCCTCAAACTCTCGTCTCGTGATACGCAAAGTATCCCATCCCTACGCAACCATCCTTTGTCATCTATAGTATACATACTAAGATGGCTCGAAGACTCCCCTCTCATGAGCTTGTCTACTATCTCAACAAACTGTGGGTTATCTCGGTGTGCCTCTCTAGCTCGGCCTAAAAGCGTAGGTCGCACCTCTAGTGATGCCAACAAACCGGGTACATAATCGATAGAGGGCCTAAAGTCAAAGGTAGATATGTAATTCAAGCTCTGCTGCTCAACTAACAAAGGACTCAAAGTCAACCTCTTTCTACTCAAGGCGTCAGCTACAAAGTTACCCTTACCAGGTGTATATGCAATATCAAAATCATAGGATGCTAAGAACTCCATCCACCTCTATTGCCTTAAGTTTAGATCTTTTTGAGAGAACAAGTATTTTAGCGACTTATGGTTTGTATACAACTCGAACTTCTCACCAAGAAAATAGTGATACAAGACTTATGCGCAAAAACTATAACGGCTAACTCTAAGTCATGGGTAGGGTAATTCTTCTCATGGACCTTCAACTGCCTTCCACCATAGCATATCACCCTTCCCTCTTGCATTAAAATTGCACCGAGCCCTGTCCCGCAAGCATCGGTATAAACTGTGAATAGCTTACTCCCATCCAGCAAAACTAAAACTGGAGCTGTCGTCAAAGCCCTCTTCAAACGTTGGAAAGCATCATTACAGTCAACATTCCAAGAGAAAGTCAAGTTCTTCCTCGTCAACCGAGTAAGTGGGGCTGATATCTTCATGAAGTCCTTGATGAACTTTCTATAATAACCCGCCAACCCCAGAAAACTTCTTACTTCTGTTGCATTCTTAGGAATCTTCCAACCTTGGATTGCTACCACCTTCGCGGAATCCACTGCTATCCCTTCCTTAGAGACCATGTGTCCTAACAAACTCACTTCCTTCCTCCAAAAATGACATTTGGAGAATTTAGCTTTGAGTTGATGTGCTCGAAGGGTCTCTAAGACTTCCCTAAGATGTAGGGCATGCTCCTCCTCGCTTCTAGAGAAAATCAAGATATCATCCACAAAGACAACTACGAACTTGTTTAGAAACTCCCTAAACACCCTACTTGTCAAATCCACAAAATATGCGGGTGCATTCGTCAAACCAAAAGGCATGACGAGCCATTCGAAGAAACCATTGGGAGTCCTAAATGAAGTCTTATCTATGCTATCCTCAGCCACCCTAAGCTGATGAAATCCTGTAGCTAAATCCAACTGCGAGAAAACCGAAGCACTAACAAACTGATCGAACAAATCATCTATCCTCGGCAATGGGTGTCTGTTCTTCTTTATGAGCTTATTCAGCTCTCTATAGTCCACGCACAATCTGAGCGAACCATCAGCCTTCATAGCAAAAACAACTGGACCACCCCACTCCCAGATACTTCTTCTTATGAACCCTTTCTCAAGCAACTCTTTCACTTGTCTACTAAGCTCCCTCCTTTCTCTTAGAGCCATGTGGCGCACTGGTAATGCAACTGGCTTTGCATTATCTACTAAGTATATATTGAAGTCTATCTCGCGTCTCGGGGGTAAACCCCGAACCTCATCAAAGACATCACCATACTCACGGATTACACGAACAGATTCCAAATCATCGATGGATGTGTCAAGTGATTCTAGGTAGCTAAGCGTCACCGGACCTCTAGGGTCACAATAAATATCAATGGTCTTTCCACAACGAGTTAATAGTCTAACTACCCTTTTTCACAGTCTAGGATGACACCATGCCTGGCTAGCCAATCCATCCCTAGAATCAAGCTATAGCCAGTGAAACCAAGAATGAAGGCATTGCATTCAAACACAATGCCCAAGATGGACACTCTCAAATCCCGACAAACCATATATAAGTGAGCCAAACCACCAATAGGATTTGAGACTACAATAGGATCCACAACTTGTCTAGTATTTAGGTGCAGTGTTTCAACTAATGAAGCAGATACAAATGAGTGTGAAGCGCCAGAATCAAACAAAGTACGAATAGGATGGTCAAACAGAAAAAACCAAACTTTCAACAGAAATGTTTCTACCTCTCTCTTGTCCTGGTGCTATGAGAGCATGAACCTGCCCCTTCGACTGTGCTGGTGCCATAAGAGCCTGAACCTGCACTCTAGTAGTAGGTCCTGCCCTCTGCCCTTGCCCTTGTCCTCACGTCCTTGGGCAATCTTTAATCATATGCCCTGCCTCACCACATTGGAAGCAACAGTCTTCTTCTTCCAACAGTCCTTGCTTAGATAGCCCAGTGTTCCACAATTAAAACATCTTTTCTTCCCTTGGCTCTTGTTATCCTTACCACCTTTATTGTTTTGTTGTTGTGCCTTCTTTAGGTCCACTTTCTTATCCTGTGCCTTATCAACATTAGCACCTTTCTCCTCTTCATACATCAACGCTATGTCAACCAGTCTCTCGAAGGTAGCCCCCGTGTGAATGTGGGACATAGCCAGTCCGTGTAGCGGCTCATTCAAACCCTTAACAAATCTTAGGGCCTTCTTATGTGGTGTATTCACCAACTCTAAGTCGAACCTCGCTAATTGGTTAAACTTGTTGATGCACTCTTTCACAGATAAATTCCCCTGTTTCAGTGCCAAGAACCTCTCCATATATAAACTCTCCTCTGCTCGTGAAAGAAATTTCAACTCGAAACTCTATCGGAAATCCATCCAAGTTTCCACCACGCGTTCTCCATTTGTGACTTTCCACCAAAATGAGGCATCATCCTTCATTAACCAAGCAGCTAGTTGAACCTTCTTCCATTATCTACCTCAAAGATACCAAATAAGTCTTCCACCTCCTTAAGCGAATTTCGGGCCTCAACAAATGTCTATGTCCCATGAAAAGGTTTTCTGCCCATCGCTCGAAAGTCCTTGCATATCTTAGAAAAAGCATCTACACGGGGAGGAGGAGGAGTAGTGGTCGCAGCTGGGGGAGGAGGAACGTCTGCTGGGCCTGCGGCATTAGCCCTAGCCTCCAGATACCTTCTGAACCAGCCGGGTATCTGTACGCCCTCGGGTATATCTGGTTCCTCAGACATGCTAAAAAAAGGAAGAGATTCAAAATGGAGAATTGAAGGAAAGCTATATGGCTTTTGGGGATTATGTTTTTCATAATAAACTTTTTCTCTTGAAAACACTCTCTTTAAAACATGTTTTTGAAAGTACTTCTTCATAAAATGCTTTTGAAAAACGGTTTTTCAAAATCTTTTATCAGTTCTGATACCTTAAGCTCTGATACCACGTGTAACACCCAACGTCCATTAATGTCACTCACTAAGGGAATGCATTAACTTTCGGAGTATTATAAGTGTATAGAACAGAATATAACAAGACAGATAAATATATGGTACTTAAAAAAAATTAAAGCAACTTCATTGCAACGGATAAATAGTTTGATTACAACACCAAAATCAGCAATAAAACCAAGCACACTTAATATCCATCCTGATGAATTATTCTCTGAGTACATAAAACAAAAAGCATAACCCCAAAATAATTAGCCATAAAAAGGGATAAGCTGAACTTTACTATCAGCAATCCAAACAATTCCAAAAGAGAAAGAAAGAGATCCAAATCAAGCTCCATTAGATCCACCCTGAGAACCTGGGGGGAGGGGGAGCGGGAAACGGAAAGAAAAGGGGCGAATCAAATGAGGTCAGACATAAAGTCTGGCGAGTCCAGTAAATTTAACAATATAATCATTAAAGTAACAGGATAATAACATAAACTGGAAAGTAAGAAATGACTATAATATAAGCATGTATGACAAGGTAAGCAAGGTGAATAAGATAAACGTTGATTGCGCTTATAAACACTATAGGATAATTACTACACTGCACCAACCCTATTTATTCTGAAAGTTGATCCCTCTTACTAATCATAATGATAATAATAATGGTAGTTTCGTGTACCCCTAGCTGCTGTCATGTGCTGCTTGACCCTATCATCACTAATTGTACCCACTACCCTCCCCATTCGATCGGCTCCGTAACTTATAGATACCCGTGCAGGTCCCACAGTGAGGAGTATCACTCCCCCAAAGTGGCAACCAGAAACTACTAAAGATGCACGGCTAATACCTACATGATGCAACAATATCTTACCTACCAGCCCGGGCCCACGCACGCTCATGACCCCGTTGGACTTGCGTTGCCACCGCTAACCCATTTTGACCTCTTACAATCAAACCCAGTAAGCGTTTCCCATCCTCGACTTAGTTCGAGCTCACTTAGATACTGAATGGGTTACTGGTTGAAATGGGTCCCTACACTTGACACAAGCTTTCCGCCTACGCTTGGTCCCCACTAGGATTTCCCACTTAACCTCTTCTTATTCATGTCTTCTTACATGTTTCAACTTGTTTAAGTGTTTCTAATTAAATTTCACATGTCACCTATGTCACCCACTTAACCCCATGTCCCACTACATGTCTTATCTTGGTTAATTGTTCTTTAATTCATTTTAACTGTAACCTGGCAAGACCTCCCACATTAGATTCTCCTGGCAGTTGCAGGATTTACCGGGCGGGTCCGAGCAGTCTTATACCGCAATTTGAATCTAAACTCGTGTCTTTGCAATTATTATGCATTTAGTTTATGCCTTTGTCCTCTCACATTAGACTACCGCTTGCGGTTGCTGGATTTGCCGGGCGGGTCCGGGCAGTCTTATACCACAAACCAAGTCTAACCTCGTGCCTTGGGCGTTCATTATCTCATTTTATTATTCAACCCCAATCTGAATTAATATCCCTATTTCAAATTGTCCATAATTTCCAGTTCAAACTATGTTCATAATTATCATCTAAATTATGTCCATAATTTCCATGTATATAAACAGTACCAATTTATGTCTCAAGCTAATTACGTGGTTACTAACCAATTTATGCCAATTACGTAATATCCAATATTTCCCAAACTATTCCCTAATGTTCCTACGTCGTTCGTACGTATAATCCACATAATATGTTAGGCTCGCTGTTAGGCTCGCTGTTAGCCTAACTCATAAGAAAAGGAAAAGAAAGAGACATAGGCCATCCAAACTGGCATAAAACAATATAGATCTAATTAAGCATATGTAACATAAACTTGGCGTAGAACAACATAAATCTAATTAAGCATACAAACGTGAACTAGCATATAAGATGGATCCAATTAACATAGGCAATATAAACTAACATAGATCTAAACATACGATCTGGCATGGATCTAAACATATTAGCATAAACTTGCATAAATGAACATAACTTGCATAGATGAACATAACTTGCATATAAACTTCCATAAATCATAACTTACATATAAACTTGCATAACTTGCACAGATGAACATAACTTGCATATAAACTTGCATAAATCATAACTTGCATATAAACTAGCATAGAACATAATTTGCGTAGGACGGATCTAATCAAGCATATGTAATTAGACATAGGAATTAACATCATAAACTGAATATAATTACATATTATAACAAAAATGGCACATATTAACAAAATAGATGATAACAGAGCATATGATTCAACATGCATATTCATACAGTCCCGATCACAACTTATCATATTTATTTTAATTAATTATCTTGTGAAAGCAACCGTACTCACGGTGAAGAAGAAAGAATAGATTCGTTCGTTATTGTTCTAGAATCCCTTTTCACAATTCCTATGCTTTAATTCGTTGGACAAGAGACTAGCTTAGCTTAAGATGCAGCCGCATGGCGGATTATAAATGAATTTAATTTAGATTAGGGTTTAGGTTTATGAGTGTTTATATAGATGTGCAGGATTAATAAGATCCCTTAGATTAGTTTAGGGTCAATCTAAACCATCCATTTCACAATGACACATCACTCAGCCAACCAAATGAAGCCATATAAGCCCTAAAATCAGAAAAATCGTCACTCGAAGACGTCAGCCCAACCTGGTCGACAGGGGTTGACACCCCTATAGGGGGGTCGACACCTATGTCAACACCCCTAGAGGGAGTCGACATCTGTGTCGACTCCCCCTGGATGGGGATCGATACCTGTGTCGGCTCCACTAGGGGAGGAGGGGTTGATGTCCCTGAGCTGGAAATTTCCCGCTCAGCTCAATTCTACTGTTTTGAAATTCGAACTGGTTTTAGATTATTAATTATTAATTTAATTGAATTTCTGCTTAAACTTGAAATCTTCTAAGCCCCATAACTTCTTCATATGGAGCCTGATTTATGCAAACTTAGACTCTATTTCAAGCAGAATTCCGAGACGAACGCAATGGCGGAACCCTTTTCGCTTAATTCTTCTTCTAAAAATTAAGTGTCCTTAAATCTGTTAATTTTAATATTTTAAAATTGTGGGTTGTTACACAACAGCCAGACGGGGCGATACAAACTCCTCCTTAACTATGGGTGATGGTCGAATCTTGGCACAGCACCGAGACCAACCCTTAAATCATTACTTCCCCGAAGCTCTCAAGACTAAGGGGTAGCCCACGACCACGATCGGACCCTACGGGCTGATGACCCGGGCTTTTTTTCCCATGCGAACAACGACGCCTACAAGCTCGCCTCAACCCAATGAACGACTGGAGAGCCAACACCAGACGGACCGCACAACGCAACGTCATACACCTTCGCTACACTTATGATTAACCCCGGACAACCCAAATACAGCATGGGACTTAGCCTGGCTTCGCAAACTATGGGTTTCCTGAGCTGAGGGGAACTTACTGGAAGCCTGCGCACTATCATTCCTCCCTGGAACCATCGATCCAGGGCACAACACTCACAATTGCTTTTTTGTTAAATGTAATGATAAGTAGGCCTATGTAAGTATGGGACGCCCGAAAACATGGGAAGAACATCCGAACATTTAACATAAAATGCGATCTTTACTAATTCATATTTCATTACAACACACACACATATTACAACCAACTACATAACTAATATCCTTCTTTCTAATGACAGTGTGTACATGAGAACCACAACATGACTTGAAAAACCAAAAGCGAGGGCTTAACTCGTGTAAACTATCGGCCTGCACTACCAAAGTGAGCACTAAACTTACACTTAAGCAACTAACGATAACCTTGCTTCTTTTTTTTGTCTTTGTGTTTCCTCTTTGCAGATTCGGCACTCGACGGTTCATCCATGGAGCTGGGCCTTTTCTTGCCAGACCGCCTTTTCCACTTCGGCTCCTTTGGGAAGTGGTCGACTCGTGAGAGGCTGGAAGATGCCTCTTGTCCGCCCCATTGCTACTGGAAATCTCGGTGACATCAGCAGGGGTAATAGGCGGCAATGGCCTAGAGGCACCCCTGGCAACAAGACTTATCACTGTGGCACTCATCTTTGGGATAGTTTTCCCTTCCAGTCTAGCTTCCTCCCTGGCTTCCTTAGCGGCTTGTCGCTCAATAAGCTTTTGGGACTTGTGCCCAGGATCACCGGCCCTGGTTTGTTCGTGAGTTTCAATGGCCCTTCGCTGAGCCTCCCCATCCTCTCAGTTCTTCTCTGCTTCATCATCGGCCTTCCTCTAAGCAACAGTCGAGGCAGCCCTCTTTACAGCATCTTCCCTGGTCTTAGCTATGACCTCCTTCCTGGTAGCTTCATCCTGCCTCCACCTTTCCTCCACCTCCTCGCTTTTGGACACCATCTTAGCTTTCTGCGCATTCACCATGGCGGCCATCGAGGACACATCGGCCTCGACCGGACCTTGGGCAGTCGCACTCCGCCCATCTATGTCCTCTCCTTCATCGACAAGGCTTTCGTCGAGGCTGGGAGTTACCCTTATCCCCGAGAGGGTGTCAAGATGATCTCCGCTCTCTCCAAACTGAATCCCCTCGAGTCCTGGCCCAGACTCAGTTACTTCGGGAATCGCGGTGGTAGGATCCATGGCCGTAGTTAATCCAGAAGGGACTGCACAATGAAAACACAACCTTTTAGTCCGCTAATTCGGTAACCACGTCATCCTCTGGGATGCATTGTAAAGGTAATTTATCCCCGGTCAAGGATGGCATAAGGAGAGCAGAAGGGGCACCCAATGCAATGGGCAATGTACATTCAGTCCCTCTTGGATCCAGATCATGTTCATTTGAAACCCGAGTCAAACTTGTTGGATCACTCGCTGTAACCAATCCAGGGACTGGCAGCGATAGGAGATTCCCTCCACAAAAGTATCCACTACCACAATGCTACCAGGCACGATAGATTTCCCCTTCTTAGCAGCAAGCCTCTCTAACCTCTCTCTCTGCATCCTCGAGCAGCAACTTCCTACCCTCCTCCAGCTTCTCGCTCTCCTCTTCGATTAGGAGGTTAATCATAAGTTGTCGCTCGTTCAAGGATCCCACATCCGCCTGGGGCAAGAGTGCTTCATACAGAACCAGCGTGTCCCAGGTTCGAGCCAATTCGCAGGAATAGTCATCCATCTAGGAAAGTCCGTGGAATTTCAAAGCCTTAACAAGCATGTTCTTATTGTCTTCCTACACGGATGATTGTGCTTGGAATTTCGCATCCACTAGCTCGCCCCTTAAGGGCTCCACCTCTCTCAGATTTTCAGCTTTCAATCCCTCACGGGTACCTAACACATCCCGGTTACTGGCTTCTGCATCCTCCTTCACTTTCTTTGCCGCATCAAGCTCCCTCGTTAGGCATGCATTCTCCGCTCTCAAAGTTTCGTTGTCCACTTGAAGCTGCAGGACTTGCGTATTTTCTCTTCTCAGTTCAGCGCAAACCTTGTCCGCCTCCGCCTTTTCCTTCATTAAGGTAGTATTCTAGGGGTTAAGTTAGCTATGGTTTCCTTATGAACAAAGCAAGAATGGTCGGTCTCCTTCTTAAGCGCCTCATACCGATGCTTCCCTCCAGCTGAAAATAGCGTGCCCCGCAAGTTAGCAATGTAGAGATACAAGAGGCAAATAATTTTTAGAACGAATAAGAAAACATACCTATTTCCACATTCAAATTAGTGATGGAAGTCTGCCCGACGTCAATAATCGATTGCCGACTAGCGAGTTCTTGATTCTTCTTCCTAATCAGATCCGACAGGTGATGGGAGTACTTGGTAAGCACATTGGCCTGACGATATGCGACCTTCACATGCTCCCATGCCTCTACGGATTCCCTATCAGTAGCAGGACGAAGCTCAGGGACAAACCATAACTCGTCAAGGTATAAATGAGGGAAGTGGTGTTTTACAAATGCCTTCTTCTCTTGAATGGCCAGCTCCTGAACTCTAGATTCCGTCAAATCTCGCATTTCTAGGACAGTCGGCTCATCCGACCTCAGCTGGGGCAAGCGATGGCTCTCTCCCATTTGAATTCTGAATGGGAGCCAATAGAGCAGTGATGGGCGGAGTTGTTGACGACGCACAACTCGACCCTCCCAGATCAAGTCATGAATCTCCTCTAGGCACCCAAATCGAAGGAGGAGGGGGAGGAGTCGCAAAAGATTGAGGCCTATGGCAGAACATCACCGTATAAGTTGGCTCCCCTCCTGAAGGAGCTGATAAAAACACTCTCGGGGCGATGGCGATCTCCACAACCTCATCCTCCACTTCCTCTGGCCATGTCACCTGTCAAAGAAACGAAGCGAAACCAGTCGAGTAACACGCACAGGCACTCTTCTATGCGATGTGGTGTGTATAAGTGTATGCCCTAAGTGCTCTCTCAACAGACCAGATTGTTCCCCAATAGAGGGAGTTAGCCCCTTCGCGGCACAAGCTAGATCCTCCATACTAGCTGCGTTCGGCCATAGAGACAAGTCCACAGGAATGGTACTCAGACCAGTAAACTGATCCACTTTCTCAAGGGAGGCGGTAGCTTCTAGAGGTCACAGGAGAATGAGACTAGCCAATGCTTCTTCCCGCATCCCTCCCATCGGGGGCAGGGAAGAAGCGTTGGAAATCCCCTTATCCCGAGCAGCCGTCTCCGCGCTACCAGCTTTGCTACCGCCAACATCTTCTTGGAACTTGACGACCTTTCTTGGTCCGAGCCCAGTGGAATCTATCTTCCTTGTAACACCCCGCCTCTGCTAGGGTCACTCACAAAGGGAATGGACTAGTTTTGGAGGTGCGTTATCAAGGTAAACATACACAAAAATATTACAGGATAGAACATAAACAAAACAGCGGAAGAATCCAAAGATAAATCGCATTACTTTCAAAATAGTCAAAGCCTTTTACGTCCAAAGTACCAAATAGCCAAAGTCATTATTTTCCATTACAACAAATTCTATCTTGCATAATAAAGAAGCATAAACTTAAAACAACAAAAGTAGCTTAATTACCCAAAGGTAGGAGAAATGCAGCCATAACATAGCTCAAGATCAAACCATACATGAGCCGAACCGAAAGCAAGCGAAATCCAGGCTAAATGCTAAAGTTTCCTCCCTGAGAACCTGGAGAGGGAGGAAACGAAAGAAAAAGAGGCGAAAGAAAATAGGCCAGTCATAAAGACTGGTAAGTCCTAGTGACTTTCAGCATAAAAACAGGTAAAGGATACATGACATGTATAAACTGAAAGTAAAAATAAGGATGCTGTCAAGATGGGCAAGATAGACTAAGATAACCTAATAAATCAAGTATAGCATCGCATGTTCAAGGTTCGTTACACCAACTGTACTAGTATCCCAAACCCATGTCTCATATTAATCATGAAATGATCCCTTGGCCCAATATCATGAAATGACCCATTACTAGGTCCAACGGAAAGATACACTAATCGATCGGCTCCCTACAAGTTCTAGCTCGTCGTGTGTCTGTGTCATACGGCCCTATCACGAATGTAGTCACCTGTGCTAGGTCCACCATAAGGTGTGTCAAGCCCTATGGTGCCAACCACCGACATGAATCAAGCATGCACAAGTAAACCTACTAATGCCCAATGCCTGCTTTTTCATCTCTGGACTACGTACACGACCATAGTCCGCCTGAACCTACACTGGCGCACCAACTCAGACATCGTTCTGGTCGCTTATAATCAACCCACTAATCATGCCCCACCCTGCCTAGTTCTAGGGTACCATGATACATCTAGTGGGTTACTGCTGAAACGGATCGCGTAACTAGGGTTTCCATCCAATAGGTTAAGTGTTGTCATTTAAATTCATGACTTAACCCTTATCAGTCTAGCATGTCAAGTTGGTTAAGTGTTGTCATTCAAGTTCGCGACTTAACCCGTCTACGTGTCATGTCAAATTGGCTAAGTTTTGTCGTTCAAGTTCATGACTTAGCCCTACAAATCAGGTGTCAAGTTGGTTAAGTGTTGTCTTTCATGTTCATGACTTAACCCTATCATGTGGCATTAATTCATTAATGCACCCCAAACTCTCACATCAAACCTGTTGTTGTGGTCACTAGATATGTCGGGAGGTTTCGCGCAAATTTACACCACAACTCAGTCTAACCTCGGGTTTCGAGCGCAATATGACCAACTACCCAATTGGATCCTATTGTTTGCAGTAACTGGATTTGTCGGGCGGTTCCAGGCAGAATTACACTGCAAACTCAACCCAACTTCGAGTTGGCCATTTTTAAGTTCACTCTAGGGTCGTGCCTATGTTCAAGTTTCATGTAAGTTTGTGTCAAGTTTTATGGCGAGTTTCATGTCAAATAATATAGATTTCATGTTATGCCCAAATAACCCCGCATTCATAACGTACGTATACCATGATTTCACAAGTTTTCTAAATACTCATGAAATGAAACTAAAAAGGGAATAGAGGATAAACATGAGAATTGAAATAAAAGAATAGGCATGCAAAAGCGAGCCAAATATAAGGATATGCATCTAATGGTTTTCGTGTACATATTAGTGAATAGGAATAAATTAAGCAAGTCACGCCCTAGGTATGAGATCCAACAAAATGCCAGTTCAGTGCACAACATGGTTTGCAACTATAGTGTTATCGGCATAAACAATCAACCATAATAGTTTTAGGCAATTAACCACAATAGACATAGTCATGATCATAGGTAGAAATCTCATAGTTATGAATCATAGGCGGTTAATCACAATAGTCATGGATAATTATCCAAAATAGTCCTAGGCAATTACCCTAAATAGTCATAGGCAATTAACTGTAACAATTTCAAAGTCATGGTCATAGACAATTGTCTTATGTTCATAATCATAGGCAATAATTCTCATAGTCATGAGTCATTGGTGATTAGCCACAATTTTCCTTGTCATAGTCAGAGGCAATAGTCTTATGTTCACAGTCATAGGCATAGTCTTATGTTCACAATTATAGTCTTAGGCCATTAACAATAGTTTCAACGTCATAGGCATGATAAAAGGATTTGATTTACAACATGAATAGGCCCAAATTAATTTCTTAGCAATATTCCCATAAGTCTAGATCCAAGATGAACAAGAATAGATATGAATCAATTATCATACATAGGTCCAATTCCAATTTATAACATGTCCATATTAAGTTTATAGTTTTAATCTAAAAGTAACTTGAACTTAAAGAACGTGGTCAAAGAAATTGAGATGTAGAAGTCAAGTCTAGAAACTAGTCGATGAATTGTTGAATCATGATTTGATTGTAGAAGCAAATCCCCAAATAAGCAATTCCTAGCCGTAGTCTTCAAGAAATAGTCTTTGCGGTTTAATTTACTTTTAATTTAATTTAGAGGAAGAAGAAGAAGCCATGTCTATCAAGAATTTGTGCAGCATAAGGTTAGAGAAGAATGGTGTAAAGAGAATGAAGCTAGGAGGCTATTTATATAGGATTAGGCAGACGAATCTAGACAGAAAACGAAACCAGATACATCAGAGCGAACCTAGGCTCAAAAGTGGGTTTTAGCACCAGGTCAACCCCCAGGTCGACCGTAGGGTCGACCTGGTCCCTAGGAGGTCGACCATAGTGTCGACCCCACGTCGACCTGGTCCTGTGCGGGAAAATTCCCGCCCAACCTGCTTTGGGGTTTGAATTTGGAATTCGAATTCGAATTTCGAGCTATTTTCGATTCTGAAGATTTCTGAAACTTCGAAGGGTCATATCACCCTCATACGGACTCCGATTTTAGAAAACTCGGACTCGTTTCCAAGAAGAATTTATAGACGAACACAATGGCGCAACCCGTTTCGCTTGATTCTTATTTTAAAATTTAATTCTGCCTTGATTTATGGTTCTAACATGTCATTAAAAATTCGGGTTGTTACATTCCTCTTCAGAACGAAAGCAGCAGAGCCTTCCGTCGCTTTCCCTGTTAATACACCACTCACCACCGCCATCTTGATTATGGCCCTGTTGGCTGGAAGCAACCCAACACGCCGAAGGCAGTCCTGATCTACCATAGTATCCGTCTTGTGAAAGTCTTCCGGGATGGCTCGGAGGGCATTGGGACGTTGTCAATACTCGTCACCAGTAGGCGCCTCGGGATTTCCTGCCACAATCAGAAAACAATGAGACACGGAACCCGACAACGTTGTAAGAAGTGATCGAAGGCACTCACTTCTTTGTATCCACCTTCTCGCAAACCCGGGAGGGCAGCGAACAAAGAACCAATCGTGCTTGATCATAGACGGCCTGGGCCACTTTCCAACAAAAAATCTAGTAGTAGGAGATGCTTCAAAGAACCACTTGGTGGACGATCCACCAGTTGATCATTAAAATGGAAGAGATACGGAATATCCTCTCTGGTGGGCTCCCAGTGTAAGAACTCTCGGAAAAGAATGCAAGTACCCATGAGCGAAGAGTAAGCATTCGGGTGCAGCTGTGAAGGTGCGAGGCGGAAGTATAATAACATTTCCTAAATAAATTCATTGGCCGGGGGCACGCACCCCACAAAGCAAGTATGTCGATTCCAAGCAGTGAAACCCTCTGGCGGTGCATGTGCCCTTCCATTCTTCCCAGGGGCATGAGCATCTCCCTCTGGGATGCTAAACCACAACGCTAACTTTCTAACTGTTGTGGCATCCAAGCATGACGGCATTGAGTCCGGTGGATTGTCTAAAATAACTGCGTCTGGCAGCATGTCCGGGGCTAATGGGGCAGGCGGCTCACCACCCCCAATGATGTCCACGTTTTCCATTTCCACATGTATGAAGGGAGAATGTATTCTCTCAATCTGCTCCCCGTGTTCAGACACTTCGGGCAAGCTAACCGATTGGGAGAGATTCGATTCTTCAGTAGTCTAAAGCTCGCTGCCGCCTGAGCTATCGTTGTCCGTAGAGTCAGATGTGTGAGACGATGGCGGAGAAGCCTCAGCTTCTAGAAGTTTCCTAGTCCTTGATCTTGTTTGCATGACTCGCTATACTTTAATACACCAGTATTAGACATCACAGTGAAATAGCCTATACCCCTCGCGTGGGTGAAAATTGAAGAGTGTGTGCGGTGTCATGCAAAAATCAGAATGTACAAAGAAACTTTAAAGATCGTAACAGTTCAGTCATAGTCCAGACATATGCTATATCTTATGTGAAAGATTCGAGTCTCGGTCCAAACAATTATCAATATACACCTTGGCACGTTCATACAGTCAAACATGCAATATATAAGTCTAGTGATAGGCAGTCAAGAAATCAAAGCTTGAAGCGGCAAAAGGCTGACACCCAGCCAAGGCAACACAATCAAGCCCGTCCCAGGGCTCGAAGATTCGAACCACTTACTTTCGAAAATTCGAACCTAGGTCGCTCGAAAATTGGAACCCCTTAGGGTTCAAAGATGCGAACCACTTAGGTTCAAAAATTCGAGCCTAGGTGGCTCGAAAATTCGAACCCCTCGGGGATCGGAAATCCGATCATGGTGGCTCGAAAATTCGAACCCCTCAGGTTCGAACTTTCGAGCCCTCGGGGTACAAAATTTCGAAGCCTAGGGTTCGAAATCTTGCGCCCCAGTGTTCAAGAAATCTTGGGCTTGGGTGCTCGGAAATTCGAGCCCCATCAGGTTCAAATTTTTGAACCTCTCCTTCCATGCTTGAAGTCTCGAGCCTCCTCTGACCATCGTACTTCGACCCCCGTCCTTCCTTCTTCGTGCGACTAAGTCCATTACCTAATAATTTGGTTGAAAAAAAGTCGAGTAACGAAGTCTTCAGAACAGTGGCAGCCAAAGGAGAAAACAGAAGAAGGAAGAAAAGTGAGGGGAGAGGGGCCTATTTATAATAAAAAGGAAAAAGTCCCTTCGTATTCCGAACCCAGGCCCGAAAATTTGAACCTACGAGCCTGAAATTTTGAACCTCCATGGTTCGAAATTTTGAGCCTCGCGACTCAAAATCTCGGGCCACCAAGGTTCGAAAATTCGAACCTATACGGTTCGAAAATTCGAACCCCAGTGGTTTGGAATTTTGTGCCTCAAAAAAAATCCTCTCGACCATCATGCCTTGCGCTCGCGCACGCGTATATTCCGAAAGTACCAATCGCCGCAAACGCACAACGGCGGCACCACACAAATACTTAGAAACGTGAGTGCGACACCAAAACAACAATGGCTCACTCGTAGTTCCATGGCGAGCGAGTCCGCTAACTAACATGTTTTTTCCTATAACTTGCAGGATAAATCTGCAACCCAACTATCACCTCAAACAAATCCAAAGCACATCATGCCCAGACAAGATGTCAAGACAATACGTACTTTGGGGGGCAAATGTTAACTGGCCTTTTGGTCTGGTTCCCAAAAGTACTCAAAGACATGCTCGACTCAACTCATCGCATGAAGTTAGGGCCAAGCGCGAAACTCGTGGAGCGCAGGAGGAAGGCTGAAGAGGGATCATGCCAATAAGGACCTCACCACGTCACCATCATGTTAACGCCCCGGAAGAGCCAACAAGCCTCGACCAACGACCCTCACTAAGCACATCTCGCACTTAGCCAGGTGCGAATTTTCGTACTTGGTAGGTGCAAAATTTCGCACCATGCAAGTGCGAAATTTCAGGGTGCGAAATTTCACACCTGACAGGTGATTTCGCACCCTGCAAGCGCGAAATTTTGCACCTCGACCCATGTGCGAATTTTCCGAGGCCAAAGGCTGGAGGCGTGAATTTTCTGTAGATGGTCCCCGTTTCTACCTACTCCTACCTAACCCCAACCTAACCACTTTCTATAGATACCCCATGGCCTCACACTTTAAAAGGGAGAGATTCTTGAGCTTTGAGACCTTCATAGAGCTTCATTAATGGCATCTCCATTTTGAGGAAGAAGAAGGGAAAAATTGTCCATTTTACTATTTCTTGCAAATACGACTATTGTAACTTCATGTATCGTAGTCAACAAATGTAATGAGAGGGTCTCAACCTTGTAATATTTCATTTGATCAATAAAATTCCAACAACTCTTCAAAGTGGACGTAGGCCCTCACTGAAGCCGAACCACTATAAATCTCTTGTGTTATTTACTACTTATGTTCTATTTTATGTTCTTGTCTATGTGACCATATTTATAATTCCTAGTAATTAGGAATATTTGGTGTTTACGACATTTTTTTCGTCAACACAAGTCAAAATAGTCGATACATGTTAACCAGCCTTTTGGTTCGGTTCTCAAAAGAATAACATGCCACTTGACTCTGCCCATTGTGTGGCGCAAAAGCCCGATGTGTCGCCAAAACACCCAGGATCCAAGATCGGGAGAAGTGGAGATAGCATAAGCCTCACAACCCCTCGAGAACTCCATTTTGCATCTCCTTAACAAAGCCACACATACATGCTCGATAAATCTCGCATCCTACCTGCATGCGATTTCACATCCCTAAGCATGCGAAAACCAGCCTCCCTCCGGGATGCTTAGTCTCACATCTCCTAGGGTGTGTAATCTCGCATTCCACCCAAGGATACAATTTCATATCCCACTTGGGGATGCAAAATATGTGATTTTCCACTACAGCTATGACGGGATGCGAAATTCTCCAAGCTACTACTTCGAGATGAGAAATTCCTGCTATGGTCCCCAAATCTAACCTACTCCCACCTAATCCATTACCTATAAATACCCCTAACCTCATACTTTAAAAGGGTTGGCATTTGCATGATTTGACAGCTCAAGAACGACCTTGGACATCATTAATGGCAGACCAAGCCTGGAGGAAGAATACGAACTAATTTTTCCTAAGACTTCCTACATGCAAAATAATGACCCCCGAATACTTAACCAAATATTGTAGACAAATGTAATGATGATGTCAAACACTTGTAACCTTCAATTTTGAATAAAATCCATAGACGCCTCAAAGTGGACGTAGTTTTAATACGAACCAGACCACTATAAATTCTTGTGTTCTTGCTTTCTACACTTACTTTTCAGTACGCGAAACCTTATTCTCGTATAATCGAGAATCATTAGTTGTGACGCTAATTTTATGCATTAACACTTTGTTGCTTTCACTGAGAGATACTCGATGCCTTAAGACTCACTTCTTTTCGACCGACTTCCATCTTAACTTGAAAGCGCTACTTAGGTTTTCTCAATCTACATTATGAGTTTGTTTACAATGGGTAGAAAAAGGAAAGGACCCAATGATCAAAACTTTCACAGTGGCTGACACTACAACTTCTCCTCAGCCCCAGCCTTTGGAACTTCTGACCGACATAAATGCCGCTACCTCCTACGATCCTGACGCTCTGTCAAGCCAAGCCCAACTCTTCAAGCTCAAAAAGAAGTTGGAAAACAAGACTTGAGAACTTAACGACTAGTTGAGAACAAACATCGAGCTGATGCAGCGACATCAAAAAAGTCAATGCAACGTCGCTCACCATGAACTCAGCCGAAACACATATCCCTTACCTAATGTCTCAGAAAGCTCTTCTTTTGACACCTATCATGGGAACCGAAGCCAAAGGAGGAGGACCAACGCCAATGCCAACGCTAACGGTAATGGAACTACCGTGACCTTCATTGAGGAAACGCATCAATGTGAACATTCCCGGTTGGTTATCAACGACAGAGCAGGACCTAGTAACCAACCCCTTCCATGGCAGAACCCAAATGTCGTCACTCAGAACTTGGCGCATACGCATCCAGCAGCCCAATAGGCCCAAGTTCAACTTAATCAACCTCACCAGAACCATGAGATGAGGTTGAAGACATGGACGAAGATGGTACTGATATTAATCCAAGAAGACATCCACGACCCCAAACTCCCAAGTTGAACCATGACCGCTGGAATACAACGGAGGTTAAACTTGCAATTCTCACCAATATGATTCTAAGGATCATGAGAGGAACATGAGGAAACGCCATCGACATTTGGGAAACCAATATGAGGCATAAACCTTTCACTCGAGCCATCCACGATTCCGAATGGCCTTGATGCTTCAATATGCCTCAGCTATCGGCTTACGCGGGAAAGAAGGATCCCTGCAACTTATTAAAACATTATGAATGACATATGGACTCAAGCCGAGCCACTGATGCCGTTAAATGAAAGTGCTTCCCAGTGTTCTTGGAAGATGTCGCTCTACTTTTGTTTTCTCGACTTTCAGCACGATCCATCTCTACCTTCGATCAACTAGCTTACGAACTAGTCAAGAAATTCAGAATGCATGTTGCAAGGCCGAAGGATACTCTTACTCCATCAAACCTCTACCAGGGACTAGAGGAAACTCTCAAGTGTTACCTTGAATTCTTCAACAACGTCCTAGCTTTGGTCGACGATCGAGAGCTAGCACGATCTTAGTGCAGCTTACTAAGGGCTTTCTGCCCACCTCCGAATTCCGAGCATAGATCGGCAGAAAAAGCCCAAGACCTTGGAAGCTTTCTACGAGAAGGCCAGTCAGTTTTTATTTCAAAAGGAAGCAAGAAGAAATAAGGCAGCTCAAAGTGACCATCCTCAGAAGCCACACTCGGACACTGTCATGGGCAGCGTCAAGGGGAAAAAAGTTGGAGAATCTTCCAAGAAGGGTAAGGGGCTGGTCCCATTCAAGCGCAAGCCGGACAATAGCAAGAAAAGTGGTCGCAACAACCAGTCACTTGGAGATCAGAAGAAGCATGACCACTACCTAATATTCAGAGTATACACTCCACTCAACCATGAGCTTTGAGTCCTTAATACCATCCAACAGAAGAGACCGAACACGAGAGAATCTACCTGCCAGGTGTAGAACTCCGAAAAATGCTGCAGATTCCACGACATGTTAGACCATAATACGAACGATTGTTGCCACCTTAAACATGCGATCGAGAAGCTCCTCCAAGAGAAATGCTTGGAATAGTACGTTTAAGACCCTGCTCCCCAAGAAGCAGTCACGGGCCCATCAACTCTCGTACTTCCACCAGATAATGCAACCCTAGGGCAATCCAATTCGAGACTTCCTCATGGGGTATTGCGATTAACACTATTTGCGGTGGAACACGCCCCACAAACAAAAGCTTCTGGCATATGAAAGAATACGCCAACCCTACTAAGCGTGTTGACTTCGAGGCATGCTCCGCCTTGAACGAATATGTTCCGGCCAAGCTTCAGAAGACTATGCGGGATGAATAATTTTCCTCGAGAGAGAGTTTACTGGAATTGACATCCCAACTATAGACCCTCTCATCATATCTGCAACCATAGGTCTAGTCTATGTCTGAAGAGTTCTCATCGATTCAGGGAACTCTGTTAACATTATCTTCAAGTCGGTCTATGACCAAATTAGACTAGAGGTCAAAGACTAGAAACCTTGCCATGCCACTGTCCATGGCTTCAACGTCTCTTCTAACTAACTAGTAGGATGATATACCTACTGGTCGAACTTAGTGAAGGGGATCGCTACAGAGTTCGGATCCCAACTTTTGTAGTCATCGACATCATTTCTCCTTACAATGTCTTTCTCGGAAGTCCTTTCCTTGTAGAGTTCCGAGTCTGCATGGCATCATGGTCCCTTATCATGAAACTTCCAACCAAGAATGGGATCAGAATCGTTAATGGCAATCAAGCCATAGCGAGAGTCTGCTACCTCGCCTAATGGAAGGATGTTATCAACAAGGAGAAAGGAAAGAGTGCATAAACAATCCACTACGCCAAAACCGCTAGTGCATAGCAGCCACTGGGGTCTGGGTCCTGGCTCATACATCATTGTTGTCGTTCCAATGATCTTGATCCAAGGGTTGATGAAGAGCCTAGTTTTGAAATGGATACCCAAGTGGAACCGACTGTCAACATTCCAATAAATCCTCTCGACCCGACCAGGGTATTGAAGATTGGATCACAGCTCCACCCAGGAATAAAGGAAGAGCTCATAGACTTCATAAAGGCCAACTTCGATGCATTTGCTTGGACCTATTTAGATATATGTGGCATCGACCCAGGAATAGATTGTCACATGCTCAACATCAATCCAAAGCATCTTCCAGTCAAACAGAGGCGCCTAATCTTAGGAACAGAAAGATCGGTGACACTCAAATAGGAGGTGGATAGTCTGCTTGATAACGGCTTTATCCGCAACGCCCTCTATCCTGAATGTGTCTCCAAACCAGTCTTGGTTATGAAATCAAATGGAAACTGGCAAACGTGTGTCGATTACTCAGATCTGAACAAAGGCTTCCCAAAGGATACCTTTTCGCTTATCAACCAGCTAGTTGATTCAACTGCCGACTACCAGCTTCTCTCCTTCATGGATGCATACTCAGGATATAATCAGATTCCAGTGTACTTTCCAGATCAGGTGCACACTTCATTCATCACCGCCCTTGGGCTCGATTGCTATGTCATTATGCTCTTTAGGCTTAATGCTGAAGCCACCTATCAACGACTGGTCAACCACATTTTCAAAGACCAGAATGGGTGATCCATGGAGTTCTAGGTGGATTATATACTTGTGAAAACAAGGGTATTGAATAATCATGTCAAAAACCTCACGGAGATATCCGATGTCCTCCGTAAATATGACATGAAACTTAATCCCTTGAAATTCTCTTTCGGCATTACGCTGGGAAAATTCCTAGGTTTCATTGTCAATTCACAAGGAATCGAGGCAAATCCGGAAAAAAATACAGGATATTCAGGCCCCTTAGAGCATCAAAGATGTTCAAATCTTAAATAAGAAAGTGGCGGCCCTAAATCGATTCATATTAAAAGCTACTAATAAGTGCATTTCCTTTTTTGACTTGCTTAGAAATGAGAAGCACAACTTCTTATCGACACCAGTGTGCATTTTTGAATTCCAAGACCTCTTTAATCAATTAGAGAGACCACCTATCATGTCAAAACCAGTGGATTATGAAGACTTATACATCTATTTGGTTGTTTCTATGTATGTAATTAGTTGGTGCTGTGCGCGAAGAAGATCATGTCCAACGACCCATTTACTACATCAGCAAGAGGTTGACAGATAAAGAGAAAAGAATTATCCAAAACTTCAGAAGCTTGCTTACTGCTTGCTGATCTCTTCCTGGAAGTAATGGCCATACTTTTAGTCTCATCCAATGACAATCTACACTAACACGCTGCTACGACCGGTCCTGCAGTTACATGGGACGGCTGAGCGACTTCTGAAGTGCAATATAGAACTGAGCCAATTTGAGATTACATTCATTCCTCGTCGACCATCCTCGGACAAGCCCTTGCATACTTTATTGCATAGTTCACTCTGCCCAAAGAGCCTCCTCCGGAAGACAGTGAGCCTCCTAATATTTAGCGGAAATTATTCATGGATGGATCATCTAACATTCATTGTTCTAACTTTGGAGTTGTACTTATTATTCCTAAGGGACTCTCGGTCTGTTGCACTCTATAGCTTGACATCCATGCCACCAAAAACGATATAGAATGTAAAGCCTTGATTGTTGGACTTAGAATTGCAATTGAACTTAACATCAAGGCTATTCAGATTTACTTCTACTCATAGTTCATCGTACGCCAGGTGCAGGGCGAATATCAAGCTAAGAGGGCATGAATTACTCCATACCTTGCTCGGGTCTATGAAATGCTTACCAACTTCGACCACTACATCATCACACACATCCCTCGAGAACCAAACAAGAAAGCTGATTCGTTAGCCAACTTGACAAGTTTGGGGGATGCTCAACTCTTTGGACTTGTCCCAATCGAAGTACTCGACTCTCTGAGTATCGATCAAATGAAGATTTATTCGATATCGATGACGGAGACCAAGCCCGAGTGTTGAATACTATCGATCAAGAAATACCTTGTTCATGGGATCCTCCCAAACAACTCAAAGGAGAAACAAGCACTCATCCGTAAATCATCACGCTACATCACACAAGATGGAGTTCTCTATCAAAGAGGATTCTCTGTTCCATTACTCCAGTGTGTATCCCACAACGATGTCGATTGTGTACTGCTGGATGTGCACGAAGGCGGGTGGGGTGATCACATTGTGGGGCAAACTCTAGCAAAGAAGACTCTCAGATACGGCTATTTTTGGCCAACACTTGAAGGGGATGCAACAAACTACGCCCGCAAGTGCAACAAATGCCAGAAGTTTTCCAAGATTCTAAGAGCCCGTCTACTAAGCTAACGCAGATAGTCAGTCCTTGGCTATTTGCCATGTGGGGAATTTATATCATCAAAACTCTTCTGATGGCCAGAGGCGGTGCATGGTATGCCGTCGTCGCAATTAATTACTCTACCAAATGGACCGAAGCTAAGCCTCCAACTACAATCACTACTAAGAAAGTGATCAACTTCATCGTCCAAAACATCATCTATCATTTTGGTTTTCTCAAGACTATCGTTTCTGATAACGTGACCCAAATCAAAAGTGCTGAGTTCAAGACCTTCTACCGACGACACAGCATTAAGAAGAAATTCTTGATAGTAGCTCATCCTCAAGGCTATGGGCAAGTTTAGGCTGTCAACAAAGTGATTAAATCCATCATCAAGAAGCATTTGGAAAAAGCCAGAGGCTTATGGGTAGATGAACTCCAACCCCTTTAGGCTTACCAGGCTACTTATAAGACAGCAACCGATCCACACTCCATTGGCTCTCTCATATGGATCCAAAGTCGTCATTCCCATTGAGCTCAAACTCCAATCTCATCGAGTTACGTACTATGATACGAAGACCAACCAAGGCCTTCTCTTGGAATTACTCGATCTACTCGAAGAGAAAAGAGATGAAGCTGAATTCAGGGCCACCACCCAATGACAACAAGTCACCCGGTACTTCAACTCCAAAGTCCATCCAAAACACTTTGACATCGTCGACCTCGTCTCAAATAGGATCTTTCCTACACCGACCGATTTTGGTCCTCACTAAGAAGGTCCGTACGCCATATAACGGAGGACTAGAGATGGAACCTTCAAGCTAATGACTGTTGATGGCGTCGAACTGCCAATAGCATGAAACAACAAACATCTTCGCTGCTACTTCACTTAGTTTATTGTACACATTTACTGCTTTCCACCAATGTTTTGTTTTCAAAGTTCAAGATATTGTAAAGAAAAGGCCATTACAGCCAAAATTATCAGTAAAGAAATTCCAGATATCCATGTATTTGCTGTGTTTACATTCTACATAGTATGTTTGAGCTATTATAACAACAAACTTGCATACGTAAGACATAACACTGGATCGACACATCGAAGCTTGGAATTGATCCTCCTACTCGAGTCTTTACAAAAACTCAAATCTTATGATGTGGTCCGCCCTTCATAAGAAAACTCGAGTCTCGAACCAACGACGAGGCCGAGAATAAATAAGTCACTATGCTCATTAACTTGAGTGTCCAACCTCATTCCTAGGTCTTCGACTTGGGGGAAACCCGCCTACAAAGTGAGTGTGACATCGACCGCTCGGTCGGCTCCATCAGACCCACAAGATCTAGATTCGGGTACAAATTTAGCGAACCGCCAATGCCCTCGAACTCTAATTCAAACAAAACGACGGGAGAGTCTAAAGGACCAAACTATGATGTTCTCCTTACCTCCTCACGACTCGGGATCAATGACCGAAAGTAGATCCCAAGAAGGGAGTCATCGAATTCCGACTTCGCAAGACTCAAGGCTCCTAACTGCAGGGAAGTCCCGAGAGTGGAGTCAACACGTACAAGTTTCGCACGACTTGAGTATCTCAAGAGCGATACCACAGGCAAAGTTTGCCTAAGTGTGACGATGAGTACATTTATGCAAGTATATATATTGGAAAGCATAGACGAAAGTTCAAACACTTAGTACAACATATGATATAAGAAAAGTCAACTAAAACTTTCATTCACAAAAGCAAACTACAACTGTCTATTTCTTTCTAACAATGTGATGTACATGAAAACCACATCATGCCTCCAAAAGAGAGGGTCGTACTCACACAACTTATCAGCCTACATAACCATAAACTTTCTATAACCTTCACTTGGCTGAGTCGTCCTTCTTCTTCTTCTTGTCGAACTGAGCACTGGATGGCTCGTCACCAACATTCTTCTTTCTCTTTTAGGAGCTTCTCCTTCCACTTCCTTTCCACCTCTTGTCGGGGTAGTTGACCTATGGGGCACCACCTTGAACTTCCTCTCATCATCGTCATCACTCGAGATCTTGGTGATTGGGTCGTTTGGGTGTGACTTCGCTGGTGAGTGCTAGTATCGCCTAGGTGTCCCTCTCCTTCTCGGCCTCCTTAGCCTTCTTCGTGTCTATATCAACCTTTTTCTTGGCTTCCCTGGTTTCCTTCATGCCCGGCCACACGCCCATCCATGAGCTTGTTGGCCTCTTCCTCATGCAGCTTCTTGAACTCATCGCCTACTCTCTTTTGGAGGCCTCATCATCGGCTCTCTTCTTGGTGGCTTCATCATCGACTTTCTTCTTCGCCACTTTACGCACTTTAGCTTGAGCCTCATCCTCAGCCTTCTTTCTGGCCTTTGCCTAAGCCGTTTGTAGAGCAACCTCGTCCGCCTTTCTTTTCATCTCCTGATCCTCAGACTTGGTAAGCAGTTGGGCTTTCTACGCTTCAACCAGAACGTGCATTGTCTACTTGCGTGCGTCCATCGGCCCAGTCAATTGCACTTCCTCTCCATCCTTCCCTTTCCCTTTCGAGAGCAAGTCTCCAAAATCCCCGAGATCCAAATCATAGAATGTGTCCAAGTGACTGCCTCCTTCACTAAGCTGCTCTGCTTGAATTCCCGCATCAATCTCAGGCAATGCAGGCAGTGTTGGCGCGAGGCCTATTGTTACCTCTGCTCCGGTGGAACCTGCACGATGAAAAAGAAGACGAATTAGTCTACTTCAACTTCATGTTACCATCCTCCTAAGCACTTGTGATAATGAAACTTTACCTTCCAATACTTGCGGCACGGTCTTGGCAGGCGTAGTGCTCCCAAATGTTGGCTGGAGAGAGCTTCCATGTCCCATCCTCGGATAATGGGGATCATACTCGGTAGTAATAGGGGCTAGGACCAATGAACCACCTGCTAAGACGGATGGAACAACTTGTTGTTGCTAAGAGCTGCCTCCTACGAATTAATGAGAAACTATCACACTCTCGGAAGTCACTGACTTCCCCTTTATAACAGCAAGCTCCACCATCCTTGCCTTCCTAATGTCCTCTCTCTAAAACATTCCCCCTTCACCCAGCACTTTGCGCTCCTCCTCAGTCAAATGTTCAAACATGAAATCAAGCTCATCGACCGAGTCCACCTACCGCAACCAAGCTTCAAACTACACCAGCCTATCCCAAGACTGAGCCATAGTCCATGGATAATATTCAACCCATGAGATTCCTTGGAATCGAAATGCTTTGATGTACATGCCTTAGATGTATGGCTCTAGAGACTCCTCTTTGCTAGCCTCGGTAATTGTAAATTCTGCCTTGAGCCTTTCTACCTCATCCTGGTGCTCAGCTTTTACGCCATCCACCTGGCTCAGCACCTTCTTATTTGTGGTCGCAGCGTCCTCTACCTCCTTATAACCCTGAGTGAGCTTAGCATTTCTTAAATCAAGAAGCTTTCGAAGCTCGTTGTTCTCTTTGAAGAGTCGTTGAGCCTGCTCGTTCTACTCTTTCAACCACTTGTTTTCCTCAGCTACAGTCTCATTATCTTTTCAAAGTCGGTGCACCACTTTATTTTTAGTCTCCAATCAGATATTCTCCTCTGTTAGAGTTTTGTTGTCTTTCTTGAGAGTCGTATTCTTAGACTAGACCATGGCCACTTTATCTTTGTACGACTCTCGAGCCTGCTTCGCCTCATCCTCGAATTTCTTGTGCTTCCACACTAGTTATTCTATTTTGGTAACAGAGAGTTAGCATATAAACGTGTTGCTCATGTACGCAAAAATAGGTATAATTTGGAGAGTTGTCTAACTCAATTCGTTCTCCCTATTTGTAAGACTCTCTTTCATCTTTAACAACCTGTTCTAGATTCTAGATTTAAACATTCTTCCTAAAGATCAACTCCGAGAGATGCTTCGTGTACCTATGCATTTTTTCTATACTGGAAGTAGACATTATACATTTTGTCATAAACATCTTGTCCACGTCTATAGGGATCTGGTGAATGTTCAGCAATCACTTAACCTCATCAAAATAGAGGTCGAGGAATAACTCATTCAGCATCACTTTCTTCTATTCGGGACTACGTTGTGTGATTCCCAACATGTCAGCCAACTATGGGCCCTTCTTCATTGCTCCCTTCTTCCTATGTCTCTGATCCCCAAGCGCTAACTCCTTACTTCCAGATGTGGTCATGGGCATCAATGAGGGAACATAAGGAGGAAGCGTCGACACCTGTTGCTTCGTGCTTGCAGTTTCTAGCCTAAAATCTGCTTCTGATGACCGAATAAGGGGTGGTGAGGATTTCGAATGTCGAGGTTGAACTCTTTGACGATGTTCACTACTGCGGTCATAGGAGCGAGGGAATTTGTAAACAAATATGTACCTTTTCTAAAACTACTCAAGACCCCACTCTTCTGAGGCCATTGACTTTCTGACCCTCAACCTCGGTCTCTGTTGCTATCTCGAGCCATTTCACCTACATGGAACAGATTCAAAGTTAGAACCGAACACTCTACACACATAAGCAAATGTTGTGTTATGTGGTTTTTATGAGTGTGTGACCTAAATGTTGTATCCACGGACCAGATTTAAGCCTGTTTAAAGGGGTGACCTCCCCAATGTTCATTGTTAGGCTTTCACTACATCTGCCATAGGCCAAGACAATGTAAGATCAAATGGTACTTTTTCCAGGTCTTTGAACTGACCCTCCATTCCCAGCGATGTTGTAGTCCCATAGGTAGCAACTGGAGAAACCGGCCCAGACGATGCTCCCGGCCTCATCTCAGTTGTTGGAGATGGGATAAGGGTGTGCGACAAACCCTTTTCTCCGGTAACTATCTTCTTATTTTCGATGCCACACTCACTAGGATCTTCCTGAGTCCTTATGACCTTGCCTCATTTGGATGCGACATAGGCACCTTCATTCGCGCACCCATAGGACTTTTTCCTCTTTCGGTTTTTGCCTTTTCTTCCTCCCCACTACCAATCGGATGACTCATTGAACGATTTGTGAGAAGTAAGCCCGTTGATTAAAAAAAAATTAGTCAGAACATTATCGATGATGCGAGCCTCAGTTGGTATAGCCTTCAGCGCTTCAAGGGGCTCCTGGTACACTTTACTTTTGGGTACGGGAGGAATGCCTGTTACATAAACTTAAAGTTAGTCTCAAGCTTACGACTCAACTAATTACGAACCCAAGGCAAGGAATATACTTACTTCTAGTCAGCCATAGCCTCGTGAATCTTGAGGGATAGTGAACATAAAACAAGTCATATTTAAAAACACCAAACCTGCTCCATGTCCCTAGGATAAACCAGGTGTTGGATTGTGCCTCCAAGTAGACCAAAAAGGGCGCAACAACAGTTCCCCGCTTCATTTGGAAAAGAAACTGAATATCCTCCCCTGTTGGTACTATATGCAGGTACTCCATAAGTAGAATGCAGGTACCAAGAAGGAAGGCGTACGCGTTTAGATGGAACTGCGTCGACGCTAAGTTGAAGTAGCACAGCATATCCCGAACGAACCTGTAGGATGGTGCCTCGTACCAAGATGTGTACATAAGCCTATTTTAGGCAGTGTACCTTTCTGGTGGTGCATGCGCCATATCCCCCTCTTTAAGGATACAGACATCGTTCCATGGTATGATGTACTTCTTTCACACGCTCCTTGATGCGGCTTCATCCATCCACGAAGGCATTGAATCTGACAGAACATCGACTATAAAAGCATCTGCTATTATATTCGATGCCTCCGGAACATCTTCCACTATGATATCTACATTCTCTTCTTCTGGATTTCCTTCTGCAGCTTCATTCCCTTCTAGAATTATTGGTTATGCAATCGGCTAGCTGTTGCGGTTTTGCTGACTACACACCCTAGTCAGGTGTGATAGGTAAGCTTATATACTGGGAGGGGGTCGAAGCTTCTAAGGTCTAAGGCTCGATGCCCTTGAACTAGAGTAACTAGATGACCTAGACACAGATATTGGTTTGAGCTTATACACCAGGAGGGGGTCGAAGCTTCTGAGTTGCTAGAGTTACTAGAGTGTTCTAAAGCTTCAGCTTCCAAGCCCTGAAGTCTTCGATAAGATCTTGGTATCATTGCAAACTATACTTTTAACATGGTGGCATTAGATGTCACATTGAAAAATCCGTACCCCTCATGTTAGTGTAAGCTAACATGGAACGTGCTGTGTCGTGAGATACTGATACGATTATAATAAAAGAACTTGGAACGCGGTGATGATCGCTAGTCCCTAGGACAAAAAGCATCATCGGGTTCACGTCGAGTCGCGACTACGTCTTGATTGAAGTCGAAAATCAATTCTATAGATCAATAGTTTAGTCACATGTCCATGGTTTGAGTTTATGCTCTAACCTATGTGCAAGTATGAATTATAAGCTCTTATTTGAGGTAAAGGTGTTATCAATCGATACGTTCAAACCTAATTCTGATTTAATCACGCAACGTCGCGAAAACAATGCAAATCAAATAACATGCCT
Organism: Allium sativum; assembly: GCA_030737875.1. Classification (NCBI taxonomy): domain Eukaryota; kingdom Viridiplantae; phylum Streptophyta; class Magnoliopsida; order Asparagales; family Amaryllidaceae; genus Allium; species Allium sativum. The sequence continues at coordinate 557,622,521 of CM060915.1, forward strand.
TAAAGGATTTGAATTTCCACTAGGGAGGATGAGATGTATTCTGCAATAGGGGAATCAAAATTTTCTAAGTCCTAGGGATGCGAAAATCGCATCCCCGAAACGTAGAAACTTTGCATCCCCACGGTTAATGAGAAATTCACATCTAGCTTGATTGGGGTTTGAAATTTCTTAAGTCTAGGGGATGCGAAATTCGCATCTCCGGGTCATAGCAATTCCATATCCCTATACTGTTTGAATTTCATATCCCACCTGCCTTGCAAAAAATCGCATCCCGCACTCCTCCGTGAAATTTCGAGGCTTGGTACACAAATTAACTTTGCATCCCCTAGGGTTGCAAATTCTCTAAGTCCTAGGGATGTAAAATTCACATCCTAGGGCTTAGTAAATTCCAATAACCAGGGCGGATGCAAAATCTAGATTTCTCATCTCCTTTTAGGATGTGAAACTTGCATGCCACGTCCCACTTCTCGAGAGCTCTAAATGAGTGTTTCGCATCCCAGTGCTGATCTAGGACACAAAGTCGAAACTTCGCATCCCCTCCACAGCCTCGAGATGCAAAGCATCCCTTTCAAACCCTTTCTTTATTCTCTTTCCGCTTTCTCCTTTGACTCCTCTCCTTCTCTTTCGAACCTGGTCTCTTCTCCTCCGTCTCCTACAAAGATATCTTGTCCCCCTCCACTAATCGCCTTAGCCAGGCCTCAAAACACGGTTTTGAGCCTCAAAACACGGTTTTGAGCCTCGAGAATCATACATTCGAGATTCGAAATCAAATTGGGAAATAAGACATATAAATCAAATCACGAAAGATTCGAGCTTACCTATTTATGCATGGTGATTTGAAGTTCTAAGGGCAGCGATGTGTTTTCGGGAGTTTTTCTCAAGTCATTGGGGTTCGAAAATATGTCAGAAGAGGGAGGGGAGAAAATCACATCATTATATTTATATGGAGGGGGGACAGAGAGGCTTAATGTATTGGGAAAAATCGCATCCCACCAGGGATATGAAATGTCGCATCCCACTAGGATGCAAAAGTCTGTATCTCCCCGGAATGCGAGATTTCCCATCAACTTAAAAAAAAGTGGGAGTCAAATTTCCACCTTTGAGAAATTCCAAAATCACGACTCCAGCAGCAACTATGCGTACGCATTTTGAAATTACAACCATTGAGACCAATTCGATTTGCTAACCAATCGTACGTTCATGAGTTTAAACGACTCAAGAGCATATGCCAAGCGATTGAGTTCACGATTCAGTATCGTTTTCGAAAACCAACTCGTACAATCATAAGCTGAAGACATATTTACTGATCATGTTCTATTTCAAACTTCGATCGCATTATGAAAAATCACATGAAAATATGTTAGAAAATACGCGATACTAAATTGACAGCGACTCGTTTACATTCCAACGTAAGTAGGAGTCAACACCTAACGTTTAAATTTTGAGTCTATAGTAATTATATGTTCGATGAAGCTACCAAAGAATCAAAACTCTTGAATGCTCAATAGAATGGTTGTGACTAAGCATTCAACATATCTTGGAGGCCTTTCCCACTTAAGGAGATGATTGACTCAAATCAAAGCACATCATGTCAAAATAAGACATACTTTGAGGGGCAAGTGTTAACTGACATTTTGAACCTGTTCCAAAAAGTATATCAGGCCCACTCGACAAAGCCCGTCCTGTGGTGCCAAAACCCAAAGTGTCGCCAAACACTTAGGACCCAACTTAGGGGAATTCGAACGAGCTAGGCATCACAATCGCTCGAGAACTCCATTTCACATCCCTTCAACAAACCCATTCACACATGCTCGATAAATCTCGCATCCTACCGGGATGAGATTTCGCATCCCCCTGGATACGAATATACTCCTCCCTCCGAGATGCGTAGTCTCACATCTCCTAGGGTGTGTAATCTCGCATTCCACCAAGGGTGCAAAATACGAGATGTTGCACTATAGCTATGATAGGATGCAAAATTCTTTAGGCCATTGCTTTGGGATGCGAAATTCCTGTTATGGTCCACAAATCTCACCTACTCCCACCTAATCCACTACCTATAAATACCTCCAACCTCATACTTCAAAAGGGTTGGCATTTGCATGATTTGACAACTCAAGAAGGACTTTGGACAACATTAATGGCAGCCTAAGTTATGAGGAAGAAAAAGAATAACTAATTTTCCCAAGACTTCTTACATGCAAAATAATGACTCCCGAATACTTAACCAAATATTGTAGACAATTGTAATGATGACGTTTGTAACGAACCGTAGTTTTAGTCAATTTAAAATATGATTTTTAAAATATTTTTTGGTGGATTTTAAATGGTCAAATATTGAATCTAAACTTGAAAAACCATTTCCATTGAATTCTAACTTTGTTTTATACATTACTAAAGACAAAATAAGTTAGTGGACTTTTAAAATGAATTTAGAAGTATATATATTGAAATTCGATAATTTAATATTATTTTGATAGCCTGAAAATAGATCATTTTTGAGATAGTCTCAGAATTCGTTGAAACCAAATTCATTGGAACCATATCAGCGAAATATAGTTGGGTTTCAAATTTTGTATTGATTGGACTTATGGTTTGATCATACGAGTTTAAAAGGCATAGGAAACATTTATTGAAGTTCAATTGAAATTAAGCTGTTATGGGCAATACTGAATATTTGAAAAATCTTTATAAAATAGACTTAAAATGGTTTAAAAATAAATATAGATGATAATGAACTAATTTATTAATTTTCCAGTTAAATTTTATCTATAAAGATCATTAGTTCATTTACAATATTGGTTTTCAATTAGAAATTAAAATCATGCAAAGTTTTATATTCGTAAATGACCATTTAAGAACCTTTAATTTTATTTTAAATAGTTAATGATAAACTTAAGGACCTATTAACATATGTTGATGGTTTCATAAAATTTAAACAATATTAATTAGAGATAATACCTTCCCTATATAAAGCTTGAGTGTAAAGTTAAGTTTAATAAAATGTAATCACTTCCTTTTTCACCAAATTCCTAAGTCCTCCTAATTTAGACAACTCATGTCCTAACCTAAACACTTGTCCATCTCTTTCATTTCACTGTTTTTTAAATGTACCTAAGCATTGATAAGAAAGAGAGAGAGCATTTTCATTTTTAATTTGTTTTCATTTTCTTTTGCCTTCTTCTTCCTCCTTCCACCTTAGCTCCACCTTTCCACTTTGATGGCTACCTCCTCTCCACTGTTCTACCACCGACCTCCGTAGCTCCTCTACCCCTTGCACACCTCCGTACCACCATGTCATGAACACATGTGGTGAAACACCCCTTTTCTCCTCTTAAAAGCCTAAAACTCTCTTCTTTCTTCCATTTTCCTACTACTGTAGCTCCTACACTCTTCCTACCACCACCACACCTCTCCTACACCGTACACTCCTTGTACCTCACTCCATACTCTCCCCCTTCAAGGACGTGGACCCCACCCTAGACCAAGCCCCTTTATTGAACCAAAATCCCTTTTTTACCCCTTAAAACACTTAAAAATCCAAGCTTTCTCTTCCTAAGAGCAAAACAAAATTATATTTGACTATTAAGAATTTATTTACGTATTATACTTAGTTCGCAGCGAAATCCAGGTGAAAACGGTGTCCATAAAGGTGATAGAAAGCTTCCTAGGTGTTAAAGGTCCCACCTTCTTTAAATATTGGAGGAGTGGATCCCTCAGTGAGAATTTCTTACTCACATTTCAATAAATTAGTCACTTACGTTGCTAATTATGTTTCATAAGGTTATTATAAGGTTAACACTTTGCTAATAATGTTTATGATGACTAATGATGGTTATGTTTGTTACGAATGTGATTTGAGTTGGTTTGGATGTTGATGAGTGCTATAGTTTGTAAACACTTAGTTTAAAAAGTGTAAAAATGTTGCATTTAGGTGTTAAAGATGTACACATTTAGTTTAAAGTTATGAAAATGTTTCCTTTAGGTGTTAACTATGTAAAAACTTAGTTTAAAGTGTTAAAGATCTTGCTTTGTGAGTTAACGATGTAGATACCTAATTTAGGTGATAAAATGTCACCTTTAGGCGGATATGGTATGAACACTTGTGTAAATGACACCTTATGATTTTATCGGATGTTGTACGATATTATTAGATGTTTTACAATGTTATTAGATGTTGTATGATGTTATTGGATGCTATGATGAATGGTAAATGGGTTATAGAAATATGTTACTAGGTTGTTGATTTTAAGTGTTGAGTGTATTAACACTTATGTTAAACGATACCCATTTGGAAATTAAGTGCTAATGTTATAAACACTTAAGTAAATGACACATACATATTGATAAATATAAATAAATGAAGTCTCTTTTGAAAAGATACCAGATGTTCTAGGATGATAAAGAGGATAGTTTCTAGGCTTGGGTTTGAAAATATAGTTTCATGCTCTCTCTGGTTATCCCTAACTGAACCGACGGACGAGATGGTTAATTTAAAATTTAGTTGAATTTAATTATGATTTAAATTTAAATTTAATTTCAAATTTATTTGACTTTAGAAATGATTTGAATTTAGAAATGATTTGAATTTAAGATTTAATTTTGAATTTAGTTGAATATTTTATTAATAAAATATTAAGTGAAAAATAAAAGTTTGAATTTTAAATCCGAAATAATTTGAAAATATAGCTTGAGTAATTAAGAATAATTTTCGTAAAAATAACTTGATTTGAGTTAGTTTTAAATTAATAAAGGCAAATTTTCAAATTTTAAATTGAAAATGAATAGTAACTTTAAAAAGTGAAGTTTGGTTTGGGTATCCAGGAAAGGTTTTAACAGGAACTTATTTTCCAAACTATCTTATTTATTTTTATAATGGACTTCAGGAAAATTTGGGTTTCAAATATTAAGTTTTGAAAAATAATATTATTTTAATGATTTAAATAATATTAAAATGATCAAATAATGGAATATTTGATTTTAAAGAGAAATATTTGAAATATAGTTTTCAAAAGTAATTATATATGTTTTACATAATTAATAAGCTATTTTAGAAGTAATTCGATTTAATTTTAATTACAAATCGAAGTTTGGTATGAAAAGAACTAGTCGCGCAGTGGTAGTCCGCGAATTTCGACTATTAACATTAAATTGACGTACCAGAAGTCCCGACCATCGGATTTTCCCAAAACGAGAAAACTTTGGATTCGAAATGAAAAGATTTTTCAAATGCCAAAGAAAGTAGTAAGGTCCAACGGTTAGATTTTGAAATAATCCAAGATCAAATTTCTAGAAAAATCAAGGATTTGCAATTAGCGACCTGAAATTGGATTTTTATGAAATAAATTATTTTTAGATTGTTAAATATAGGGATAAATTATGGTAAATCATCGTAAATGGTTTAAAAGTGATTTAAAGTGATAAAATGAAGTTTTGGATAATATAAAAGTTATTTTGACTAAACTAACTATATATAAGCCTATTTGCATCTCTTTTTTGATGCTATAACAACATTTTCTGAAAGGGTTATTTAAAGGTTTTAAACTCAATTGTTTTCATCTATGAATTGAGTGATCATTTTTGAATGATTAGTAAATTAAATTTGGAATTTAATGGAAATCAATTTGGTGATAATCGAGATAAGTATCTATAGATGAAGACAAATATTATTTGAGGAATTTAAAAGGTTTCGCCCTTATTCCGTTTATAATGTTAGTTTAATACGTAAATTTATGTCGATAGTGAGATGATGTGATTTTCGTGAAGATTCCATTATAGATGGTAGTATGATTTTGGGTTGGTTGTGACCAATGTTTTTAATAACATGCACCCATTTAAAAAGAAGAATGTTTTTGAAGATTAAAACTAAGTTAGAGTTTTAATAAATCTTTGAGTTTAGAATTGAACGAATGAGATAAAAAAGGATTAATAAAGGTAATTAAATTTACCAAAATAAATGTAGACATGAGTTAAGGGTAAGGAGCTAGTCACATTCTATCGCAGATAGAAATTGCCCGAGACCGGTAGAATGGGACTGGTGTCCTCCTCTTCATTTCATTGGAGAAATGGGTTGGGATTAGGTAAGTATGTTTCCCCATAAAGATAAATCAAATCTTTTAAGTGAGATTGGGAATTCTTAAATAGGATCAATATGGTAATTAGATTTACCAAAAACAAGGGAAATTATATATGGAGTATGGGCAGTTTTGCTCCATGGGATTGATAGGATGAAAATGAGATTTTGATTTAAGTAATAACCTTTGTGTTAAGTTTTAATTGAAATCAAGAAATAATCCAAGATAGGATGAAAAGTATGATATCCCTGTATGTTCTCCACACGTTTTAAAAATGCGCTAGTTATTCGAAAAGACTGGGTTTCAACTCATTTTGAATAACTATACGACGTGATAAGAGCAATAGGGTATGGCGATGACTGTGGTTGAAGACCGGAGATCTTCACATCGATTGGATTGCTCGTTGATGTCTCGTAGGGTTGATCCCCCATTATGAGGTTATATTGTGACAAGCAATCTAGTCGTACTTGAAGTGATTCGGATTGCATGGGCTTTCGCACCCATGTAGAGTCATGGAATAATGCTCCTTCGGTTTCGTTCAGTCCCAGAACGAACTTGTAAATGGGTATATGTCTGACGTTGTATTTTACGGCATAACCAATTGGTTTCTATTGATGTTATATCAGTTGGTGGCAGAGAATGTGTTCTCTTAGCTTAACACCCTCCTTTAAGACTTATGTACTCAAAGGGTTATATATTAATAGACACCGATTATATGTTGTGAGTTGACGATGTGGCATGCCAAGTGATGAGTTATTGATGATCAAAACATGGCTTGGTTAAGCGTAGCTTTGGGTAATGAGACTTCGACAACCTCACATCCCGAAAATGACTGAAGCAGGAAAAGATGAAGCAAGGTTATGGGGGTCGCGCCCCTTAGGGGATGACCATTTCTATCTAGAATTTTGAATCAACACTATGGAATGGAGCCTAGGTGTTTGCTATGTGGCTTTGATATGGTAATGCTATGGTATGGAGCCCTGACATTTTACTATTATGGTTTTGTTGGAAATTCGAGTACCCGGGAATAAAGTCGATAATGACCGGGAAATGGCATACTTGTGCGACATGGCTTGGATAGCACTGACGACCTTGTGTTTGTAGAGAAGGGTTTACATCTTGGGACATCCCTCTAGAGGCTTGCCCATTCGGTAAGGAAGTTCCTTAGCCTTGGTCATTTGTTGGAAAATCCAACTTAGTGAACGGTTTGGGTCGGTATATGATTCTGAACCCGAATCAGCCGATACGTGCCCATACGGCTTTCTATTGTAGATCCAGCGAAAAAACATAGGAGTTCAGTATAATATTATGGTACCTATGTTGGCTAAGATTGATACATTTATTTGCGAAAGTGATTTTTACACTATGCACTAATAATAATGTAAGAAAAGTTTAACGTATCAAGCATATTTTGGTTATCATAAGGGAAACATCACCCAAGTGTGTGTTTGCATTGTGTGTGGCGAGAGATCTTATGATAGCTTCATTTTCTAAAGTGCATTGCGAGTTTTAATGCATTGGTATACATATAAGGAAAATTCATTCTATGTTATATAGCGTGGTCCTATGAATTACCTTACTTTGGAAATGAAAGTAACTGCTTTAGTTCTCATACTAGTCCCATGATTGACTCAGAGTTTATTGTTTTTTCCACCTAAACTCTGGATGCCCATATTTTTCCACACGGGCAGCCTATTAGTAAAGGTTTTTGTAGATTTAGCCTTGGATTCATTATTAGAGCAGGATGCTGGATTATGGCTGGAGTTATACTCTAGATAATTTCTTAGTCTTCCATTGAGAGCTTTATATTTTTGTTGTGTATGTATTTTCAGTTTACTATAGTATCTGTTGTGCTCTGATATATTCTTGTACCCTGATGTAATATTGTGATGATATTAATGTAAAGGTTCTTTTGTTCTGTGCTAATGTGTAAGTACCCCGACAATCCAAATTTGAGAACGATTTAGTTGGTTTAATTACAGGTTCAGATGGACCTAGAAGTGGAATGTTAGAATGTCCAACACTTGAAACCTTCAATTGTGAATAAAATATGCATATGCTTCAAAGTGGACGTAGGTTCAATACGAACAGAACCACTATAAATATTTTTGTTGTTGCTTTTTGCACTTACTTTTCCATACGCAAAAACTTATTCTCATATAATCGAGAATCGTTGGGTGTGACGCCGATTTTTTGCGTTAATAATATATGTGCGTTATTTCCCATTATATTTCTTCACGAAGACCGGATCGGAGACCCGATCTGGGTAGAGGAATTCACGGATAAAACCATTGCTCTTTAATTTATTGACTTCCTCTTTAAGTGCAGCTAACCTCTCTGAACCTAGAGTCTACCATTTTGCTTGACCGATGTGAACTTTAGTTTTATATTCAAGGTGTAGCTCGCAATATTTGGTAAATTACCACGTATGTCAGCATGAATCCAAGCAAACACTTCCTCGTTCACCTCAAGGAAACTAGCCAGCTCCTTTACTTGTCTCGGGACAAAATGAAATCTGATCTTGAAGTCCTTAGATTGGTCTTCGTTATCGACCAAAATCTCAATATTTTCCTCTGCAGGAGAGGTCGTGTGATATCCTTGTAGTAACCCGAAAATCCGGTCCAATTTGAGCTGACTAAATAACACAAGCCCAACCCCAAATTACACTGGAAATTCAAGAAACTAATAGAAAGAAGACAGAGGGTGAGGATAGATAAGGTAGAAACTTACAATAGAAGAAGAAGAAGAACATCATCATCAGAGTAAACACGAATCTAACAGCGGAACGAATAAAATATAACATAACTTTTGAAATACAAAGTTATAACTGTTTATACATACCATTTTCAGAGTACAACGTATAACATCACAGCGAAATAAATAATAGCTATCGACTGCTGAAGCCTCCTGCTCCAAGCTCTCCAAGTGCATCTGTAAATCCCGACTACTTGACTGCCCGTACAAATTTAGGCACCCAAGAGTTTAGGGAAAACAAAACAAATAAACTCCGGGTCAGTCATGTGCCTGGTGTGAGTAAACTCAAATCATTTAAACAGGTATATGATATCTCATAAGACCGCGCCGTGAATACGGAACGGGTTTTTCCCTTATGAGAATCCAAACATCTTTGAAAAGCAATATCATTCTGATATTATGATAATGTCTAAATACAAATAGATATCAGTCTAGTAGAAACGCTTGCATCTCACGTTCTACATATATAGTATACAATCAAAACCGCAGGTGTGTATTGGATGATTGGGTTTCCAGCTATGACAAGGTATGGAACCACCTTCTGATCATTGTACTCTAGGAACAATACACTGGAGTTCAACAAGAACATCTTGCAACTCAGCCACACATGACCGACCACTCATTTCGCTTGAGTGTATCGAATGTACATCACCAACGGTTGGGATCAGCAACCGTTCCCGTAAATATATATGGGATAGCATTGATAGATTTAAGAAGCAAATGAATATTCTCTAGATAGGTGATTATACACCCTACTTCGGTGCGACCGACTTAGCCATGCTGCCTGCCCGATTTTTGTCATTTACCAGATGTGAGGCTAGAAGCTACGCTTACTTTCCATTCATTGATAACACGATCACTTTGAATGCCACATTATCAGATCCGTTAATCATTAGTTGGATCTGCACAAATAGATTCTGGATATTATGCGAAGGGAATAAATCCGTTGGCCACCATATATATTTGTACAGTCCAACTCTTTCGATCATTGGAACTATTCTGTCAGACATTCGTCCATATACGTTCGTTCTGGGACTGAACGAAACCGAAGGCACTATTCTGTAAACAGGACAGCCCTTGCACTTTACTCCGTCTTCAATTATCTTCATCGTATTTGATCACAACGCTTATGTCGATACGGAGTGGTTCTTCGGATAATAATCCAACCGGTCTCTCCATATTTACAACGTAAAATGGTCAAAACTTCGATAGTCTGTTATTTAACTATCAAATGAAAACATATCGGTGTACAAACAACGATCTTAATTCCAAATGGAATTATCGATCCAATCAACGAATATATATATATTCATATTTCCTTATTTCTACACTTAGAAAACATCTTTGATTTATATTGGGAAAACGTTTCTGAAACTCATTTATATGGATTTCAACTAACGCTGTATGAAACATCGTTACGACTACTAAATCCATAATTCATTTATTTCCTAACTGCATTACTAATCATCCTTTGTTATCGAACTTCAACCATTCCTTAGTCAATTTCAAAGTCAATCAAGTTGGGGTATAATTACCTCTCAGACCTTAACTGAACAACGATCTTAACCTTGTAATAGATAAACCTCATCGCTTCAATTTCAAAAACCATTTGCTTACGCAAATTCTCGGATTCAGATTACGAATCCACTTCTTTATGAAAACATTTATTATAACGTTTAACGTTATAATCCTACTTCTGAAATATCTAACTTATAAGTCTAACCTGTATTTCTTACTTTGATTAATTAATCTAACAACTAATTTATTTATAAATAAATAAATCCTGATTTAAAAACTGGAAAGTAAATAATACTTTCCCCGAATTTGATAAAAATCGAATTCGCCGTATAACTCCCTTTCGAGAAATCTCTATTCGATTAACTCTCCTTCGAATAACTATTATTCGATTAACCCTCTTCGAATAGATTATATTCGATTATCTTTCTTCGAATAGATTTTATTCGATTATCTCTTTTTGGTTAATTTTATTTAATTAACTCTTCTCTCGAATAACTAATATTCGATTAACTCTAATTTGTTTAACTCTACTTCATTACTCCTATTCGAATAACTAATATTCAAATAACCCTATTTGATTAACCCCTTTTTGATTTAACTTTTATTCGAATAACTAATATTCGAATAACTCTATTTGCTTTACTCTTACTGCCTAACTCTTATTTGATTAACTCTATTGAATTAACTCTATTCCGAATAACTAATATTCGATTTGACTTCATCCTTAATAACAATGTCTGTTTTAACTCTAATCAATTAACTCTATTTGATTATTCAAATCGATTAACTCTATTGAACTAACTCTATTTCGAATAACTAATATTCGATTAACTCCAATTGGATAGCTGATATTCAATTAACCCTGATTGGATTAACTCTAATTCGATTAATCCTATTTGTTTAACTCACATTCGATTTACTAATCTTCGACTCACTAATAGTCGATTTACACTTATTTGCTTAACCAACATTCGACTAACTAATAGTCGATTAACTTACTTCGATTAATTCGATTAACTTTTATTTGATTTCCTCAAATCGATTAACTTTATCTGATTATCTCTAATTAAATAACTAATATTCAATTAACTCTTTTCAAATAACTAAATTCGATTAGCTCCTTCGAATACTAAATTCGATTTAACTCTATTCGATTATCTCTTTGATATCTCGTCAATTTCCTCTTTATAACGTTTATTTTCCGTTACAACTATTCCCTTTTTTATAACTTCTAATTACCGTTACAAATATTTCCTATTTATAACTTCTATTTACCGTTACAAATATTTCCTATTTATAACTTCTAATTACCGTTACAAATATTTCCTATTTATAACTTCTATTTACCGTTACAAATATTTCCTATTTATAACTTCTATTTACCGTTACAAATATTTCCTATTTATAACTTCTATTTATTTTCTAAATAAATATTCCTTTATTCTATTTATTTTCTAAATACTTCCTTTTTATAAAACCGTGTTCGTTTTATAAATAATTTCCCTTTTATAAAACCGTTTTCGTTTTATAAATATTTCCTTTTATAAAATCCTGTGATTTTATAAATACTCTATTTTCAAATTGTTTCCTTTTTATAAAATCGGTTGATTTTATAAAACTCGTTTATTTCAATATTCATTGAAATATTCCTTTTTACATCCCAGGGTTTCTTATGATATTTAAAATATCAAACAACGATGATCAATGTCGTTCTAACACACATAATCCAGAACAGATTATATAACACATCATATATCACAATATATGAAAACAGTAAAATAATTGTTGAGGAATCCAGTCGGATTCCTCCAACCTGTCTCCCTGCATCCACAGATGTTACACAATATAATATATATCATATTTCGTTTTGAAATGAAATATCCTGCTGTACAGAACCATATTTGACTAACAGTACATAGACTAACTATAACTACGTTTTCAATCAAATCTATTTAATAGTCCAGTTTAACAATCAATCTACAACAGTCAATAAATAAAGTACAATTTATATTAAAATATAAATTTAGGAGAGTTAGTGAGTTTTACTCACATTGTCGGTGTATCGTTAAACAACGATAACCATTTAGCAGTCCTGTTCTGACGATATTTTCCCGTCATATTTTCCAATAAATCTCCGAATCATTCCAACTGATCTCATGTTGTAGCCCCCGTCTGTGTGATCCTGTCGGATCCTGGTCGGTCGGATTCTAAAAGTGTGTGATGGAGTTATGAATTTTACAGTGTATAACAAATTAACGGTATATATAATTAATTAGCTAATTGGGCTTAACTTTAATTTTCGGGCCCATATCCATTCGTGAAAGCCCATACCCGCATTGAACTCCTCCTCCCCTGATATAATTTCCTCCAGACATTTACAACTTGCGTGCCTGTTTGTTATTTCTCCACCTCAGCCGATCCTTTCAACCACCCATTCACCTTCTTTCTTTTTTTCCATAATCCCGTACACTCTCCTGTACAAGCCACCAACCTTCTTTCCCTCCTCTTCCTTCAGTTTACCATGAAACTCCACGAACTAAAAGATCACCGAACTGCTCAATAAAATTCACACAAGCGTTCAACCACTTCATGATTCAAGAACCAAACGAGCTCCAGAAACAGCTCACAGTCATTACCGAGTTCTGCTCCTCCTCGCAAATTATGTTATGCTCCTTCCAGTTCACGTCGCATAGGTCAGTCCGCTACTCCTCAGCGTCCCTGTCATGCTCACGTTCCAGTTCCCCTTTCACGTATTGTTTGCTCTCCTTTCTTCTTCTGTTCCTTGCGCTCCTCTTCTTTTATTGCTACTTCACGTCTGCATGTAGGCGTGCTCACCCTTATGCAAAATGCCCTGGTGCAAAACGTTTGCATTAGCAAACTTCACGTTCAAATTCTGCTTTCTTCCTTCTTGCTCCTAAAACATTTTCTTTCAACAGTGAGCTCCAGTTTTTAAACCCATACTTCATACACTTCCCCTCCTTCCATACTGCCACCGTTACTCAACACGCACCAGACTGCCGCGTCAACACTCCCCTCGTCCACCTTAGTTAATCTTTCCGGCGGCCTTATCTATGCATAACTGCTAACTTCAGCCCTCTAAAGCATCGAACGATCACACGACTCCGCCACGCTCCAGAACTCCACCCACTATTCAAATCTCGTCCTCCAGTATGATCTGTACCCACCGAAACAGATCACTACCTGCACTGTACTCTAGCTCAGCTCCACAAAGATCCGCCGCACCAATCATCCCATGCACCCATGCCTTTTTGTTTTCATTTTTTTATCCCCCTTTTTTTATTATTTGAAGAGTAAAAGATTTGTTTTGCTGAGATGCGAATAGTGGCGCCGCATATTTGTTGGCAGAGGAAATTAGGTCTTAAGGACTTGCAGAAGGGGTATTTATATGGACTAAATTCCTTCTTGCCGAAGCAATAGAGAATAATAGTATATAGGTCTTGGTTTGCAGACTGATGTGATCGTACACTGCAGTAATTTCTTTGGGGTGAAGTTATTGGGAAAATGTGGTCTGCTTATTTCTTTGGCGTGAAATATTGTCTGTACTCTTTTAAAGTTTGTTTTTATTTGTACGTTTTTATCTGTTTGATGATGTGAAATGTTAATTTCTTTATTGTTGGAAGAAACCGAATACAAAGTCTAAAGTGTACAGTTGAGTTCCTGAAATGAAAAGCAGAAATGATTTGTATATTACATTTCAATAGTGTGTTATAGTATTACACACCTATTACGACAGAAAGAAGCAAAGTTGTGCTATATATTATCTTGTATTTTTAACTGTATACCAGTTGTAGGTTAAGCAAATCGGCATTATTAGAGATGCATGGGAATTATCTCCTGGTCGAGGATTATATCCTTTCACAACTTTATTTTACTTTATGTTTTGAAACTGGTCTAGAGGTTAAACTGCCTTCTATATTTGTTTTAAGATTTTAAACGTTTTAACATACCCCATCAGGTAAAATTATATCCGTGTACGAGTGCTGCGGACTGAAATAAATATACCGTTGTAATCAGCGATGTATCAGGATTCCAAAAATATAATAATACCGGTAGATTAACTCATATTTTGAAACCCCGAAATGTTGATATAGGGTGCCAAATACTCCAAATTAAAAGTTGCTTATTTAATTAATTAAAAATTTCTATAAAATTCTAAAAATTAAATTATCACTATTTCCCAAAAGAACCTTGTCTAAATTCAAACCCTATCTCTAGTTATATCGAATAAACCGATACGGTCGATAAACGATTCTATAGCGACTATTTTAAAATTTGATTTGGACATATCTCAAAATCTATGCGACGAAATCCTGATTTTTCTCTCCCACTAGAAAGATATAATCCACCAGCTCCACACGTTTCTTGTTTCACGGAAATCCGATTTAAAACGAATCCTGTACATTCAGTTGATGTTCGAATCGCCAAACAGCGAACTGCCGCGCCATTTCAAGCTCGATTTTAATTATAATATAATTATACGTTCTAACGTCGACGATTAAATAATATATTCGTTATTTAAATAATTAAATACGTTAATTATTACACCGTCAAATATCCGGGTCATTACATTCTTCCCCACTTAAAATAATTTCGTCCTCGAAATTGCTAAGGTAGAGGACGACCCTATCTACTGGAATTCCTAAGATTTGTTTACCCCATATTTCTGATTTCAACTGAACCAATTAATATTGACTAAAATATTAATTCTTTCCGACTAACCTAAATTTTCAAAAATTCGTAAAATTTTCTAACACTTTAAATTTTCAGAAAATTTCGCCATAACCTCCTTTGTACAACCCTATCGGTAAAATCAAAACTCGCCTCTCTAGGCCTTCTCCAACCCAAAAGAAAATCAAACAGCCAAGCGGCTTGCCAATTCGGCTCATAAATCACCAAACTCATATATAAATAAACTTGTACCTTTTGTCGAGCACACCATTTATATCCTTTCATTTGTTACCACTTCAACATATACTCATGTCATTCCAAACAAATTCTAATCAGTTTATTCTCAATTCCAATCTTTCACTTATACAAGTCAGATTTCATTCAACTCCAATATCAACCTTCAACCTCTTAACTCATCAACTCAATGCCATTTGAGATTATTCTATAATCAAATTCAGTTTAATTCAACTTAGTTCAAGTTAAATTTCTAATTTGTTTATTCACATTTACTAGTTCATCTGCTTAACTCATAAGTTAAATTCAAATTTCAAATGCCTGGGTTTATTACAAATCCATTTGAAATCATAATAACAATTCAAAATCCTTCGAATTCCTGAATAACTTGTTTTTGCAAAACAATTTCAAAACAAAATCTTTGGTAGTAATCCGTCACTTTAGAAACTCGAAAATGAACACCGATGATGTATCAATCCATCATCGGAATCTATTTCCTAGCAATCCAGGTGAGTTCAATACTATATCACTTTCAGTTTGAAAAACATTTTCAAAATCTCCCAGGAACTTAAAATTTCCTTATTTTAATTCCAATCTGATTTAAATTCAGATTTACTTCATTTCATTTCATATACTTTACTTATATGAATTCTGATCAGTTATTTACATAACCATTTCACTTCTTATAACCTCATTCGATTATAATAACAACCAACACAACCAATTATACTATGTTAATTTCAAAACATACCATGTCGGTTCATCGTGTTCAAGTGTTTATAAAACTCCTACCGATACAGTGGATCAAACTGGTCGACCAGAATTTATAAGCCACTCAACCAATAAATCTCCACAATATAAATCACTTTATATTAACTAACAAATACGCACTCGTAGATATACACTCAAACTCAGTCTAGGATATTACTAATCCCATCTCTACTGAATCACGCCACAGAGCCAAGGTATTAACTAAACTTGAGCTCTGATACCAACTTTAGTAACCCGAAAATCCGGTCCAATTTGAGCTGACTAAATAACACAAGCCCAACCCCAAATTACACTGGAAATTCAAGAAACTAATAGAAAGAAGACAGAGGGTGAGGATAGATAAGGTAGAAACTTAGAATAGAAGAAGAAGAAGAACATCATCATCAGAGTAAACACGAATCTAACAGCGGAACGAATAAAATATAACATAACTTTTGAAATACAAAGTTATAACTGTTTATACATACCATTTTCAGAGTACAACGTATAACATCACAGCGAAATAAATAATAGCTATCGACTGCTGAAGCCTCCTGCTCCAAGCTCTCCAAGTGCATCTGTAAATCCCGACTACTTGACTGCCCGTACAAATTTAGGCACCCAAGAGTTTAGGGAAAACAAAACAAATAAACTCCGGGTCAGTCATGTGACTGGTGTGAGTAAACTCAAATCATTTAAACATGTATATGATATCTCATAAGACCACGCCGTGAATACGGAACGGGTTTTTCCCTTATGAGAATCCAAACATCTTTGAAAAGCAATATCATTCTGATATTATGATAATGTCTAAATACAAATAGATATCAGTCTAGTAGAAACGCTTGCATCTCACATTCTACATATATAGTATACAATCAAAACCGCAGGTGCGTATTGGATGATTGGGTTTCCAACTATGACAAGGTATGGAACCACCTTCCGATCAGTGTACTCTAGGAACGATACACTGGAGTTCAACAAGAACATCTTGCAACTCAGCCACACATGACCGACCACTCATTTCGCTTGAGTGTATCGAATGTACATCACCAACGGTTGGGATCAACAACCGTTCCCGTAAATATATATGGGACAGCATTGATAGATTTAAGAAGCAAATGAATATTCTCTAGATAGGTGATTATGCACCCTACTTCGGTGCGACCGACTTAGCCATGCTGCCTGCCCGATTTTTGTCATTTACCAGATGTGAGGCTAGAAGCTACGCTTACTTTCCATTCATTGATAACACGATCACTTTGAATGCCACATTATCAGATCCGTTAATCATTAGTTGGATCTGCACAAATAGATTCTGGATATTATGCGAAGGGAATAAATCCGTTGGCCACCATATATATTTGTACAGTTCAACTCTTTCGATCATTGGAACTATTCTGTCAGACATTCGTCCATATACGTTCGTTCTGGGACTGAACGAAACCGAAGGCACTATTCTGTAAACAGGACAGCCCTTGCACTTTACTCCGTCTTCAATTATCTTCATCGTATTTGATCACAATGCTTATGTCGATACGGAGTGGTTCTTCGGATAATAATCCAACCGGTCTCTCCATATTTACAACGTAAAATGGTCAAAACTTCGATAGTCTGTGATTTAACTATCAAATGAAAACATATCGGTGTACAAACAACGATCTTAATTCCAAATGGAATTATCGATCCAATCAACGAATATATATATATATTCATATTTCCTTATTTCTATACTTAGAAAACATTTTTTATTTATATTTGGAAAACGTTTCTGAAACTCATTTATATGGATTTCAACTAACGCTGTATGAAACATCGTTACGACTACTAAATCCATAATTCTTTTATTTCTTAACTGCATTACTAATCATCCTTTGTTATCGAACTTCAACCATTCCTTAGTCAATTTCAAAGTCAATCAAGTTGGGGTATAATTACCTCTCAGACCTTAACTGAACAACGATCTTAACCTTGTAATAGATAAACCTCATCGCTTCAATTTCTAAAACCATTTGCTTACGCAAATTCTCGGATTCAGATTACGAATCCACTTCTTTATGAAAACATTTATTATAACGTTTAACGTTATAATCATACTTCTGAAATATCTAACTTATAAGTCTAACCTGTATTTCTTACTTTGATTAATTAATCTAACAACTAATTTATTTATAAATAAATAAATCCTGATTTAAAAACTGGAAAGTAAATAATACTTTCCCCGAATTTGATAAAAATCGAATTCGCCGTATAACTCCCTTTCGAGAAATCTCTATTCGATTAACTCTCCTTCGAATAACTATTATTCGATTAACCCTCTTCGAATAGATTATATTCGATTATCTTTCTTCGAATAGATTTTATTCGATTATCTCTTTTTGGTTAATTTTATTTAATTAACTCTTCTCTCGAATAACTAATATTCGATTAACTCTAATTTGTTTAACTCTACTTCATTACTCCTATTCGAATAACTAATATTCGAATAACCCTATTTGATTAACCCCTTTTTGATTTAACTTTTATTCGTATAACTAATATTCGAATAACTCTATTTGCTTTACTCTTACTGCCTAACTCTTATTTGATTAACTCTACTGAATTAACTCTATTCCGAATAACTAATATTTGATTTGACTTCATCCTTAATAACAATGTCTGTTTTAACTCTAATCAATTAACTCTATTTGATTATTCAAATCGATTAACTCTATTGACCTAACTCTATTTCGAATAACTAATATTCGATTAACTCCAATTGGATAGCTGATATTCAATTAACCCTGATTGGATTAACTCTAATTCGATTAATCCTATTTGTTTAACTCACATTCGACTTACTAATCTTCGACTAACTAATAGTCGATTTACACTTATTTGCTTAACCAACATTCGACTAACTAATAGTCGATTAACTTACTTCGATTAATTCGATTAACTTTTATTTGATTTCCTCAAATCGATTAACTTTATCTGATTATCTCTAATTAAATAACTAATATTCAATTAACTCTTTTCAAATAACTAAATTCGATTAGCTCCTTCGAATACTAAATTCGATTTAACTCTATTCGATTATCTCTTTGATATCTCGTCAATTTCCTCTTTATAACGTTTATTTTCCGTTACAACTATTCCCTTTTTTATAACTTCTAATTACCGTTACAAATATTTCCTATTTATAACTTCTATTTACCGTTACAAATATTTCCTATTTATAACTTCTAATTACCGTTACAAATATTTCCTATTTATAACTTCTATTTACCGTTACAAATATTTCCTATTTATAACTTCTATTTACCGTTACAAATATTTCCTACTTATAACTTCTATTTATTTTCTAAATAAATATTCCTTTATTCTATTTATTTTCTAAATACTTCCTTTTTATAAAACCGTGTTCGTTTTATAAATAATTTCCCTTTTATAAAACCGTGTTCGTTTTATAAATATTTCCTTTTATAAAATCCTGTGATTTTATAAATACTCTATTTTCAAATTGTTTCCTTTTTATAAAATCAGTTGATTTTATAAAACTCGTTTATTTCAATATTCATTGAAATATTCCTTTTTACATCCCAGGGTTTCTTATGATATTTAAAATATCAAACAACGATGATCAATGTCGTTCTAACACACATAATCCAGAACAGATTATATAACACATCATATATCACAATATATGAAAATAGTAAAATAATTGTTGAGGAATCCAGTCGGATTCCTCCAACCTGTCTCCCTGCATCCACAGATGTTACACAATATAATATATATCATATTTCATTTTGAAATGAAATATCCTGCTGTACAGAACCATATTTGACTAACAGTACATAGACTAACTATAACTACGTTTTCAATCAAATCTATTTAATAGTCCAGTTTAACAATCAATCTACATCAGTCAATAAATAAAGTACAATTTATATTAAAATATAAATTTAGGAGAGTTAGTGAGTTTTACTCACATTGTCGGTGTATCGTTAAACAACGATAACCATTTAGCAGTCCTGTTCTGACGATATTTTCCCGTCATATTTTCCAATAAATCTCCGAATCATTCCAACTGATCTCATGTTGTAGCCCCCGTCTGTGTGATCCTGTCGGATCCTGGTCGGTCGGATTCTAAAAGTGTGTGATGGAGTTATGAATTTTACAGTGTATAACAAATTAACGGTATATATAATTAATTAGCTAATTGGGCTTAACTTTAATTTTCGGGCCCATATCCATTCGTGAAAGCCCATACCCGCATTGAACTCCTCCTCCCCTGATATAATTTCCTCCAGACATTTACAACTTGCGTGCCTGTTTGTTATTTCTCCACCTCAGCCGATCCTTTCAACCACCCATTCACCTTCTTTCTTTTTTTCCATAATCCCGTACACTCTCCTGTACAAGCCACCAACCTTCTTTCCCTCCTCTTCCTTCAGTTTACCATGAAACTCCACGAACTAAAAGATCACCGAACTGCTCAATAAAATTCACACAAGCGTTCAACCACTTCATGATTCAAGAACCAAACGAGCTCCAGAAACATCTCACAGTCATTACCGAGTTCTGCTCCTCCTCGCAAATTATGGTCTGCTCCTTCCAGTTCACGTCGCATAGGTCAGTCCGCTACTCCTCAGCGTCCCTGTCATGCTCATGTTCCAGTTCCCCTTTCACGTATTGTTTGCTGTCCTTTCTTCTTCTGTTCCTTGCGCTCCTCTTCTTTTATTGCTACTTCACGTCTGCATGTAGGCGTGCTCACCCTTATGCAAAATGCCCTAGTGCAAAACGTTTGCATCAGCAAACTTCACGTTCAAATTCTGCTTTCTTCCTTCTTGCTCCTAAAACATTTTCTTTCAACAGTGAGCTCCAGTTTTTAAACCCATACTTCATACACTTCCCCTCCTTCCATACTCCCACCGTTACTCAACACGCACCCGACTGCCGCGTCAACACTCCCCTCGTCCACCTTAGTTAATCTTTCCCGCGGCCTTATCTACGCATAACTGCTAACTTCAGCCCTCTAAAGCATCGAACGATCACACCACTCCGCCACGCTCCAGAACTCCACCCACTATTCAAATCTCGTCCTCCAGTATGATCTGTACCCACCGAAACAGATCACTACCTGCACTGTACTCTAGCTCAGCTCCACAAAGATCCGCCGCACCAATCATCCCATGCACCCATGCCTTTTTGTTTTCATTTTTTTATCCCCCTTTTTTTTATTATTTGAAGAGTAAAAGATTTGTTTTGCTGAGATGCGAATAGTGGCGCCGCATATTTGTTGGCAGAGGAAATTAGGTCTTAAGGACTTGCAGAAGGGGTATTTATATGGACTAAATTCCTTCTTGCCGAAGCAATAGAGAATAATAGTATATAGGTCTTGGTTTGCAGACTGATGTGATCGTACACTGCAGTAATTTCTTTGGGGTGAAGTTATTGGGAAAATGTGGTCTGCTTATTTCTTTGGCGTGAAATATTGTCTGTACTCTTTTAAAGTTTGTTTTTATTTGTACGTTTTTATCTGTTTGATGATGTGAAATGTTAATTTCTTTATTGTTGGAAGAAACCGAATACAAAGTCTAAAGTGTACAGTTGAGTTCCTGAAATGAAAAGCAGAAATGATTTGTATATTACATTTCAATAGTGTGTTATAGTATTACACACCTATTACGACAGAAAGAAGCAAAGTTGTGCTATATATTATCTTGTATTTTTAACTGTATACCAGTTGTAGGTTAAGCAAATCGGCATTATTAGAGATGCATGGGAATTATCTCCTGGTCGAGGATTATATCCTTTCACAACTTTATTTTACTTTATGTTTTGAAACTGGTCTAGAGGTTAAACTGCCTTCTATATTTGTTTTAAGATTTTAAACGTTTTAACATACCCCATCAGGTAAAATTATATCCGTGTACGAGTGCTGCGGACTGAAATAAATATACCGTTGTAATCAGCGATGTATCAGGATTCCAAAAATATAATAATACCGGTAGATTAACTCATATTTTGAAACCCCGAAATGTTGATATAGGGTGCCAAATACTCCAAATAAAAAGTTGCTTATTTAATTAATTAAAAATTTCTATAAAATTCTAAAAATTAAATTATCACTATTTCCCAAAAGAACCTTGTCTAAATTCAAACCCTATCTCTAGTTATATCGAATAAACCGATATGGTCGATAAACGATTCTATAGCGACTATTTTAAAATTTGATTTGGACATATCTCAAAATCTATGCGACGAAATCCTGATTTTTCTCTCCCACTAGAAAGATATAATCCACCAGCTCCACACGTTTATTGTTTCACGTAAATCCGATTTAAAACGAATCCTGTACATTCAGTTGAAGTTCGAATCGCCAAACAGCGAACTGCCGCGCCATTTCAAGCTCGATTTTAATTATAATATAATTATACGTTCTAACGTCGATGATTAAATAATATATTCGTTATTTAAATAATTAAATACGTTAATTATTACACCGTCAAATATCCGGGTCATTACAATCCTACTTCCAACTCTTTCCTGAGTTTTAAGTCTTTAAACATCCTGCTTTGCTGCTCAGGCCAGGAATTTTCCTTTTGTTGCTACACATCATTATCTTTAATGTATAGATACGTTTCTATTTCTTTCTCGTTCTTCCTATGGTAGATGTCCTTCAATTAGCCATAGAGCATGCCTTCGCAACAACTTGATTTCCTCATATTATTCTAACCCTACCATTGTTTGTGAATATCAATAATAAACACGATACACACCCTAAATCAACATGGGCCGATCGATACAAAAAAATTATAAGGATAGAAAATATCCAACACAACAAATGGAACGATTCCACTTTATGATGATCACCTTCTCTCGGTTCTACCTGCAATTCAATCAACTATACTGGGTTACTAACAGATCCATTGAAGCCATGAATGTGAGAAGTGCATAGACCGTATTCCTTGGTCTTCATCATTATCTGCTCACAGGACCTCTTGAAACAATATTACCGGAACACCTGCAGCCAACAAAGATTTTTTATATTGAAGCAATGACAATCGTGGTAGAAATTACCTAAAGATTAACAGATGAGGCCTCCACCCATCTGAATATTTGTTTCTGAAAATGATATCGTCCATTGTCGTCCTCTTTTGCTTAGCTATCACATTTTTTCTACAAATTTCACTCTTTATACTCCATATGCTTCACTATGTTGACGAATTGTTCCATTGCTATTATCTCTTTCTAGCTAGATGAGGTCCATTGACTATGATGTTTATCACAATACCTTTACCTTTATGCTAGGCGGTTACTATAAGAGCTACTTGACCTTGATCGTTTTAACTAGAACTCTACCACCCTATCTCTTAAGGGCAACCTTATACTCATCGAGTTTAACTTCTCGAATATGTTTCTAAACCAAATCTCTCAAGTGAAGACACTCATTAGTCGTGTGGCTGTAGGTCTCATGAAACAATTAGAATTTCCTTGACTGTTACTCCCTATATGTCGATTCTCTAGAAGGGTTAAATCATATTACGAGTGTCTAGAATCTCATTCTCTTGTGAGTCTTTAAGTGGAGCAAAATCATTATAAGTGGGAAACGTATGACATTTCCTAAAATGCATATGCTAATTACGATCTCCAGCTCCATTGTCTTCTTGCCTTTGATTGTTATTTCTCTTAATTTAGCCCTAGATGTTCACTTTCTTTTTACTAGAGCTCCCTCCTAACTGTCTCGCTGGAAAGTTACTCTGAACTCCCTTATTGCTAGGTCTGATTTCTTTTCTCTTATGGGACACCTTTATTACCTCTTTCCTTATAAATTGGGATGCCCTTTTATAAAACTAGCCGAATGCAGAAGGAAGTTTTCCAATTAACCACTCACCAAACTTGGAATCAGGGTCAACACCCCTAGTCAAATCCATCTAAGTAGTCTCATCATTAAGTTCTATAACTACTACTACATTGAGTCTTTCCATATAATCCTTAGTGCTCTCTCCGAGCTTGTTGTAATTTGGAGGAAATTATTACATGCTTTGGTCGAGCTACATGAATTTAAAACTGACTGAGGAACTTCTTTCCTGACTCCTCAAATAATGAAATAAATTTAGGAGGTAGCTTCATGAACTACATCCTAGCCACTCTTTCGAGATAATGAGGAAATATTTATATTTAACCACATCCATAGCTTGGACCTTATCTATGTGTTATCTGGTCAAATGATGCATTGGGTAAGTCGTCTAACCTGCATAATGTTGCAACACAGACAAGTTAAACTTGCATGGTTGTTCAACATCAAGAATATTGTTAATGAATGGAGTATGTTCTACTCCATTGTCATCATTGGAGTAGCATTAACTATCTTTCACTGTCTCTCTAACCATGGCTGTCAGATTTGAAGTGTGGATTGTTATAGAGAAATAACCAGGCTTTACCCCGTGTCTATGTCACCTTGGTTCCCGCCTTTCGGACTGAGCCTCCTGAGCAGAATTTGTGGTTGCACTTCCTTTATGTATAATGTCTCGGTCAATACGACAGGTAGCTAATGTCAGATCATAAGGCGAAAATCTGAGAGCATCGTGGTTTAGATTTGGAGCTCTGAAGTTGAGATCAGTAAGGGCTAGTGACCCCATCTCGGTGCGCACTTGAAGATTTGGTTCGACTCTTCTAGTTTGTAGTAGATCAATATGCATGATATGTTCCATATCGGTATGATCGAGTCAGCACTAATGCAGATGTCTTTAGCAACATTTTAAAGCGTATTCCTTTTGGTCTTAGACATTGGATCCTTTGACTCCTTTCTGAAGATGGAGATCTCTCCAACTCATAGTATTATGAGAATGGGGATTGCCTTCTCATCTCATTCCACTTCGCATTCATTTTATTCACCCGATTCGTCAAATAAATATTATCTCTAGTCTGTTGGTTTAGCACCTCGCATGTTTGCTCCAACATCCTCGTTATATTCATGAACTCGGCATAAGTAGCAAGATCAATAGGCGTTGAAGCAGCAAAAACTGTAGTTATAGGAGCATTGGCAGTATCAAAAGCAACATTTTATCCCCCTTGAGTGCTAGCTTCTTCCTATACTTAGGTGTTTGCACGAGACACAGAGGGTCCTTTTTGGCAAACATAGCTATTTCTTTTAGACTTTAACAAATCTGAGTAGTTAATGCTCAAAATTCAGATCTCTTCGCATTGGAGTCATTATATACTAGTAAATGAGAAGATCCATTAACAGAGAATTGGATTTCTCATTAAACCAACAAAAAATTTAACGCTAAAGGTAGCACTAACATTTAGAAAAGGCTTTGTGAAGAGAAAAATGAAGAAAAATAAATGAAAGTTGACTAGAAAAGCATAGCCGGTTATAATGGATCGGCATTAACAAGCCTATATATACTTTTCAGATTTTTACCATTTTACTGATTTTTTGAAATTACTATAACAACCAAAAATTCCAATGGGCCCGATTTTTTTGCAAAATGCTAAAAATCTAAGACTATTGAAAATGTGTTGGTTTGTCTGATATCATGTAGAAAGACAAAGATAAATATATCAGTGCTCATAATAAATATTTCACAGCGGACAGAACAAAATATGATAATAAGTAAATACATACCATAATAATGACATTGAGTAACAAGTGTCTCTAAGCTGTGGAATCTCTGCCACCTATCTAACATGTGGTTCTGTTATGAGGAGAGGATCAGATCAAAAATTTAGGTGAATGGACAAATTATACTTTTTAAGCATAACACTACATATATCATTCTATTACTGATTCACTTTTATTAGGTTATTAGAGTTTTATTATACTCTCTCCTATACGTGCAAATCATACCCACCTACTCCCTTGTAGATCAAACCTAATAATCCATATATATGCAGCTACATGCCTAATATATTTAGGTACTACCTATAGTACCCATCTCAAAAGGTCTCCATCGCCATGATATGAAGGCATACTAAATCTTCATTGTCACGAAAGCTTACTTCGACTACACTTGTAAAAAAAAGTTTCGTGAGACTTGCATTACAGATGTTGCATCGCCTAATAAGTAACCGTGAAACCGCGTCTACATATTCTTGCCACAATCTAAAGCTCGTACATCCATGATGTACCACCCAGTGCATACACCGAGGACCTACACGTAATCATACCGTCTACTATTTGAGCTCCGCTCATAAGGCCTACCCTTGCATGAAACTCAATCAAGGGATTTCTATATCTTTGAGTGAATGCCTCCTTAGCCTACAATATAGATATCTATTAGATTGTTTAGTCTGCTTTCCTATGGCTATGGCCCCACTTAGTACCTCTCAACTAAAGAAAGACGATTTCAGGAGCTAAGAGTTTGTGCTCTAAGCAAACAATCTAAACATCCAATTGGCGTTGTCCTTCATTCAATGTATCGATAGTGAAATACAATTGGCTTGTTGGTTTCGCTCTGGTCTTTCCCATACACGCTCTGACTGATGATGACAGGTTTCGAGCGAGCTACTATCCTTATTCGGTACTGACCATGAAGCCCGCTCTTGGAACCGAGGCAATCTCCGAATCCAAAAGTCATCCCATCAATCTTCTGTTTTCCCTTAACACAAATGCAACCAAGGCGTACTCTATGGATGGAACCGTACAGACCTGCCTCTAGGGTAGCTTCCCATGGGCATCCCCGAATGGGTCATCTTAGATTATCCTCATGTTTCGTAGAAGTCTTGAACTTCTTGCCTCTGGGACTCATCTTGCCATAAGCTTTCCCCAGAGGGTCATCTCACGTCCCATAGAAGTATCGAACATCCTTCCAGTCCCATCGAATATCAAGTTGGATGAATCCAACTGTGTCTACAACACCAATGATGATCTTCCTCGTTGAGATCTTCATGCAGAATTCTTTCAAACTGGTCCAAATGCATCTCCCTATTTGATTATACCCTATGGCTAATCGCTAATCATTCAATATGCATTCAACTCACTTTTTTTCTCTTCTTTGATTATTATGCTTATTAATGTTATTTGTTCAGTTCATTTGATCTGAATCTTAATCACCTGCTTATTATATTTATTGACCACTTATTTCCCCAGTCAACATTTGTAGTCGACACAAACCACTACTGTTACATGCCTATTAAACTAAATTCAAAAATATAAGTTTTATTCATAATAAGCCTTTCTTACTTCGTTTCCCTTTTAATTACAACTCTCATGTTATAATCTTATTTAAAGACATGTCAACATTGCCTATTATGATTTATTTCTATGTCTGCACAATTATCATAATCATATTTTTACAAACATGTTTGATTTGTCTATTTTGACCTATTTATGTTTCCATGTAATTATCATAACAGGTTACATTCTTTTCCGGCTCTCAACTTTTCTTCTTTACATAACATCTTTTAGTTATATTATCCTACTTATCCTCTTTGTAAGTTTGTCTTTTAGGAAGTTATGCTTATTCCTTATTGATTTTTTTATTGAAAATATACAAACACCTATTTCCATAGCATAAGAAAATTGTATCAATAGAAATCCATGATTGTAATACCTTTTCTTTAATTATTTCTATGTTGTCGAATAGTGCGCAATACGACTAAATCCCTATTTTGCACTAATTTGTGTCCTTTTTCTTTTATCCTTGCAATTCTGTTTTCAATTTTACTTACATACCAAACTATGGAAATATACCTCCTTTTCTTAACTAACAAATCTAGGATAATCCTAACTTCCTAATTTAATAAGTATATGTTAATTCGTGTTCTTAGTTTATTTCCCAAATTTGATATAACTACTGTAAATTTGAACACAATTGGGCTTATACCCCTTTTCCAATCCTAACAATTCCTATATTTATTCAATTATAGATTTTAACAGTAACTTCAACGAATAAATATAGGGATTTTCATATTTACAATTCAGTCATAGATTTCTTGTTCATAATATTAATTATGCCAACATGAATAATAGTAAGAAATGAACCATGTAAATAAAACTATACCTAAGTTTAGCAGGAAATAAATTACTATAAATAAATAATTCTTAATTAACTAAATTATCTGGATTAAACTAAATTAACAGAAATTAAACAATAGTATATACCATTATTAAAAGGAATAACTTAAACCCACTCACTTGGCACCCTAAGCTTAATCCATGGCTATTGAAGATACTGCCTTCAAAATAGGATTGTATATAAATATTTATTAATATAATTCTTTTCCCCTATAATTTAAAATTTAGGTTGGTCCATCTCTAAAAGAAAAGACTGAGCCATTCCGCCTAAAAAATAAGATACTGAACCAAGGCAGAGAAAAAATTACGTTGTGAAGAATTAGCTAAACCTAGGGGTCAATTTATGGGTTAGGCTAGGGATCTTAGACCATTGAATTCCTAAATTAAATCTAGGCAGCAATGTCGTTCAATTAATGGGAATTTTCTACATCAACCTATGAAAATAATCCAATAGAATCAAGCCAAATCAGCATAACACACATTAAAAATCATGTTACACTCAGTTTCACGTTAGGCACGATTCGTGCCTAGCAAAGGGGACAGGTCGACCCCCGCTTCAAACAGGTCGGCTCCCGGGTCGACCTGTGTTAGAGAACCCCAAGTTATCACAAAACCAGTTGGCAATGTGAAGGGTGGATCTTAATGTTTATAATGGATTTAATTTATAAATTCCTCGGTGTGGGACTTGTCTCAACACGTCCCCGCATGTGTAGCTAGGGTTGAGCAAAAAACCGAAATAAAACCCAAACCGAACCGAAACCGATAAAAACCGAACCGAAAAACTGAAACCGAAAAAAAACTGGAACCAAAAATAAAAAACCGAACCGTACTAATATTTCGGTTTTAGGTTCAAACCAAACAAAAAAAAACCGAACTGATCCGAATTATAAAATGTTGCACATTGTCTCTTGCTGCACGTTGTTTCGTATTATAAAGTATATACACACTGGCAATTGCTTCACTCATTTGATTTAGCTGAATACATGATTAGGGGTAGACTAATATAAAATGTCCATTTCTTTTTTTGTAGATTCTTGGATGTTTTGAATTGAAAATGAAAGTTGAGGTACCAGTGGACAATTTTCTAAAATTCCAAGTTGTTGCTGGTCTGCTGTAGTGTGATTCATTGGAGTGCTCCTGCTCATTTCCTTTTTTTTGTTTCTTGTCTTCGCCTTAGATCTAGCTAGCTTAGCTTTGTACTACTTTGGATGACTTATAGTCTATTAGTCTGTACCGTGTGTCTCAATACACTCGGTTTAAACAATTTATTTTAATTTCTTTTACGATTGTTTAAATTTATAATAATTTTTTTAAATCGGTTTTAAAACCGAAACCGAGCCGATAAAAACCGAAATCGAGGTTTTGAAATCGAAACTGAAACCGATGCTTCAGTTATGGTTTCGGTTATCGATTTTTAAAACCGAGGTTTTTCGATTTCGGTTTTACCCTAAAACTGAACCGTACATGGGTTTGTTCACCCCTACATGTAGCAATCTCACATGTGGATTGTAGGAGTGACATGGGAAAGTGTGGCTTGTGCACACGAATTATTCCTAGCTTTAATACCAACATAAGGAACCCCAAGTTATCACAAACCCATCTGGCAATGTGAAGGGTGGATTCTTAATGTTTATACTGGATTTATTTTATAAATTCCCCGGTCTGGGACTTGTCTCAACAACCTGGCAGAGGGTCAGGTCGACTCGACCTGTATATTTATTTATTTTTCTTTCTTTTTCTATTTTACATTTTGCTTCTAAATTTATCTTCATGGTATCTTCTTCATTTTAAATCCATTTTCTACAAACCATAGGTCTAAATCGATCAGAGAATCACCACAGACAAATGGCGCTAACTCCGTGACCAAATCCGGAATATTTTCGAAATTTATTTTATTATTTAATTAAAAGTGCGCGGTATTACATTCTCCCACCCTTTATAAAATTTCGTCCCTGAAATTTGGTAAGAGTAAAATTATGTAATTCCTCGCATAGTTTACAACCATCATGTGTACATCCAATTGTGCGATCATTCGTGTACTTCTGCAAAGTGCAATACTGTAACAACCCGTAAAATGCGAGCCAGTTTGAAATTTTTATTTTTGCAATTTTAGCGAATTTTGAATATTTAAAATAGATTATTTTAAATAAAATCGACGAGAAATTTATTTTGAATATAATTCGAACGTTTATATTATATACGTCGTCGTTAGAATATAAATATTTATATATAATTATAAACAGAATTGAAAATGGCGCGGTAGTTCGATAATTCGATTTCAAACTTCAATTGAATGTACCGGGTGCAAAACAATCCGGATTTTAGTGAAACCAAAAATAATGGAATCTAATTGATGATATCTTTCCAACGAATCAGAAAAATCAAGATTTCATAGCGGGAATCAAAAGATATGTCCAGTTGAAAATTCTGAATAGTCGCTATGGAATTCAGGCCCTTAAAAATGGACATTTTGCAAATGACCTCGGATTTCGACGAAACCAGTTTTGTTGGGTCCGTGATGTAAAGTTATTGCTAGATTTCAAATTTCATAATTTTTCAAATCAATATGTGAGTGTGGCGAAGGAAAACGCGTTTGGCCAGTTTCAGTTGATTTTAATCGACTGGAAAATGGCCATTTTTCAAATGGTCTCAGAATTCGATGAAACTAGTTTTGTTAGGACCGTATCGTCAATACGATGCTAGAAAATATTTTTCGAGAATTTTTAGAGTTAGTATGTGACCCCGGTAATTTGAAATGTACGTTTAAAATTCAATATAATGATTTAAAATGTAAATTCAATGGAAACTGATCGAAATAGTCGAATCAGCTTGCGATACATATCCCATTGTGTTCAGAATGGGGGTAATTAGCTATGGACGACAGGCGGTGGGTCTCGTTTAGAGGCCGAAAATAAAAGTTGCTTTTTAGGAAATTTAATAATAAAAAATTATATATTTATTTCTATAATAGCCCCTCCCTCTCCATTTCTTACTTCAGTTCAAACCGATATAAAAAAAAACCCCGTAAGACCTAATCGCGCCTCCACCAGCGACAGGCCATCGCCGCCCTCCATCCCGACATCACCGTCGCTCCGACTTCCCCCCCCCTCCCTCGCCTAACCCGCTGTCGAACCCCCTTCTCCCTCTCTCAGTCGTAAATCCCCAAACCGCAACCCTGTTCCCGATTGGAAACCACCGTCACCTCCTCCTGACAGCCGAAATTCCGGCGAACTCCGCCTGCGCCGATCCCCTCTGGCTCACCCAGCGCCACCTCGAGCCCCCACCTCCGCATGCCGACGCCAGTGCGCAAAAGACACCCCCCTCGATTACAGTAAGTTTTCAGTTTATTTTATTTTATTTCTTTTTCTTTTATTCTATGTAATTTATATAATTAAATTAGTTATAGAACACTGGTTTTTGTATAAAAAAAAGTGATTTTTAACAAGATAAAAGACAAGATTTTTAAAAATAAAAAAAGATAGGATTTTTAAAATAGAAAATCTGAAAATTTAGAAAAAGAAAATAATTTAAAATCAGATTTATATAAAATAAAAATAGCTTTGTTCTATATAAAATAAAAATAGCTTGATTTTTAGAAATAAAAATAGAATTTTTATATATTGAACTTCGAAATAAAAATAGAATTTTTATATATAGAACTTCGAAATAAAAATAGAATTTTTATATATAGAACTTCGAAAGAAAAATATGATTTTTATATGTAGAACTTCGAAAGAAAAATATGATTTTTATATGTAGAACTTCGAAAGAAAAATATGATTTTTATATGTAGAACTTCGAAAGAAAAATAGAATTTTCATATATTGAACTTCGAAATAAAAATAGAATTTTTATATATTGAACTTCGAATTAAAAATGTGATTTTTATATGTTGAACTTCGAATTAAAAATATAATTTTTATATATTGAACTTCGAAATAAAAATAGAATTTTTATATATTGAACTTCGAATTAAAAATGTGATTTTTATATGTTGAACCTCGAATTAAAAATGTGATTTTTATATGTTGAACTTCGAATTAAAAATGTGATTTTTATATGTTGAACCTCGAATTCAAAATGTGATTTTTATATGTTGAACTTCGAATTAAAAATGTGATTTTTATATGTTGAACTTCGAATTAAAAATGTGATTTTTATATGTTGAACTTCGAATTAAAAATGTGATTTTTATATGTTGAACTTCGAATTAAAAATGTGATTTTTATATGTTGAACCTCGAATTAAAAATAGAATTTTTATATATTGAACTTCGAAATAAAAATAGAATTTTTATATATTGAACTTCGAAATAAAAATATGATTTTTATATATTGAATAGCGAAGTAAAAATTCGATTTTTACATATGTAGAGAATACGGGCGAAAGCGACAAAAAGGTGAGTTGGCGAAGATTTCCTGCAAATGAAGAGCCGTGGAGCTAGGATAGCTATATGTGAGAATTTCTCACCTTTCAATTTCTTTTCTAGTTATGAATATATACTAGGATGCAGACGGTGCTTAGTAGCACCCGACACAATCATCCACAGACCATGGACTTGTTTGTTTGGTTGCATAGATTAGTTATATGATGTGATTTGAATTTGGTTGTTTGGTGATTTTGATTGATGTGTGAATGGCGTGGGCCTTCACTAGACCGGGGATAAGGCTAGGCCTTGTCCCGTTTCTAGTATCGTGCCGTTATGCCGCCGAAATTTTCTAAAATATGTTAGAAAAATAAAAATATCATTTTATTCAAAGAATGAACTGAATAGAAATTCATATGTTGAAATAAAATGTTTTATCGTTAAAAATATAATTTTTAACGTGAATGTGAATAAATAAAATATTCATTTACAAACCAGACGGTTTGTTAATGTACATTGATTGGGTCGATAAATTTTACACATCGCCCAACTGCACAAATAAAATATTTGTTTGATTGTTTGAAACCCTACACGGGTGTTAGGATGAAATATGCAGTTCACTCATCCTGATTGATTAAATATGTCGATCGATTGATTGACAGGCTGTTATAGGCGTTAGATATCTATATTTGATGCTTATACAGTGTAGTGCACTTTGGTTGATGGTTGATTATTTTTTTTATGCTGTTATATACATGTGTTGTATGGAAATCCATATAATTAATTTTATATGGTAATTGATTGGGCCTCATTCCAATTTGAAAAATAATGAAAATTATAAAATAAAGGTTCATGTGTTGACAGTACTCATCCATTGAGATTGGTCATGTGTTGAACGAAATATTTTAGTAATAAAATTTACATCTTTATCAATATAAAATAAAAGTTCATGTGTTGACAGTACTCATCCATTGAGATTGGTCATGTGTTGAACGAAATATTTTGATAATAACAACTATTTTGAAGAAGAAATATTTGAAATAGAATATTCGAAGATAGAAATTTATGAAGCCGTGTTGATTAGATTGACGCCATTTTGACGTAAACGATATTTATATCGACTTAAAACGATTTCGAAATGAATTGAATTGAAAACTATTTCGAAATGAATTGAATTGAAAACGATTTCGAAATGAATTGAATTGAAAACGATTTCGAAATGAAATGAATTGAAAACGATTTCGAAATGAAATGAATTGAAAACGATTTCGAAATGAAATGAATTGAAACGATTTCGAAATGAATTGAATTGAAAACGATTTCGAAATGAATTGAATTGAAAACGATTTCGAAATGAATTGAATTGAAAACGATTTCGAAATGAATTGAATTGAAAACGATTTCGAAATGAATTGAATTGAAAACGATTTCGAAATGAATTGAATTGAAAACGATTTCGAAATGAAATGAATTGAAAACGATTTCGAAATGAAATGAATTGAAAACGATTTCGAAATGAAATGAATTGAAAACGATTTCGAAATGAATTGAATTGAAAACGATTTCGAAATGAATTGAATTGAAAACGATTTCGAAATGAAATGAATTGAAAACGATTTCGAAATGAAATGAATTGAAAACGAATTCAAATTGAATTGAAAACAAATTCAAATTGAATTGAAAGCGAATTTAAATGAATTCAAATTGAATTGAAATTTGAATTGAATAGAAATGAATTTTAAAACGAATTTATAAAGAAGAATTCAATTTTGATTTGAATTAAAATGGAAGTTGAAAATGTTTTTGAAACGAATTCAATGCTATTTATATAATTCGTTTTAAATAGAAATCGACGAAATATATATTATATATATTATATATATAATATAATGGCCTGAATAGAACGCGCCGCGCCGCGGCAGTTCGTGAATTTCGACTATTTATTTCAAACGGACATTACGGGAGATCCGACCGTCGGATTCTCCTAAAACCGGAACCGTTGGGTTCGTATCGAAAAGAGCTTTCTAACGAATATTAGAAATTTGAAATCTAACGGTTGGATTTGGAGTTACGTCCAAATCAAATTTGAAAAAGGTCGCTGTAAGTGCAGTTCGATGGCCATTGATGGAAATCGACTATACGGGCCTTGATAAAATTATTAAAAATAGTAATAATTTGTGTAAAATCATAAGAAATGATTTAGAAAGGATTGGGATGAAAAACTCCATATTTGAAAGGATAAAAATAGATTTTTATCGAAATGAACTAGTTTTGAACTAGAATTATAATTCTATTTATTTTTAAATAAATAAATTGAATTTGAAAAGGGTTTTAAAAATAACCAAAATTTCCAATGATTGCATTGGAGTGGATTTGAATCGAAATTGTCTTCGGAATATTTCGATGTTGGAATTCGTGATTATACAGATGTTGTTATGGAAATTTGAAAGATATATATTTATATCGTTATTTCCAATACGACATTTGTTAGTCGTAGAATTTGATATTGAATATAAGCCGATATATTTTCTATTCAGAGCCTTGTATTGAATATCGAATGTGATTTGGGTTTGTCGTGAATGGTGTCTTCACTAACACTGTTCTTGAACCCAGTAGAGAAAAGATTAAATCTTTTTATTTAGATTTAATGAAGTGTACCAAATAAATAATATTTAATTGGAATTGAATTGATATTGATTTTTGGGTTTATCGTGGACAGTGTTTAAAATAACACTCGTTCTTTAACCCGATAATTAATGAAGTTGATTTTGGGTTTATTGTGAACTGTGTTTTTAAATGACATGGATTCTTTAACCCAGTTAATGATTAAAACTAAGTTGAGTTTTAATGAATCTTTAATTAGATTGAAATGGTCGAGAATGGAGTATCACCAGTTTTGCTCCAGGCGATAGTCAAATCTTTAATTAGATTTGAACGTGAAATGGTAATTGGATTTACCGATAACACCGTGGTGTTAGATATGAAGTATTACCAGTTTTACTTCATGGGATGAATAGGTTGGGATTGGGAAATTAAAACCAATGATTACTTCGGTAAGTTTCGTTAATCCCGACTAGTTGAATCGAAATTCAAAAGTAGATTAAAGAATAAATTCCAGGAATTTATCTTTGATAAAATTAATGGGAACCTTTCCCTAGGAACGTGAAATTTAGAAACTAACTGTCGGTTAGCCAAGCAGAATGGTTTTCTGGATATTGATCTGATGTTGGTTTCGGCCTTCGGGGTTAATATTTGGGGAATTATTCTCTTGATTAATTTACGGTTAGTGACTAATGAATTGGAATGAGGCGTATGTTGTGTTTGTGTAACACTTATTTAAAATATACGCGAGTTATTCGGAAAGACCGGGTTTATCCCATTCTGAATAACTGATACGACGATAAGTCGAAGATGAAGATGATGGTCGAAGACCGGAAGTCTTCACGTCGTTTGGGTGATTTCTGACGATCTTGATTGGGCTGTACACCCAAGAAGATGGAAACAGTTAGTGATCGTCCAGACGTACTTGGAGATCGATGGATATGCGGGGTACTAGGTGCCTCCGGTTTCGTTCAGACCCAGAACGGACTTGTAAATGGACTGTGTGTCTGACATTGGATTTTAGTCCGTGTGATTGATCTCTATTAAATATATATCTGTTTGGCGGCGGAGAATTTATTCTCTTGCTTAACGCCCTTCTCTGAGACGTACGAGCTCAGGGGTTATATATTGATGGATATCAAACGCATGGAGTGAATTGCCTGTGTGGCATGCCTAAGTGGCAATTGATCGAGGCTTCTGTTGAAAAGCAAAGTCTTGTGGTGATGATCAAAGCAAGGCCTTTGTGGCGTAGCTTTGTGTAACGTTTACCTCGCGTGTTTCACACCCGGTATGAACCAAAAACGGGAGAGGACCTCAGGGAGGGCATGCGTTTCCTTCTAGCTAAAAAGTGGCGTCAGTGGTTTTACACGCCTTGACGAGTTTGACTTATGTGGTTGTTGCTGTTGCGAGGCGCCTCGGATTGATCGGTCGTTCTCGAACCGATGGAGTCATTTGTTGGCTCATTGACACCCCAATGGGTGGGGAAACGCAGTGTTCAGGCATTTTAATCCACATCGGTGGACCGGCCCTGTCGCTCCAAGGGTCACTCGAGCTCTGATCCTGAGACACGGGCTAGAGCGTCTCGAATCGGTTGAGGACTATCTTTTGCCTCGGTTCATAGACGGAAATCCAATTTCCAAATACGTGACATTTGCGGTTTTGATTGTAAACTTATATATGGCGACATAGTGGTATGGGTCATTCATGCCGCCTATGATTGATACTTATGATTTGAAGTTGTTTTATACACTATGCACTTATAATAGTATCAAACGATTTGTTTTAAACGTATCAAGCATTCTTTGGCTGTTATAAGGGAAAACCCTATCCCCCGGCTTGCGTTGCATTGTGTGATAGGACCTGGGTCTTATAACAGCTTCATTTTTCTTTATTTAGCATTGCGCTGTTTGTTTTATGCACTGGTATTCTTGGGAGGAAACCCGTTCCGTGTTATACGGCGTGGTCCCTTGATTTACCTAAGCTTTAAAATAAAGATTTATAACTGTTTTAGTTCTCACACCAGTCCCATGACTGACCTGGAGTTTATTGTTTTAACCTAAACTCTGGGTGCCCCTATTTTGACACGGGCAGCTAGTAGTTTTGGTTTTGCAGATTTATATTCACAGGATCCTGGTTTACAGCTGGAACGATATCCGGAAAGCTTTGTATCCGTATATCTCATTCTAGTTGTGTATTGTATTATTTTTCCGCTGCTATGTAATTTATTGTAATCTCTGATATTTCTGTGTAATATTTATTTGTTTATACTCTGTATATTCTTGTATTCTAGTGCATTGTTGTAATATACAATGAAACGTTCTTCTGTATGTGTTCTGTTGTGGTTTGTTCTCGAACTATCCGACGCTTTCCTTTACGGGGAAGTTACGGGTTTTCACAGTTGGTATCAGAGCTTTGGTTTACAAAGCAGAGAACAAGACACATTAGAACCGTACGAAGAATTCATCAGATATTGGATTAGTAATATCCAATGAGAATGACTCGTTAGAGATGGGATCAGTAGTATCCTAGAACGAGTGTGGAGAGTATATTTTTCCAATGAAAACAATTTTTGTTTTGAAAATTTAAATCAATTATTCGTATCTGATTATCTATTTATATTGATGTGGACAATCCAGTATATATAGATTTTTCGTATACGTCTGATCCGCGTGTATTCAAAGTTTTAATATATTAGATAGATATAGAATCACATTCTAGACGCCCGGAGACGGTTCTGATGATTGATCGATCATCATCCGAACTTATGTTCGTGTTTCGAAGGTGTGATTTTCTATATACTTCCATTAGACTGGTGTGAGAACCAAAACATATATAGTTAGAACATATTGTTGTGATTTGGCATCAAAATCATGATTTTCTGTATATATATCAAAGCTATGCATTTGAAAAACTAATCGACTAATTGATTGATGGTTGTATTGTTTGATTATTGTTTGAATAATTAAAATTTGAACCATTTAGTTCATTTGAGTCAAATATTGAATTTTATTGAAAATTGGTCGCATTTGCTTGCATATACATATACTTATATTGAACAGGTCATAGCAAGGAGGCTAGAGCCAGAGAATAAAATTTGTTTGCCCGACAAATAGGTACATGTTTACTACATAATTTACTGTTTTGTTTGGGTGATGATGATTTTATGAGCCTATTGGCTAGTCGCTTGGCTTTTTCTTTTTCTTTTTGAGATCTGAAGGACCGGGGAAGCTATTTGAAATTCCCCGATGCTCCGGTGCAGGGGAGGTTATGGCGAAATTTTTCAAAAATTTAGGGTGTTAGCCAAATTTTTGAAATTTTGAAAATTCTCAGAAACTGAAAAGTTGGAGAATGGAAGCCAGATCGAATGTAGAGCTGAATAATCAAACTACTTTCGACTTTGTTCCTTTTCGGGGACGAAAAGTTTTAAGTGGGGGAGATTGTAACAACCCGTAAAATGCGAGCCAGTTTGAAATTTTTATTTTTGCAATTTTAGCGAATTTTGAATATTTAAAATAGATTATTTTAAATAAAATCGACGAGAAATTTATTTTGAATATAATTCGAACGTTTATATTATATACGTCGTCGTTAGAATATAAATATTTATATATAATTATAAACAGAATTGAAAATGGCGCGGTAGTTCGATAATTCGATTTCAAACTTCAATTGAATGTACCGGGTGCAAAACAATCCGGATTTTAGTGAAACCAAAAATAATGGAATCTAATTGATGATATCTTTCCAACGAATCAGAAAAATCAAGATTTCATAGCGGGAATCAAAAGATATGTCCAGTTGAAAATTCTGAATAGTCGCTATGGAATTCAGGCCCTTAAAAATGGACATTTTGCAAATGACCTCGGATTTCGACGAAACCAGTTTTGTTGGGTCCGTGATGTAAAGTTATTGCTAGATTTCAAATTTCATAATTTTTCAAATCAATATGTGAGTGTGGCGAAGGAAAACGCGTTTGGCCAGTTTCAGTTGATTTTAATCGACTGGAAAATGGCCATTTTTCAAATGGTCTCAAAATTCGATGAAACTAGTTTTGTTAGGACCGTATCGTCAATACGATGCTAGAAAATATTTTTCGAGAATTTTTAGAGTTAGTATGTGACCCCGGTAATTTGAAATGTACGTTTAAAATTCAATATAATGATTTAAAATGTAAATTCAATGGAAACTGATCGAAATAGTCGAATCAGCTTGCGATACATATCCCATTGTGTTCAGAATGGGGGTAATTAGCTATGGACGACAGGCGGTGGGTCTCGTTTAGAGGCCGAAAATAAAAGTTGCTTTTTAGGAAATTTAATAATAAAAAATTATATATTTATTTCTATAATAGCCCCTCCCTCTCCATTTCTTACTTCAGTTCAAACCGATATAAAAAAAAAAACCCGTAAGACCTAATCGCGCCTCCACCAGCGACAGGCCATCGCCGCCCTCCATCCCGACATCACCGTCGCTCCGACTTCCCCCCCCCCCCCTCGCCTAACCCGCTGTCGAACCCCCTTCTCCCTCTCTCAGTCGTAAATCCCCAAACCGCAACCCCGTTCCCGATTGGAAACCACCGTCACCTCCTCCTGACAGCCGAAATTCCGGCGAACTCCGCCTGCGCCGATCCCCTCTGGCTCACCCAGCGCCACCTCGAGCCCCCACCTCCGCATGCCGACGCCAGTGCGCAAAAGACACCCCCCTCGATTACAGTAAGTTTTCAGTTTATTTTATTTTATTTCTTTTTCTTTTATTCTATGTAATTTATATAATTAAATTAGTTATAGAACACTGGTTTTTGTATAAAAAAAAAGTGATTTTTAACAAGATAAAAGACAAGATTTTTAAAAATAAAAAAAGATAGGATTTTTAAAATAGAAAATCTGAAAATTTAGAAAAAGAAAATAATTTAAAATCAGATTTATATAAAATAAAAATAGCTTTGTTCTATATAAAATAAAAATAGCTTGATTTTTAGAAATAAAAATAGAATTTTTATATATTGAACTTCGAAATAAAAATAGAATTTTTATATATAGAACTTCGAAATAAAAATAGAATTTTTATATATAGAACTTCGAAAGAAAAATATGATTTTTATATGTAGAACTTCGAAAGAAAAATATGATTTTTATATGTAGAACTTCGAAAGAAAAATATGATTTTTATATGTAGAACTTCGAAAGAAAAATAGAATTTTTATATATTGAACTTCGAAATAAAAATAGAATTTTTATATATTGAACTTCGAATTAAAAATGTGATTTTTATATGTTGAACTTCGAATTAAAAATATAATTTTTATATATTGAACTTCGAAATAAAAATAGAATTTTTATATATTGAACTTCGAATTAAAAATGTGATTTTTATATGTTGAACCTCGAATTAAAAATGTGATTTTTATATGTTGAACTTCGAATTAAAAATGTGATTTTTATATGTTGAACCTCGAATTAAAAATGTGATTTTTATATGTTGAACTTCGAATTAAAAATGTGATTTTTATATGTTGAACTTCGAATTAAAAATGTGATTTTTATATGTTGAACTTCGAATTAAAAATGTGATTTTTATATGTTGAACTTCGAATTAAAAATGTGATTTTTATATGTTGAACCTCGAATTAAAAATAGAATTTTTATATATTGAACTTCGAAATAAAAATAGAATTTTTATATATTGAACTTCGAAATAAAAATATGATTTTTATATATTGAATAGCGAAGTAAAAATTCGATTTTTACATATGTAGAGAATACGGGCGAAAGCGACAAAAAGGCGAGTTGGCGAAGATTTCCTGCAAATGAAGAGCCGTGGAGCTAGGATAGCTATATGTGAGAATTTCTCACCTTTCAATTTCTTTTCTAGTTATGAATATATACTAGGATGCAGACGGTGCTTAGTAGCACCCGACACAATCATCCACAGACCATGGACTTGTTTGTTTGGTTGCATAGATTAGTTATATGATGTGATTTGAATTTGGTTGTTTGGTGATTTTGATTGATGTGTGAATGGCGTGGGCCTTCACTAGACCGGGGATAAGGCTAGGCCTTGTCCCGTTTCTAGTATCGTGCCGTTATGCCGCCGAAATTTTCTAAAATATGTTAGAAAAATAAAAATATCATTTTATTCAAAGAATGAACTGAATAGAAATTCATATGTTGAAATAAAATGTTTTATCGTTAAAAATATAATTTTTAACGTGAATGTGAATAAATAAAATATTCATTTACAAACCAGACGGTTTGTTAATGTACACTGATTTGACTGACATTGATTGGGTCGATAAATTTTACACATCGCCCAACTGCACAAATAAAATATTTGTTTGATTGTTTGAAACCCTACACGGGTGTTAGGATGAAATATGCAGTTCACTCATCCTGATTGATTAAATATGTCGATCGATTGATTGACAGGCTGTTATAGGCGTTAGATATCTATATTTGATGCTTATACAGTGTAGTGTACTTTGGTTGATGGTTGATTTTTTTTTTTATGCTGTTATATACATGTGTTGTATGGAAATCCATTTAATTAATTTTATATGGTAATTGATTGGCCTCATTCCAATTTGAAAAATAATGAAAATTATAAAATAAAGGTTCATGTGTTGACAGTACTCATCCATTGAGATTGGTCATGTGTTGAACGAAATATTTTAGTAATAAAATTTACATCTTTATCAATATAAAATAAAAGTTCATGTGTTGACAGTACTCATCCATTGAGATTGGTCATGTGTTGAACGAAATATTTTGATAATAACAACTATTTTGAAGAAGAAATATTTGAAATAGAATATTCGAAGATAGAAATTTATGAAGCCGTGTTGATTAGATTGACGCCATTTTGACGTAAACGATATTTATATCGACTTAAAACGATTTCGAAATGAATTGAATTGAAAACGATTTCGAAATGAATTGAATTGAAAACGATTTCGAAATGAATTGAATTGAAAACGATTTCGAAATGAAATGAATTGAAAACGATTTCGAAATGAAATGAATTGAAAACGATTTCGAAATGAAATGAATTGAAACGATTTCGAAATGAATTGAATTGAAAACGATTTCGAAATGAAATGAATTGAAAACGATTTCGAAATGAATTGAATTGAAAACGATTTCGAAATGAATTGAATTGAAAACAATTTCGAAATGAATTGAATTGAAAACGATTTCGAAATGAATTGAATTGAAAACGATTTCGAAATGAAATGAATTGAAAACGATTTCGAAATGAAATGAATTGAAAACGATTTCGAAATGAA
This sequence comes from Allium sativum, assembly GCA_030737875.1. Classification (NCBI taxonomy): domain Eukaryota; kingdom Viridiplantae; phylum Streptophyta; class Magnoliopsida; order Asparagales; family Amaryllidaceae; genus Allium; species Allium sativum. Next base: position 557,664,796 of record CM060915.1, read on the forward strand.
TTGAATTGAAAACGATTTCGAAATGAATTGAATTGAAAACGATTTCGAAATGAATTGAATTGAAAACGATTTCGAAATGAATTGAATTGAAAACGATTTCGAAATGAAATGAATTGAAAACGATTTCGAAATGAAATGAATTGAAAACGAATTCAAATTGAATTGAAAACAAATTCAAATTGAATTGAAAGCGAATTTAAATGAATTCAAATTGAATTGAAATTTGAATTGAATAGAAATGAATTTTAAAACGAATTTATAAAGAAGAATTCAATTTTGATTTGAATTAAAATGGAAGTTGAAAATGTTTTTGAAACGAATTCAAAGCTATTTATATAATTCGTTTTAAATAGAAATCGACGAAATATATATTATATATATAATATAATGGCCTGAATAGAACGCGCCGCGCCGCGGCAGTTCGTGAATTTCGACCATTTATTTCAAACGGACATTACGGGAGATCCGACCGTCGGATTCACCTAAAACCGGAACCGTTGGGTTCGTATCGAAAAGAGCTTTCTAACGAATATTAGAAATTTGAAATCTAACGGTTGGATTTGGAGTTACGTCCAAATCAAATTTGAAAAAGGTCGCTGTAAGTGCAGTTCGATGGCCATTGATGGAAATCGACTGTACGGGCCTTGATAAAATTATTAAAAATAGTAATAATTTGTGTAAAATCATAAGAAATGATTTAGAAAGGATTGGGATGAAAAACTCCATATTTGAAAGGATAAAAATAGATTTTTATCGAAATGAACTAGTTTTGAACTAGAATTATAATTCTATTTATTTTTAAATAAATAAATTGAATTTGAAAAGGGTTTTAAAAATAACCAAAATTTCCAATGATTGCATTGGAGTGGATTTGAATCGAAATTGTCTTCGGAATATTTCGATGTTGGAATTCGTGATTATACAGATGTTGTTATGGAAATTTGAAAGATATATATTTATATCGTTATTTCCAATACGACATTTGTTAGTCGTAGAATTTGATATTGAATATAAGCCGATATATTTTCTATTCAGAGCCTTGTATTGAATATCGAATGTGATTTGGGTTTGTCGTGAATGGTGTCTTCACTAACACTGTTCTTGAACCCAGTAGAGAAAAGATTAAATCTTTTTATTTAGATTTAATGAAGTGTACCAATTAAATAACATTTAATTGGAATTGAATTGATATTGATTTTTGGGTTTATCGTGGACAGTGTTTTAAATAACACTCGTTCTTTAACCCGATAATTAATGAAGTTGATTTTGGGTTTATTGTGAACTGTGTTTTTAAATGACACGGATTCTTTAACCCAGTTAATGATTAAAACTAAGTTGAGTTTTAATGAATCTTTAATTAGATTGAAATGGTCGAGAATGGAGTATCACCAGTTTTGCTCCAGGCGATAGTCAAATCTTTAATTAGATTTGAACGTGAAATGGTAATTGGATTTACCGATAACACCGTGGTGTTAGATATGAAGTATTACCAGTTTTACTTCATGGGATGAATAGGTTGGGATTGGGAAATTAAAACCAATGATTACTTCGGTAAGTTTCGTTAATCCCGACTAGTTGAATCGAAATTCAAAAGTAGATTAAAGAATAAATTCCAGGAATTTATCTTTGATAAAATTAATGGGAACCTTTCCCTAGGAACGTGAAATTTAGAAACTAACTGTCGGTTAGCCAAGCAGAATGGTTTTCTGGATATTGATCTGATGTTGGTTTCGGCCTTCGGGGTTAATATTTGGGGAATTATTCTCTTGGTTAATTTACGGTTAGTGACTAATGAATTGGAATGAGGCGTATGTTGTGTTTGTGTAACACTTATTTAAAATATACGCGAGTTATTCGGAAAGACCGGGTTTATCCCATTCTGAATAACTGATACGACGATAAGTCGAAGATGAAGACGATGGTCGAAGACCGGAAGTCTTCACGTCGTTTGGGTGATTTCTGACGATCTTGATTGGGCTGTACACCCAAGAAGATGGAAACAGTTAGTGATCGTCCAGACGTACTTGGAGATCGATGGATATGCGGGGTACTAGGTGCCTCCGGTTTCGTTCAGACCCAGAACGGACTTGTAAATGGACTGTGTGTCTGACGTTGGATTTTAGTCCGTGTGATTGATCTCTATTAAATATATATCTGTTTGGCGGCGGAGAATTTATTCTCTTGCTTAACGCCCTTCTCTGAGACGTACGAGCTCAGGGGTTATATATTGATGGATATCAAACGCATGGAGTGAATTGCCTGTGTGGCATGCCTAAGTGGCAATTGATCGAGGCTTCTGTTGAAAAGCAAAGTCTTGTGGTGATGATCAAAGCAAGGCCTTTGTGGCGTAGCTTTGTGTAACGTTTACCTCGCGTGTTTCACACCCGGTATGAACCAAAAACGGGAGAGGACCTCAGGGAGGGCATGCGTTTCCTTCTAGCTAAAAAGTGGCGTCAGTGGTTTTACATGCCCTGACGAGTTTGACTTATGTGGTTGTTGCTGTTGCGAGGCGCCTCGGATTGATCGGTCGTTCTCGAACCGATGGAGTCATTTGTTGGCTCATTGACACCCCAAAGGGTGGGGAAACGCAGTGTTCAGGCATTTTAATCCACATCGGTGGACCGGCCCTGTCGCTCCAAGGGTCACTCGAGCTCTGATCCTGAGACACGGGCTAGAGCGTCTCGAATCGGTTGAGGACTATCTTTTGCCTCGGTTCATAGACGGAAATCCAATTTCCAAATACGTGACATTTGCGGTTTTGATTGTAAACTTATATATGGCGACATAGTGGTATGGGTCATTCATGCCGCCTATGATTGATACTTATGATTTGAAGTTGTTTTATACACTATGCACTTATAATAGTATCAAACGATTTGTTTTAAACGTATCAAGCATTCTTTGGCTGTTATAAGGGAAAACCCTATCCCCCGGCTTGCGTTGCATTGCGTGATAGGACCTGGGTCTTATAACAGCTTCATTTTTCTTTATTTAGCATTGCGCTGTTTGTTTTATGCACTGGTATTCTTGGGAGGAAACCCGTTCCGTGTTATACGGCGTGGTCCCTTGATTTACCTAAGCTTTAAAATAAAGATTTATAACTGTTTTAGTTCTCACACCAGTCCCATGACTGACCTGGAGTTTATTGTTTTAACCTAAACTCTGGGTGCCCCTATTTTGACACGGGCAGCTAGTAGTTTTGGTTTTGCAGATTTATATTCACAGGATCCTGGTTTACAGCTGGAACGATATCCGGAAAGCTTTGTATCCGTATATCTCATTCTAGTTGTGTATTGTATTATTTTTCCGCTGCTATGTAATTTATTGTAATCTCTGATATTTCTGTGTAATATTTATTTGTTTATACTCTGTATATTCTTGTATTCTGGTGCATTGTTGTAATATACAATGAAACGTTCTTCTGTATGTGTTCTGTTGTGGTTTGTTCTCGAACTATCCGACGCTTTCCTTTACGGGGAAGTTACGGGTTTTCACAAATACATCATAAAACGGTACCTCCTATAAATATACTTTTTTTTTTTGAATGTCTTTTGAAAACATGATGCGCACACCTAAATATACTGGCTTCTACATGAATGCAATAATATAAAAATAAAAACATATTTTCATCCAATTTTTCCTAAACTTTTATTGAATAAGTGCATAGTTCATCCAATTTTTGCATCCAAACCCTACCAACTAACTTTAAAATTTCGAATTTCAAAAAAATCTAATTTTCTAAACTCGATTTCTTATGTTAAAAAAAGGCAAAAAATGGAAAACTTATATTTTCCACATCCATTTTTGCGCAACTTTTTCCCCATACTTGGAAATTTTAACGCTACTCAATAAAAATTCCTATTTTTTTCAAGCACATTTTACATAAGAAGATTTTTTTTTAGATTCCCCAAACTTATTTTGGAAAAAATATATTTTCTCTGCTGTTCTCATTTATTGCAGTTATCGTCTTCATTGCTTTCTGTAAATTTTGTCTGATCTCCTTTTAGTTATTCATCTTTTACTTCCATTATTATTTTATATACAATATTCTATGTCTTTATTCTTTTCTTGTGACCATCTCAAACACCTAGAAAGAGAATGTAACACTAAACTATTATATGTTTTATATAATAAAACGGAATACTACATAGAAGTACAATTATGTACTAAAAAGAAAACAAACTCTACTACAATCACTACTAGGTAAAACATACGGCTAATTTGGTTATCCAGCAGGACTAGAAGGTCTAAGTCCGTGTCCCTCCTGACATATAATTGCCCTATTCACTGAATTTAGACAACCATGACGCTCCTCCTTTCCATCTACCACTCTCTACAAACTTATGAAGTGTACCCGCTAGTTCTATGGCCATCTCTAATTGCCCGCTGATGATATATTGATACTCATAGGTTAGTTATTCCCAATACCTTGATACATATAAATCGGACAATCCTTACTTCACTATGAAGTAACTTCTCATTCTAAAGCCTAGTTCTCATTCCACCATAAAGCAAGAAAACAACTGAGTGTTCCTCTTCGTCAAGAAGGGCTAAAATAGTATTTCCATTAATTAAAACCATGACGTAATTTCACTTATAAAAATCCCAAACTCTCTCTTTCTAATCCATTTCCTCTTCAGTTCAGTTATCTTGATTTATGCCTTTTCTAAAAAATAACCCCTTATCATTATATTATTGACTTTTATGAGAGCCTAATTCTCACGTGAATTAATAAATCCTTTCAATTTAACTTATACCCTTTTCTATGTCTGTGTTTATGCGGAATCCATCTCTTACTATCCTTTCCACATAAAGCATGCATGTTTTAAAATTACCTTTAATTTGTCTCTATTAAAACAGTAACCACTTGGGAGATATCTTTTCAAAATTTCCTTTTTCTCGATTCTCATTCCTTTTTGTATTACCTTTCAGTGTTGACCACTTCTAATTTTTTTTCTTCTCAACTTCTTCCTTAATACATTTTATAATTACTTCTCAAGTTTATTGTTTATTCACATACTGGAACAACTCCTCAAAGCTCTACCTGGTGTTCAAATACACTACTAGAATCATTCTACTAAACCATATTCAATTCTTTTAAATTTTATCTTCTCAAAAGTTAAAAAACTGGGGAATATATGATTGATTACTTCAATTTATTCACTATGGTTTTCTTCTTCCAAAAAATATTATGCACTTTAACTGAGTTGGAGTTACTTATCTATTTTGATACAATTCTTTTCCAAGGTGAATTAATAAGATCAAATTTCTATGAATCTTTTCTAAAGAGGAATTTTATGTTCTATATAAAGTAACAAGAAAACTTCATTATCTTAATATTTTTGATTCCTTTGAAATATGTATCAAAGAATATGGTGTTCCGCCTATATTTTTTACACCTCTTTCACTGCATATTTTCTTGTTGCTTTAACAAAACACGTTTATTACAACCGTTTTCATAGAATCTTATCTTATAATTCTTCTTCTTCCAACGCATTAAAGTGTATCACAACCTGTTTTGTATGAAAAACTCCGATATTTTCTTTTAAAGACAAATCTCCTGATTTCTTTCTCAAGTTCTTAAAAGCATTTAAATATAGGCGCTAGAATTAAAATGGTTTCTCAACTTCCATTTCCAAATAGTCATTTTATTCAAGATAATCTATTATTGCATTGAAATCTGCCTCTTTTTCATCCGAGAATAATTTATATGTCTAGTTCATATATATTCGTGTTCTCCCTTATCCAGTTAGATTGCTTAGCCCCACAACTTGGTTACGCACTTTATTCTTTTGGAAACAAGTATGTATACTTTTCTCAAAAATCATTTTAATGCCAATCTCAGTATTACAAACCAGTAAATTTTAGAAAACTAAAAACTTTTAAATTTAAAGCATGAAAAATCTTCTCGAAGCCTTTTCCTTTAATTCTGCATTTTTTTCTAATTTTTTAATAAAAGTTGAATTCAGGGGCCATGCATAAGGCTATTTCTGAATTTTCCATTCCCAAATATTTTGCACGAAATTATCTTTCTTCATCTAAATTCCTTATCCTTTTTTCCCTCATATTATAAGGCTCTATTGCCTAACTTACTAAACTAAAATACCAAAAATTTCTGATATTAACACATGAAATTATCCTTTTTTTTAAAAAAAACGTATTTTCCACTTTATACCTTAGCACTTATAGTCTACTATTCTTAAATTTCCATAACTGTTATCTTAGTGTATAAAAATAATATTCTAATTTTTACCATATGTTAGTTTTCTTTCCAAGTGGATTTCTTTATGGATCAAGGTATGTATAATATAATATAATATATTTATATTCTGAAAATACAAATACGTTCACTCACTTTCTATATTGGAATCCTAAACCTAGGTTCTGATAACAGATGTAACAACCCAAAATTTCCAATGGGTCCGAATTTTTCGAAAAATGCTGAAAATCCAAGTCTATTGAAATTCAAGCTACTATGTCTGATATCCTGCATAAAGGAAAAGATAAATATATCAGATCTTATAATAAATATCTCATAGCGGAATGAACAAAATATGATAATAAGTAAATACTTACCATAATAATGACACTGGCTAGCAAGTGTCTCTAAGTTGTAGAATCTCTATCACCTATCAAACCTTCAAGTTTGTTGTGATGATGGGGTCAGAACAAAAGTTCTGATGAATGGATAAATTTTTCTTTTTAAGAGTAATACTCTATATATCATTCCATCACTGATTAACTTTTGTTAGGTTTTTAGGCTTTATTATACTCAGGCCTCTGCGCGCAAATCGTACCCATTTACTTTCCAGTAGATCAAACCTAACAGTCCATATATATGTAGCTACATGACCAATGTATCTCGGTATTACCCATAGTACCCTCCTCGAACAGTCTCCATCGCCATAATACGAAGGCGTACAAGATCTAAGCTATGACGCCATGAAAGCATACTCCTACTTCATCTATAAAAGACAGTTTCGTGAGACCTACACTACAGATGTTCCATCGTTTGATAAGAAAACGTGAAACCGTGTCTGCATCATCTTTTCACAATCTAATGCTTAGACATCCACAATGCACCACCTAGTACATACACCGAGGTTTTACACATAATCGTACAGTCTACTATCTGAGCTTCAGTCATAAGGTCTACCCTTTTATGAAATTTGGTCGGGGGATTTCCATATCTCTGAATGAAGGCCTCATTAGCATACAATACAGATATATACTAGATTGGCCTATCACTTTTCTTGTGGCTATGGCACCACCCCCTCCCCCAACTAATGAAAGACCATGTTAAGAGCTAAGTGATCGTACCCTAAGAAAGCAATCTAAACATCCAATGTCTCAATAGTGAAAGACTATTATCATGTTGGTATAGCTTTAGTCTTTCCCATACATGCTATGACTAATGATGATAGGTATCTGAATGACCTGCTATCCTTAGTGGGCCCTAACCACAAAGCCTTCTCTCGAAGCTAAGGAAACACCAAATCCTAAAGTCATCCCATCAGTCTTTCGGCTGCCCTTAACACAAATGCATCCAAGGCATACTATATGGATGAAACTGTACATACCTGCCTCTAGGGTTACTTGCTAAGAGCATTCCCCAGAGGGCCATCGGCCTTTGTATTTTGTTACAATAAAGTCACACATGAATATGTGATGACTCTTTTGTAACTTAACCAGATTTCAATGAATTAAAATGTGACCTAAAATATATGTATATTCATAGCAGCATTTCTTGTAAATAATACTTGATACATTTCCTCCCATTATCCCTTTATTTCAATAAGAAGTGTGCCTATGCTCTCTCGTGTTTTTTTTTTGGGAATTTTAACTCGCATTCCTCTATTTGAAAAAAATAGATGCACATCCCTCCGAACTTCAAAATATAATGTACATCTTTAAAATTATTCATACTAGGTAACGCTTATTCATCTAGGAAGTTAAATTATAATACTAGAAACGTGATATTTTTAGCATAATCTTTTAGCAGATTTATTAGATTTTAATTTTGTTTTCACCATCAAATCATAAATTTTATTATCTTTCTATCAATATTCATATATCATGTATTTCGACAATTTTTTTTATAGAGGTAAATACTTGTCCCTTAACAAATATTTGCATATCAAATATTTTCTTGCAGGATTTCAGAATGCCTTCTAGGTAAAGATTTGTCTATCGAATATTTGTTTATGGGAATTCATATTCTCTCCTAAGAAAAAATTTACTTGATAAATTTCATGCAAAAATTTAACCGATAAATTCATGTAGGCATTATTGAATATAACGAAAAAAGAACATTTTTGCATTTACTACTATATATATTACCGTGTGCAGCAAATTGTACTTCAAACTTGTTGTCCTATTATGCATTTACTATAGTGCATGTACTGATACACACACACACGCACACGCACACACACACACACACACACACACACATATATATATATATATGTTGCCTTGAATTGAATTAAAAGAATGTATTGAATGGAACATTGCAAAAGTCATTACCATGGACTTTAAGCTTGTTGCCCTGCCGTGCAAGAACATATGCACATGTATTGTTATGCATTAAAACAGTGCATATATATATATATATATATGCAAATCTTGCATTAATTTGAAGAGTGTTACACAGTTAACCTCTTCTTTCTCATCATGCAAGCTCTCCAACATCACATTTCCAAAATCCATACCATGCAGTTGGTGACTCACCAAGCGCCTTTACAATTAAGTTCAAGTGCATTTAATGTATATATTTACGTACAACGCATTACTCGCATTCAAAGTATACAACGCACCAGTTTTATTGTTCAAAGATGTCATCTGATGCAATTTATTGTATCAACCACAAGGCATGCTCATGTCAAGTCTATCCAGCAACTTTCAAGCAAATATTTGCCTGGTGAATTTCAGGCAATATTTGCCCCCTCCCCTCAATGTTTGCTAAATACAACTCATCTAAACAACTCTTCAACCTTCGATCTTCGATTCCAACTTGTAGGCTTTCCAGCTAACGATACCTTATTCATCCATTTTCACACAAATGCGTGCTTCATCCATATTGCACCTCATTAGTACACACTTCATCCATTTTCACACTACCAGTTACTCCTTAAAGTACATAAACTCGTGCGAGCTAACTAATGCAACTCATTTTTATGCCAACTAACTCCAGTAGTTCATACTCACGGGACAATAGTGAATATTGTGCACATATCTCTAACATGAAACTTATTTCAAAGCGCATCCCTCTACAATAATGCAATGCAAAACAGAATCCTATAACTATTTTGCTGTAGCAAATTTGTTTCATGTTTTTTTATTCCATTGCTTAAATATAAATTCGTAGAATTTTAAATATTAAAACAAGGCATCTACGTGAAAATGGATGTTGAATAAATACGATGTTGTACATATTAACATTTTTTCGTTTTTTCTGCAATATGTATAATGTTTAATATAATTTGTAAAAAATTTGAAATATTCATAAAAACTTACATAAATTATGGAATTATTGGCTATAATTGTTTGTATATCCGCAATATTTCGATTAATTACATATATTTCTACATGTTTTCCTAAAGCTTACTATTTTCGTTTTTTCTTTTTCCATCCTTTTCTATTTTTTTTTTGATATAAATATAAAGATAAATGTATATTGAAATGAGGTTTGAAGTTTGGAAGTTTTTTGCACTGATTTTTTTTATGATTTAATAATTTTTGAAAAAAACCTATTTTTTTGACAATCATGTTTTGTATATTTTGAAATTTATTAGAGAGCTTAGCCAAACTGTCAAAATTGAATATTTACGTACAAATATTTGTTTCTATAGGAAAAATCCATCAATGAGTATGTCATATGAATGTTATCATAAGGTAATAAAATTAGTGATTTAATGGTGAAATGAAATTGAAATCTGATGAATATATTGAATGATATCGCATTTTTAATATTGTAAATAAACTTCTTATCATAACACATATTTATTTGGCTGGACAGTATAAACTGTAGGAACTATAACGTTGAATTTAGAAGAAGGGGGGGAGGAGAAAAGGATAGGTGGGGGACTTAGATTAAGTTTAAAACAAGGACATGGTCTTGATTTTAAATATTTTTTCTTTATTTTATTTCGTTGATCTGGGATATTGTAACAACCCGAAAATCTGGGCCAGTTTAAAATTTTTATTTTGGCGATTTTAGCGAATTTTGAATATTTAAAATAGATTAATTTAAATAAAATCGACGAGAAATTTATTTTGAATAGAATTCGATCGTATATATTATATACGTCGTCGTTAGAATATAAATATTTATATATAATTATAAATAGAATTGAAAATGGCGCGGTAGTTCGATAATTCGATTTCAAACTTCAATTGAATGTACCGGGTGCAAATCAATCCGGATTTTAGTGAAACCAAAAACATTAGGATCCATTTGTGAATATCTTTCCAACGAATCCGACAAATCAAGATTTCATAGCGGGAATCAAATGATATGTCTAGTTGAAAATTCTGAATAGTCGCTATGGAATTCAGGCCCTTAAAAATAGACATTTTGCAAACGACCTCGGATTTCGACGAAACCACTTTTGTTGGGTCCGTGATGTAAAGTTATTGCTAGGTTTCAAATTTCATAATTTTTCGAATCAATATGTGAGTGTGGCAAAGGGAAACGCGTTTGACCAGTTTCAGTTGATTTTAAATCGACTGGAAATTGGCCATTTTTCCAACGGTCTCGGAATTCGACGAAACTAGTTTTGTTAGGACCGTATCGTCAATACGAAGCTAGAAAATATTTTTCGAGAATTTTTAGAGTTAGTATGTGACCCCGGTAATTTGAAATGTACGTTTAAAATTCAATATAATGATTTAAATGTAAATTTAACGGAAACTGATTGTAACAGCCGAATCAGCCTACGATGCATATCCCATTGTGTTCGGAATGGGGGTAAAACGCTATAGACGACAGGCGGTGGGCCTCGTTACGAGGTCGTATGTAAAAGTCAACTTTTTGCAAATTAAATAATTAATAATTAAAAAAAAGAAAAAAAAATATACCTCTCCCCTTAAACCCGCTCTGGCCCCCCCTTATTTCTTCAAACGCTCAGAAACAAAAAAAAAACCCTCAAGAACGATGGACCCCCCCCCCCTCGATCGCACCGTCGCGCCTCCCCAGACCCCCGGCCAACCGACCGCCGCCCTTTCCCCCACCTCCCCGATCCGCTTTCCCCTCCTTCTCCCCTGTCGAACTCGTGACCCCGAACCCGATATCCCTCAGAGCTGCCGCCACTCCACAGAGCCTCCTTCGCCACCATCGAGGATCGATCGCCCCCCCCTGAGCTGACATCGCCGCCCCTGCTTCACCACCGTTCAGGTCGCCACCTCCTCTACAGCCCGATGCCGCCACTTCCCCGATCCCCTTTATTTGCAAACAGTGAGTTATTTTTATTTATTTATTTACATTTAATTTATTTACTGTTTTTATATGTGTAAATAGCGTATAGAAATTTGATTTGAGATTTATATATATAAATAGCAAAATAAAAGTATAATTTTTATGATATAGAAAAGAATAAAAATGTGATCTTTATAATGATGTATTCGAAAAGGAGAAATCTTTATAATAGAAAAAGCGAAATCTATATTTTTATAAAGGCGAAATCTTTATAATAGAAAAAGCGAAATCTATATTTTTATAAAGGCGAAATCTTTATAATAGAAAAAGCGAAATCTATATTTTTATAAAGGCGGAATCTTTATAATAGAAAAGGCGAAATCTTTATAATAGAAAAAGCGAAATCTATATTTTTATAAAGGCGAAATCTTTATTATAGAAAAGGTGAAAGATCTATTTTTGAAAAGGCGGAAACTTTATATAGAGAATAGCGTAGTAAAATAGAATTTTTATCCATATAGTATAGAAAAAATATGATTTTTATATATTGAACTTCGAGATAAAAATATGATTTTTATATATTGAACTTCGAGATAAAAATATGATTTTTATATACTGAACATCGAAATAAAAATATGATTTTTATATATTGAACTTCGGAATAAAAATTCAATTTTTATATATGGAATAGCGAAGTAAAAATTCGATTTTTATATATGTAGTGGCTACGGTCAACGAAGGAGACAAAAAGGCGAGAACGAAGAAGATTTATATAAAAGAAGAGTCGAGATGGTTGGATAGCTATCGGTGAGAATTTCTCACCTTTCAATTTCATTTTCTAGTTATATATATATATACTATGATGCAGACGGTGCTTAGTAGCACCCGACACAATCGTCCACAGACCATGGACTTGTTTGTTTGTTTGGTTACATAAATTAGTTAGATGATTCGATTGATATTGAATTGTTTGGTGAGATGAATGGATTTGATTGATGTGTGAATGGCGTGGGCCTTCACTAGACCGGGGATAAGGCTAGGCCTCGTCCCGTTTCTAGTATCGTGCCGTTATGCCGCCGAAATTTTCTAAAATATGTTAGAAAAATAAAAATATCATTTTATTTAAAGAATGAATCGAATAGAAAATTCATAAGTTAAAATAAAATGTTTTGTCGTTAAAAATATAATTTTTAACGTGAAGTGAATAAAATAAAATATTCATTTACAAACCGGATGGTTTGTTTATGTACACCTATTTGAAGGACATTGATTGGGTCGATAAATTTTACACATCGCCCAACTGCACAAATAAAAATAAATGTTTGTTGGTTTGAAACCCCACACGGGTGTTGGGATGAAATTTGAAGTTCACTCATCCTGATTGATTAAATATGTCGATCGATTGATTGACAGGCTGTTATAAGCGTTAGACATCTATATTTGATGTTTATATAGTGTAGTGCACTTTGGTTGATGGTTGATTATTTTTCAATGCTATTATATGTGGGTAATGTATGAAAATCCATATAATTAACATTATATGGTGATTGATTGGGCCTCATTCCAATTTAGAAAATAAAGAATATTATAAAATAAAAGTTCATGTGTTGACAGTACTCATCCATTGAGATTGGTCATGTGTTGAACGAAATATTTTAGTAATAAAATTTACATCTTTATCAATATAAAATAAAGGTTCATGTGTTGACAGTACTCATCCATTGAGATTGGTCATGTGTTGAACGAATTATTTTGATAATAACAACTATTTTGAAAAAGAAATATTTGAAATAGAATATTTGAAAATAGAAATTTATGAAGCCGTGTTGATTAGATTGACGCCATTTTGACGTGAACGATATTTATATCGATTTTATTCATTTTGAAATGAATTGAATTGAAAACGATTTCGAAATGAATTGAATTGAAAACGATTTCGAAATGAATTGAATTGAAAACGATTTTGAAATGAATTGAATTAAAAACGATTTCGAAATGAATTGAATTAAAAACAATTTCGAAATGAATTGAATTAAAAACGATTTCGAAATGAATTGAATTAAAAACGATTTCGAAATGAACTGAATTAAAAACGATTTCGAAATGAATTGAGTTGAAAACGATTTTGAAATGAATTGAATTAAATACGATTTCGAAATGAATTGAATTGAAAACGATTTCGAAATGAGTTGAATTGAAAACGATTTCGAAATGAATTGAAAACGATTTCGAAATGAATTGAATTAAAAACGATTTCGAAATGAATTGAATTAAAAACGATTTCGAAATGAATTGAATTAAAAACGATTTCGAAATGAATTGAATTGAAAACGATTTCGAAATGAAATGAATTGAAAACGAATTCGAAATGAAATGAATAGAAAACGATTTCGAAATGAAATGACTTTGAAAATGAATTGAATTGAAAACGAATTCAAATTGAATTGAAAGCGAATTAAAATGAATTCAAATTGAATTGAAATTTGAATTGAATAGAAATGAATTTTTAAAACGAATTTATAAAGAAGAATTCAATTTTGATTTGAATTTGAAATGGAAGTTGAAATTGCTTTTGAAACGAATTTAAAACTATTTATATAATTCGTTTTAAATAGAAATCGACGAAGTATATATTATATATATTATATATATATATATAATATAATGGCCTGAATAGAACGCGCCGCGCCGCGGCAGTTCGTGAATTTCGACCATTTATTTCAAACGGACATTACGGGAGATCTGACCGTCGGATTCTCCTAAAACCGGAACCGTTGGGTTCGTATCGAAAAGAGCTTTCTAACGAATATTAGAAATTTGAAATCTAACGGTTGGATTTGGAGTTACGTCCAAATCAAATTTGAAAAAGGTCGTTGTAAGTGCAGTTCGATGGCCATTGATGGAAATCGACTGTACAGGCCTTGATAAAATTATTAAAAATAATAATAATTTGTGTAAAATCATAAGAAATGATTTAGAAAGAATTGGGATGAAAAACTCCATATTTGAAAAGATAAAAATAGATTTTTATCGAAATGAACTAGTTTTGAACTAGAATTATAATTCTATTTATTTTTAAATAAATAAATTGAATTTGAAATGGTTTTGAAAATAACCAAAATTTCCAATGATTGCATTGGAATGGATTTGAATCGAATTTGTCTTCGGAATATTTCGATGTTGGATTTCGTGATTATACAAATGTTGTTATGGAAATTTGAAAGATATATATATATATATATATATATATCGTTATTTCCAATGCGATATTTGTTAGTCGTAGAATTTGATATTGAATATAAGCCGGTATATTTTCTATTCAGAGCCTTGTATTGAATATCAAATGTGATTTGGGTTTGTCGTGAATGGTGTCTTCACTAACACCGTTCTTGAACCCAGTTGAGAAAAGATTAAATCTTTTTGTTTAGATTTAATGAAGTGTACCAATTAAATGATATTTAATTGGAATTGAATTGATATTGATTTTTGGGTTTATCGCGAACAGCGTTTTAAATAACACTCGTTCTTTAACCCGATAATTAATGGAATGTGATTTTGGGTTTACCGTGAACCGTGTTTTAAATGACACTGATTCTTTAACCCAGTCAAAGATTAAAACTAAGTGGAGTTTTAATGAATCTTTAATTAGATTGAAATAATCGAAATGGAGTATCACCAGTTTTGCTCCAGGCGATAGTTAAATCTTTAATTATATTTGAACGTGAAATGGTAATTGAATTTACCGATAACACTGTGGTGTTAGATATGAAGTATTGCCAGTTTTACTTCATGGGATAAATAGGTTGGGATTGGGAAATTAAAACAAATGATTACTTCGGTAAGTTTCGTTAATCCCGACTAGTTGAATCGAAATTCAAAAGAATAAATATAAAGAATTTATCTTGGATAAAATTAATGGGAACCTTTCCCTATGAATGTGAAATTTAGAAACTAACTGTCGGTTAGCCAAGAAGAATGGTTTTCTGGATATTGATCTGATGTTGGTTTCGGCCTTCGGGGTTAATATTTGGGGAATTATTCTCTTGATTAATTTACGGTTAGTGACAGATGAATTGGAATGAGGCTTATGTTGTGTTTGTGTAACACTTATTTAAAATATACGCGAGTTATTCGGAAAGACCGGGTTTATCCCATTCTGAATAACTGATACGACGATAAGTCGAAGATGAAGACGATGGTCGAAGACCGGAGGTCTTCATGTCGTTTGGGTGATTATTGATGATCTTGATTGGGCTGTACACCCAAAAAGATGGAAACAGTTGGTGATCGTCCAGACGTACTTGGAGATCGATGGATATGCGAGGTACAAGGTGCCTCCGGTTTCGTTCAGACCCAGAACGGACTTGTAAATGGACTGTGTGTCTGACATTGGATTTTAGTCCGTGTGATTGATCTCTATTCAATATATATCTGTTTGGCGGCGGAGAATTTATTCTCTTGCTTAACACCCTTCTCTGAGACGTACGAGCTCAGGGGTTATATATTGATGGATATCAAACGCATGGAGTGAATTGCCTGTGTGGCATGCCTAAGTGGCAATTGATCGAGGCTTCTATTGAAAAGCAAAGTCTTGTGGTGATGATCAAAGCAAGGCCTTTGTGGCATAGCTTTGTGTAACGTTTACTTCGCGAGTTTCACACCCGGTATGAACCAAAAACGGGAGACGGACCTCAGGGAGGGCATGCGTTTCTTTCTAGTTAGAAGTGGCGTCAGTGGTTTTACACGCCCTGACGAGTTTGACTTATGTGGTTGTTGCTGTTGCGAGGCGCCTCGGATCGATCGGTCATTCTCGAACCGATTGAGTCATTTAGTTGGCTCATTTACGCCCCATAGGGCGGGGAAACGCATGTTCAGGGTTTAAGTTTAATCCACATCGGTGGACCGGCCCTGTCGCTCCAAGGGTCGATGCGCTCTGACCCTGTGGCTCGGGCTAGAGAGTCACGAATCGGTTGAGGACTATCTTTTGCCTCGGTTCATAGACGGAAATCCAATTTCCAAATACGTGACATTTGCGGTTTTATTTGTAGAGCCTAGTATGGCGACATGATATATGGTACCCATGCCGCCTATGATTGATACTTATGATTTGAAGTTGTTTTATACACTATGCACTTATAATAGTATCAAACGATTTGTTTTAAACGTATCAAGCATTCTTTGGCTGTTATAAGGGAAAACCCTATCCTCGGCTGCGTTGCATTGTGTGATGGGACCTGGGTCTTATAACAGCTTCATTTTTCTTTATTTAGCATTGCGCTGTTTGTTTTATGCACTGGTATTCTTGGGAGGAAACCCATTCCGTGTTATACGGCGTGGTCCCTTGATTTACCTAATGATTTAAAATAAATATTAATAACTGTTTTAGTTCTCACACCAGTCACATGACTGGCCTGGAGTTTATTGTTTTAACCTAAACTCTGGGTGCCCTTATTTTGACACGGGCAGCTAGTAGTTTTGGTTTTGCAGATTTATATTCACAGGATCCTGGTTTACAGCTGGAACGATATCCGGAAAGCTTTGTATCCGTATATCTACTTCTAGTTGTGTATTGTATTATTTTCCGCTGCGATGTATTTAAATGTAATTTAAATCTCTGATATTTCTGTGTAATATTTATTCATTTATACTCTGTATATTCTTGTAATCTGATGCATTGTTGTAATATACAATGAAATGTTCTTCTGTATGCGTTCTGTTGTGGCTTGTTCTCGAACTATCCGACGCTTTCCTTAGCGGGGAATTTACGGGTTTTCACAGTTGGTATCAGAGCTTTGGTTTACCAAGCTCAGAGAATAAGACACATTAGAACCATACGAACAAATTCATCGGAAATTGGATTAGTAATATCCAACGAGAATGACTCGTTAGAGATGGGATCAGTAGTATCCTAGAACGAGTGTGAAGAGTATATTTTTGAAATGAAAACGAATTTTTGTTTTGAAAATTTAAATCAATTATCCGTATTTGGTTATTTATTATGTTTGAATTTGGACAGTCCAGTATATATAGACTTTGCGTATACGTCTGATCCGCGTGTATTCAAAGTTTTAATATATTGGATAGATATAGCATCGCACTCTAGTCGCCCGGAGATGATATTGATGATAGCGATCGCATCATCAACATTTATGGTCGACTTTCGAAGGTGTGATTTTCTATATATTTCCATTAGACTGGTGTGAGAACCAAAACTAATACAGCTAGAATACATTGTTGTGATTTGGCATCAAAAACATGATTTTCTTATATATATCAAAATTATCAATTTGAAACGTTAAATTCACTAATTGATTGATGTTTGAGTTGTTTGTTTATTTGTTTGATAATTTTGAACCATTATACCTAATTGAACCAAATATTGAATTGTATTGAAAATTGTTCGCATTTGCTTGCATATACATGTACTTACATTGAACAGGTCATAGCAAGGAGGCTAGAGCAGAGAATAAAATTTGTTTGCCCGACAAATAGGTACATGTTTACTACATAATTTACTGTTTTGTTTGGGTGATGATGATTTTATGAGCCTATTGGCTAGCCGCTTGGCTTTTTCTTTTTCTTTTTGAGATCTGAAGGACCGGGGAAGCTATTTGAGATTTCCCGATGCTCCCATTGCAGGGGAGGTTATGGCGAAATTTTTCGAAAATTTAGGGTGTTAGCCAAATTTTTGAAATTTTTGAAAAGTTCTTAGAAACTGAAAAGTTGAAGAACTTAAGTCGTAATCAAAACAATGGAAGTAGAGTTGAATAATCAAACCACTTTCAACTTTGTTCCTTTTCGGGGACGAAAAGTTTTAAGTGGGGGAGATTGTAACAACCCGAAAATCTGGGCCAGTTTAAAATTTTTATTTTGGCGATTTTAGCGAATTTTGAATATTTAAAATAGATTAATTTAAATAAAATCGACGAGAAATTTATTTTGAATAGAATTCGATCGTATATATTATATACGTCGTCGTTAGAATATAAATATTTATATATAATTATAAATAGAATTGAAAATGGCGCGGTAGTTCGATAATTCGATTTCAAACTTCAATTGAATGTACCGGGTGCAAATCAATCCGGATTTTAGTGAAACCAAAAACATTAGGATCCATTTGTGAATATCTTTCCAACAAATCCGACAAATCAAGATTTCATAGCGGGAATCAAAAGATATGTCTAGTTGAAAATTCTGAATAGTCGCCATGGAATTCAGGCCCTTAAAAATAGACATTTTGCAAACGACCTCGGATTTCGACGAAACCACTTTTGTTGGGTCCGTGATGTAAAGTTATTGCTAGGTTTCAAATTTCATAATTTTTCGAATCAATATGTGAGTGTGGAAAAGGGAAACGCGTTTGACCAATTTCAGTTGATTTTAAATCGACTGGAAATTGGCCATTTTTCCAACGGTCTCGGAATTCGACGAAACTAGTTTTGTTAGGACCGTATCGTCAATACGAAGCTAGAAAATATTTTTCGAGAATTTTTAGAGTTAGTATGTGACCCCGGTAATTTGAAATGTACGTTTAAAATTCAATATAATGATTTAAATGTAAATTTAACGGAAACTGATTGTAACAGCCGAATCAGCCTACGATACATATCCCATTGTGTTCGGAATGGGGGTAAAATGCTATAGACGACAAGCGGTGGGCCTCGTTACGAGGTCGTATGTAAAAGTCAACTTTTTGCAAATTAAATAATTAATAAATAAGAAAAAGAAAAAAAAAATATACCTCTCCCCTTAAACCCGCTCTGGCCCCCCCTTATTTCTTCAAACGCTCAGAAACAAAAAGAAATAAAAAACCATCGAGAACGATGGACCCCCCCTCCTCGATCGCACCGTCGCGCCTCCCCAGACCCCGGCCAACCGACCGCCGCCCTTTCCCCCACCTCCCCGATCCGCTTTCCCCTCCTTCTCCCCTATCGAACTCGTGACCCCGAACCCGATATCCCTCAGAGCTGCCGCCACTCCACAGAGCCTCCTTCGCCACCATCGAGGATTGATCGCCCCCCCCTGAGCTGACATCGCCGCCCCTGCTTCACCACCGTTCAGGTCGCCACCTCCTCTACAGCCCGATGCCGCCACTTCCCCGATCCCCTTTATTTGCAAACAGTGAGTTATTTTTATTTATTTATTTACATTTAATTTATTTACTGTTTTTATATGTGTAAATAGCGTATAGAAATTTTATTTGAGATTTATATATATAAATAGCAAAATAAAAGTATAATTTTTATGATATAGAAAAGAATAAAAATGTGATCTTTATAATGATGTATTCGAAAAGGAGAAATCTTTATAATAGAAAAAGCGAAATCTATATTTTTATAAAGGAGAAATCTTTATAATAGAAAAAGCGAAATCTATATTTTTATAAAGGCGAAATCTTTATAATAGAAAAAGCGAAATCTATATTTTTATAAAGGCGGAATCTTTATAATAGAAAAGGCGAAATCTTTATAATAGAAAAAGCGAAATCTATATTTTTATAAAGGCGAAATCTTTATTGTAGAAAAGGTGAAAGATCTATTTTTGAAAAGGCGGAAACTTTATATAGAGAATAGCGTAGTAAAATAGAATTTTTATCCATATAGTATAGAAAAAATATGATTTTTATATATTGAACTTCGAGATAAAAATATGATTTTTATATATTGAACTTCGAGATAAAAATATGATTTTTATATATTGAACATCGAAATAAAAATATGATTTTTATATATTGAACTTCGGAATAAAAATTCAATTTTTATATATGGAATAGCGAAGTAAAAATTCGATTTTTATATATGTAGTGGCTACGGTCAACGAAGGAGACAAAAAGGCGAAAACGAAGAAGATTTATATAAAAGAAGAGTCGAGATGGTTGGATAGCTATCGGTGAGAATTTCTCACCTTTCAATTTCATTTTCTAGTTATATATATATATATATATATATACTAGGATGCAGACGGTGCTTAGTAGCACCCGACACAATCGTCCACAGACCATGGACTTGTTTGTTTGTTTGGTTACATAAATTAGTTAGATGATTCGATTGATATTGAATTGTTTGGTGAGATGAATGGATTTGATTGATGTGTGAATGGCGTGGGCCTTCACTAGACCGAGGATAAGGCTAGGCCTCGTCCCGTTTCTAGTATCGTGCCGTTATGCCGCCGAAATTTTCTAAAATATGTTAGAAAAATAAAAATATCATTTTATTTAAAGAATGAATCGAATAGAAAATTCATAAGTTAAAATAAAATGTTTTGTCGTTAAAAATATAATTTTTAACGTGAAGTGAATAAAATAAAATATTCATTTACAAACCGGACGGTTTGTTTATGTACACCTATTTGAAGGACATTGATTGGGTCGATAAATTTTACACATCGCCCAACTGCACAAATAAAAATAAATGTTTGTTGGTTTGAAACCCCACACGGGTGTTGAGATGAAATTTGAAGTTCACTCATCCTGATTGATTAAATATGTCGATCGATTGATTGACAGGCTGTTATAAGCGTTAGATATCTATATTTGATGCTTATATAGTGTAGTGCACTTTGGTTGATGGTTGATTATTTTTCAATGCTATTATATGTGGGTAATGTATGAAAATCCATATAATTAACATTATATGGTGATTGATTGGGCCTCATTCCAATTTAGAAAATAAAGAATATTATAAAATAAAAGTTCATGTGTTGACAGTACTCATCCATTGAGATTGGTCATGTGTTGAACGAAATATTTTAGTAATAAAATTTACATCTTTGTTGATCTGGGATATAATACTGAAGTTTAATTAAATTGAGAACTAAAGTTAGACCTCCATAAGACATAACATTTCTAATGAATGAGTTAGCTAAGGAGAAGTGTTGAAATGTAGTCATGAATGCTGCCATAAATGGTGATGGGGTGATAATGACATTATTTGATCTCTTGAAAGGATATTCGACAAGTAGGCCATTGGATTTAATCGTCCATTCTGCATAGAGGGTCTAGAGTAATAACATGCCTTACCAATTAAAAAGAAGCAGAAAAACGGATGGGATTGTTATGATAATGGTTAATCCTACCATTTCTTAAATATCGTTATGCGTCATTTTTACTAATCAGTTAAAATTGTTTATCAGTCTCATTATCAATCGATTGGTATATCGATGGCTGATATAAAATAGTATGATAACTGTTACATTTATGATGGTAAATTATCGTTTATCTATAAAAGCTGGTATCTTAACATGTTTTTTTATATAACGAACCTTTATTACACTATTTGCGGAGTTACATGATAAAAGACATAAACAAAAATGAAAATAAAGTGGAAATTTGCATGATGGGCTTAATAGTCCGGTCCAATTTGTTTTAAGGATACGACTTCATCGGAATTAGTTTTAAGGACAAAAATTATTGCGTTGCTTATTTCACAAACCCGTTTGCTTCTTTATCAAATTCAAAAATCGATCTTCACTAAAAAATTAAACAGAAGATTTCTCAAATTGAAAAATTGCACAAAACAATCGTTTTCTCCAATTTTATCAGGCGGCGATTTCTAAATCCGATCTCTCAAACTTGTCAAAATGTTTAGGCAATTTTCGTTTTCATGCTACGATTGTTAATTATATCAGGTGAGGTTTGTCTTTTTCGTTTTTTATTCTATTCTGAAATTCGAAATCAATCTAATACCTTCATGAGATTAATGAGGCAATTTCTTTGGGTTTTTTTTCAATTTTATAAGGCGGTTTTCATCATTTTGAATTGAATCTTTGATTATAATTCTATCAGGTGATTTTTTAGTTGAAACCTAAATTGTCGTATAACACATCATTATCTCATTTTCTTTGTTCTTGATTTTTTTGTATCATGTAGTTCTATTAAGGCGAGATGAAATTCGAAGTTCAAGTAGTCATTTACACTATCGGGTTGTTCAAAGGTACGATGTTTCTCTTATTAAATATTGTGGTTTTGTTAACTTATAGAATGCATTAGTAATGCATATATGGATGACATTGGATTTTTGAATTCAACATAGATGACTGAAAAGAATTATGATGGAAATGTATTATGGAAAAGATAAATGGGTTTACTGTTATATTAGTAGGTGATTTGTTTATTCGAATAACATAACAAATGTTATAGGACTAAAAAAGATAATTGGTTTTATCTACTTTAAACTGTGTGATAAATGGAAATGTATTATGGAAAAGTATTATAATTTTTATTCAAATAACATAATAGGTAATATAGGAAAAAGATAATTGCTTTTATCTTCTTTAAATTGTAATAAAACTTTATAAAACATTGGTCTACTGTTATATAGTATTTGTTGACGTCAAAAGTTCGGTTACTAGTGACGATCAACCCCCAATCGCGTGATTAACACACGGATAAAGATTAAAAATGCAATAAGAAGTAAAAGAGCGGGGAGCACACATAGAATTTTTATAGTGGTTCGGCAAAGACGATGCTTACACCCACTTTATATATAATTTCTCTTTTTTGATTACAAGTACAATGCTTTTTCTGTTTGAAGAAGAGAAAGAAAATGACTATCTTTTCTTCTTCTTTTTGAGAGAGATTGGAGTTATGGAGAAGCGTAAAGATGAAAAGCTTGGAGAAAGCCGTCTGGCCAAAAGTCCCAAAAAGTCTTTTCTTTTTCTTCTTTTTTTTTCTTTTCTTCTAGCTTAGGGGTATTTATAGGTGGAGAATGCAGCTTGGGTTGTTGCGGCATGGTCCGGCCATTCCGAGAAGGCCTGGACACGTGGAATTCATCTATTGGCTTGAATTGCAGCTGAAGGACTGATTCCACTGTTCATAAATAGTATCCTCAGAAGTTGTGGCTGACGTGGCATCCACGAAGAGGTTTACTAAAAGTAGAGCTTTGTCCATATATAGTTTGACCGCCTTTATTGCCATGAAAGTCGGGATATTAGGTGGACTAATTCTGCAGATTTCTTCCTCGCTGACCTGAGATAATCAGTCGAGGAGTTATTTTTAGAAGCGAGAAACTCGGTCGTCCTGGTGAGCGATTCTTCCGGTAATGCACAGTCAATCTGACTGAGTTGGATTTGGGCCGATGTGCCATTGCTCTAAGTTGCGCCCCTGCTGGGCCTCCTGAAGCGTGACTTGTATCTGATTGTACGTTTGGGCTTAGGCCTTGTTCATTGAGGCTCTTGCCAAAAAGCTGGTTAACACTTTGCCCCTCAGAATGCATCTTCATCGACAGAGGGAGGTGTGATATGAAATCCAAACCGAAGCACAAATGCTCGAACTGCTATGGTCGCGCTGGACCATATTAAGGCCAGAAAACCGACGGTCCGATGTTGTATTAAGGCCAGAAACCGAACGACCACGCCAGGTCGTATTAAGGCCAAAAAACCTACAATCATCGGGAACCATATTAAAGCTGAGATGATGATGGCCATTTATACGAGAGTTGGGTCCTACAAATACAAAACAAACCATCCTCGTTTTAGAGGAGGGTGATGGATCGAGCATTTTATTCCACTTGGCTATAGAAGGTGGCGAGCATTAACCATACTCGGCTTTGTGGCGAGCATAAACCATGCTCATCTTAGGGGCGAGCATAAACCATGCTCGGCTTAGTAGCGAACGCTAATATGGCTCGGCTTAGAGAGGGCGAGTATTAACCATACTCGGCTTAGTGGCGAACATAAACCATGCTCGGCTTAGGGCAAGTGTTTCTTATGCTCGACTCGTGTTAGGTTAGTTAGTTTAGTGAGCTATGCATGCTCGTGGTGTAAAGAAAAGAGAGTGTAGTACACACTCGTGTTTACAAAATGTAACCTCACTAACTTGATGGAGTAGGTGTTTGAAATGATGGTGGGCTTTCGCGCTGACCACACAGAACAGGGGGCGAGCATTATCCATGCTCGGTTTAGAGATTTCACAACATGATCTACTATTACAAAAAGTGAAATTCATAACTGCTAAGCAATTATTACAAAGAAAATAAATTCTATGGGGACAGCGATTGATTACAGAGCATTCTTAAGAGCTAAATCCTATGTGCATATCAAGGCGTTCTTGTTATTAAAAAAAAATCAAAAGAAAAGATTAAAAAATCTAATTAATGATAATGCCGCGAGTGCTAATCTCAGGGTCCTTTCCGTTTCTAGGAGCTCGTGGACCAGCCTGAGGAGCTTGAGCAAAAGGTCGCGGCGGCATGGCCGGGGCACGATATTCTACATATTCAGCGAGTTCCCCTTTTCTGACTCGTCCTTCGATGAGATCGCGTAGATGTCGGCAATCATTTGTATTATGTCCAGCTACATTGTGGAATATACAGTGCTTGCCAGAATCGAGTTCCATCTGGGTCGGTTCTCGTCGAGGTGGTCTTGGAGTGGGCAAGGACTCACGTATATCAAGGTAGATATCGAGAAAAGAAGAATTGAGCTCAGTATATCGATCATACTTGTTTTCATTTCGAGGTCGCACATTGCATTTCACTCTTTTCCAAGGCCCTTCCCCTTCCTTTATCCTGGCCATTGCCGTTGAGTGGACCTTGTTGTTTGGCCACTAAAACTTCAAGGCTCACCATTTCAAGGATGCCATCCTCTTATCGGAGGAATCTCTCGGCCTCGGAGTAAAAAATCATCTATATCTTTGGGGGGATCTACGATTAAGGAGTTTGAGAATTCTGATCTCTTCTGAACTCCTGCGATGGCTGCCATCAGCACCATCGATGGCTCGGGCCGATCGAAAGATGCTACAGCTGCGTTGAATCTTTCGAGGAAATCTTAGCATCTCTCTGGATCGCTGTTTGATTGTAGATAAAAACATGACACTTTTCGGCTGAGTGATATGCACTCGAAACTTTTCGATGAATCGGGTGACCAGAGTATTCCAGCTGTTGATTAACTCCGTTGTTAGCAGCCGAAACCACATTCTGGCTATATCTGTGAGAAAGAGAGGAAAGCACTTAGCCATGAAGCTGGTCGATGCACCAAGTACTTCCATATGTCGCATGTATCGCTTGAGGTGAATGGTCGGGTCAGTGCGACCGTTGTATGGCTCGATGGCTGGGAACCTGAAGTCCGGAGGATTTCGAGAATTTCTGATTTCTCTAGTAAAGGGGCTGCAATTGACATTGTCTACGTCTTGCTGCGAAGAATTGCCCTGAGTGAAGCGTCGGACGATGCTTGCAAGCTGGCTCCCATCTCCGAGGAGTCGTTGCCATGAACTTAGCTGTAACACCCCACACCCGCTAAGGTCACTCACTAAGGGAATGCCTTAACTTCGGTGGAGTATTTTAAGTGAATATAGAACAGAAAAATTACAACAAGACAGATATAAATAATACTTGAAAATCTAAAACATCATTTCATTGCAGTAGAAGGTAAACATGTTTAGTTACAACGCCATAAAAGAGTCAAGTACTAAATATCCATCCTGATAAAAACATAAGTACATAATCCCACTATATAACTAATAGCCATAAAAGAAAAGAAAAGATAAGCTGAGCTTTACATCAACGGTCCAAGCTCCAAAAGATAGATAAGCGATCTGATCAAAGCCCACTAGTACTAGGCCCAACCTGAGGACCTGAGGGGGAAAAAGATAAAAACAACGGGGTCAGACATAAGTCTGAGTGAGCCCTATAACTTTAACAATACAATCATTAAAGTAATTAGGGTATGATATAAACTTGGTACGGTGATGACTGGGGATAAATGACTACACTAAGCAGCCAACTAGACATAGGATGAACTAAGATAACGGTAAAGACGCATCTACCCACCCAAGGGTAATTACTAACTGCACCACACCAGTCATTCCTACTTAAAGGTTGATCCCACCCAAGGACTTAGAAAATTTAACCCGTAGTTTCGTGTACCCCTAGCTGACTACATAGGTGCCGTCTGCCCCTATCTCCACTAGGTGTACCCACTACTCCCCAAGCGACGGCTCCCTAACGTAGATACCCGTGCTGGCCCCACAGTGGGGTGTATCACTCCCCAAAGGGGCAACCCGATACAATCAACGGTGCACGGCTTATACCTACACGATGCAACAACGTCTTACCTACCAGCCTGGGTCCACACACGCATATGAAACCCGTTGGACTTGCGTTGCCACTGCTAACCCGTTTTGGCCTCTTATAGCCAAGCCCAGTACGCGTGTCCCGTCCTCGACATGGGTCGAGCCCAATAAGATACATATGGGTTACTGGTTGAAATGGCCCCCCACAAGCTACCCACCTAAGCTTGTCCCTTTTTCTAGTGCTTCCCACTTAACCCTTTAATCATGTTTAATTACATGTTTCCACTTGGTTAAGTATTCTAATCGTATTTTCTATTGCCACCCAAGGCAACCCACTAGATTTCCACATGCCACCCAAGGCACTTACTTGATTTCCACATGCCACCCAAGGCACCCACTTAACCCCTCATGCCCCACTACATGCTTATCTAGTTAATGTTTCTTAATTGATTAAGACCGTAACCTTTGCAAAGCCCTCTCACATTAGACTATCTTTTATGGCAGCTGGATTTGCCGGTCGGGTCCGGGCAGCCTTACGCCATAACCGAGTCTAACCTCATGTCTTTACACTTGTCACGTATTTAGTTTATGCCTAAGACCTCTCACATTGGGCCAATCATTTGTAGCCGCTGGATTTGCCGGTCGGTTCCGGGCAGTCTTATGCTACAAAAGGGTCCAACCTCGTGTCTTAGTCGATTAATTACACCTAATTAATCACCCCCATAATTTGTATTAATTATCCCTCATTAATTACAAATTTAACGATGTACATAATTGACTCAATTATGTCCATCCACTTTATGGTATGCATAATCATACCAACTTCACACCATTTTATTAACATGCATATTAACCCCATCGTTCCCCACGTAATACGTTGACATGACATACTTAAAAGGGAAGATTCATCACAAACACAATGGGTTCAACTTGCATAACATTAGCATCAACATGGGTTTTAAAGGTGTCAACATGCATATATGACCATAGCATCAAACCCAACTAGCATAAATAATCAACCCAAACTTGCATGAATCACATATGTCATAAGAGGGTAACTTGCATAAGTTACTTATGTCATACAAAGGGGTAAACTTGCATATGTATGTATGACTACAAAGGGGTTAACTTGCATATGTATGCATATCATACAAAGGTGTAATCTTGCACATGTTACTTGCATATAATCAAACACCAAACTTGCATAACATGTCATATATGAACTTGCATATAATCAAACACCAAACTTGCATAACATGTCATATATGAACTTGCATATAATCAAACACCAAACTTGCATAACATGTCATATATGAACTTGCATATAATCAAACACCAAACTTGCATAACATGGTGTCATAATGGATCAATGTTTATCATAGTGATTTGCATAACTAGCATCATGAACATATAGCATAAATTACACCCAACTTGCATAACTAGCTTCATGGACACATAGCATCAAACTTGCATAACTTGCATCATGAACATATAGCATTCAACTTGCATAACTAGCATCATGAACATATAGCATAAAACTTGCATAACTATCATCATGAACACATAGCATATGATAACATAGCTTGCATTGATCCACATACCTAACCATAACCTCATTATATCCTATCATAATTAGTTTAGCAATTGCTTGCTAAAGGCATAGAAACTAACAACTTGTTGATTAGCACTCCTATGAAGAAGATTAAGTTGCTAGAGTTGATTAGAAGTTGATTTGAGAAGCTATCTTCCTCTTTAATTTGATGGAGGCTCCTTCAAGTTGCATTTTGATGGCATGATGGCATTGTATCTATTTTTAGTATGGATTAGGGTAGTTTTAGGGTGTATTTATAGATTAGTTAAGTGCTTTAGGCCATAGGATTAACCCTAGGATAGTTTAGAGCCATCAGATCTCGTCACAAGCCACCAAGCACAACCCAAAAGCCAAAATATTGCACCCAGCCAAAACTGGCCGAGCCACCTGTGTCGACAGGGGTGTCGACACTACAGTCGACACAACCCCCTGTGTGTCGACTCCCCAGTCGACACGGGGGTCGACCTGGTGCAGGCGGGAATTTTCCCGCCTAGCCCCATTTCAGCATTTGAAATCTGTTTTTCGAAATTTGAATTTTCTGAAAACTTCGTTGGGCCTTAACTGGGTCATACGGATTCCGATTTTCGAAAACTCGGACTCTATTTCGCGTATTTTTCCGAGACGAACGCAATGGCATAGCCCGTTTCCCCTGATTCAGATTTTAAAATTTAATTCTGCCCTAATTTATATTATAACAAGTTATTCAACATACGGGGTGTTACATTAGCTCTTCCACCTAAGAAGGTTCTCAGCGAGGATCCGGCAAAAGCATGATCGGAAGAGTGGAAGTTTGACCTCCGAGAATTGAGTGAAGGTGTGAGGGGAGGTGAGATCTGGCAGGTGTTTCTGGGCAGAATGGCCCCTCTGGAACTTGATGAGTTGTGGGTTGAGCCATGCCCGTCGCAAAGAGTCTATGCTGATCCAGCGTGGCATGTGATGTTCGGATGCCAGGGTTGCCCCCGCTTGAAGCGAGGTTAGGAGGGTCTATGGTAGCGTCTTCTTCTGCTACGGTGAGGGCCGGTATTGCAAGGTGGTGTCCCTTGTTCGAAGGGAACGTTACTCTAGCTCTTCGTTGAAGAGGAAGAGTGGTTAAACCGGTCTGTGCTAAGATCCCGGGTTGTAATGGGAATGGCGTTGATTCAGAGGGACCCGTTGGTGGCTCGACCGATTCGATAGGTCAAGATGTTCCAAAGAGCGGAGGCGTATTTGCCAGATGACCTAGATCTTGATCGTCCTTCTCCTGATGTTCTGTGGCTACAACCGCACTGGTCGGTGGAAGCGATAATCCTGGCTGGGCTTGATTGGTTGGTGGGGCCAAACCAAGATAAAATAAAGGTGTAGCCTGATCGGTGGCCTGAGTTTGAGTAAACTGAGGGTCAGCTGTTGTCCCAATCTCGGCCTATGGAGGAATTGATGTTGAAGCGTTCAACCCTGTTTCCAATCGACCGAGAAGGTGATCCATCAACTACTGCTGTATTTCGATGACTTTACCCTGAGATGTCATATGGTCTCTAAGTTCGACCATGATTTTATCCATGTCGTCCGGGGTAAGGAATCGAGACATGTCGTCATAAGAGGAAACTTCGTGGCTTACTTCTGCTGCATCGGTATCGGCTGCATCGGTGTTTGCGGGACGAGAGGATGTTGCATCTTTCTTTCGTTTATTTTCCATGACCTGAGATAAGCAGGAGTTCGATGACGATGTCGGTGCATTTCCCTTTCCTGGCGCGCCAAAGTGTTGACGTCAAAAGTTTGGTAACTAGTGACGATCAACCCCAAATCGCGTGATCAACCCACGGTTAAAGATCAAAAATGGAATAAAAAGTAAAAGAGCGGGGAGCACACAAAGAATTTTTATAGTGGTTCGGCAAAGACGATGCCTACTTCCGCTTTATATATTATTTCTCTTTTTTGATTACAAGTACAATGCTTTTTTTGTTTGAAGAAGAGAAAGAAAATGACTGTCTTTTCTTCTTCTTTTTGAGAGAGATTAGAGTTATGGAGAAGCGTAAAGATGAAAAGCTTGGAGAAAGCCGTTTGGCCATAAGTCCCCAAAAGTCTTTTCTTTTTCTTCTTTTTCTTCTTTTCTTCCAGTTTAGGGGTATTTATAGATGGAGATGCAGCTTGGGTTGTCATGGTATGGTCCGGCCATTCCGGGAAGGCCTGGACACGCGGAATTCATCTATTGGCTTGAATTGCAGCTGAAGGACTGATTCCACTGTTCATAAATAGTATCCTCAGAAGTTGTGGCTGACGTGCCATCCAAGGAGAGGTTTATTAAAAGTAGAGCTTTGTCCGTATATAGTTTGACCGCCTTTATTGCCTTGAATGTCGGGATATTAGGTGGACTAATTCTGCAGATATCTTCCTCGATGGCTCGAGATAATCGGTCAATGAGTTCTTTTTGGAAGCGAGAAACTCGGTCGTCCTGGTGAGCGATTCTTCAGGTAATGCACAGTCAATCTGAATGAGTTGGATTTGGGCCAATGTCTCATTGCTCTAAGTTGCGCCCCTGCTGGGCCTTCTGAAGCGCGACTTGTATTTGATTGTGCGTTTGGGCTTGGGCCTTGTTCGTTGAGACTCTTGCCAAAAAGAGGGTTAACAGTATTGCTTCAAACATATTTCATGAAGTATATAAAATAGTAAACATATTCCATAAAGTATAATAGATTTACAATCTTATTGAAAATACTAATATGTATAAATCTTATAGGAAAAACATAAACTGTTTAAATAGATAAATATATTTATCTTTTGTCTACTTTATTACATAAAGTAATGTTGAAAATGATATATACATTAAATAATAAATAGATATTTTTTTTTTGAAAAAAACTTGTAAGTATATACAAAAATATAATTTCACATTTTTTGTTAAAAAATTAATATGTATATTAGTTTTTGTTAAAACATATAACTTATTTAAAAAGATAATTGTGTTTATCTTATTAAAATAGTATGAACATTAAAAAGATATATACATTTACCTTTTAAATCCATACATCAACTGTATATTGATAACGTAGGAAATAAGATAAATACATTTATCTTTTTAAACAAGTAATATTTTTTCTATTCAACAACATTTAGTAGAATATCTTATTTTATTTCAAATATAAAAAAGATATTTGCATCTATCATTTAAAAACTGAACTTCAGACTTAAAAAATTCAGTTGAATATATTTGTCATGTGTTAATTGTTAGTTGCAAATACGCAATGTTAATGATAAAACTGATCTTTTGATTACAAAATTGCATTTTTGTAATTAACAATTTTTAAATGTTTAGTATAATATTATTTCATATTTTAAAAATATAATTGCATCTATCTTTTCAAAACTGAACTTCAGATTTAAAAAAGATAGTTGAATATATATGTCATGTATTAATTGTTAGTTGCAAATATGCAATATTAGTGATAAAACTAAACTTCTGATTACAAAATTGTATTTTTGTAATTAACAGTTTTTAAATATTTAGTAGAATTTCTTATTCTATTTCAGATTTTAAAAAATAACTACACCTATCTTTTCAAAACTGAACTTCAGATTTTAAAAAGATAGTTGAATATGTTTGTCATGTGTTAATTGTTAGTTGCAAATATGCAATATTAATGATAAAACTAAACTTTTGATTACAAAATTGTGTTTTTGTAATTAACAATTTTTAGATGTTTAGCAGTATATCTTATTTTATTTTAGATTTAAGAAAGATAGTTGCATCTATCTTTTGAAAACTGAACTTCAGATTTAAAAAAAGATAATTAGATATTTAGCTCTACTTATCTTTGAAAATAAACGATACATGTTATATATGTTTAGTTATAACTATCCTTTTAATTGTGTGACATAAATATTTAGTTACAACACTTGACATGTATTCAATTATCTTTTTATTTTTTTCTCAAATGAATATATTTACTCAAAGTAAAGATGATAAATATATCTTTTTGTTTGTCTTTTCTCAAGTGAATCAAATATATGTTTTCGCAAAAGATAATATATATTATATCTTTATCATATGTTTTCATATTATCATGACTAAGAGAATTTATCGTATGATGAAACTGATAACTTTATATGATTGTATCGTTTAATGCTTATATTATTTTAATAAGATAAACACAATTATCTTTTTAAATAAGTTGTATGTTTTAATAAAAAGTAATGTTCATATTAATTTTTTGATGAAAGTTGTGAAATTATATTTTTGTATATATTTACAAGTTTTTTTTTAAATATATATATTTATCTTTTTAATGTATATATCATTTTCAATAGTATTTTATGTAATAAAGAGACAAAAGATAAATATGTTTATCTTTTTAAATAGTTTATGTTTTTCTCATACGATTTATACATATTACTATTTTCAATAGGATTGTAAATCTATTATACTGTTGAAAAAGATAAAACCATTTAGCTTTACCTGCATACGATTAATTAGCTGTATTTAACTGCATAGGATAAAACCATTAGAAAACCTACAAAACGTCAGTAATGTACAGATCAGTCACTGTATTTAACTGCTGAAAAAGATAAAATCATTTAGTTTTACCTGCATAGGACTAATTAGTTGTTTAGATTTACTTATATTTGAAATTAAGTTATACATGTTACACAAGGTTCCTTTTTATTCATTATTTGAAATTATTGCACACCTTGTGAACCTTATTTACAGCTTAAGTAAAAAAGATAAAAGCATTTATGTTTTTATTCAAAAAGTTTAATTACACAATACATTCCAACACTAGAAGCAGCGATATATCAGTTATATGTATTTCATTTAAGAATTAATCCCTAATATAAAATAAGCATTCAGTGAAATTCAGTTACCTTTTTATTTAACATTATAAGAGTGTTATTTACTATTTCACTCATAATTTTTCTACTATTACTTAGTTATACTATATGATAAAAAAACAGAGAAATATGAAATGTAATTAAAGTTTTGCGAAAAAGATAAATGCATGTACATTTTTTCCACATAAAATAATATACATATTATATCTTTATCATATGTTTCCAGAATAAGAGAATTCTATTGTATGTTGAAAAAAAGAAGTTTAAATGATCATATGATTTTAATATTTATATTATTTTAAAAAGATAAACACATTTATCTTTTTAATCTATTAAAAAAATATAAAATGATAAACTTGTTTTCACTGTTAAAATATATCTCTAAGCTAAAATGATAAACGTATACATTTATCTTTTATATTATTTACATTTTTTTAGTTCTTATTTGTTAATCTATATTGTTTTTGCTAAATTTTATTTTTGACGTTCCAAAATGATAAACTTGCAAAAAGCCGAACATAATTTACTACAAAACAGTGTAATATGAATTTTGTAATTAGCTATTGCTAATTTTGGTGTCGCTATCATACTTACTTTGCTTGCCACTATTATCATGGGTGCTTTTAAGCAAACCATAAAGTGTATGATCCTACAGTTGATTAATATATCATAGTGACTAGCAAGTCTACTTATTTCTCTGGCTTCTCTTAAGTCATTCATCTCTCCTTAACATTTACATGTGTGCATGCGGGTGCACCATTTAGTTCCTCAAACGTGGTATTTATAACATTTGCCATGTTGATTAACTAAACAGATACTTCATAGCAGCAAATATAGTGGCATTCTTCTTCTCAGCCATCTCATTTGCACTAACATCATAAATCGGTCGAGCCTTGGAAGCTTGCCTTTTGTCTCCATGATTGACATGGTAGCCTTTGCTATACTCTTCTCGTCAAATGGTGCGACAGCTGCAATTGCTCTATTTTGAAGATATGATACTCTGATTTCCATAAGTGGAGACGTTGAGGTTAAGTGGGATAAAATTTGTGATGATGCTAGCAAATTCTGCTCCATGTTAACTACAGTCATCGTTTTCTCCATGTTTGCTTCCGTTGCTTCTTTCTTGTTGCTGCTTGTCACAATTGTCGGCTTACAATAAAGATCTCAGTGAAAAAATATTTGTGATATATACTTGGTTCTCGTCTGCTGTATTTGGTTCTTGTCTATTATGTTAATTGTTTTATAGGCTAAGATTGTGGTGGTCTAGTTCTTTTATAGGAACGAAACAACATAATATGAATGTTGTAATTAGCTATTTCTACACACGTTTGAAGCTGTGTGTATTGAAATAATGTTGTTTCGAAGCATTGTGTTTATTTGAAGTTTCTAGTTTTTTGCTTGTACTTGGCAAGCGCTTTAGTTATCTATGTGTGGTTGTGATTCACATCAACCATTTATACCTCCTACTTGCAGTATCATTTTGTCCAGACTGAAAAAAAGATATATGCATTTATCATTCTCGCAAAACAAATAATAATATATATTGTTATATTATATTCACAAAAGAAACACCAATGTATATTGGAATCTAATAATATATTACACTAACACAAATAATATGAGATTTATACAAAATATAACTTGGTGACATATCATTTATGCTGGCAAACAAAACGTAATTAAGCATTCACAAGAAATAAATTTGAGAAAGATAAATAAATTTATCTTTTCATTAATATCCCACTTTGTTTCTCATTAGCAAGCCTAAAGCTTCCAAGCAGCTTCGAAAGCAAAATACACTACAAAAGTGGCAGCATATACAGCTTAGTATGAGTCTACACTTATAATGAAAAGATAAAATTTGTTATGGAAACCCTTCTAGATATTTAGACTCTGTCGTGCAATCTGTTGCTGAAGAGGCAGTGTTATGTGGAGACAGTGGAGAAGTTTGCTATACCAAGTATGCCTCGTATCCTATCAAAGGAAAGTACTGTCATGAGATAACCCTTGGAGTTGTCCTTGAATGAACCAAGAGTCATGCAAATCAGTATAAGTAGTACGTTGTTCAAGTCCTCTTAATACATATGGACTTTTTGCGCTGGTATAAGCAGTATAATTGAAGTGAACCTGCTACATTAATATTCCTTTTTTGCATTGCTTTCCTGTAATGATCATGCAGAAAACTGGGTGGTTCATAGTAATGTATCAGTAACAAAAATAGCAAAGAGACACTGAATGCATGAACAAGAGACACTGAATGCATGAACTGAACTGTAATTGAAATCATCTCACTACAGTGGTGCTTGTAATTGAACTGATGTTTAAAACTGTTATCTAATATAAAGAAAAAGATAAATGTTTTTATCTTTTTAGTTGTTTAAGCACAAATCATGATATAAATTTCCAATTAGTCCATACGCCAACAAAAACTGGCAATTAATCCCACACACAGCAAAAAGAAAGTAGAAAACGATTAGTTCAGTTTTAGAAACATCTGAGCAATAATACAAAATACACAATTATTCGAGTAGTCAACTAAAAATATTCAAAGAACAACCAATAAAATGTATTAGATTTAATTTTGAATATTTAAAATGATTTATTTTAATTAATAACGATGGAAATTTTATTTTTGATGAAGTTAAAACGAATAATTTTATTTTAATTATAAAAGGAATTGAAAATGGCGCGGTAGTTTGAAAATTCGATTTCAAATTTCAAACGAATGTACAGGATCCAAAATAAACCGGATATTAGCGAACCAAAAATATTAGAATCTATTTGAAAATAACTTTCCAACGAATCTTAAAAATTGAAATTTCATAGCGGCAATAAAAAGTTATGCCAGTTGAAAATTCAGAATAGTCGTCATGGAAATAAAGCCCTTAAAAATGGAAATTTTGCAAACGAGCTCCGTTTTCGACAAAACCACTTTTGTTGGACCCGGGATGTCAAGTTATTGCTAGATTCCAAAATTCATAATTTTTGGGATTAATATATGAGCGTGGCGAAGGAAAACGTGTTTTGACAGTTTTAGTCAATATGGATCAACCAGAAAATGGCCATTTTTCAGACGGTCTCCAAATTCGACGAAATTAGTTTTGTTAGGACCGTATCATCAAAACATAGCCATATTTATTTTTTTGGAATTTGTAGAGTCCGTATGTGACCCAAGTAAATTGAAATATACGTTTAAAATTCAATATAATAATTTAAATGTTAATTTAAAAGAAAAATGATCGTAACAGTCGAATCATCTTACGGGACATAGCCCATTGCGTTTAGAATGAGGGTAATTAGCTGGGGGAGATAGTCGGTGGGTTCGATTTGGGGTTCGAATAAAAAGTCAAACTTTTAGAGAATAAATTAATTAAATAATTGAATTATTATATTTATATCCTTCACTCCTCTCTCCCTCAAAGTTAGAAATCAATTTTTAAAATAAAAAGGAAGCGCCATCGCGCGATAGCCCACCGCCGCCATCCATGCATCGCCCCTCTCCCCGTGGACGTGCCTCCCCCTATCCCCTCCTCTCATCCGCGACCTCCCTCTCTCCCCCTTCGCCAATAAAACCACCCAAACCCGAACCTTAGCCCCCCTGAGACCCAAAACCCGACGCGCCGCCTTCCTCTCAGGTCCACCGCCCCCTGCGCCTTCCCCCACCTCCGCAGGCTGACGCCAACGCACGTAGGGACCCCCCCCCTCGCTGAAAACATGGTAAGTTTTTTTAATTTAATTTGTTTATTTATTTTCTATGAACAAAGTATGGATCTGATTTTATATATGAATAACAATGAAAACATTATATTTTTAAAATTGAAAAGATTATATTTTTTTAGAAATAAATAGATACGATTTTTAGAAATATAAAAACATGTTTTTTAATAGAATAAAAATACGGTTTTTATATATGTGCTGGCGTAATTAAAATATGATCATTATTTGCACAAAAGAACAATAAAAATATGATTTTTAGCATATGAAAAGATTTGATTTTTATAACATATAAAGATTCGATTTTTATAATAAAAAAGATTAGATTTTTATAATAAGAAAAGGTTATATTTTTATAATAGAAAAGTTTATATTTTCAAATACGAAAAGATTAGATTTTTAATCATACAAAGATAAGATCTTTATCTATAAAAATAATTGATTTTTAGTTATGTAAAAATTCGATTTTTAGTGGATAAGAATATAGTTTTTAATGTATGAATGTCATGAATGAAGTATAAAGATTGGATTTTCTTTGTGTGAATGAAGGATAAAGATTTGATTTTTAGTTAGAGAAAAGGTATGATTTTTATGTATATAAAAATATATTTTTAATCATGAAAAAGAAATTATAAAAATATGATTTTTATTCATAGAGTAGCAATATAAAAATTTGATTTTTATAATGAAGTAGCAATATAAAAATTAGATTTTTATATATGAAGTAGCCGGTTAAAAATATGAATTTTAGCTTATGACTGTTATTAATAAAAATCAATCGCGTAGGATATCGTGTTCGCTTAAGGTTGTAGTCGAAGAGGTGTTCATCTTCTTTGATTTGAAAGGATGACGGAGTGGATCCCAAAGGTGAGAACTTCTCACTTTATTTTATTTTCTAGTTAAAATACACACTAAGATGTTGACGGTGCTTAGCAGCACCCGACGCCCGTCGTCCACAGACCATGGATGACTTGTTTGATTTGATTGTGTTGTGAAAATTGATTGTGGGATGTGGAATGGAATAAATATTTTATAGTTAAAAATATAATTTTAACATGTATATAAATAAAATAAATATTCATTTACAAATCGAACGATTTGTTTATGTACACTGATTTGACTGATATTGATTGGGACGATAAATTTTACACATCGCCCAACTGCACAAATAAAGTCCATTATTTGTTGATTGAAGCCCCACACGGGTATTGGGATGATATATGACATACACTAGTCCCAATAATTAGCTGTATGTTAATCGATTGGTTGACAGACTGTTATAAGCGTTAAATATTTATATTTGATGCTTATGCAGTGTAGAATGCACTTTGGATGATGGTTGACTATGTTTGATTGTTGTTGTGTACATGTGTGTATGAAATCCAAGTAATCAAATTATATGGTAATTGAATTTGTTTGATTCCAGTTCAGAAACAATAAATATTTTAAAATAAAGATTATTTTAAGATAACGAATATTTTAAAAATAATATTCAGTAAAAGATCGAAATTTGATTTTGATGTCCGATTGGGGATGGACACGGATATATTTAAGTACATAAAGCCGTGTTGATTAGATTAACGCCATTTTGACATGAACGATATTTATATCGATTTTATTCATTTTTATAATGAATATCGAAAAGGAAATGATTTCGAAAATACTATCATTTATATATCGATGATATGGAATATTCAATTTTGATTTGAAATTGAAACGAAGTTGAAATCGTTTTGAAAACGAATTTAAAATGATTTATAAAATATGTTTTAAATGGAGATCGACAAAATATAATATATATATATATATATATATATATATATATATTATATATATAATTGCCTGAATAGAACGCGACGCGCCGCGGCAGTTCGCGAATTTCGACCATTGACTTCGAACGGACATTACGGGAGATCCGACCGTCGGATTCTCCTAAAACTAGAACCATTGGGTTCGTATCAAAAAGAGCTTTCTAATGAATATAAGAGATTTGAAATCTAATGGTTGGATTTGAAATTATATCCAAATCAAATTTGGAAAAGGTCGTTGTAAGTGCAGTTCGATGGCCGTTCATGGAAATCGACTATTGGGGCCTTGATAATAAAAATATCAATAATTTGTGTAATATCATAATCAATGATTTGGAAAGAATTGGGATCAAAAATTCCATATTTGAAAGAATAAAAATATATTTTTATCGAAATGAACTAGTTATGAACTAGAATTAAAATCCAATATTTTTAAAATAAATAAATTGGGTTTGATATGGTTTAAAAATAACCGAATTTCCAATATATGAATTAGAATGGATTTGAATCGAAATCATCTTCGGAATATTTCGATATTGGATTCCGTGATTATACAGATACTATAAGGGAATTTGGAAGATATATATATCGTTATTCAAATACGATATTTGTTGATTTCAGAATTTGATATTGAAAATAAGCCGATATATTTTCTATTCAGAGCCTTGTATTTAATATCAAATTGGATTTTGGGTTTGTCGTGAACTGTGTTTTAAATGACCCTGTTCTTTAACCCATTTGAGAAAAGATTAAATCTTTTTATTTAGATTTAATGAAGTATACCAATTAATTAATATTAAATTGGAATTGAATTGGAATTGATTTTTGGGTTTATCGTGAACGCTATTTTAAATAACACTTGTTCTTTAATCCGATTAACAATGGAATGTGATTTTGGGTTTGTCGTGAATGGTGTCTTAAATAACAATGTTCTTGAACCCCGTTTGAATAGAATAAATATTTTAATCAAGATTTGAAGAAGAATTACAAATTAATTAACATTTAATTGGAATTGAAAATGGAATGTGAAATGGGTTTATTGTGAACTGTGTTTTTTATGACATTCGTTCTTTAACCCGATTTACAGTGAAATGGGATTTGGAATTTATAAATCTTTTTATTAAGTTTTAACGGGAATTTTCCAAAGTAACAATTTCCAATTTAATATATTAAATTGGAATTGAATGGAATTCGATTGATAATAATCGAAGTGAACTTCTTTGGAGGAAGGCTGTTAATACATATGGAATTTAAAAGGCTTTGCTGTTATTCCATTTATATTATTAGTCGGATACGGAAATTGATATCGATTATATATATAGATTTGTTTTTCCGTGAAGATTCCATAATTAATGGAATGTGATTTGGGTTTATCGTGAACTATGTTTTTAAATGACATTAGTTCTTTAACCCGGTTAAAGGCAGGACTACATGTCTGTCATTGTATTTCAAACTGTATGGTTGATCTCTGCTAAATATATATCTGTTTGGTGGCAGAGAATTTATTCTCTTGCTTAACACCCTTCTCTGAGACGTACGAGCTCAGAGGTTATATATCGGCAGAAATCAATAGTATGGTTTAGATTATCGATGCGACATGTTTGTGTTTCCAAAGCTAAATAATCATTAATATTGATTTTGGAAAAGATTAAAACTAAGTGGAGTTTTAATGAATCTTTAATTAGATTGAAATGGGAATTGATAATTTAAATTATCAAATTTGGGAAATGATCGAGAGTGGAGTATCACCAGTTTTGCTCCAAGTGATGGTTAAATCTTTAATTAGATTTGAACGGGAAATGGTAATTAAATTTACCGATAACACCGTGGTGTTAGTTATGGGGTAATACCAGTTTTGCTCCATGGGATGAATAGGTTGGGATTGGGAAATTAAATAAATGGTTAATTCAGTAAGGTGCGTTAATCCCGACTAGTTTAGAAAACCGTAATATGGTTTGAATTGAAATCAAAGGAAAATTAAAGAATAAATTTTAAAGAATTTACCTTTGGTAAAATTAATGGGAATCTATCCCTGAAGAATGTGAATATTTGAATAAAAGAATATTCAGAATTGGAATAAGGCATATGTTGTGTTTTTATAGCACTTGTTTATTATATACGCGAATTATTCGGAAAGGCCAGGTTTATACTTATTCTGAATAACAGATTCAACGATAAGTCGACGATGAAGACGGTGGTTGAAGACCGGAGGTCTTCACATCGTTTGGATGATTACTGATGTCTTGATTGGGCTGTACACCCAAGAAAAGGTAATAAGTGGTGATCATCCAGACGTACATGGAGATCGACGGATATGCGAGGACCTCTCTCCTGTATTGGACATACATGACGAGGAATAAGGTGCCTCCGGTTTCGTTCAGACCCAGAACGAACTTGTAAATGGATGTGTGTCTGACATTGGATTTTATTCTGTGTTGATTGATTTTTATTAAATATATATCTGTTTAGTGGTGGAGAATTTATTCTCTTGCTTAACGCCCTTCTCTGAGACGTACGAGCTCAGTGGTTATATATCGATAGACATCAGTTGCATGGCATGAATTGTCAGCGTGGCATGCTGAGATGCAAATGATCAAGGCTTCTGTTGAAAAGCAGAGTCTTGTGGTTGATGATCAAAGCACGACCTTAAATGACATAGCTTTGTATATAGCGTTAATTCGTGAGCCTCACACCTCGGTATGAGTTAAAAATGGGATCGGACTGTTTGGAGAACACGACGTTTCTTTCTAGCTATGGGTGGTGTCAGCGTTTTACATACCCTGACATTTATATTATTTTTACCTATGTGGTTGTTGGATTGCGAGGCGCCTCGGATATATCGGTCTCTTCGAAGCCGATGGATATAGGTCCTATAGGACCCGGAAACGTGTGTTCAGGAATTACCAATCCAATAACGTAAGTGTGGACCGACCCAACCGATCCAGGGCTACCCAGAGTGTGTAGTCTTGAGACATTGGCTAGAGTGTGTAATGTCCCATATATTTACAGAATAATAATTAATTTATTTAATTATTTATAGAGTGATTTAGAGAATTAAATGGTTGTGTAATTAAATAATACTGAATATTTAATTAATATAAATAATAGAATAATATATTTATTTTCAAAATTGTCGGAAATAGTGGAATTCACAATATGGGGTGAATTAAATTATTCAAAATATATAATTCAGTTTAGATTTGAATTATAATCACGAATATATATATTTAAATGAAGTTTGAATGTATAGTTATAATATAATTATAATCGAGCTCGAAATGGCGCGGCAGTTCACTATTTGGCAATTTGAACTTCAATTGAATATACAGAATCCGTTTTATGTCGGATTTCTATGAAACAAGAAACGTTCGGAGCAGGTGATATTTTTCTAATGGAAGAGAAAAATTGGGATTTCATTGTGTAGATTTTGATTTATGCCCAAATCAAATTTTAAAATAGTCACTATGGAATTCCTTTATAATTTATATCGATTTATTTATATTTTAAACGGATTTTAAATATAAAACGAATATCGATATAACTGGGAATATTGAAATATCAAGTTATAAATCCAATTGGAGTTGTATGATATTCTGTTGTGAATATATACTATAATATATGTTTATTGATATTTAATTTAATTACTTTTAAATATGTTTATATATTTAAATGGGTTATTTAGAGCTTTAAAAATTGCCAATTTTGCAAACGACCTCTGTTTTCGACGAAACTAATTTTCTTGGATTCGCAATATTAAATTATTGCTAGATTTCAATTTCCATGCTTTTTGGCGTAAGTGTGTGGTCGTACAGATTTTTAATGTGAGAAACAATCAGTATTTTGACGGTTAAAAATACACTGTGTGAGCAAACGGAGTCGGAATTCGACGAAACCAGTTTCATTGGGTCCGTAATGTCAAACTATAGATGCATGCCAATTTTCATGATTTTTTGGTATCATATGTGATCATATGAATTTTAAACGATAAATAAAAACAATGTTATAATATTTATTATTAAAATAATATGTGAATCTGTGACGACCCCATTTCCCGTACTGACGGTGGCAAGGGTAATCTTTGGAATATAACACATAAACAGATAATAGCAGAACATAATTAAATAAATACACCAGATAATGAACAGATAATACACTGGATAAACATAATCACCAGAGTTACACAGTATACAGGATCATACTTAGTACAAATACAGTTCAACTATACATGAATGTCTACAGCGGAAACAAACAAAATATGTACAACAGGAGCTGAACAGCATAAAAAGAGATAAATGATAGAATCCATCTTCAGCTCCAGCTATCCGGATAAAGCCTGATAAACCTAAATACAAGGCTGCCCGTGTAGAAAAAGGGGCACCCGAGTTTGAAAGTGAAACAAACTACGAGTCAGTCGTGGGACTGGTATGAGAAATCTACTCAACACATTTTAAAATATGGCTAATCACAGGACCACGCCACTTTCGTTGAACGGGTTTACTCCATTGGATTGCCAGTGCTTTAAAAAAAATCATTCTTTTAAACATCGCAATGTTTTTTTTTAATAAAAATGAAGCCATTATAAGACTCAGTTCCCATTACACAATGCAACGCA
The DNA here is from genome assembly GCA_030737875.1 of Allium sativum. Classification (NCBI taxonomy): domain Eukaryota; kingdom Viridiplantae; phylum Streptophyta; class Magnoliopsida; order Asparagales; family Amaryllidaceae; genus Allium; species Allium sativum. Next base: position 557,707,744 of record CM060915.1, read on the forward strand.
AACCGGAGGATAGAGTTTTACATTATAATGGCCAAAATATGTTTGATACGAATAAAACAAAAGCATTTGATATCATTACTAGTGTTTATATGTTTCAAAAACAATTTCAAATCATAACTATCAATCATAGACGGCATGGGTACCATATATCATGTCGCCATATATATACAATCAAAACCGCACAGTCACGTATTTGGAAATTGGATTTCCGTCATGAACCAAGGCAAAAGATAGTCCTTACCGACTTCGAGACTTTCTAGCCCGAGCCTCAGGACCCAGACTCAGGTGGGCCCTTGGATCGTCAGGGCCGGTCCACCGATGTGGATTAAAATTCCTGAACAATGCGTTTCCCCACCCTTTGGGGTGTAAATAAGCCAACAAATGACTCCATCGGACCCGGATCGTCCGATATAACCGAGGCGCCTCGTAACAGTAACAACCACATAAGTCAAACTCGTCAGGGCGTGTAAAACCACTGACGCCACTTCTAGCTAGAAGAAACGCATGTCCTCCTTGAGGTCCTTTCTCCCGTTTCTGGTTCATACCGGGTGTGAGGTTCGCGAATTCACGTTATACACAAAGCTACGCCACACAGGCGGTGCTTAGATCATCACCACAGGACTTTGCTTTTCAACAGAAGCCCTGATCACTGCATCTTAGCATGCCACGCAGGCAATTCACACCGTGCAAATGATGGCTATCAATTACACAGAATAAATTCCAATGTAAGACACACTATCCATTTGCAAGTCCGTTATGGGTCTGAACGAAACCGGAGGTACTATATACCTCGCAAACTCATCGATCACCACGTATGTCTGGACGATCACCACTCATTATCCATATTTCGGGATGCCTCCCAATCAGGACCTCGGTTACCATCCAAACGAGGTGAAGATCTCCGGTCTTCGACCACCGTCTTCATCTTCGATTTCTTATCGTCGATTCAGTTATTCAGAATGGGATAAACCCGGTCTTTCTTAGCAACTCGCGTATATAATAAACAAGTGCTACACAAACACTACTACGCATCATTTCAATTCATTAGTCACTAACCGTCAATCAGTAAGAGAACGATTTCCCAAATATTAACTCCGAAGGCCGAAACCAACATCAGATCAAAATCCAGGAAACCATTTGACTTAGCTAACCTTCAGTTAATTTCTAAATTTCACATCCATATCGTTTATAATATTTTATAACGATTTATCGCTATTTTTATTTATTTTAAAACAGCCAATTTATTCAAAACGACGCTTCGGGCCATAACGCGGACGTGGCGCTGTTTTTCTTCAGATTTGATTTACACATATCTGAAAATCTAACCGTTGGATCTTCACAAAATTTACATCATTAGAAAGATCTTTTCAAAATGAATCCAACGGTTCCAGTTTCGGGAAAATCTGACGGTCGGATCTCTCGGTATAATTGTTTGAAGTTTCGATTTCAATATACGAACTACAGCGTCGTTATTCGATTAAATATAATTATATTTTTATATATGTATATAAATGTATAAATATAATCGATTCTGGCGCTGTTTTTCTTCAGATTTGAATTAAACATTCCAGACAATCCAACCGTTGGATTTTTACAAAGTTGGTGTCGTTGGAAAGATATTTCCAAAGCGAACCCAATGGTTGCGATTTCAGGAAAATCTGATGGTCAGATCTCCCACACTAATCGTTTGAAATCACGGTTTCAAAATACGAACTGCAGCTTCGTTATTTGATATATTTTAATTCTATATATATATATATATATCGATTCTTCGATTTCAAAACTATATGAATTTCATACATTTGATAAAAGTGATATTTTTATCTAAATGTCTTCTATTTCAACACTTCACTATATTTAACAATTCATGTATATAATAAAAATGTGATTTTTATTATAAATCAATTCGTTTCAAAACACGATTATTTTATATAGTTCATATAGATGATAAAAATGTGATTTTTATTATAAAACAATTTCTTTCAAAACAAGATTATTTTATATAGTTCATATAGATGAAAAAAATGTGATTTTTATTATAAAACAATTTATTTTAAAATATGAATATCATTCAACACATGAATTTCAATTCAACGAATGAATTTCGACTCAACACATGAAGGTTTTCTATAGTTTATATATATAGATAAAAAGGTGATTTTTATATTTAAAACATGAATACTATTCAACACATGAATTTCAATTCAACGAATGAATATCGATTCAACACATGTAGGTTTTCTATAGTTTGTATATATAGATAAAAAGGCGATTTTTATATTTAAAACACGAATACCATTCAACACATGAATTTCAATTCAACGAATGAATATCAATTCAACACATGAAGGTTTTCTATTGTTTGTATATATCGATAAAAAGGTGATTTTATATTTAAAACACGAATACCATTCAACACATGAATTTCAATTCAACGAATGAATATCGATTCAACACATGAAGGTTTTCTATACAACGAATAAATATAGTTTCAACAAATGAAAATAATTCTAACACATGAATATTATTCAAAATTTCGGCAGCATAATGGCAGGATAGTTAAAACCGGGACCGTCCCAGTACGGCTCCTCGCTCTACCTTAAAACCTCGTGGTTTTTTACAATGGGGAATCATGCATCTAGTTTGCACGCAGGCGGTATGTATATATATATTTCATTTCCACAAACTAATCCTATGTGGTTTCAACCAAATATTTCTCAACCACAAATGGGTATTTTTCAACCACAATCAATTAATATCAACCAAAAACATTTCCAACCAACCATTCGCTATCAATCAATTTTCACACCAATCACAACCAATAAATATCGTCCATGGTTTGTGGACGAGGGGAGTATATATATATATACATACATACATATATATATATATATATATAGCAATTCACTTCTATTTCAACACATATATAATTTTTACAACGCATATACAACTTATACATCGAACGTACAACTTATACAACGCTTATACAAGAGGTGTACAATGCTTATATAACTCATACATCGACTATATAATTCATACATCGTCGTTTTCCATATCATTTACAAATTAGAAATCTCACCTTGGGTTCCACTCCACCAAAAATAGCAGAAGGCTCAGAAAAATATGCGGTCTCTTCTAAAATGTAGAAGACGTCCACATAAGTCCATTATCTCTTGTTTCACTGAATTTCGATCACACACGAAAAAGATATGATTTTACAAAGTTTGCAACGGTTTAAAGGTGTTAAAACAGTTGAAAATAAACAAGGTCGTATCTCAGCTGTTTCGTTCAAAACTAGGTTTGGATTTTTCTTCGAATCCGTGTAGCTATTCGTTGATCAGCCTTCACAGCGTCGAAGGGGGAGGAGAGGCGCACGTGCGCAGGGGGGTGCGGCGGCGCACGTGCGCATGGGGTGCGGCGGCGCACGATGGTCAGAGGGAGCGGCGGCGGCGGTTTGAAGACGTGATCTTCCTGGCTTCCGTTCTCCCAAAATACACAATGAAAAAATCGAAACCTGGTATGGATTTGAAGAGCTCGGGAAGATCTTCAAAAAGTTCAACTGTGGCACGAGCTAATTCGGCGTGGATTGATCGAAAAATGGACGGGAAAGTTTGAAGGGGTTTCCGCCGTATATCGCTTTAATCGGGGAGAGAGAAACGAGGGTTTATTTAAAAAAAAATTTATAAAAAAATCTAATTGGCCGGGAGGTTTTTAAAAGTGGTTTTCTGACGCGACCACCAATCCAAACCCAACGACTGTCGTCCCTAGCGTTTTACCCCCATTCCGAACACAATGGGATATGTTTCGTGGGCCCATTCGACTGTTTCAGTCAGTTTTCCTTCAAATTAAAATATAAAACATTCAATATTTGATTCGAACGTACATTTCAATTTGCCAGGGCCACAAACTGATTCGAAAAATTCTAGAAAAATAAATCAAGCAATGTTTTGACGATACGGTCCCAACAAAACTAGTTTCGTCGAATTCAGAGACCATTTGCAAAAAGGCCCATTTCTGGTCGATCCAATTTAACTGTAATTGACCAAAACACGTTTTCCTTTGCCACTCTCACATACTAGCTTCAAAAAATATGAAATTTGAAACATAGCAATAACTTCACATCCCGGTTCCAAAAAAAGTGGTTTCGTCGAATTCCGAGATCGTTTGCAAAATGGCCAATTTCACGGGCTATATAAATTCCATAGCGACCTTTCTGAAAATTCATTTGGCCATAACTTTTGCTTTCCGCTATGAAACTTTGATTTTTCAGATTCGCTAGAAAGGTATTCACTAACAGATTTAAATATTTTTGGTTTCACTCAAATCCGTTTTGTTTTGCACCCGGTATAGTCAGTCAAAGTTTGAATTCAAATTTTGAAACTACCGCGCCTTTCAGGCCTTGTTTATAATTAGAATTAATTATATTCGTTTTCAAACGTCGATTCAAACTTTTCATTGTTATTATTTAAAATATTTATTTTAAATATTTAAAATCCACTATTTTAGCCAATTTAAAAATTTTAAATTGGTTCAGATTTTCCGGGTCGTTACAATCTCCCCTACTTAAAACTTTTCGTCCCCGAAAAGGAAAAAAGTCGAAAGTGGTTTGATTAATCAACTCTACGTTCAATTTGGCTTCCATTCTCCAACTTTTCAGTTTTTGAGAATTTTCAAATTCTTCAAAAATTTGGCCAACACCTGGAATTTTCGAAAAAAATCGCCATAACCTCCTTTGTACGGGGAGAGGTTTGGAAATTTATTGGGCCGTATTAGGTACCCAATAAATCCTAATAAGCATACACATCTTTATGGTGATATATTCTGGTGTTTACAGGGGAGCGTGTATAGATAATAACTCCAGAGAATAAATTCTCGTCACCCTGTCAAAGCCTGAGGGGGTGTGTATTTTAAATGCTCCAGAGGATAAATCCTCGTCACCTCGTCCCGTGTGGGAAGTAAATAATCCATGTGCCGTATCTAATGACTAGAGAGACGTGAATATTGTCAACTCCAGACCCGTGTGGGGTTTTTATTAATTTGGCAATTTTATCGTTACAATTTAAATAGTCCATATCAGTCATCAGTTCAACCTGTAAAATATAGTCATCGCCATACAAGCCTCTCGCTCGTATGGTAAATCTTCCACCTCGTCACACAAGCTCCAAATGCCTATGTGGTATATGATGAAGTATGCCTATCTTCAGAAGTATGCCATGTAATGTAGTTCAAAATTAATTGTTACTATCCTATGGCGACGTTTATTATTACACACAGAATAACCAGCACTCTACATCTAATGGCATTCACAGGAGTTGATATAATAATATTTCGCATCCAACTCATTAAGGTTTACCTATTTGTCGGGCACGCAAATAAAATCTTTACTCAACAGCTATCCATTTACCTGTTCAAACATATATAATGCACATGTATATATTTCTTTCTATTTTCTAATCAGTTCAATTGGTGATATAATCGAATAAATTCTACCATTCCTTCTATTATTGATTAAATTAACTATCGTTCTAATAATTTTAATTAATCAAATCTACTATCATACAACGCAAACAACAATCAAATTGTTTTTAACTTTTCGAAAATATACTATCAATTTCTATACTCTTTTAAAATCATTCAGACTATAGAATTAAAAGTGCACATCCATGGAAAGAAAATAACAACAGAGTAGAGAACTAATTAGTAATGCAAAGTATGGTAAATGTACCTTGCACCGGAGTCAATCAGAGATATCCACTCGGCATCTAGGATAGGCTTTCTGAATGCTCTCCTCAGTTTCCAAGTACAATCTCGTGGATCTCCACTCCATTGCACTTTGACTAAGTGAACCTTCTTGTTCCTCAGCTCTTTGGTTTCTTTGTCGATAATCTTGAGCGTCTCTCTTCTCACAGCTAATTCTGGAGTAATTTCAATATCCTGTTGAGCTGCTTCTTCCACGATCAAGTATGGATCATGAACGTGCTTTCAAAGTTGAGATATGTGAAATACATCATGAACTCCAGGCAACCAATCAGGCAATTTAACTCTATAAGCGAGCATTCCGATCCGTTCAAGAATAGGAAACGGACCAATGAATTTGGGCGCCAACTTCCCAGTTTTACCGAACCGGATAACTCCTCTCATCGGCGATACTTTCAAATATACATAGTCGCCAACAGCAAATGATATATCTCTTCTTCTCCTATCGGCATAACTCTTTTGTCGGCTTTGAGCGGCGAGTAATCGCTTCTTAATAAAGTCGACTTTGTCGGCAACTTCTCGAATCATATCTGGCCCCAACACAAGTCTATTACTGGGTTCGACCCAACAAGCAGGAGATCGGTACGGTCTACCATATAATGCTTCAAATGGCGACATTGTCAGGCTCGCCTGGTAGCTGTTATTATATGAGAATTTAGCCAAATGCAGATGGTCTTCCCATGATCCACCGAAATCTAGAACACAAGCCCGCAATAGATCTTCTAAAATACGATTCACCCTCTCAGTCTGACCATCTGTCTGAGGATGATAAGCGGTGCTCAAGTTCAGTTTTGTTCCCAGCTCTACTTGAAATGCCTCCCAGAATTTTCTAGTAAATATTGTATCTCTATCACTGACTATACTGAGCGGCACTCCATGTAGTCTAACTATTTCCTTGAAGTATATCTGCGCCAGACTCTGAGCAGTTCTGTTTGATCTAACAGGTATGAAATGGGCGGTCTTCGTGAAGCGATCTACGATCACCCAAATACGGTCATTCCCGTTTCTGGTTCTGGGCAAACCATCATTGAAGTCCATGGAAATATGTTCCCACTTCTAGACTGGAACGCCTAGCGGTTGTAACAATCCAGCCAGTTTCTGTTGGTCACTTTTGACTAGCTGGCAAGTAGGGCATCGACTAACATATAAAGAAATGTCCCTCTTCATCGACTTCCACCAGAAAGTGCGTTTGATGTCATTATACATTTTGCTTACACCCGGGTGGATACTAAGTTTTGAATTGTGGCATTCATCCAGAACTTCCTTCCGGAGCTCAGCAATGTTAGGAACACAGATTCAACCTTTCATCCTTAGAATCCCCTCATTACCAACCTGAAAACTCGAGGGTTTGCCCTTCTGAATTATCTCTCTGATCTTCTGAATGAAGTGATCATCCTTCTGAAGAGCAGATATTTTATCTATCAATGTAGTCGTGATAATAAAACTGGCGATCATTTCATTCTTTTTTACTCATACTAGGATATTACTGATCCTATCTGTATAGAGTTACCCGTCCTAGAACACTACTGGTTCTATTTCTGACGAGTTCGTTAATATGTTATATTCTAGCACTAAGCTTAACCAAAGCCTTGATACCACGTTGTGACGACCCCATTTCCCGTACTGACGGTGGCAAGGGTAATCTTTGGAATATAACACATAAACAGATAATAGCAGAATAGAATTAAATAAATACACCAGATAATGAATAGATAATATACTGGATAAACATAATCATCAGAGTTACACAATATACAGGATCATACTTAGTACAAATACAGTTAAACTATACATAAATGTCTACAGCGGAAACAAACATAATATGTACAACAGGAGCTGAACAGCATAAAAAGAGATAAATGATAGAATCCATCTTCAGCTCCAGCTATCTGGATAAAGCCTGATAAACCTGAATACAAGGCTGTCCGTGTAGAAAAAGGGGCACCCGAGTTTGAAAGTGAAACAAACTACGAGTCATCATGGGACTAGTATGAGAAATCTACTCAACACATTTTAAAATATGGCTAATCACAGGACCACGCCACTTTCGTAGAACGGGTTTACTCCATTCGATTGCCAGTGCTTTAAAACAAATCATTCTTTTAAACATTGCAATGTTTTTTTTATAAAAATGAAGCCATTACAAGACTCAGTTCCCATCACACAATGCAACGCAAACCGGAGGATAGAGTTTTACCTTATAATGGCCAAAATATGCTTGATACGAATAAAACAAAAGCATTTGATATCATTACTAGTGTTTATATGTTTCAAAAACAATTTCAAATCATAACTATCAATCATAGACGACATGGTTACCATATATCATGTCGCCATATATATATATATATACAATCAAAACCGCACAGTCACGTATTTGGAAATTGGTTTTCCGTCATGAACCAAGGCAAAAGATAGTCCTTACCGACTTCGAGACTGTCTAGCCCGAGCCTCAGGACCCAGACTCAGGTGGGCCCATGGATCGTCAGGGCCGGTCCACCGATGTGGATTAAAATTCCTGAACAATGCGTTTCCCCACCCTTTGGGGTGTAAATGAGCCAACAAATTACTCCATCGGACCCGGACCGTCCGATATAACCGAGGCACCTCACAACAGTAACAACCACATAAGTCAAACTCGTCAGGGCGTGTAAAACCACTGACGCCACTTCTAGCTAGAAAGAAATGCATGTCCTCCCTGAGGTTCTTCCTCTCGTTTCTGGTTCATACCGGGTGTGAGGTTAGCGAATTCACATTATACACAAAGCTACGCCACACAGGCGGTGCTTTGATCATCACCACAGGACTTTGCTTTTCAACAGAAGCCCTGATCATTGCATCTTAACATGCCACACAGGTAATTCACACCGTGCAACTGATGGCTATCAATCACACAGAATAAATTCCAATGTCAGACACACTGTCCATTTGCAAGTCCGTTCTGGGTCTGAACGAAACCGGAGGCACTATATACCTCGCAAACCCATCGATCACCACGTATGTCTAGACGAACACCACTCATTATCCATATTTCGGAATGCCTCCCAATCAAGATCTCGGTTACCATCCAAACGAGGTGAAGATCTCCGGTCTTCAACCACCGTCTTCATCTTCGATTTCTTATCGTCGATTCAGTTATTCAGAATGGGATAAACCCGGTCTTTCTGAGAAACTCGCGTATATAATAAACAAGTGCTACACAAACACTACTACGCATCATTTCAATTTATTAGTAACTAACCGTCTATCAGTAAGAGAACGATTTCCCAAATATTAACCCCGAAGGCCGAAACCAACATCAGATCAAAATCCAGGAAACCATTCGACTTAGCTAACCTTCAGTTAATTTCTAAATTTTATATCCAGATTGTTTGAAATCACGGTTTCAAAATACAAACTGCAGCTTCGTTATTCGATATATTTCAATTCTATTTATATATATATATATATCGATTCTTCTATTTCAAAACTATATGAATTTCATACATTTGATAAAAGTGATATTTTTATCTAACGGTCTTCTATTTCAACACTTCACTATATTTAACAATTCGTGTATATAATAAAAATGTGATTTTTATTATAAAACAATTCATTTCAAAACAAGATTATTTTATATAGTTCATATAGATAATAAAAATGTGATTTTTATTATAAAACAATTTCTTTCAAAACAAGATTATTTTATATAGTTCATATAGATGATAAAAATGTGATTTTTATTACAAAACAATTTATTTCAAAATATGAATACCATTCAACACATGAATTTAAATTCAACGAATGAATTTCAACTCAACACATGAAGGTTTTCTATAGTTTATATATATAGATAAAAAGGTGATTTTTATATTTAAAACATGAATACCATTCAACACATGAATTTCAATTCAACGAATGAATATCGATTCAACACATGAAGGTTTTCTATAGTTTGTATATATAGATAAGAAGGTGATTTTTATATTTAAAACACGAATACCATTCAACACATGAATTTCAATTCAACGAATGAATATCGATTCAACACATGAAGGTTTTCTATAGTTTGTATATATCGATAAAAAGGTGATTTTTATATTTAAAACATGAATACCATTCAACACATGAATTTCAATTCAACGAATGAATATCGATTCAATACATGAAGGTTTTCTATACAACGAATAAATATAGTTTCAACACATGAAAATAATTCTAACACATGAATATTATTCAAAATTTCGGCAGCATAACGGCAGGGTAGTTAAAACCGGGACCGTCCCTAGTACGGCTCCTCGCTTTACCTTAAAACCTCGCGGTTTTTGACAATGGGGAATCATGCATCTAGTTCGCACGCAGGCAGCATGTATATTTTTTTTTCATTTCCACAAACTAATCCTATGTGGTTTCAACCAAATATTTCTCAACCACAAATGGGTATTTTTCAACCACAATCAATCAAAATCAACCACAAACAATTCCAACCAATCATTCGCTATCAATCAATTTTCACAACAATCACAACCAATAAATATCGTGCATGGTTTGTGGACGAGGGGCGTGTATATATATATATATATATATATATATATATATATATATATATATAGCAATACACTTCTATTTCAACACATATATAATTTTTACAACGCATATACAACTTATACATCGAACGTACAACTTATACAACGCTTATACAAGAGGTTTACAACGCTTATATAACTCATACATCGACTATATAATTCATACATCGTCGTTTCCAAATCGTTTATAAATTAGAAATCCCACCTTGGGTTCCACTCCACCAAAAATAGCAGAAGGCTCAGAAAAATATGCGGTCTCTTCTAAAATGTAGAAGACGTCCACACGAGTCCACTGTCTCTTGTTTCACTGAATTTCGATCACACATGAAAAAGATATGATTTTTCAAATTTTGCAACGGTTTAAAGGTGTTAAAACAGCTGAAAATAAACAAGGTCGTACCTCAGGTGTTTCGTTCAAAACTAGGTTTGGATTTTTCTTCGAATCCGTGTAGCTATTCGTCGATCAGCCTTCGCAGCGTCGTAGGGGGAGGAGTGGCGCACGTGCACAGGGGGGTGCGGCGGCGCTCAATGGTCGGAGGGAGCGGCGGCGGCGGTTTGAAGACGTGATCTTCCTGGCATCCGTTCTCCCAAAATACACAATGAAAAAATCGAAACAAGGTATGGATTTGAAGAGCTCGGGAAGAACTTCAAAAAGTTCAACTGTGGCACGAGCTATTCGGCTTGGATTGATCGGAAAATGGACGGGAATTTTGAAAGGGTTTTCGTCGTATATCGCTTTAATCGGGGAGAAAGAAACGAGGGTTTATTTAATATTTTTTTTATAAAAAATCTAATTGGCCGGGAGGTTTTTAAAAGGGGTTTTCTGACGCGACCACCAATCCAAACCCAACGACTGTCGTCCCTTGCATTTTACCCCCATTCCGAACACAATGGGATATGTTTCGTAGGCCCATTCGAATGTTTCAGTCAGTTTTCCTTCAAATTAAAATATAAAACATTCAATATTTTATTCGAACGTACATTTCAATTTGCCAGGACCACAAACTGATTCGAAAAATTCCAGAAAAATAAATCAAGCAATGTTTGATGATACGGTCCCAACAAAACTAGTTTCATCGAATTCTGAGACCGTTTGCAAAAAGGCCCATTTCTGGTCGATCCAATTTAACTGTAATTGACCAAAACACGTTTTCCTTTGCCACTCTCACATACTAGCTTCAAAAATTATAAAATTTGAAACCTAGCAATAACTTCACATCCTGGATCCAACAAAAGTGGTTTCGTCGAATTCCGAGGTCGTTTGCAAAATGGCCAATTTCACGGGCTATATAAATTCCATAGCGACCTTTCTGAAAATTATTTGGCCATAACTTTTGCTTTCCACTGTGAAACTTCAATTTTTCAGATTCATTAAAAAGGTATTCACTAACAGATTTAAATATTTTTGGTTTCACTCAAATCCGTTTTGTTTTGCACCCTGTAGAGTCAGTCAAAGTTTGAATTCAAATTTTGAAACTACCACGCCATTTTAGGCCTTGTTTATAATTAGAATTAATTATATTTGTTTTCAAAAGTCGATTCAAACTCACTTTTCATCGTTATTATTTAAATATTTATTTTAAATATTTAAAATCCACTATTTTAGCCAATTAAAATTTTTTAAATTGGTTCAGATTTTCCGGGTCGTTACAGAATCTTATCCTAGAAGCTAACCCAACTTATAAATACACTTCCAATCCACAGTAAAACCTAATTGCTTCACTACTTTGGTCAAACAAATTTTTTTGTCGTGAGTTTTCTTTCTCCAAATGAGGAAACCGACCTTTAAAATAGACAACAATCCACATAAAATTCTATAAATCCTAAACTATATGTGTATAAGTAGCTGTTGAGTTCCTCTTTAATCCAATATGATTTCTATCAAGCTCGACTTCATTTTCCATCGACAGGTTTGTAAACAACGAACTAGGGTTAGCGGATTCAAAGCTTTTGTGCATCGATTCATAAAATTGGTGTGGTAGTTGAACTCGCGGAGGAGTTTGGCACTTGGGGGCAATGTTTGGAGGATATCGGTGACCATTTTGGTCGCGCGAGGTCACTATTGCGTTGATTGAGGAGTTCATCGCATTCGAGAATATAGGTGCGAGTTGGTACATTTTGATATGGGGTGGTGTAGTTTGTGAAGAGGAGTTTTGTGGTGAAGAGTTTAGGAAGTTTGGTCGAGAAAGAAGGGTGAACGAGGGGTTTTAAATTTGGGAAATGGCCGTTTGCAATTACAGGAAGTCACGATAGGATATGGGGGAAGAAGGAATATGGTGGATGCAGTCTGGGCTACTAACAGAAGTGGCATTCAGATGATATTAAATGTTGAGGCTCACGGTTTATATAATAAGAAGAAATAAAAGCCAAAAAACAAAATAAAGGGTAAATTTGCGTTTGAGATAACAAGAGGAGGAAGGGGCGGGTACAGGAGTATCATTGGAGAAGAATTTTACCAAGTTAACGGTCTGGTATTAAAATGGATGATGCATTTCGTTTGACTGAATAATTGGGTTGAGGTTTACTTTCTTATAGTGTAAGAATAAATTATGGTTATAAATTAGTTAACATCTAGTTTAAATGAAACAGCAGATTGTTTAAATGCACACAAACCACTTCATTTGGTAAGTTGAATTTGGTTAATTTAAAGAAGTTTGGATAAAATGGAAACAAGATTAATTAATTTATTTAGTTAATAACATTTAGTTCATTTCAAAGTTCTAACACATGTATATATCTCATACGATATCAAAATCAGATAAAACAAATTACGTTAGATTTGTATCGGCAAAGGCCATGAATACGAGCTGGTTCGGGGCAACTTGGAGCTCGTTGCAGTTTTGAGGGAATAAAATGCTGATTGGGTTTACCGATGTAAATCGTTATTTAACGATAACGTCCAGTGTGAGTGAAACTCACCAACTCTACCAGTTCATATTTTTATAACGTATATTTAGAACTGATAAATTATGATTGATTGCTGTGTGTTGACTGTTTGGTTGAACTATTAAGTAATTGGTTGAAATTATAGATCCGGTTATATATATATATATATCTATTGATTCTATTTAGCGGAATATTTCATATTGAAATGATATCGATGTTAATTATATTGTTTAACATCTGTGATGCAGGGAAACAGGTTGGAGGAATCCAACTGGATTCCTCAATATTTATAATACTATTATGTTCATATATTGTAATATTTGATGTGATATGTAATATGTGGTTGATTATGTGTGTTTGAATGATTTCGATCATTGCTATTTGGTATTTTAAATACCGTAAGAAATACTGGGATGTAGAAAAGGGAATTTTCAAAGTGTATTTTGAAAATGAATTAGCTATATAAAATCAATGAATTTTATATATAAAAGGAAAAGGAATTTATAAAAGAAAATTATTATAAAATCAAAGAGTTATAAAGGAAATTATTTGTAAAACAAATATATAGGAAAATATTTGTAAAAAATATAAAGAAAATATTTGTAATAAAAATGTAAAAGAAATATTTATTTAGAAAATAAATAAAGTTATAAAAAGGAAATATTTATTTAAGAAATAAATAGATTATAAAAGGAAATACTTGAAAAAAGAAAGAAATGTATAAAAATAGAATTTTACACTAGGAAGGTTTAGACCCGTGCTTCGCATACGGGTATAACAGAATATGAATTTAAAGTAGATTTTAAATAGAAATCTATTTTAACAGATAAGTGGAGAAGATAAATTTATAAATAATATTTTATAAATTAAATAAAATGTTTATCATTGGACAAATTGAATATATAAGTCAGGACTTATATAGATAAGTAAGAATCGATTTCGACATCGATATTTGAAACTGAATATGGATGAAGAGTTAGTCAATTAAGAGTTAATCAATATAGTTAATTGAATATTAGTTATTCAATTAGAGTTAATCAAATACTAGTTTTTAGAATAAAGAGTCAACTAGATAGAGTTAATCGAACATATTTAATCGAATTAGGATTTAATTGAATATTAGTTATTCAATTAGAGTTGATCAAATATAGTTATTTGAGATAGAGTTAGTCAAACATAGTTATTCAGGATGAGTTACCATTTCGTATGACTGTTAGCATAATTCGCAAGGCTGCAGATAGCCTACGGCGGTCGAATGTTTCCTGAGGGAATCAGGCGTAACCATTGTGATCGTTGCGATCTAGAGTCAAGCGAATGGAGTTAAATCGAATATTAGCTATTCGAAATAAAGTTAAAACCGGCATAGTTATTCGAATATAAGTTAATCGAGTATTAGTTATTCGATAAGAGTTAATCAAAATGTGTTAATCAAAATGAGTTAGAGGAGTTAATCGAATTATATTTAATCGATTATAACTTGAGTAATCGAATAGAGATAATCGATTAGAGTTAGATCGAATTAGAGTTATTCAGAGAGAATTAATCGATTATTAGTTATTCAAGAGGATATCGAATATTAGTTATTTGAAAGGAGTTAATCGAATATTAGTTATTCGAAAGGAGTTATCGAATACTAGTTATTCGAAAGGAGTTAATCGAAAATTAGTTATTCGAAAGGAGTTAATCGAATATTAGTTATTCGAAAGGAGTTATCGAATATTAGTTATTCGAAAGGAGTTATCGAATATTAGTTATTCGAAAGGAGTTAGTCGAATATTAGTTATTCGAAAGGAGTTATCGAATATTAGTTATTCGAAAGGAGTTAATCGAATATAGTTTATTCAAAAGGAGTCAATTGATAGGAGTTAATGGATTAGAGTTAATCCAATAGAGTTAATCGATTAGGGCATATCAAATAGAGTTAATCAAATAGAGTAAATAGAATAGAGTTAATCAAATAGAGCTAACTGATAAGAGTAAATCGATTAGAGTTCGTTGAATAGTGTTAATTGAATAGAGTGAATCAAATATGGCTATTCGAAGAGTGATTATCGAATATAGTTTATTCGAAGGAAAGAGTTATTGAATAGAGATTTATTCGAAAGAGAGTTACGTAAGGAAGTTTGTTAAAGGTTTAAAAGATGAACCTTGTCTGTTTCGAAGTTAGAAATGTTGTTTAGTTAAGGTTTGAGAGGTAGTTATAACCCAAATTGATTGGCTTCATTTTTAACTAAGGAATGGTTAAGGTTCGACATTGAAGATTGGTTAAGTGAATTTAGTTAATAAGTGTTAATGGTTCGAGTAGGCATAGCGATGTTTTATTTAACTTCTGCTTAAATCCAATGAAGGAGTTTTGGAAATGTTTTCCAAATAAGAATCAGAAATGTTTTCTAAATTAGAAAATAAGAATTTCTGTATATATATGGAAATAGGAAATGGGTAAACGAATAAATTAATGATGAATTAATTTAAGAGACAAATGATGATTGATGATTGATCGATAGAATTTCCATCTAGAAATAATATCTTTGTTTACACAGGTGTTTTCTTTAATAGTTAACTCACCGACTATCGAAGTTTTTGGACCATTTCCGTTGTCAATACAGAGAGACCGGGATCAGATTCATTATCTGAAAACCAGTCTGTATGGGTGTTAGTGTGGTGATCAAATATGATGAAGATAATTCAAGACGGAGTTATGCAAGGGATGTCCTGTTTACAGAATAGTGCCTTCGGGTTATCCAATCCGAGGACGACCAGTATGGAAGAATGTCTGACAGAGTACATATAATGGACACGTAAGTTGATCTCTTCAAACGTATGTATGTTTGGTGGTGGAGAAATTTGTTTCTCTTAGCTGTATACCCGTTGTATTTTTTGGGAAATCAATTTGTGATTTGGCGGGTATGATGATGTGACATTCAAAGTGAATAATTGTGTGATCTGTCAGAGATAAGCGTGGCCTCTAGCCTTACAACCGGGAAATGACATAAATCGGGCAGGCAGCATGGCTAAGTGGTTGGCTGCCAATTAGGGTGTATTATCACCTATATAGAGATATTCATTTCATTCTATAATCCATTTTCGATGCTGTCCCATTTGGGAAACGGTTGTTGATCCCAATCGTTGGTGATATACATTCGATATACTCAAGCGAAATGAGTGGTCGGTCATGTGTGGCCGGGTTGCAAGATATTCTTGTTGAACCCAGTGTATTCCTCTCTAGAGGTACACTATTAGAATGTGGTTCCATACCTTGTCATAGTTGGAAATCCATTATCCAATAAGTGTTCGCGGTTTTGATTGTATACTATATATGTAGAACGTGAGATCAAAGCGTTTCTACTAGATGATTATTATATTGTGGTTGACAGACACTATTATAATATCAAAAGATTTTTGATATAAAAGATCATTGTTTCTTTCAAAATGAATTGAAAGTTAAATCAAATTGATTTGGATTCTCATAAGGGAAAAACCCATTCCGTTATACGACGTGGTCTTATGAGATATTGTTTTATTGCTCAAACCGTTTTAAACTGTTTTACTCACACCAGTCCCATGACTGACCCAGAGTTTATTTTGTTTTGTTTTCCCTAAACTCTTGGGTGCTTAATTTTGTATGGGCAGTCAAGTAGTCAGGATTTTACAGATATAGTTGGAGAGCTTGGAGCAGGAGGCTTGAGGAATTTATAGCTATATTTATTCCCGGTGTGTTGTAAGTGTTGTACTCTGATAATGTTACTATATACATATACTAGTTTTATTTCAAAGTTATGTATGTATTATTTATTGTTCGTTCCGCTATGAGATTTGTGTTACTTTGACGTTGTTTGTTCTTCTTCTTCTTCTATTCTAAGTTTCTATCTTATCTATCCTCGCCCTCTAATTTCATTCATAGACTATCCGGTGTTTCCAATGCTTGAATAGTCGACATAGTGTTGTATGTCGATATCCAGGATCGCAAAATCCCTGGGTCGTTACAGTGGTATCAGAGCTAAAGGTTAAGTAATTACCTTGGCTCTGTGGTGTGACTCAATAGAGATGGGGTTAGTGATACCCTAGATTGAGTTGAGTGTATATATATGAGAGCGCATTTGTTATTTGTTATAAAATGGTTTTATATTGTGGAGATTTATTGGTTGAGTTGTTTATGGGTTTTGGTCAATTAGTTTGATCCATTGTATTTGTAGGGGTTTATAAACACTTGAATACGATGGACCGACACAGTATGGTTTGAAAAGAGGGTAAATGAAATAATTTTATCCAAAATATATTTTGATATAAATAAAGTATAGATATTTGATATATTAGAATATATAGGATGTGTTAGTTGTTATTATAATCAGATAAGATTATTATTGAAACGGTTATATAAATAACCAATCAGAAATCATATAAGAGAAAAATATGAAAGTAGATGAATTAAATCTGAAATTAAAACCAGAATTGGAATTAAAACCCTGGAAATCTGGAAAAGTGTCTGTAAATGGATTTGAATTAAATATATAAGAATTTTAAAATCCTAGGAGATTTTAAATTGCTTTACAAGCATTGGGAACAGTATTTTGAAATGAATTTCAAAATGGAAGTGTTTAGAATGGTTGTGAAAGTGATATAGTATTGAACTCAATTCGATCGCTGGAAAATAGATTCCAATGATGACAGTTGCATCATTGGTGTTCATTTTCGAGTTGTAAGTGACGGATTATTACCAAAGATTTTGTTTTTGAATTGTTTTGAGAAGACGAGCTGTTTGAAATCCTGAAAGGGAAAGTTTGATTTTTGATATGGTAAACTGTTTAAAACTCCCAAGAAAGATTGTTTGAAATAAAGACAAATTAAATAGAAATGTGTGAAAGTAAATTTGAAATTGAAATAAAGGCAGTTCAGTGGTAATTGAACTGAATTTGATCAGAATGGTATTGAGAAAATTAGATTTGTGACATAGGAATCCAAAATGGCATTGGATGATGAGTTAAAATCTGAAAATCGAGAATGGAACTTCGATTTGAAATTGAATTTGGCTTGGATAAGCGAATGGTTGTGTTGGAGATAAAAGTGATTTGAGTTTGATTGGGATGACATTGGTATATGCTGAGTTAACAGCAGATGGAAAGAATATAATGATAGGCCTGACAAAAAGGTACAAGTTTATATTTCATATTGGGTATGAGATTTTATGAGCCGATGTGGCAAGCCGCTTGGCTGTTTGATTTTCTTTTGGGTTGGAGATGGCCCAGAGAGGCGAGTTGTAGTTGTACCCATTGACCAGTACAAAGGAGATGTTGGCAAAATATTTCGAAAAGTTAAGGTGTTAGAAAATTTTCAGGATTTTTGAAAATTTTCGTTGGTAAGAATTAATTAATATTTTAATTGAAATAAATTGGTTCAGTTGAAACTGAAGTTAATAAGTAAGACGAATAATTTTTAACCCAGTTAATAGGGTGTGTTTTCTACCTTAGCAATTTCGAGGACGAAATTATTTTAAGGGGGGGGGAAGAATGTAATGTCCCGTATATTTACAGAATAATAATTAATTTGTTTGTTTGTTTATATAGTGATTAAGAGAATTAAATGGTTGTTTAATTAAATAATATTGAGTATTTAATTAATATAAATAATAGAATAATATATTTATTTTTGAAATAGTGGAATTCACAATATGGGGTGAATTAGATTATTAAAAATATATAATTCAGTTTTGATTTGAATTATAATCACGAATATATATTTAAATGAAGTTTGAACGTATAATTATAATATAATTATAATCGAGCTCGAAATGGCGCGACAGTTCGCTATCTGGCGATTCAAACTTCAATTGAATATACAGAATCCGTTTTAAGCCGGATTTCTATGAAACAAGAAACGTTCGGAGCTGGTGAAGTATATTTTTCAAATGGAAGAGAAAAATCGGGATTTCGTTGTGTAGATTTTGATCTATGTCCAAATCAAATTTTAAAATACTCGCTTTATAATTTATATCGATTTATTTATAATTTAAATGGATTTTAAATATAAAACGAATATCGATATAACTGGGAATTTTGAGATATCAAGTTATAAATCCAATTGGAGTTGTATGATATTCTGTTGTGAATATATACGATAATATATATTTATTGATATTTAATTTAATAATTTTTAAATATATTTATATATTTAAATGGGTTATTTAGAGCTTTAAAAATAGCCAGTTTTGCAAACGACCTCCATTTTCGACGAAACTTATTTTGTTGGATCCGCAATATTAAATTATTGCTAGATTTCATTTTCCGTGATTTTTGGGGTCAGTGTGTGACCGTACGGATTTTTAATGTGAAAAACAATCAGTATTTTTACGGTTGAAAATACGCTGTGTGAGCAAACGGAGTCAGAATTCGACGAAACTAGTTTTATTGGGTCCGTAATGTCAAACTGTAGCTGCATGCCAATTTTCGTGATTTTTGGGGTATCATATTTAATCATACGAATTTTAAACAATAAATAAAAACAACGTTATAATATTTATTATTAAAATAATATGTGAATCTTATCCTAGAAGCTAACCAGCTTATAAATACACTTCCAATCTAAAGTAAAACCTAATTGCTTCACTCCTTTGGTCAAACAAAATTTTCCGCCGTGAGTTTTCTTTCTCCAAATGAGGAAACCGACCTTCAATAATAGATAACAATCCACATAAAATTCTATAAATCCTAAATTATATATGTATTAGTAGCTGCTAAGTTCCTTTTTAATCCAATATGATTTCTATCAAACTCGACATCATTTTCTGTCGACAGGTTTATAAACAATGAACTAGGGTTAACGGATTCAAAGCTTTGTGCATCGATTCGTAAAATTGGTGTGGTAGTTGAACTCGCGGAGGAGTTTGGCACTTGGGGGCAATGTTTGGAGGATACCGGTGACCAATTTGGTCGTGCGAGGTCACTGTTGCGTTGATTGCGAGTTGATCCATTTTGATATGGGGTGGTGTAGTTTGTGAAGAGGAGTTTTGTGGTGAAGAGTTTAGGAAGTTCGGTCAAGAACGAAGGGTGAACGAGGGGTTTGAAATTTGGGAAATGGCTATTTGCGGTTACAAGAAGTCACGATAGGATATGGGGGAAGAAGGAATATGGCGGGTGCGGTCTGGGCTACTAACGGAAGTGGCATTGGGCTGATATTAAATGTTTTGGACCACGGTTTATATAATAAGAAGAAATAAAAGCCCGAAAACAAAATAAGGGGTAAGTTTGCGCTTGGGATAATAAGAGGAGGAAGGGCGGGTACAGGAGTATCACTGGAGAAGAATTTTACCAATGGAAAGTTCTGGTATTAAAATGGATGATGCATTTCGTTTGACTGAATAATTGGGGTGAGGTTTAATTTCTTATAGTGTAATAATAAATTATGGTTTTAAATTAGTTAACATGTTGTTTAAATGAAACAACAAATTGTTTAAATGCACACAAACCACTTCATTTGGTAAGTTGAATTTGGTTAATTTAAAGAAGTTAGGATAAAATCGAAATAAGATTAATTAATTTATTTAGTTAATAACGTTTAATTCATTTCAAAGTTCTAACACACGTATATATCTCATACGATATTAAAATCAAATAAAACAAATTACGTTGGATTTGTATCGGCAAAGGCTACAAATACAAGCTAGTTCGAGCAACTTGGAGCTCATTGCAGTTTTAAGGAAATAAAATGCTGATTGGATTTACTAACGTAAATCGTTATTTAATGATAACGTCCAATGTGAGTAAAACTCACCAACTCTGCCAGTTCATATTTTTATAATGTATATTTAGACCTGATAAATGATGATTGATTGATGTGTATTGACTGTTTGGTTGAACTATTAAGTAATTAGTTGAAATTATAGATCTGGTGTTATATATATATTCTGTTTAGCTTAATATTTCATATTGAAATGATATCGATGTTTATTATATTGTTTAACATCTGTGAAGCAGGGAAACAGGTTGGAGGAATCCAACTGGATTCCTCAATATTTATAATACTGTTCTGTTCATATATTGTAATATATGATGTGATATGTAATATGTGGTTGATCATGCGTGTTTGAATGATTTCGATCATTGCTATTTGGTATTTTAAATACCGTAAGAAATACTGGGATGTAGAAAAGGGAATGTTCGAAGTGTATTTTGAAAATGAATTATTTATATAAAATCAATGGATTTTATATATAAAAGGAAAAGGATTTTATAAAAGAAAATAATTATAAAATCAAAGAGTTATAAAGGAAATTATTTGTAAAACAAATATAAAGGAAAATATTTGTAAAACAAATATAAATAAAATATTTGTAATAGAAATGTAAAAGAAATATTTATTTAGAAAATAAATAAAGTTATAAAAAGGAAATATTTATTTAGGAAATAAATAGATTATAAAAGCAAATACTTGAAAAATGAAAGAAGTGTATAAAAAAAGAATTTTACATTAGGAAGGTTTAGACCCGTGCTTCGCACACGGGTATAACAGAATATGAATTTAAAGTAGATTTTAAATAGAAATATATTTTAACAAATAAGTGGAGAAGATAATTTTATAAATAATATTTTATAAATTAAATAAAATGTTTATCATTGGATAAATAGAATATATAAGTCAGGACTTATATAGAGAAGTAAGAATCGATTTCAACATCGATATTTGAAACTGAATATGGACGAAGAGTTAGTCGATTAAGAGTTAATTTGTAGAGTTAATTGAATATTAGTTATAGAATTAGAGTTAATCGAATATTAGTTATTCGAATAAAGAGTCAACTAGATAGAGTTAATTGAACATAGTTAATCGAATTATGATTTAATTGAATATTATTTATTCAATTAGAGTTGATCGAATATAGTTATTTGAGATAGAGTTAGTCAAACATAGTTATTCAGGATGAGTTGCCATTTCATACGACTTCTAGCGTAATTCGCAGGGCTGCAGATAGCCTACGGCGGTCGGATGTTTCCTGAGGGATTCAAGCATAACCATTGTGATCGCTGCGATCTAGAGTCAAGCGAATGGAGTTAAATCGAATATTAGCTATTCGAAATAAAGTTAAAACAGACATAGTTATTCGAATATAAGTTAATCGAGTATTAGTTATTCGATAGGAGTTAATCAAAATGTGTTAATAAAATGAGTTAGAGGAGTTAATCGAATTATATTTAATCGATTAGAATTAGTGTAATCGAATAAAGTTAATCGATAAGAGTTAAATCGAATTTGAGTTATTCAGAGAGAATTAATTGAATATTAGTTATTCGAGAGGATATCGAATATTAGTTATTCAAAAGGAGTTAATCGAATATTAGTTATTCGAAATGAATTATTGAATATTAGTTATTCGAAAGGAGTTAATCGAATATTAGTTATTCGAAAGGAGTTTATCGAATATTAGTTGTTCGAAAGGAGTTACCGAATATTAGTAATTCGAAAGGAGTTATCGAATATTAGTTATTCCAAAGGAGTTAATAGAATATTAGTTATATGAAAGGAGTTATCGAATATTAGTTATTCGAAAGGAGTTAATCGAATATAGTTTATTCGAAAGGAGTTAATTGATAGGAGTTAATGGATTAGAGTTAATCGATTAGGGTAAATCGAATAGAGTTAATCCGATAGAGTTATTCAAATAGAGTAAATAGGATAGAGTTAATCAAATAGAGCTAAATGATATGAGTAAATTGATTAGAGTTAATCGAATAGTGTTAATTGAATACAGTGAATCAAATATGGCTATTCGAAGAGTGATTATCGAATATAGTTTATTTGAAGGAAAGAGTTATCGAATAGAGATTTATTCGAAAGAGAGTTACGTAAGGAAATTTGTTAAAGGTTTAAAAGGTGAACCTTGTCTGTTTCAAAGTTAGAAATGTTGTTCATTTAAGGTCTGAGAGGTAGTTATACCCCAACTTGATTGGCTTTATTTATAACAAAGGAATGGTTAAGGTTCGACAGTGAAGATTGGTTAAGTGAATTTAGTTAATATGTGTTAATGGTTCGAGTGGGCGTAGCAATGTTTTATTTAACATCTCTTTAAATCTAATGAAGGAGTTTTGGAATTGTTTTCCAAATAAGAATCAGAAATGTTTTCTAAATTAGAAAATAAGAATTTCTGTATTTATATGGAAATAGGAAATAGGTAAACGAATAAACTAATGATGAATTAATTTAAGAGATAAGTGATGATTGATGATTGATCGATAGAATTTCCATCTAGAAATAATATCATTGTTTGCACACGTGTTTTCTTTGATAGTTAACTCACCGACTATCAAAGTTTTTGGACCATTTCCGTTGTCAATACAGAGAGACCGGGATCAGATTCATTATCTGAAAACCACTTTGTATGGACGTTAGCGTCGCGATCAAATATGATGAAGATAATTGAAGACGAAGTTATGCAAGGGCAGTCCTGTTTACAGAATAGTGCCTTCGGGTTGTCCAGTCCCAGGACGACCAGTATGGAAGAATGTCTGACAAAGTATATATAATGGATCACATAAGTTGATCTCTTCAAACGTATGTACGTTTGGTGGTGGAGGAATTCGTTTCTCTTAGCTGTATACCCGTTGTATTTTTGGGGAAATCAATTTGTGATTTGGCGGGTATTACGATGTGACATTCAAAGTGAATAATTGTGTGATCTGTCAGAGATAAGCATGCTCTCTAGCCTCACAACCAGGAAATGACAGAAATCGGGCAAGCAGCATGGCTAAGTGGTTGGCTGTTAAGTAGGGTGTATTATCACCTATCTAGAGATATTTATTTCATTATATAATCTATTGTCGATGCTGTCCTATTCGGCAAACCGTTGTTGATCCCAACTGTTGGTGATATACATTCGATACACTCAAGCGAAATGAGTGGTCGGTCATGTGTGGCCGGGTTGCAAGATGTTCTTGTTGAACCTAGTGTATTCCTCTCTAGAGGTACACTATTAGAAGGTGGTTCCAAACCTTGTCATAGTTGGAAATCCATTATCCAATAAGTGCTCGCGGTTCGTTTCTGCTAGATGATTATTATATTGTGGTTGATAGACACTACTATAATATCAAAAGAGTTTTGACATAAAAGATCATTGTTTCTTTCAAAATGATTTGAAAGTTAAATCAAATTGATTTGGATTCTCATAAGGGAAAAACCCATTCCGTTATACGGCGTGGTCTTATGAGATATCATTTTATTGCTCAAATTGCTTTAAACTGTTTTACTCACACCAGTCCCATGACCGACCCAGAGTTTATTTTGTTTTGTTTTCCCTAAACTCTTGGGTGCCCAGTTTTGTACGGGTAGTCAAGTAGTTAGGATTTTACAGATATACTTGGAGAGCTTGGAGCAGGAGGCTTCGGGAATTTATAGCTATAGTTATTTCCGCTGCGTTGTAAGTGTTGTACTCTGAGAATGTTACTGTATACATATACTAGTTTTATTTCAAAGTTATGTATCTGTTATATATTGTTCGTTCCACTGTGAGATTCGTGTTACTCTGATGTTGTATGTTCTTCTTCTTCTATTCTAAGTTTCTATCTTATCTATCCTCACCCTCTAATTTCTTTTATGGACTATCCGGTGTTTCCGATGCTTGAATAGTCAACATAGTGTTGTATGCCGATATACAGGATCACAAAATCCACAGGTCGTTACAGAGTGTCTCGAAGCGGTGAGGAGCCATCCCTGGCCTCGACTCATAGATGGAATCCAATTTCCAATACATGACGTTCGGTTTTATTTGTAGAGCCTAGTATGAAGACATAGTGGGATGGGGTACTATGCCGTCTATGACTGATACATTTATATTTGAAGTTGTTTTCATACACTTTACACTATAGTAGTATCAAAATGATTTGTTTTAAATGTACCAAGCATGTTTAGCTATTATAAGGTAAAACTCTATCCTTCGGCTTGTGTTGCATTGTGTGATGGGACCTGAGTCTTATAATAGCTTCATTTTTCTAAAAAGCATTGCGCTGTTTATTCAATGCACTGGTAGTTTTAGGAGGAAACCCGTTCCATGTTATATGGCGTGGCCCCTTGGTTTACCTTATTTATAAAGTAAAGTTTTAAATAACTGTTTTAGTTCTCACACCAGTCACACGACTGACCTGGAGTTTATTGTTTTAACCTAAACTCTGGGTGCCCCTATTTTCCACACGGGTAGCTAGTAGTTTTGGTTTTGCAGATTTATATTCACAGGATCCCGGTTAACATCTGGAATGATATTCGGAAAGCTCTGTATCTATGTATCTCTTTCAGTTGTGCTTTGTATTATTTTCCACTGCATTGTAATTTGTAAATCTCTGATATTTCAAATGTGTATTATTTTGTAATGGCCCTCCTTTTTGATTGCTTCAAATTGGTGATTAAACCAACTTAAAACGTTCAAACCGACGGTTCGTTATTTAGCTTACAGAGTTTAAAACATAGAATCAACACACAAAAAAACAGTGAATAAATAGATAGCACAATATTTAACAGCAAAATAACTTTTATTTATTAATCATAATTTTTGATACAAACTTTTTCTATACAGCGGAATATAAAACATAGTTTAAATACAAGAAAAATATTTATTGTTCAAAATCTTCAGAGTGCGCCTTCTCTTGAAATCCCTAGTTTCGTCAATCTTCGAATCAGAAGTTGTACTGTACTGCTCGGGTCTTACCCGAGCATTTCATGCAAAAACACAAAATACTCGAGTCAGGATTAAATCACAATTCAAGTAAATTAACTTCAATATAAACTGAAACTGAGGCGCAACAAGTAGGCAAGGAAACATGCAACAAAACTCAAATAGTGACTTAATAAATCTTCTCATTTTAACTGAAATGAAAATAATAAAAATCACGGGTCTGTCTACCCTAGAGAGAGAACAAACGCAAGGTAAGGAATACATACCAGCATGTTTGTTTAACATGAAGTTTTGCAAAAATGAGGCACTCAAGGATAAGGCAAATCTAAGAAAAATGTTGACAGTAACTCAAAATACACATGCCAACGTAAGAGACATAAA
Source organism: Allium sativum (assembly GCA_030737875.1). Lineage (NCBI taxonomy): Eukaryota > Viridiplantae > Streptophyta > Magnoliopsida > Asparagales > Amaryllidaceae > Allium > Allium sativum. The sequence continues at coordinate 557,733,982 of CM060915.1, forward strand.
ATAACAGTCATCTCGAGTCAAACATAACGGCATACTAGTTGTGCTACAGGTTAATAAAAATGTGGCCAGAAATACATGATTAAGTTGTACAATCAAGGGAATTGATAAATGAAATCAACGCAAAAAGGAAACGTGAACAGGATACCTACTTTCAACAGTGTGGCTACTTTCAGCAATACAAATGTATGCACTGAACCCAAACCACACCATCATTATCGTTAGGGCTGTAATGCTAGGATTTCACAGACATATTTTACAAACCTCGGCTTGGTAAATCAAATATAGGATTCTTGTCGTATTCAAACTATGGAGAAACATATATAGATCGGTGCTAACAGGGAATTCAATATGACGTTCAGTTATGCAGAGTATATGCACAAAAGATATGTAACACCCCGTATGTTAAATAACTTGTTATAACATAAATCAGAGCAGAATTAAATTTAATATTCTGAATCAGGGGAAACGGGCTGTGCCATTGCGTTCGTCTCGGAAAAATACGCGAAATAGAGTCCGAGTTTTCGTAAATCGGAGTCCGTATGACCAAGTTATGGCCCGTCAAAGTTTCACGAAAAATCAAAAACGAAAACTGCTCATGTTTTGAGGCCCGGGATGAGTTTTGGGCTGTTTTTTTTGGGCCCTAAATGGTTCCTACACTTGACTTCTTCCCCAAGACATGCTTTAAAGGCTAGGATTGGTTCTAGGGTATATCCTATGGTCCTAAAACATCTAACTAATCTATATATACACCCTAATACCCCCTTTATCCTTACCAAAAATAGATCTAAGGCCATTATGCCACCACTTAGAAAATTGGAGAGCCTCCACTAAAAATCCTAAGAGGGTTTGCAAGCTAATCTACATCTTCTTCTACTTAATCATTGGGATTTGCTTCATTTAACTTGCTAATCTTGTTTTGGTGAGCTTCTATCCCCTTAATAATCAATTATTGAATTGATTATGATAAGATGTGATAAAGTATGGCTATGTTTGTGGATCCATATATTTATGCAAGCTTGATGTAGTGAATATTATGTGTTTTGCAAGTTATATGCCTTATGTCATGCAAGTTTCATAATATGTAATCATGATATTTTTATGCAAGTTGTTTCATGATGTTTATGATGCAAAACACTAAGTGAATATGGATCCATTATGCAAACATGTTATGCAAGTATGTGAGTACTTATGCAAGTCATGTATATGCTTATATGCATGTTTAACATCTTATGCAAGTATATGAATGTTTATGCAAGTTATGTATATGTTGAAATGCAAGTTTAACATAATATGCAAGCCTATGCAAGTATGTGAATGTTTATGCAAGTTATGTATATGTTGAAATGCAAGTTTAACATAATATGCAAGCCTATGCAAGTATGTGAATGTTTATGCAAGTTATGTATATGTTGAAATGCAAGTTTAACATAATATGCAAGCCTATGCAAGTATGTGAATGTTTATGCAAGTTATGTATATGTTGAAATGCAAGTTTAACATAATATGCAAGCCTATGCAAGTATGTGAATGTTTATGCAAGTTATGTATATGTTGAAATGCAAGTTTAACATAATATGCAAGCCTATGCAAGTATGTGAATGTTTATGCAAGTTATGTATATGTTGAAATGCAAGTTTAACATAATATGCAAGCCTATGCAAGTATGTGAATGTTTATGCAAGTTATGTATATGTTGAAATGCAAGTTTAACATAATATGCAAGCCTATGCAAGTATGTGAATGTTTATGCAAGTTATGTATATGTTGAAATGCAAGTTTAACATAATATGCAAGCCTATGCAAGTATGTGAATGTTTATGCAAGTTATGTATATGTTGAAATGCAAGTTTAACATGATATGCAAGCTTATGCAAGTATATGAATGCTTATGCAAGTATGTGAGTGCTTATGCAAGTTAAGTATATGCTAAAATGCAAGTTCTACATGTTATGCAAATCACATGTTTGATGATATGTAAGTTCATATGCAACATGTTATGTAAGACACATGTTTGATAATATGCAAGTTTGGGTTAAATGTAGTTGGGTTAATATATGCTCATATATGCAAGTTGACATCCTCTTAACCCATGACAAAGTTGTATGCTAAACCCATGATATTTGTAATGATCTTCCCCTTATTTATGTCATGAAATGAGAACGATTTATGTGGGGAACGATGGGGTTGGTAAATATGTTAATAAAAATATGATTGGGTATGATTAAGCATACAATAAAAATAAATTACCATAAGTGGGAATTTACCTATTAAGTTAGGTCTACCCCATGGGAATTTACCTATTGAGTTAGGTCTACCCATGTTATGGAAAATTTGATATTAATTAGGGATAATTAATATGGGGGGGTGATTAATTAGGATTAATTAATCAACTAAGACACGAGGTTGGACCCTTTTGTAGCGGAAGTCTGCCCGGAACCGACCGGCCATCCAGCGGCTACAAATGATTGGCCCAATGTGAGAGGTCTTAGTCATAAATTAAATACATGATTAAAGTAAAGACACGAGGTTAGGCCCTTTTTATGACAGAAGTCTGCCCGGAACCAACCGGCATATCCAGCAGTCATAAAAGACGGTCTAATGTGGGAGGTCTTTATGAGGTCATGATCTTAATTAATGAATTAAGAAACACTTAACCATATTAGCATGTAGTGGGACATGAGGGGTTAAGTGGGTGCCTTGGGGTGGCATGATGAGACTAGTGGGTTGCCTTGGGTGGCAATAGAAAAATACGATTAGAATACTTAACCAAGGTGGAACATGTAATTAAACATGATAAAAGGGTTAAGTAAGTGCCATGGGTGGCATGTGAGAATACGATTAGAATACTTAACCAAGGTGGAACATGTAATTAAACATGATTAAGGGGTTAAGTAAGTGCCATGGGTGGCATGTGGGAATCTAGTGAGTGCCCTAAGTGGCAATTGAAATATGATTAAAGGACTTAACCAAGATTTATAACATGTAAGGGGACATGGTTAAAGGGTTAAGTGGGATGCACTAGATTAAACGACAAGCTTAAGTAGTAGCTTGTGGGGGCCCATTTCAACCAATATCCCAAACGTATCTTTGTAGGCTCGACTCTTGTCGGGTGACGGGACACGCATATTGGGCTTGACTATAAGAGGCCAAAACGGGTTAGCGGTGGCAACGCGGGATCAACGGGTTTCATATGCGTGTGTGGACCCGGGCTGGTTGGTAAGTCGTTGTTGCATCGGGTAGATATAAAGCCGTGCACAGTGATATTATATGGTAGCCACTTTGGGAAATGATACACCCCCTTTTGTGGGACCAGCACGGGTATCTACGGTAGGGAGCCGATCGCTTGGGGGTAGTGGGTACACCTAGTAAAACTAGGGGCAGACGGCACCTGTGTAGGGGTACAAGAAACTACCGGGTGAAAAATTACTAAGTACACTTAGTGGGATCAACCTTTAAGTAGGAATTACTCTTGGTGGGTAGAACTGGTGTGGTGCAGTTAGTAATTATCCTTGGGTGGGTAGATGCGTCTTTACGGTTATCTTAGTTCGTCCTGTGTTCGTGGGCAACTTAGTGTAGTCATTATCCCCAAAGATACCATACCGAGTTCATATCATACCCTAATTACTTTAATAATTGTATTATTAAGGAGATAGGGTTCACTCAGGCTTATGTCTGACCCCCGTTGTTTTTATCTTTTTCCTTCAGGTCCTCAGGTTGGGCCTAGTGCTAGTGGGTTTTGATCAGTTTGCTTTATCTATCTCTTGGAGCTTGGACCGTAGATGTAGAGCTCAGCTTATCTTATCTTTTCTGTTATGGCTATTTGTTATGAGTAGTGGGATTATGTACTTATTTTATTCAGGATGGATATTTTGTACTTGACTCTTGTTATGGTTTTATGATGTAACCAAACATGTTTTACTTTCCGCTGCTATGAGATGATGTTTTAAAATTTTCAAGTATTACATTATATCTGTCTTGTTGTAATTTTACTGTTCTATACTCACTAAAAATACTCCACCGATGCTATGGCATTCCCTTAGTGAGTGACTATAGCGGGTGTGGGGTGTTACACGTGGTATCAGAGCAAAGGTTACCAGAACAGATAAAAGTTTTAGAAAACTATTTTTCTAAAAACATTTTTGGAAGAAATATTTTCAAAAACATGTCTTTTAAAAGAAAAGTTTTTGAAAGAAAAGCATAATCCCCGATAGCCATACCTTTATCTCTCAAATTCTCCGTTTTGAATCTTTCCCTTTTTGTCTCAGCATGGCTGAAGATCTTTATCTTCCGGATAGTGTAGCGGTACCAGTATGGTATAGGAGGTTGTTAGAGGCTAGGGCCGCCGCTGCAGGTCCAGCAAATGTTCCTCCTCCACCCGTTGCACTCGTTTCTCCTCGCGCGGATACTTTTGCTATGACTTGTAGGAAGTTTAAGGCTATGGGAGGAAAACCTTTTGTGGGAGCTAGGGATTGGCTTAATGAGACGGAAGAATTGATGGAAATCTTGGAAGTGGAAGAGGGAAAGAAAGTAGGGTTGGCCGCTTGGTTAATGGAAGGAGAGGCCTCGTTCTGGTGGGAGGTCACTAATGGAGAACGCCCGATTGACTCTTGGGTGGATTTCAGACATAGGTTTGAGGCAAGGTTTCTCTCAAAAGCAGAAGAAAATATGCATAAGGAAGAGAAGGGTCCCAATGCTAGTAAAGCACCCGAGAAGAAAGGAGATCAGAAGAGACCTCAACAGCAGCAGCAAAACAAAGGTGGGAAGGGCAACGGTGGCAAGGGAAAGAAGAGGTGCTTCAATTGTGGGACACTAGGCCACCTAAACAAAGATTGTCGCAAGAAGACTAAGACTGGCTGCTTCCACTGTGGCGAAGCAGGGCATCTGATGAAAAACTGTCCAAAGAAGGAGCAAGGGACGGGGTCTACCTCAGGAGGACTGGTGCAAGCTCATGTGGCACCAGGTCAGGCTAGGGGGCAAGTACAGGCTCTCGCGATTCGGGAAAGAGGTAGAACTACTTCTATTGAAAGTCTAGTTTTTCTGATCAATCATCCTGTCCGTACTATGTATGATTTTGACACATTGAGTTCGTTTATCTCATCATTACTAGTAGAGTCACTGCACTGAGACACCAGTTGGTAGATGATCCCTTAGTTGTTTCAAACCCAATTGGGCTCCATGATGTGTTTGGGTTTGAAAGTTCCTATACTTAGCGTTGGGTTTAGATGTGATGCTTGTTGGGCTTTACGGGCTATGGGTTAGTGGGCATGGACTGGTTATCCAGTAGGGGTGACGTTCTTGATTTTGGGGGGAGATTTGTTAGGCTTATGGACCGCTTGGGTGACACTCTTGAGATCTCTTGTAATCCCATAGAATCTGTTATGCTAAGGTATCTAGAATCGCTTGACACGTTGGTCTAGAGTCTACGATCTGTTAGAGTGGTCCAGGAATACCCGGATGTGTTTGAGGAGGTGAAGGGCTTACCTCTGAAGCGGGAGATTGACTTCCGAATATATCTGGTGGATAATGCTAAACCAGTATCTTGGCCAGTGTGCCACATGGCTCCTAGTGGGAGGAGGGAACTCCATAAGTAAGTAGGCGATTTGCTTAAAAAGGGGTCCATAAGACGAAGTATATCGGAGTGGGGCTCTCCAGTAGTTTTGTTATGAAGGCGGATGGGTCCCTCAGACTTTGTGTAGGCTAAAGAGAACTAAAGAAACTCACAAAGAAGAATAGACACCCATTGCCAAGGATTGATGATCTCTTTGATCGGTTGGCTGGCGCCTCAGTATTTTTGTAGTAAGACTTAGCCACGGGATTTCATCAGTCGAGAGTGGCTGAGGATAGCATAGAAAAGACTGCCTTTAGGACTCCGGATGATTTCTTTTATGAGTGGCTGGTGATGCCATTTGGTTTGACATACGCCCCGCATGTTTGGTTAATTTGATGAGAAGGGTGTACAAGGAGTACCTAAATAAGTTGTGATGGTCTTTATGGATGACATTTTGGTCTTTTCTAGGAACGAAATAAGTTTTCGTATGTGCTCAATAGGCTGAGCAGAGCCAGTATAGAATAAACGACGGTTTTGGAACGAGACTGGCGAGAACATCCAGAATTGGTCAAGGGCGTAATTAATTAGCCATTTTTATTTGTATCATCTCACGTAGGTCGTCTGAATCCGAAGGAGGTATCCCTTGGGTGTTTGTCTGATATTGGTTTAGGCCTTTGGGGCTTGCATTTGGGGGATGCCGAATTCGACTAGGGTGGTCTGCGTGGGAGACGGTTATGATGATTTTGGATGATATCCTGGTGGAGAAGAGCATGCCCTACATCTTAGGGAAGTGTTGGAGACTCTTCGAGTGCATAGTCTTAGGACAACAAAAGTGGATGGGATCCTTAGCATCCTATGAGTAAGGGTAACATGGTAGCAGACGCCTTAAGAAGAAAAAGGTTGTCCTTGAGTTCATTGTTCGTTGAACGACGGAGCTTAGAGTTTATTTCTAAGTTTGACTTTAGACCTTCCATTGACTTTGTACCCGGTTTGCTAGCCTCCTTGGTTAGACCTACTCTTTTGGGGTGGATTGGAAGAGCACAGAGGGACGACCCACAGTTGGTTGAGTTGATAGAGAAGCTCATAAGGGGGGAGTCGTCCAGCCATTTGAGTAGGAACACCCTAGACGATAGGGGTGTTTGCGTAGAGACGGTAGACTTGGTGTACCGCAAGACGAGGGTTTGAGGAAAGCTATTCTTGATGACGCACACCGTTCTAGGATGACCATTCATCCCGGTGGGGATAAGATGTACCAAGACATGAAGAGGGTTTTCTTCTGGGCTGGTATGAAGAAAGATGTGGCCGAGTATGTCGCTCTATGTTAGGTGTGCCAGCAAGTGAAGGCGGAGCAAAGGAAACCAGGTGGGTTGCTTCACCCATTGGAGGTTCCGCAATGGAAGTGGGATAGCATCTCGATGGATTTTATTGACGGGTTACCCAGGTCGAGGAAGGGTAATACAGGAATTTGGGTGGGGGTAGATAGACTTACTGAGAGCACCCATTTCATACCTATGAAGAGCAAGAGGACTGCTCCATGGCTAGCTTCAGTATATCTTCGAGAGATAGTTCGATTACATGGGGTACCCTCTAGCATAGTGAGTGATCGAGATCCTATCTTCACTAGAGAGTTTTTGAAGAATTCGCAAGAGGCGGTAGGGACTCAGTTGGGTATGAGTACCGCATATCATCCTCAGACGGATAGCCAGACTGAGAGGGTGAATCATGTTTTAGAAGACCTTTATGAGGCTATGTATCTTGGATTTTGGAGGTACATGGGAGGAGCATCTTCCATTGGCGGAGTTGCCCGACAGACTTAGTGATGTATTCTATGGGAGGAAGTGCCTACATGAGACCGCAGAGGTGGTAGAGCCGAGTTTGCTTAGAGAAGTGGAAGCAGAGCGTGATGCGACGATTCGACGAGCTCCTACTTGCATCCTTGGGTCAGAGATTTGGAAGCTGAGAAACAGAGAGGTTCAACTAGTCAAAGTACAAAGGGGAGATGAAGAGAGTGACGCTACCTGGGAGACGGAAGCGAAGATGCGTTCGAGGTACCCTTTTTCTTTCGGAGGGTATATCCTTTTGCTTCTCCTTCATCACATATCTTGTGCTTATCTTATTCTTAGTATGTCCTCTCGTTAGTACTTTTGACCTTTAGATAGGGTAAACCTATGGTTGAAACATGTGTTTGAGACATGTTATGGTTGATGGATGCAAGTGGATGCAAGTGTTTGCTAATGGTTGCTCGTGGATGCATATACACACACTCTAGGCACTAGATCGGCTCAGTCACTTCATATTGCATATTGCATAAAATTGTGTGTAGGAAGATATATTTATGGATGTATAATGGTTGTGTTATCACATGGATGATGCATTTTGGTGAATGATTGTGCACTCATGTAGATATTGTATGTGTCGATAGGGTTCGCTCGCATACATAATGGATGCATGGCACTATCATGGTTTGCATATGTTCATACATTAGATAGGGAACATATACACACACTTTTTGCATATGCTCATACATCATTAGAAACTGTTTAAGGACAATGGATGCCAGTGTTTGATGGTTGAGTAGATGGTTGTTTGGTTGGTAGGATACGTTCTTCTTGACTTAGAGATTTCGGGGACGAAATCCTTTAAGTAGGGGAGAATGTAACACCCCGTATGTTAAATAACTTGTTATAACATAAATCAGAGCAGAATTAAATTTAATATTCTGAATCAGGGGAAACGGGCTGTGCCATTGCGTTCGTCTCGGAAAAATACGCGAAATAGAGTCCGAGTTTTCGTAAATCGGAGTCCGTATGACCAAGTTATGGCCCGTCAAAGTTTCACGAAAAATCAAAAACGAAAACTGCTCATGTTTTGAGGCCCGGGATGAGTTTTGGGCTGTTTTTTTTGGGCCCTAAATGGTTCCTACACTTGACTTCTTCCCCAAGACATGCTTTAAAGGCTAGGATTGGTTCTAGGGTATATCCTATGGTCCTAAAACATCTAACTAATCTATATATACACCCTAATACCCCCTTTATCCTTACCAAAAATAGATCTAAGGCCATTATGCCACCACTTAGAAAATTGGAGAGCCTCCACTAAAAATCCTAAGAGGGTTTGCAAGCTAATCTACATCTTCTTCTACTTAATCATTGGGATTTGCTTCATTTAACTTGCTAATCTTGTTTTGGTGAGCTTCTATCCCCTTAATAATCAATTATTGAATTGATTATGATAAGATGTGATAAAGTATGGCTATGTTTGTGGATCCATATATTTATGCAAGCTTGATGTAGTGAATATTATGTGTTTTGCAAGTTATATGCCTTATGTCATGCAAGTTTCATAATATGTAATCATGATATTTTTATGCAAGTTGTTTCATGATGTTTATGATGCAAAACACTAAGTGAATATGGATCCATTATGCAAACATGTTATGCAAGTATGTGAGTACTTATGCAAGTCATGTATATGCTTATATGCATGTTTAACATCTTATGCAAGTATATGAATGTTTATGCAAGTTATGTATATGTTGAAATGCAAGTTTAACATAATATGCAAGCCTATGCAAGTATGTGAATGTTTATGCAAGTTATGTATATGTTGAAATGCAAGTTTAACATAATATGCAAGCCTATGCAAGTATGTGAATGTTTATGCAAGTTATGTATATGTTGAAATGCAAGTTTAACATAATATGCAAGCCTATGCAAGTATGTGAATGTTTATGCAAGTTATGTATATGTTGAAATGCAAGTTTAACATAATATGCAAGCCTATGCAAGTATGTGAATGTTTATGCAAGTTATGTATATGTTGAAATGCAAGTTTAACATAATATGCAAGCCTATGCAAGTATGTGAATGTTTATGCAAGTTATGTATATGTTGAAATGCAAGTTTAACATAATATGCAAGCCTATGCAAGTATGTGAATGTTTATGCAAGTTATGTATATGTTGAAATGCAAGTTTAACATAATATGCAAGCCTATGCAAGTATGTGAATGTTTATGCAAGTTATGTATATGTTGAAATGCAAGTTTAACATAATATGCAAGCCTATGCAAGTATGTGAATGTTTATGCAAGTTATGTATATGTTGAAATGCAAGTTTAACATGATATGCAAGCTTATGCAAGTATATGAATGCTTATGCAAGTATGTGAGTGCTTATGCAAGTTAAGTATATGCTAAAATGCAAGTTCTACATGTTATGCAAATCACATGTTTGATGATATGTAAGTTCATATGCAACATGTTATGTAAGACACATGTTTGATAATATGCAAGTTTGGGTTAAATGTAGTTGGGTTAATATATGCTCATATATGCAAGTTGACATCCTCTTAACCCATGACAAAGTTGTATGCTAAACCCATGATATTTGTAATGATCTTCCCCTTATTTATGTCATGAAATGAGAACGATTTATGTGGGGAACGATGGGGTTGGTAAATATGTTAATAAAAATATGATTGGGTATGATTAAGCATACAATAAAAATAAATTACCATAAGTGGGAATTTACCTATTAAGTTAGGTCTACCCCATGGGAATTTACCTATTGAGTTAGGTCTACCCATGTTATGGAAAATTTGATATTAATTAGGGATAATTAATATGGGGGGGTGATTAATTAGGATTAATTAATCAACTAAGACACGAGGTTGGACCCTTTTGTAGCGGAAGTCTGCCCGGAACCGACCGGCCATCCAGCGGCTACAAATGATTGGCCCAATGTGAGAGGTCTTAGTCATAAATTAAATACATGATTAAAGTAAAGACACGAGGTTAGGCCCTTTTTATGACAGAAGTCTGCCCGGAACCAACCGGCATATCCAGCAGTCATAAAAGACGGTCTAATGTGGGAGGTCTTTATGAGGTCATGATCTTAATTAATGAATTAAGAAACACTTAACCATATTAGCATGTAGTGGGACATGAGGGGTTAAGTGGGTGCCTTGGGGTGGCATGATGAGACTAGTGGGTTGCCTTGGGTGGCAATAGAAAAATACGATTAGAATACTTAACCAAGGTGGAACATGTAATTAAACATGATAAAAGGGTTAAGTAAGTGCCATGGGTGGCATGTGAGAATACGATTAGAATACTTAACCAAGGTGGAACATGTAATTAAACATGATTAAGGGGTTAAGTAAGTGCCATGGGTGGCATGTGGGAATCTAGTGAGTGCCCTAAGTGGCAATTGAAATATGATTAAAGGACTTAACCAAGATTTATAACATGTAAGGGGACATGGTTAAAGGGTTAAGTGGGATGCACTAGATTAAACGACAAGCTTAAGTAGTAGCTTGTGGGGGCCCATTTCAACCAATATCCCAAACGTATCTTTGTAGGCTCGACTCTTGTCGGGTGACGGGACACGCATATTGGGCTTGACTATAAGAGGCCAAAACGGGTTAGCGGTGGCAACGCGGGATCAACGGGTTTCATATGCGTGTGTGGACCCGGGCTGGTTGGTAAGTCGTTGTTGCATCGGGTAGATATAAAGCCGTGCACAGTGATATTATATGGTAGCCACTTTGGGAAATGATACACCCCCTTTTGTGGGACCAGCACGGGTATCTACGGTAGGGAGCCGATCGCTTGGGGGTAGTGGGTACACCTAGTAAAAATAGGGGCAGACGGCACCTGTGTAGGGGTATAAGAAACTACCGGGTGAAAAATTACTAAGTACACTTAGTGGGATCAACCTTTAAGTAGGAATTACTCTTGGTGGGTAGAACTGGTGTGGTGCAATTAGTAATTATCCTTGGGTGGGTAGATGCGTCTTTACGGTTATCTTAGTTCGTCCTGTGTTCGTGGGCAACTTAGTGTAGTCATTATCCCCAAAGATACCATACCGAGTTCATATCATACCCTAATTACTTTAATGATTGTATTATTAAGGAGATAGGGTTCACTCAGGCTTATGTCTGACCCCCGTTGTTTTTATCTTTTTCCTTCAGGTCCTCAGGTTGGGCCTAGTGCTAGTGGGTTTTGATCAGTTTGCTTTATCTATCTCTTGGAGCTTGGACCGTAGATGTAGAGCTCAGCTTATCTTATCTTTTCTGTTATGGCTATTTGTTATGAGTAGTGGGATTATGTACTTATTTTATTCAGGATGGATATTTTGTACTTGACTCTTGTTATGGTTTTATGATGTAACCAAACATGTTTTACTTTCCGCTGCTATGAGATGATGTTTTAAAATTTTCAAGTATTACATTATATCTGTCTTGTTGTAATTTTACTGTTCTATACTCACTAAAAATACTCCACCGATGCTATGGCATTCCCTTAGTGAGTGACTATAGCGGGTGTGGGGTGTTACAAGATATATGTGTTGGAAAAAACACATAAAAAAATCATACACAAAAGTTTTATTTATAAAAGTTGTATTCATACACATAAAAAAAATCATACATATAGAAAAATCAATAAGTATAGAAAGACGAAGAAATGAGTCCAAAGCTTGTTGATAAATGAAAAGTTATATTTATAGAAAAGCATAGTTAAATTAACAAAAATAAGTTTCAGGTTATGAATATGTAGTAGCAATTTCATCAACATGGGAACAAGCAAGACCCAACATATTATTTTACAAAAGGAAATGTAATATCAGTTTTTTTGTAAAATCTAGCAAAAAAAATGTAGTGTCAGCTTTTCTAAAATTTGGCAAAAACAAATGCATTTACAATGATTAACACATTCAGGCAATTTTTATAAAAAAATTGGGTAGACAAAATGCATCACCATAACTTACTAGGCCAGCATGGGAAAATATCAAGGCAGAATCGAACAAATGGGAGAAAAATAAAAGACAGTATTTTAGCTAACAGGGATGCGTGCTTCTTTTACTTTTAGGTAATTAGAATACCACCTAATTCAATGCATGCCACTGTGTCATGCTTAGGATTTCCAGTACACACACAAAGCAAGGTGAAACAAAACATGAAAACCATTACCTAACTTCCCTAAACAATTTGACATACATATGTAAACAACATATGACAGTAATTTGTATAATCCAGTTTTTTTTTCTTTTTTTTTGAAGGCAAAACAAACCAAAGGAAATGTGGCATAGTTATACCCATAATTCAATATGTTTAATTAAGAAAATTTACTGAACCAAATTATTTGTTTTCAAGAAAATCAACTGGCATGCTCAAGTTCAACAAACAGGTACACACATATATCCGGTCAGCAGATTGTTTGTATATTTCCACTTTTCATATAACAAGAAATGATATTACTGAACCAATATATATACAACTTTGACCTGTATAATTCTCAGTTCATTGGCATGTACCGCGTTGAACACTTATCTACATGTAGAAAACTGAGTATATTTATATTCATGCTATCTCGACCTATATGGATTTCAAATCTCCAGGTATACCTCTACTTTTAAATAAGGGGAAATAAGAGTGTCGAACAAAGCAGGGTGTAAACACATATAAATATAAATATATGCATAGCCAAGAATGCCGAAATATTGACAACCATCCAATGTTTGTTGTCATGGGTTTAATGTTCAATATATTTTTGTGCAAACAGGTTTAATAGGTATCAAGATGTTTTAAAGAATTTATAAGATACTATTAGCTTACTATTTGAATTTGTTCAAATTGCATACCTTTTCTGTTTTAAAAACCTAACACGTATCTACAGACTGATCAAAAATAGATTTTATTCTTCATTTTATACTACGTTAGAGCCAACCACCATCTAGTAATGCATCCACATCGGTCACATAACTCGCGTCATCCATTCAGCACTTAAGGAAAATTAGAAAAAAAAATAGGATTTAAGTGATGTCTCCTCACATTAATTAGTTCACACTTATAAATACTGCTGTTATGGTATATAAATGTATTTCCCCCTTTTTTTTAAAAAAAGCATTCCAGCAATCCACTCAGAAAGTCAATGCCATGAGCAATCACACATATCGGGTTTCGGTGACACAGTCCATGCTCAAATCTGATTGGCACAGCATATATGTGTATACATACACATACACATATATGTATACATATATATATATATGTAACGTGATAGTATACGAAATGTCCAGTACAACATGGTTCAGGATAAGGTATACCAAAATACCAAGAGCCAACATAGTCAATACCCAAGATATAAACTCAACATATAAGCCAATTTCAGCTAAGAAATAGAGAAACAAGACACCCAACATCAATTATTATACCCAGTTAAGAATTGAAGTTAAAACTACTTGAAACATGAATTAATCGTGAGTGAATTCTCACCTACAGTAGCTTAACAGTGAGGTGGTTCCCATGATGCTTCAGACGCGGTGGTGGCTTTGGTGACTACTCGAGAGTTCGCAGCTTCGATTGGTGGCAGGCAAAACGAAAACAGTTTCGATTCGAGGAGCAGACTCGATTCTAGGAAGAAGTAGTGATGAAATCATTTGAAGACCATTAAATTGAAGATGATTTATTTCTTTATTGGGGAAAATGGATTTGATTTCAATTAAGGGAAAGGAAGAAGGGAATCGGCTATTATCAAATTAAAGAGGGGAAAACGTTTTTGATTGAAGAAAAATGTGGATGGATGGCATGATTTTATAGAAAGAAAATGGTGGAGATAAGAACGACATCACATCCTATATCATAGGGTAGCGGCATGCTTCAATGATTAGGTCTGCGTAGAAGTAACTAAGGTAGGTGATTTTTAGGGTAGGTTATATTTACATTTATTTTAATATAAATTCTACCGCGAAATACCCTGTAATGTTCTGACTTCGTACTGCTAACACAATTTCCACGCAATAAAAATTTATATGTACCACTTCGTCTTCATGTTCTGAACTCAATAAAACTAGTCTGGTTGGATTTTGATTCTGTTTGCATATGATATTATTATATTTTTATTTCATTTATCGGTTCACCGACTTTACCTTGTTTGTTCATTAACAACTCTGTTCACTTTCACACTTGAAGAATTAATTTTTCATTCTCACAATTACGCACATATCCAATTCAATTTTCCATATATCTCAACAAATAAAATCTCTGATTTACGTTAAATGATGTTTACTTTTAAAATTCAACAACTTATATTCTCAATCGAATGTCAAATTCAACTCGAATATCCAACCAAATTCAATTCAAATATTCAACAATAAATATTTGTTTTCAAGCCAACTGTTCTGAATTAAATATGGAATTCAATTCAACTTAGAACAATATATTTGATTTTAAATTTTTAACTCCAGTATCAATATAAAACAGTCAAATCTTTAATTAGTTCCATTTCAAACTGTCCAAATTTCTGGGATGTTACATTCTTCCCCCCTTTAAAACTTTTCGTCCTTGAAAAGGAGAGATAGTTAGAGTTATACCAATGTATACTTCAAATTTTTCCATAACTAGTTTGAACATTGATATTAAGTCATCAATCCTATCATATTCAACTTATTCGGGAAATCACATTTCCTTTCAAAATTAATCTCTTCTAAAAATTCAAACCCTACAAATTATTCCAGATTTCTTTATACTCCCTTCTGTCAACATTTATTTATCCATCATTTCACAAATTCAACAACATCACTGTAACACCCCACCTCCGCCAGGGTCACTCTTGCAAGTACACTAGCTTTGGAGGGGTGTTGGTCAAGGTAAACATGCATGAAGATATCACAAGACAGAACATATAAGTAAAACAGAGTAAGTAAAGCAGCGGATAAAACTACTATTTCAAAACTATAGTCAACTTACATCAGTAGTACTAAGTCATTATTTTCCAACTACTACCAGTCTAGAAACATAAACTGAAAACTGGAAATAACATAAAGTAAACTATCCCCAAAGTAGACATGGTAAAGCCATAGCGAGCTCAAGTCCAAACCGTACATGAGCTATCCAGTAAGCAAGCTAAAGATCCAAGCTAGGTGCTAGTGTTCCCACCCTAAGAACCGGGGGGGGGGAACGGAAGAAAAGAGGCGAAAGAAAACGAGTCAGTCAAAAAGACTGGTAAGTCCTACATACTATTAGTATAAAAACTAATAAAGTTAACTGGACATGTAAAACAGAGATGAAACATAGGATGATAACTGGCATGGTGAAAAGTTAACAAGATAGATCAAGTGTGGCATCGCATATACAAGGTTAAGTTTTGCACCAAGTGTACTAGTATTCAAATCCATGTCAAGTATAAACAAGAAATGACTCCTTGGCCCAAAAATTCGCCCAACATCATGAGATGACCTAAATCAAGGTCCAACTACACGGTCTAGTCGATCGGCTCCCTATAAGCCTAACTCGTCAAGTGTCGGTGTCATACGGCCCAACCGCGAGATGTAGTCGACTGTGCAAGGTCCACCCTAGGGTGTATCCGGGCCCTAGGGTGCCAACCACTGACACATAACAAGCACGCACAGTCCAAGCCTACTAGTGCACATGTCTGTCTTTCATCCCCGGACTATGTGCACGACCATAGTCCACCGGAATCTACAATGGCGCACCTACCTAGCCGTCCCTTTTGGTCACTTACATTCAGCCCAGTAATCGTGCCCCACCCCTGGCCTAGTCCCTAGGGTATCCCGATACTCCCTGGTGGGTTACTGCTGAAAAGGGCCCCGCAAACTAGGGTTTCTAATGGGTTAAGTGCGGTTAACCCTATCCAAACTATGTATCAAGTTGGTTAAGTATACCCAAGTGGTTCATGACTTAACCCCAACAATCCATCGTGTTTAATTGGTTAAGTATTCAAGTGATCCCTGACTTAACCCTACCATGTGGCATTAATTACTTAATGCACCCCAACCTCTCACATTAGACTTTGTTGTGGTTACTAGTTAAGCCGGGCGGGTCCGGGTAGCTTTACACCACAACCTAGTCTAACCTCGGGTTTTAAGTGCGATATGACCAACTACTCACATTGGGTCCTATTGTTTGTAGCCACTAGTTAAGCCGGTCGGTTCTGGGTAGATTAATGCTACAAACTCAACCCAACCTCGAGTTGGCCACTTTCATGTTTTCTACATGTCATGTCCACGTTCATGTTTTCAAGCATAATCACATGTCATATTTTCAAGTCATGTTTCATGTCATTTAAGTTTACCCATAACGTAACCCCATCGCACGTAAGTTCGCATCAACACAAATAGATCAAAAGGGGGAACATAATGATATGATAAGTTGGGCATAAAGTGGCAAAGTCTATCACAAGTTTAACATGGTGATATATGAGGCAAAGGTGTTCGTCACAACTAGCATATGGCATTATTGGCCTCAAAACATGCATGACATCAACTTAGCAAATAGGTGATAACATGGTCATAGTTAACATAGGGTGATAACTTGTGATTAGCATATGGTTCATAACATCATAGGCAAGTTAACATAAAGATCATGAGGGGTTCTATGTTGCATTTATGCATAACTACCAAGTTCTATGTTGCATTATGCATAACCACCAAATAAAGCTCATAGCTTTCTACCCAAAATGTCAAGGTGATAGTCTCATAATCATAGATCAAAAGAGTCATGAATAGATCTATGAATAAAATGATAGATCTAAGGTAAACATTACACTTAAGCCCAATTTCAACTTGCAACATGTCATATTTAAGTTCATAGTTTAAATCTAAGAGTAGAATAGGGCTTACAAAGCGTGATCAAGAGAACTAGAACACAATAGAACAAGATTGAGACGAAGCAACACTAGAAATCCCCAACTAAAGATAAGATCCACTCCAAGCCTTGAGAAATAAGAAGAAAGATCCTTGTTTTGATGAAGAAGGATGGCTCCTTTGCTTTAGATCAAGCTTAGGCTCTCAAGCTCTCAAGTTGAAGAAGATGGAGGCCATGATTAGGGAGCATTTTGGCATAATTTAGTTGTAGGAATGATTTGTGATGATTTAGGCTAGGTATTAGGGTGTTTTTATAGGTGTAGAGACTAGTTTAGGCCATAGGATTAACCCTAATTCAGATCTGAGCCATCAAATCATGTCACATGCCAACAAAACAAGACCCAGGAGCCAAAACAGGTGCACCAGGCCAACTGGCCCGACCACCCAGGTCGAGAGGGGTGTCGACTTGGCAGTCGATTGGGCAGTCGACACCAGCTGGGGTGTGTCGACTCCCAAGTCGACTCCCCAAAGTTTGGCTCTAGATTTGAAATTTGAACTGTTTTTGAACTTGAAATTTTCTAAAAACTTTGACGGGCCATAACTTGGTCATACGGACTCCGATTTTCGAAAACTCGGACTCTATTTCGCGTATTTTTCCGAGACGAACGCAATGGCATAGCCCATTTCCCTTGATTCAGATTTTAACCTTTAATTCTGCTTTGATTTACGTTATAACATGTTATTCAAAATACGGGTTGTTACAATCACCCTATATTCAGTCCATTTAATCTTTCCTAACACTCATTGAAGAGTGTAATTATTATTTTCCTTTCAAGTCACAGATTTTTGACTTGATTTTTTTTCAAAATTTGAAATCTTTTATAATCTTTTTATATATAACACAAGATTCATGTAAAAATATTTGTATTTTTGTTTCAAAACTATGGGTTTGAAAATACTCCGAAATCCTTTTTCTTACTTATTAAGTCAAGTATATTCTAATTTCAAATTATTAATTTGAAAATATTTGATATCTCGAAGTTTGACAAGTCTATTGTCGTTCTTACAGATGTTAGGCATACGCTGGCCAGGCGCACGACTAAAATCTCCAAGTACTAAATATCCTTGCTTCAACTCCCAATGAAAAATATTTCAAAAATTCCTTTTAAAATTGATACGGAAAGTACCAATGTGATATTGATATGTTGATTGCTCATGAATCGCAGATACACAATGGTTTCGTATGGATCCCTCAGAAAACATCCGTATCTGTAGGAAATCACTTTCCTGCGAATTTCGTCATAAACAGATCAACAGAAGATGTTTAAGAATCAAAAAGAAAACTAAGGTCACTGAGCGTTGGCTGCTCCATATCAGGATCACGAAAACAAATCATCAAATGAGGATAATATATCAAGTCACGAGGACTAATCAAGTTATGAAGACAAACTGCTGCATTAATCAGGTGGCTCCACATCACTAAGATATCTCAACATTACATGGCTTCATTCTACCTTCAGTAGCTCTAGTGGTTACATCTCTTTCACTTGTAGGTATGTCATGGGACCGCAGGTACACAATGGTTACGCCTAGGTCCCCCAGGAAACATCCATACCCGTAAGCTTTCACAGCTCTGCGGATTACGCCCTTATAATTTGACTGTAGATCGCACCAGTCACAATGCTTACGCTTGGTTCCCCCAAGAAACATCCGTCCGCCGTAGGCTATCTGCAGCCCTGCGAATTACGCTACACGGTCGAATTCAATGACTCTAGATCGCAGCGATCACAATGGTTACGTCTGATTCCCACAGGAAACATCCGACTGCCTGAGGCTATCTGCAGCCCTGCGAATTACGCTAGCAGACGTGCTCAATGGAAACTCATGATTTTTATGTCCGGACAACATACTACCACCAGCAGCATATCTCAACTAAGCACAAATTCATAGGAAAAGGAAGTTACTTTCCTTATCTTGATTTGGAAATATATGATACTATATATACAATACTTTATTTTATACTCCTCATAAATTATACTTATGGTTTTCCAAATCACATTTCCAAATATCTCATTCATATAATTCGATTACATTCTCATCCAGTAGTTTCAAATTCACTTTATTCTTATATAATTTTCCATATAAGTCCCGGGAACTTCTATATCCAATATTTAAAATCGATATCCTCAAATTTCCATTCAAATTTTCAAAATTTTAATTTTAATTTCTAAATTAATTTAGATATTTCATATCCTTTCAAACTTAAATTTATAAATCTATTGGTTACCCTTTCAAATCTCTAATGATAAAATTCATTACTTCATTCACATCTTTATTCTCTCAAAAATCCAGATTTTATTTTTTATCACAAATTTTTCCTTCATGCATTCTCACTCCTTCACATTCACACACTTTGACCATCAATTATCAAGCAAACAACTCACTAAGTATCAACCCCGAAGGCCGAAACCAACATCAGATCAACACTCAGGAAATTATTCAACTTAACTAATCTCCAGTTAGTTTCTAAATTCCTTAACTCAAACTTCACAATCTCTTATCAAATCAATTCTTACGCAACTCTCGAATTCAGTTTACGAATCCACTTCTCTTACATTCTGCCGCTCTTCGTTCTCATCCTGCAGCTTTTTATTCTTCAGTTCTCGCCATTATGATTTATCGAAACCCGTTAGCCACTCCTGATCCTTTGAATTATTAACTTCAAAATAGATCAGGTTCATAGTTTCGAATTCCAACAAAATATTCATTCTCGCAACCTTTGAATTCAAGTTCAGAATTCATTTTAACGAAAATAATTCATGCCTACGAAGAATTTAACTTTAAGATATACTTTATTCTTTAATTTGAATAACTTATTTATTACTAATATATTAAATTTTAAATTAAAATGGAAATTAATTAGTGTTCTCCTGAAATTTGACATAATTGATTCCACGCATAACCTTCTTTTCTAATAATCTGTTATTTGATACCCTATTCCGAACTACGGAAAATCTCGTTTAATTTATATTCTAAACTTCATAATAATCTCACGATAATTCCATCTCCTCTGTCTCAAATTCTATTTGCAACATTTTTGCTTCCAACCGTTATTTACTTCCAAAAAGTAAATATTAGTTTTTTTTTCTTTTATTGAAATTTGAACTCGTCACATCAAATAAAATTTTATTTCCTTCCAATATAGGTTCAAATCTCTTTAAAATCTTCATTCATATTTCGTTGTATTTACAACTCTCGTCTACAATTCACTTCTTGTTAATTAATTAACAAGTTCATACTTCACTTTCGAATTCATGTATTCGATTACATGTTATTGGTTTAAAACCAATTGTAATTTATCTTATCACGTTCTGAATAAATTAATCAAATTTAACAAAGTCGTATTCCAATTATAACCCTTTCACCTTTTTATTTATATTTCGAATAAAATTCATCGTTTTGTCTTTGAAACGACTTCAAATTTCCATCTGAATTCTTATTTCAGTTATTTTAGATTGTTAAAATACACGATTCGTTGATTTCTCTTATACTAATCTTCCTTAGATGTCGTTCAATGACGAGATTCCAACCTAAGGGATCCTTATCGAAGAACAGCTCTCTAGATTCGAAGACTGGGGATTCCGAACAATTTTTAAATCTCAAAATAACTTTTTTCCCTGCTGTATCATTTTCAAAATAGCAGTTTCCAAAATATTTGATACTTCCAAAATAATTTTCTTTTTAAAATTTACTTTAAAATTATTTTCAAAATTTATATTTAGAAATCTTTTTATTTTCAAAATTCAATTTTCAAATGTTGACTCTACTCATTTAAACTCGATAAGCTAGCTTTAAATAAACATGGCTCTGATACCAACTGTAACGGCTTGCCTTTTTGACTGCTTCAAATTGGTGATTAAATGAACTTAAAACGTTCAAACCTACGGTTCGTTATTTAGCTTACAGAGTTTAAAACATAAAATCAACACACACAAAAAAACACTGAATAAATAGATAACACAATATCTAAAAGCAAAATAATGTTTATTTATTAATCATAATTTTTGATACAAACTTTTTCTATATAGCGGAATATAAAACATAGTTTAAATACAAGAAAAATATTTACAGTTTGAAATCTTCAGAGTGCGCCTTCTCTTGAAATCCCCAGCTTCGTCAATCTTCGAATCAGAAGCTGTATTCTTTAAATCTGTACTGCTTGGGTCTGACCCGAGCATTTCATGCAAAAACACAAAATACTCGAGTCAGGATTAAATCATAGTTCAAGTAAATTAACTTCAATATAAACTGAAACTGGACCGCACCAAGTAGGCAAGGCAACATGCACCAAAACTCAAATAGTGACTTAATAAATCTTCTCATTTTAATTGAAATGAAAATAATAAAAATCACGGGTCTGTCTACCTTGGAGAGAGAGAATAAACGCAAGGTAAGGCATACATACCAGCATGTTTGTTTAACATGAAGTTTTGCAAAAATGAGGCACTCAAGGATAAGGAAAATCTAAGAAAAATGTTGACAGTAACTCAAAATACACATGCCAACGTAAGAGACATAAAATAACAGTCATCTCGAGTCAAACATAAGGGCATACTAGATGTGCTACAGGTTAATAAAAATGTGGCCAGAAATACATGATTAAGTTGTACAGTCAAGGGAATTGATAAATGAAATCAACGCAAAAAGGAAACGTGAACAGGGTACCTACTTTCAACAGGGTGACTACTTTCAGCAATACAAATGTATGCACTGAACCCAAACCATACCAGCATTATCGTTGGGGCTGTAATGCTAGGATTTCACAGACATATTTTACAAACCTCGGCTTGGTAAATCAAATATAGGATTCTTGTCGTATTCAAACTATGGAGAAACATATATAGATCGGTGCTAACAGGGAATTCAATATGACGTTCAGTCATGCACAGTATATGCACAAAAGGTATATGTATTGGAAGAAAACACATAAAAAAATCATACACAAAAGTTGTATTTATAAAAGTTGTATTCATACACATAAAAAAATCATACACATTGAAAAATCAATAAGTATAGAAAGACGGAGAAATGAGTCCAAAGCTCATTGATAAATGAAAAGTTATATTTATAGAAAAGCATAGTTAAATTAACAAAAATAAGTTTCAGGTTATGAATATGTAGTAGCAATTTCATCAACATGGGAACAAGCAAGATCCAACATATTATTTTACAAAAGGAAATGTAATATCAGTTTTTTTTGTAAAATTTGGCAAAAACAAATGTAGTGCCAGCTTTTATAAAATTTGGCAAAAACAAATGCATTTCCGATCTTTAACACATTCAGGCAGTTTTTATAAAAAATTTGGGTAAACAAAATGCATCACCATAACTTACTAGGCCAGCATGGGCAAATATCAAGGCAGAATCGAACAAATGGGAGAAAAATAAAAGACAGTATTTCAGCAAACAGGGGTGTGTGCTTCTTTTACTTTTAGGTAATTAGAATACCACATAATTCAATGCATGCCACTGTGTCATGCTTAGGATTTCCAGTATACACACAAAGCAAGGTGAAACAAAACATGAAAACCATTACCTAACTTCCCTAAACAATTGTACATACATATGTAAATAACATATGACAGTAATTTGTATAATCCATATTTTTTTTTTAAGGCAAAACAAACCAAAGGAAATGTGGCATAGTTATACCCATAATTCAATATGTTCAATTAAGTAAATTTACCGAACCAAAGTATTTGTTTTCAAGAAAATCAACTTGCATGCTCAAGTTTCACAAACTGGTACAAACATAAATCCGGTCAACAGATTGTTTGTATATTTCCACTTTTCATATAACAAGAAATGATATTCCTGAACCAATATATGTACAACTTTGACCCATATAAGTCTCAGTTCATTGGCATGTACCGCGTTGAACACTTATCTACATGTAGAAAACCGAGTATATTTATATTCATGCTGTCTCGACCTATATGGATTTCAAATCTCCAGGTATACCTCTACTTTTAAATAAGGGGAAATAAGAGTGTCGAACAAAGCAAGGTGTAAACACATATAAATATAAATATGTGCATAGCCAAGAATGCCGAAATATTGAAAACCATCCAATGTTTACAGTCATGGGTTTAATGTTCAATATATTTTTGTGCAAACAGGTTTAATAGGTATCAAGATATTTTAAAGAATTTATAAGATACTATTAGCTTACTATTCGAATTTGTTCAAATTGCATACCTTTCCTGTTTCAAACACCTAACATGTATCCACAGACTGATCAAAAATAGATTTTATTCTTCATTTTATACTACGTCGGATTCAACCACCAACTAGTAATGCATCCACATCGGTCACATAACTTGCATCATCCATTCAGCACTTAAGGAAACTTAGAAAAAAAATAGGATTTAAGTGATGTCTCCTCACATTAATTTGTTCACACTTATAAATACTGCTATTACGGTATATAAAAGTATTTTCCCCCTTTTAAAAAAAAAACATTCCAGCAATCCACTCAGAAAGTCAATGCCACGAGCAATCACACATATAGGGTTTTGGTGACACAGTCCACGCTCAAATCTAATCGGCACAGCATATATGTGTATACATACATACATATATATATATATATGTATACATATATATATGTAACGTGATAGTATACCAAAAGTCCAATACAACATGGTTTAGGGTAAGGTATGCCAAAATACCAAGAGCCAACACAGTCAATACCCAAGATATAAACTCAACATATAAGCCAATTTCAGCTAAGAAATAGAGAAACAAGACACACAACATTAACTATTATACCCAGTTAAGAATTGAAGTTAAAACTACTTGAGACATGAATTAATCGTGAGTGAATTCTCACCTACAGTAGCTCAACAGCGAGGTGGTTCCCGTGATGCTTCAGGCGTGGTGGTGGCTTTGGTGACTACTCGAGAGGTCGCAGCTTCGATTGGTGGCAGTGCGAAATGGAAACAGTTTCGATTCGAGGAGCAGACTCGATTCTAGGAAGAAGTAGTGATGAAATCATTCGAAGACCATTAAATTGAAGATGATTTCTTTCTTTTTTGCGGAAAACAGATTCGATTTCAATTAAGGGAAAGGAAGAAGGGAATCGGCTATTATCAAATTAAAGAGGGGAAAATGTTTTTGATTGAAGAAAAATGTGGATGGATGGCTTGATTTTATAGAAAGGAAATGGTGGAGATAAGAACGACATCACATCCTATATCATAGGGTAGCGGCATGCTTCAACGATTAGGTCTGCGCAAAAGTAACTAAGGTAGGTGATTTTTAGGGTAGGTTATATTTACATTTATTTTAATATAAATTCTACTTCGAAATACCCTGTAACGTTCTGACTTCGTACTACTAACACAATTTCCATGCGATAAAAATTTATACGTACCACTTCGTCTTCATGTTCTGAACTCGATAAAACTAGTCTGGTCGGATTTTGATTCTATTTGCATATGATATTATTATATTTTTAGTTCATTTATCGGTTCACTGACTTTTCCTTGTTTGCCCATTAACAACTCTGTTCACTTTCACATTTGAAGCATTAATTTTTCATTCTCACAATTACGCACATATCCAAATCAATTTTCCATATATCTCTACAAATAAAATATCTGATTTGCGTTAATTAACGTTTACTTTTAAAATTCAACAACTTATATTCTCAATCGAATTTCAAATTCAACTCGAATATCCAACCAAATTGAATTCAAATATTCAACAATAAATATTTGTTTTCAAGCCAACTGTTCTGAATTAAATATGGAATCCAATTCAACTCAGAACCATATATTTGATTTTAAATTTCTCAATATAAAACAGTCAAATCTTTAATTAGTTCCATTTCAAACTGTCCAAATTTCTGGGACGTTACACATTTATTCGTACTTTGCATATTCGTGTACTCTGATGTAAATTGTTGTAATAGTAATGAAATGTTCTTCTATTTGTGTTCTGATTCATCTTGTCCTCATAGTAATCCGGGCTTTCCTTTATGGGGAAGTTCGGGTCTTCACATTTGGTATCGAAGCTTTGTTTTATAAAGCTCGAGAACAAGACATATTAGAACCAAACGAAAGAATTCATCAGAGATTGGATTAGTAATATCCAATGAGAATGACTTGTTAGAGATGGGTTCAGTAGTATCCTAGAGTGAGTGTGAAGAGTACTATTTTTAAAATAAAAATGAAAAAAAGTTTGTTTTGAAAATTTAAACCATTTCATACATATTTGAATATTTATTTGTATTGAATTTGGATAATCCAATATATAAAGATTTTGCATATACGCCTTGCAAACGTGTATTCGAAGTTTTAATGTACTAGATAGATATAAAATCACACTTTAGTCGCCTGGAGATGATTCTGATGATAGTTCAAGCATCATCAGAATTTGTGTTCGAGTTTCGAAAGTGGGATATTTATATATTTTCTATTGACTGGTGTGAGAACCAAAACTAGATAGGGCTTATTGTTGTGATTTGGCATCAAAAATATGATTTTTGAATATGTATCTGATATGTGTTTGAAATGATAATCAACTGATTGATTGATGATTGTGTTGTGTGATTATTCATTTAAACCAACATACAAGTGTATGGTAGATTTGGGCCGAATTGACCCAATGTTGAACTGAGTTGAAAATTGTTTGAAATTACATGCATGTAGATATACATATATGTGTGTGTGTGAACAGGTCATAGCAAGGTGGCCAGAGAAGAGGAATAAAATCGTATGCCCGACAAATAGGTACATGTTTACAAATTTCTTGGGTTTGGATGATTTTATGAGCCGATTGGCTTTTTCTTTTTGAGATGTGAGTGCCTGTGTGGCGGTTTGGGGATTTTCCCAATGCTCCCATACAAAGGAGATTATGGCGAATTTTTTTGAAAATTTAGTTAGTTAGCCAAATTTCTGAAGAACTGGAAAATTCTTAGAAACTGAAAAGTTGAAGAATGAACGCCAAACTGAAAGTTGAGTTGAATAGTAAAACAACTTTCAGCAACGTTCCTTTTCGAGAACGAAAATATTTTAAGTGGGGGAGATTGTAACAACCCGGAAAATCAAAACCAATTTAAAATTTTTATTTTGGCAATTTTAATGAATTTTGAATATTTAAAATGTTTTGTTTTAAATAATAACGACGGAAAATTTATTTTCGACGAAGTTAAAACGAATAATTTTATTTTAATTATAAAAGGAATTGAACATGGTGCGGTAGTTTAAAATTTTGATTTCAAATTTCAAATGAATGTACAAGATCCAAAATAAACCGGATTTTAGCGAAACCAAAAATATTAGAATCTATTTGAAAATATCTTTCCAACGAATCTGAAATACTGAAATTTCATAGCGAGAATAAAAAGTTATGCCCAGTTGAAAATTCAGAATAGTCGATATAGAAATAAAGCCCTTAAAAATGGAAATTCTGCAAACAACCTCCGTTTCCAACGAAACAACTTTTACTGGATCCGGGATGTCAAGTTATTGCTAGATTCCAAAATTCAAAATTTTTGGGATTAATATGTGAGTGTGGCGAAGGAAAACATGTTTTGATAGTTTTAGTCAATTTGGATCGACCAGAAAATGGCCATTTTTCAAACGGTCTCCAAATTCGACGAAATTAGTTTTGTTAGGACCGTATCGTCAAAACACTGCCAGATTTATTCTTTTGGAATTTGTAGAGTCCGTATGTGACCCCAGTAAATTGAAATGTACGTTTAAAATTCAATATTATGATTTAAAGGTTAATTTAAAAGAAAACTGATCGTAACAGTCGAATCAGCTTGCGGGACATAGCCCATTGCGTTTAGAATGGGGGTAATTAGCTAGGGGAGACAATCGGTGGGTTCGATTTGGGGTTCGAATAAAAAGTCAACCTCTTAGAGTATTAAATAATTAAATTATTATATTTATATCCTTCACTCCTCTCTCCCTCTCGGTTAGAAATCGACTTTTAAAATTAAAAAAGGAAGCGCCATCGCGTGACAGCCCACCGCCCCCGTCCATGTGCCGCCCCCTCCCCCTCCCCGACGCGCCTCACCCTATCCCCTCCTCTCCTCTGCTACCTCCCTCTCTCCCCCTTCGCCAATAATACCGCCCAAACCCGAACCCTAGCCCTCATAAGACCCAAAACCCAATGCGCCGCCTTCCTCTCAGGTCCACCGCCCCCCGCGCCTTCCCCTACCTCCGCAGACCGATGCCAACGCACGTAAGGACCCCCCCCCCCCCCCTCTCGCTGAAAACACGGTAAGTTTTTTTTAATTTTATTTGTTTATTTATTTTCTATGAACAAAGTATGGATCTGATTTTATATATGAATAACAATGAAAACATTATATTTTTAAAATTGAAAAGATTATATTTTTTTAGAAATAAATAGATACGATTTTTAGAAATATAAAAACATGATTTTTAATAGAATAAAAATACGGTTTTTATATATGCGTTGGCGTAATTAAAATATGATCATTATTTGCACAAAAGAATAATAAAAATATGATTTTTAGCATATGAAAAGATTTGATTTTTGTAACATATAAAGATTCGATTTTTATAATAAAAAAAATTAGATTTTTATAATATGAAAAGGTTATATTTTTATAATAGAAAAGTTTATATTTTCAAATACGAAAAGATTAGATTTTTAATCATACAAAGATAAGATCTTTAGCTTTAAAAAGAATCGATTTTTAATTATGTAAAAATATGATTTTTAGTGGATAATCGTATGAATGTCATGAATGAAGTATTAAGATTGTATTTTTCTTTGTGTGAATGAAGGATAAAGATTTAATTTTTAATTAGAGAAAAGGTATGATTTTTATGTATATTAAAATATATTTTTAGTCATGAAAGAGAAATTATAAAAATATGATTTTTATTTATAGAGTAGTAATATAAAAATTCGATTTTTATAATGAAGTAGCAATATAAAAATTTGATTTTTATATATGAAGTAGCGCGTTAAAAATATGAATTTTAGCTTATGAATGTTATTAACAAAAATCAATCGTGTAGGATATCATGTTCTCTTATGGTTGTAGTCGAAGAGGTGTTCATCTTCTTTGCTTTGAAAGGATAACGGAGTGGATCCCAAAGGTGAGAACTTCTCACTTTATTTTATTTTCTAGTTAAAATATATACTAGGATGCAGACGGTGCATAGCAGCACCTGACACCCGTCGTCCATAGACCATGGATGACTTGTTTGATTTGATTGTGTTGTGAAAATTGATTGTAGGATGTGGAATGGAATAAATATTTTTAAAGTTAAAAATATAATTTTTAACGTGTATATAAATAAAATAAATAATCATTTACAAATCGGACGATTTGTTTATGTACACTGATTTGACTGATATTGATTGGGACGTTAAATTTTACACATCGTCCAACTGCACAAATAAAATCCATTATTTGTTGATTGAAACCCCACATGGGTATTGGGATGATATATGACATACACCAATCCCAATATTTAGCTGTATGTCAATCGATTGGTTGACAGACTATTATAAGCGTTAAATATTTATATTTAATGCTTATGCAATGTAGAGTGCACTTTGGATGATGGTTGATTGTGTTTGAATGTTATTGTGTACATGTGTGTATGAAATCCATATAAATCAAATTATATGGTAATTGACTGTATCTGATTCCAGTTCAGAAAGAATAAATATTTTGAAATAAAGATTATTTTAAAATAAGGGGTATTTTAAAAATAATATTCAGTAAAAGATCAAAATTTGATTTTGATTTCCGATTTGAGATGGACACGAATATATTTAAATATATAAAGCCGTGTTGATAAGATTAATGCCATTTTGATGAAAACGATATTTATATTAATTTTATTCATTTTTATAATGAATATCGAAAAGGAAATGATTTCGAAATATAAAGTTTTGAAAATACTATCATTTATATATCGACGATACAGAATATTCAATTTTGATTTGAAATTGAATATGAAGTTGAAATCGTTTTGAAAACGAATTTAAAATGATTTATAAAATACGTTTCGAATGGAAATCGACGAAATATATATATATATATATATATATATATACATATATATATATGTGTGTGTGTGTAACGGCCAGAATAGAACGCGCCACGCCGCGGCAGTTCGCGAATTTCGACCATTGACTTCGAACGGAGAACATAGGAGATCCGACTGTCGAATTCTCCTAAAACCGGAACCGTTAGGTTCGTATCGAAAAGATCTTTCCAACGAATATGAGAGATTTGAAATCTGACAGTTGGATTTGGAATTATGTCCAAATCGAATTTGGAAAAGGTAGTCGTAAGTGCAGTTCGATGGCCGTTCATGGAAATCGACTATACGACCCTTGATAAAATTATTAAAAATATCAATAATTTGTGTAAAACCATAATCAATGATTTGGAAATAATTGGGATCAAAAATTTCATATTTGAAAGGATAAAAATATATTTTTATTAAAATGAACTAGTTATGAACTAGAATTAAAATCCAGTTTTTTTAAAATAAATAAATTGGGTTTGAAATGGTTTTAAAAATAGCCGGAATTTCCAATATATGAATTAGAATGGATAAGAATTGGAATGGATTTGAATCGAAATTATCTTCAAAATATTTCTGTATTGGATTCTGTGATTATACGGACACTGTGGAGGAGTTTGGAAGATATATATATATATCGTTACTCGAATACGATATTTGTTGATTTCAGAATTTGATATTGAAAATAAGCCGATATATTTTCTATTCTGAGCCTTGTATTTAATATCAAATTGGATTTTGGGTTTGTCGTGAACTGTGTTTTAAACGACCCTGTTCTTAAACCCATTTGAGAAAAGATTAAATCTTTTTGTTTAGATTTAATGAAGTATACCAATTAATTAATATTTAATTGGAATTGAATTGGAATTGATTTTTGGGTTTATCGTGAATAGTGTTTTAAATAACACTTATTCTTTAACTCGATTAACAATGGAATGCGATTTTGGATTTGTCATGAATGGTGTCTTAAATAACACTGTTCTTGAACCCAGTTTGAATAGAATAAATCTGTTAATCAGGATTTGAAGAAGAATTACCAATTAATTAACATTTAACTAGAATTGAAAATGGAATTTGGATTGGGTTTATTGTGAATTGTGTTTTTAATGACATCCGTTCTTTAACCCGTTTTACAGTGAAATGGGATTTTAAATTTATAAATCTTTTTATTAAGATTTAACGGGAATTTTCCGAAGTAACGATTTCCAATTTCATATATTAAATTGGGATTGAATGGAATTCGATTGATAATAATCGAAGTGAACTTCTCTGTAGGAAGACTGTTAATACGTATGGAATTTAAAAGGCTTTGCCGTTATTCCATTTATATTATTAGTCAGATACGGAAATTGATATCGATTATATATATTAATTTGTTTTTTCGTGAAGATTCCATAATTAATGGAATATGATTTGTGTTTATCGTGAACTGTGTTTTTAAATGACATTAGTTCTTTAACCCAGTTAAAGGCAGGATTACATGTCTGTCATTGTATTTTGAACTGTATGGTTGATCTCTGCTAAATATATATCTGTTTGGTGGTGGAGAATTTATTCTCTTCCTTAACACCCTTCTCTGAGACGTACGAGCTCAAAGGTTATATTTCGGCAGAAATCAATAGTACGGTGTAGATTGTCGATGCGACATGTTTGTGTTTCCAAAGTTAAATAATCATTAATATTGATTTTTGGAAAGATTAAAACTAAGTGGAGTTTTAATGAATCTTTAATTAGATTGAAATGGGAATTAGTAATTTAAATTATCAAATTTGGGAAATGATCGAGAGTGGAGTATCACCAGTTTTGCTCCAAGCGATAGTAAATTCTTTAATTAGATTTGAACGGGAAATGGTAACTAAATTTACCGATAACACCGCGGTGTTAGTTATGGGGTAATACCATTTTTGCTCCATGGGATGAATAGGTCGGGATTGGGAAATTAAATAAATGGTTACTTCGGTATTGTGCGTTAATCCCGACTAGTTTAGAAAACCTTAATATGGTTTGAATTGAAATCCAAAGGAAGATTAAAGAATAAATTTTAAAGAATTTGCCTTTGATAAAATTAATGGGAATATATCCTTGAAGAATGTGAATATTTGAATAAAAGAATATTCAGAATTAGAATGAGGCGTATGTCGTGTTTTTATAGCACTTGTTTATTATATGCGTGAGTTATTCGGAAAGGCCGGGTTTATACCCATTCTAAATAACTGATTCGACGATAAGTCGACGATGAATATGGTGGTTGAAGATCGGAGGTCTTCACATCATTTGGATGATCACTTGAAACGACCCAAACTTCCACGTAAAGGAAAACCCGGATTGCTTTGAGAACAACACACATCAGAACACAAAACAAAAGAATATTTCATCGCTGTTACAACAATTAGATCAGAGTACAAGAATATTCCAGAGTATGAATAAACAATATACACTGGAAATACAATAATATCAGAGTTTTAAATTACATTTAAATAGCAGTGGAAAAATAATATAAAACACAATTGAAAGAAATACAAGGATACAGAGCCTTCCGAATATCACTTCAGCTGTAGACCAAGATCCTGTGAATATAATATCTGCAAACCAAAACTACTAGCTGCCCGTGTGGAAAATATGAGCACCCAGAGTTTAGGTTAAAACAATAAAATCCAGGTCGGTCATGGGACTGGTATGAGAACTCAAAAACAGTTATTAAATTGATTTTAAAGTTAGGTAAATCAAGGGACCACGCCGTATAACACGGAACAGGTTTACCCCCAAGAAAGACCAGTGCATAAAAATAAACAACGCAATGCTAAATAAAGGGAAATGAAGCTATTTTAAGACTCAGGTCCCATCACACAATGCAACGCAAGCCGGAGGATAGAGTTTTCCCTTTTAATAGAAAAATATGCTTGATACGCGAAATTTCATCTTTTATTATTACTATAAGTGAAGAAATCAACTTCGAATATAAATGTATCAATCATAGGCGGCATAGGTACCATATATCATGTCGCCATACTAGTTCTACAATCAAAACTGAAATATCGTATTGGAAGTTGGATTTCCATCTATGAACCAAGGCAAGGCACAATCCTTCCGTTTCGAGACACTCTAGCCCGTGCTTCAGGCTTCAGCCGCAACTGTACCTAGGTAACATGCAGGGTCGGTCCACACTAGGTGAATTCATAATTCCTAAGCATGCATTTCCCTGCGCTATGTGGCGTAAATGAGCCAAATGACTCCATCGGCTCCCACAATAGCCGGATATATCTAAGGCGCCTCTCTATCCATCAAGTAATAATAAGAAACATCCACATGAGTAAAATGTCAGGGCTTACAAAATGCTGACACCACTCCTAGCTAGAAAGAAACGCAATGCCCTCCCTGCTATCCTCTCTCGTTTCTTGTTCATACCGGGGTGTGAGGCTCGCGAAGTAACGTTATACATAAAGCTATGCTAATTAAAGTTATGCTTTGATCATCAACCACAAGGCTCTGCTTTTCAACAAAATCCTTGATCATTTGCATCTTAGCATGCCACATTGTCAGTCCATACCATACCATTGATTTCTGTCAATATATAACCTCTAAGCCCGTACGTCTCAGAGAAGGGTGTTAAACAAGAGAATAAATTCTCCAACACCAAACAGATATATATTTAGCAGAGATCAACGAATACAATATAAAGGAATACAATGTCAGACACACAATCCATTTGCCAGTCCGTTCTGGGTCTGAACGAAACCAAATCAGGTAGATCTCCAAATACGTCTGAATGATAACCAATTTTTCCCTCATCTTGGTTGTACGGTCCAATCAAGATACCAATAATCATCCGTTCGATATGGAACTTTCCCGGTCTTCAATAACCGTCTTCATCATCGATCTTCAATCGTCGTATGAATAATTCAGAATGGGTTAAACCCGGTATTTCTGAATAATTTGCGCAATTTAAAATCATGTGTTTTAAAACACAACTAACGCCTCATTCCAATCAAGAATATTCTTTGATTTTAATTTAAACCAAATTAAGGTTTATTCAACTAGTCGGGATTAACACCTTACCGACGTAATAATTTATTAATATCCCATTCCCAACCTATACCACCCAGGGAGTAAAGCTGGTGGTACTCCATATTTAACACCCAATGTGTTACGATAAATTTAATTACCGTTTTATCATTCAAATCTAATTAAAGAATTAACTATCGCTTGGAGTAAAACTGGTGGTGCTCCATTATCGTTCGTTTCTTGAACTAGGCAAATTTAATTACTTTTATCTTCATTCAATCCAATTAAAGAGTTATTAAAACTATATTTAGTTTTAATCTTCAAGAATCATTATTTAATGATTATTTAACTTTCAAAAAATAATCTTGCCTTTAACTTGGTTAAAGAACAAATGTTTCTTAAAAACATCATTCACAATAAACCCAAAATCATATTCCAATTTAATGTACTAAATTGAAAACTTCTCTTTAGAATATTTCATAAAATATTTATGAATTACCAATATAAATTTCACTGTCAATCGGGTTTCAAGAACTAATGTCATTTAAAAACATTGTTCACAATCAACCCAAAAGTCAGTTTCACTTAATTTTCAATTATGTTTAATAATTGGAAATCTTATTTAAATCTTAATTAAAAGATTTATTATTTCTCAAATGGGTTTAAGAACAGTGTTATTTAAGACATTATTCACGACAAACCCAAATTTCTAATCAGATATTAAATATCGTGCTTTGAATAGAAATTATATCGATTTATGTTCAATATCAAGATTCTGAAAACTAACGTATACCAAATCGGGAATAACGGTATTAATATCTTCCAAATTCCCACAATAATATCCATATAATCACATAATCCAATACTGAAATAATCCGAAGATTATCTCCATTCAAATCCATTTCAATTTATGCATTGGAAAATCTTGGTTTTATAAAAACCATTTAAATCATTTTATTCATTTTAATTAACTTATTAAAATAAATAAATCACTAATTCTGATAAAGATATCTTTATAAACTTGGAATTTTCATCAAAAACCTCTTTAAAACATTTATTATGATTTTATATAATTTTTCCCTATTTTTAATAATTTTATTTTTGCTCGTACAGTCGGTTTCCAATAATGGCCACCGAACTGCACTTACAGCGACCTTTTCTGAAATTGATTTGGACATATCTCCAAATCTAACCGTTAGATTTCAACTCTCTTATATCCAATGGAAATCTCTTTTCGATACAAACCCAACTGTTCCGGTTTTAGGAGAATCCAACGGTCGGATCTCCCGTTACGTCAATTTAAAGTTAATGGTCGAAATTCGCGAACGGTCGCTGCGTGGCGCGTTTTATTCAAACCATTATAAATGTATAATATATATTTCGTCGATTTCATTTCTAAACATATTCTAAAATGTTTATAAATTCGTTTATACAAAGATTCCAACTTTTATTTCAGTTTTAAATCCAAAATGAATATTCTATCTATTATCATATTAAAATAATATTATTTCCAAAATATTAATTTTGAAATTAGCTCTTTTGATATTCATTATATAATTGATAAAATAAATCGGTAAACACATTTGGGTTAAAATGGCATTGCTATTTAAAATAGATTAAATAGCCCAATTCATTATCTTATTCACTTATATTTTATACTGGGCCAGACCTCCCACATTAAGCTTGCGACTTGTGGATGCTTGATATGCCAGTTCGTTCCTGGCAGACTTATCTGTAGCGACCCGTAACTTCCCCGGTCTCCGAAGAGAAGAGAAAGAACGAATTACTTTGAGGACAAGACGAATCAGAACGCAGACAGAAGAACATTTCATTGAATATTACAACAATTCCATCAGAATACAAGAATATACAGAGTAAGAATAAATATTACACAGAAAATATCAGAGATTTAAATCACATTTAAATATATAGCAGCGGAAAAATAATACAATACACAACTAGAAGTAATACGCAGATATAGAGCTTTCCGAATATCATTCCAGCTGTAAACCAGGATCCTGTGGATATAAATCTGCAAAACCAAAACTACTAACTGCCCGTGCGGAAAATAGGGGCACCCAGAGTTTAGGTTAAAACAATAAACTCCAGGTCAGTCATGTGACTGGTGTGAGAACTAAAACAGTTATTAATCTTTATTTTTAAAGTTAGGTAAATCAAGGGACCACGCTGCTAACGTGGAACGGATTTCCTCCCAAGAATACCAGTGCATAAAACAACAGCGCAATGGTAAATAAAGAACAATGAGGCTATTATAAGACCCAGGTTGCATCACACAATGCAACGCAAGCCGGAGGATAGGGTTTTTACCTTATAATAGCCAAAGAATGCTTGATACGCTAAATTTCATGTTTTAATTCTTAATCATACTCCAACCGTAAATTAGTAAGAGAACGATTCCCTAAGTATTAACCCCGAAGGCCGAAACCAACATCAGTCTAATACCCAGGAAACCACTCATCGTAGCTCGTTTCCAGTTAGTTTCTGATTTTATATACAATCATAGGCGACATAAGCATCCTATGCCACTATGTCGCTATATATGGGTTTACAATCAAAACCGCACATGTCATGTATTGGAAGTTGAATTTCCATCTGTGAACCGAGGCAAAAGATAGTCCTCTACCGATTCGAGACGCTCTAGCCCGCCTCTCAGGACCCAGACTCAGGTGGGCCCTGGGATCGTCAGGGCCGGTCCACCGATGTGGATTAAAATGCCTGAACACTGCGTTTCCCTACCCTTTAAGGCGTAATTGAGCCAACAAATGACTCCATCGACTTCACATAGTCACCGATATATCCGAGGTGCCTCGCAAACCAACAACCACATAAGTCAAACTCGTCAGGGCGTGTAAAACCACTAACGCCACTTCTAGCTAGAAAGAAACGCATGTCCTTAATGAAGTCCTTCTCCCGTTTCTGGTTCACAACCGGGGTGTGCGGCTCGCGAATTCACATTACACAAAGCTATGCCACACAGGCCATGCTTTGATCATCAACCACAAGAATTTGCTTTTCAACAAAAGCCTTGATCATTTGCATCTTAGCATGCCACACAGGCAAACCACTCCATGCAACCGATATACATCAATCACACAGAATGATGTACAATGTCAGACACACAGTCCACTTACAAGTCCGTTCTGGGTCTGAACGAAACCGGAGGCACCTTGTACCTCGCATATCCATCGATCTCCAAGTACGTCTGGACGATCACCAACTAATTCACTCCTCTTGGGTGTACGACCCAATCAAGATCATCAGTAATTATCCAAATGACGTGGAGACCTCCGGTCTTCAACCACCGTCTTCATCTTCGACTAATCGACGAATCAGTTATTCAGAATAGGATTAACCCGGTCTTTCTGAATAACACGTGTATATAATAAACAAGTGTTACACAAACACAACATACGCCTCATTCCAATTCATCAATCACTAACCGTAAATTAGTAAGGGAACGAATCCCCAAATATTAACCCCGAAGGATGAAACCAACATCAGATCAATACCCAGGAAACCATTCTTCTTAGCTAACCTACAGTTAGTTTCTAAATTTCACTTTCTTAGGGCAAGGTTCCCATTAATTTTATCAAAGATAAATTCTTTTAAGTTTATTCTTTAATCTTCTTTTGACTATCACTTCAAACTAGTCAAGATTAGCGAACCACACCGAAGTAATTATTTATTTTATTTCCCAATCCCAACCTATATATCCCATGAAGTAAAATTGGTCATACTTCATATCTAACACCACTGTGTTATCGGTAAATTCAATTACCATTTCACGTTCAAATCTAATTAAAGATTTAACTACCGCCTGGAGTAAAACTGGTGATACTCCATTCTCGATCTTTTCAATCTAATTAAAGATTCATTAAAACTCCGCTTGATTTTAATCTTTAACTGGGTTAAAGAATCAGTGTCATTTAAAACACGGTTCACGATAAACCCCAAAATCACATCATATTTCAATTAGTCCCTAACCGTAAATTAGCAAGTGAGCAATTCCCTAAGTATTAACCCCGAAGGCTGAAACCAACATCAAATCAATACCCAGAAACCATTCAACTTAACTAATTTCCAGTTAGTTTCTGATTTTCTTAACTCCTATGGGTCTAAGAACAGTATTATTGAAGATACCGTTCACGATAACCCAAAATCACATTCCATTAATTATCGGGTTAAAGAACAAGTGTTATTTAAAACACTGTTCATGATAAACCAAAAAATCACATCACATTTCAATCAGTCACTAATCGTAAATTAGCAAGTGAGCAATTCCCTAAGTATTAACCCCGAAGGTCGAAACCAACATCAGATCAATACTCCAAAAACCATTCAACTTAACTAATCTCCAGTTGGTTTCTGATTTTCTTAACTCCTTTTGGTCTAAGAACAGTATTATTGAAGATACCGTTCACGACAACCCAAAATCACATTCCAGTAATTTTTGGGTTAAAGAACAATTGTTATTTAAAACACTGTTCACGATAACCCCAAAAATCAATACCAGTTCAATTCCAATTAAATATTATTTAATTGGTACACTCCATTAAATCTAAATAAAAAGGATTTAATCTTTTCCTCAACTGGGTTAAGAACAGTGCTAATGAAGACACCATTCACGACAAACTCAAATCACATTTGATATTAAATACAAGGCTCTGAATAGAAAATATATCGACTTATATTCAATATCAAATTCTACGACCAACAAATATTGTATTGGAAATAACGATATAAATATATCTTTCAAATTTCTGTAACAATATCTGTATAATCCCGAAATCCAACATCGAAATATTCCAAAGATAATCTCGATTCAAATCCATACCAATTCAATTATTGGAAATTCAGATTTCATTTAAAACCATTTCAAATCCAATTTATTTAATTAAAAATAAATAAATTATTATTCTAATTCAAAATTATTTCATTTCGATAAAAATCTATTTTTATCTTTTCAAATATGGAGTTTTTCACTCCAATTCTTCACAAATCATTTCTTATGGTTTTACACAAATTATTATTATTTTTAATAATTTTATCAAGGCCCGTACAGTCGATTTCCTTCAACAGCCATCGAGCTACACTTACAACGACCTTTTCCAAATTTGATTTGGATATAATTCCAAATCCAACCATTAGATTTCAAATCTCTAATATTCGTTAGAAAGCTCTTTTCGATACGAACCCAATGGTTCTTGTTTTAGGAGAATCCGACGGTCGGATCTCCCACAATGTCCATTCGAAGTCAATGGTCGAAACTCACGAACTGCCGCAGCGCGGCGCGTTCCATTCAGGCCATTCTATATATATAATATATATATATATATTTCGTCGATTTCCTTTTAAAACGTATTTTATAAATCATTTTAAATTCGTTTTCAAAACGATTTCAACTTCTTATTCAATTTCTAATCAAAATTGAATATTCCACATCATCGATATACAAATGATAATATTTTCAAAACGTTATATTTTGAAATCACTTTCTTTTCTATATTCGTTAAAAATGAATAAAATCGATATGAATATCGCTCGCGTCAAAATGGCGCAAATCTAATCAACACGGCTTCATAGATTTCTATTTTCAAATATTTCTTTTTCAAATATTTCTGTTCAAATATTTCTTTTTCAAATATTCTATTTCAAATATTTCTTTTTCAAATATTCTATTTTAAATATTTCTTTTTCAAATATTCTATTTCAAATATTTCTTTTTCAAATATTCTATTTCAAAACTGGAATGAGGCCCAATCAATTACCATATAATGTTAAATATATGGTTTTTTCTACAACACATGTATATAATAACAACGATAAATACCATCATCCAGAGTGCACCACACAACTGAATAAGCATTAAATATGAATAATTAACGCTTACACTCTGTCAATCCATCGATTGACATACAACTAAACAATCGGGATCAGTGTACGTCAAATCTCATCCCAATACCCGTGTGGGGTTTCAAACAATCAAACACAGATTTTATTTGTACAGTTGGGCGATGTGTAAAATTTATCGTCCCTATCAATATCAGTCAAATCAGTGTATATAAACAAATCGTTCGATTTGTTTATAAATATTTATTTTATATACACGTCAAAAATTATATTTTTAACTATAAAATATTTTCCACTATAAAATATTTTATTTCATTTCACATAACACAATTAAATTTCACAACACAACAACTAAACAAACAAGTTATCCGTGGTCTATGGACGACGGGTGTCGGGTGCTACTAAACACCGTCTGCATCCTAGTATATATTTCAACTAGAAATAAAATTAAAAGTGAGAAGTTCTCACCGAGGGTTCCACTCCTCCATTCTTTATTTCTGAATTTTTGATCGATTGGATTTGCCCGAAATTCCTGCGCCATTCTTTTCACGCTGTTCATATATAAAAATCACATTTTTAATATGATGTTCATTTTAAAAATCATGTTTTTATATTGGCACTTCATATATAAAAATTATATATTCTTACAAAGCTTCCTTTTGTATAAAGATTATATTTTTACATCGCTGCTTCATGTATAAAAATTGCATTTTTATATCGTTATACATATAATAAAAACGCCTTTTTATTATATCGCTACCTATACAAAGATCAATTTTTTACTTTGCCACACATATAAAAATCGAATTTTTATCTTCACTTCATATATATAAAAATCGAATTTTTATCTTCACTTCATATATATGAAAATCGAATTTTTATCTTTACTTCATATATATAAAAATCGAATTTTTATCTTCACTTCATATATAAAAATCATATTTTTAATTGGTTTAAAAATCTCGTCTTTCCTTGTTTAAAAATCTCTTCTCTTCTTATTTTAAAATCTCTTCATCATATAGAAAATTAAGTCCTTGTTCATCTTTAAAAATAAAATCTTGTCCACGATTCAAAATAAAATATTGTTCATCATTAAAAATCAATCTTTTTAATTAACATAATAATTATAAAACAAAATTAAGCTATGTATTGCATAAAAAAACAACGCTTATAGTTGAAAGAGGGAGGAGGTCATTCATCAGTGTCGGAGGGTGGCCAAAGGCTGAAGGGGATCGGCGGGGCCCTGCGTGGTGCAGTGGGCTTTGGTGCGGTGCGTTCAGGTGATTGGGGGGGTTTTCGGGTCGATTTGGAAGAACGGGGAAGGAAGGGAGAGGCGTCGGGGCGCGAGGTAGGGGGTCTTGTCAGAGGCGGGCGCCTCCTGGTGGCTGGGCGGCGGACGAGCTCGAGGGGGGCATCGTCGTTCTAAGCGGTTCCCTTTTTTATCTTTCTGTTTAGTTTCGATTGGAACGTGGAGAGAGGTGGTGAGGGAGAGAGTTGACTTAGGTGGGAATATATATATTTAATTTTAATATTAAATCCAAAAAGTAACTTTTTATTTCGAACTCAAGATCATACCCACCGACTGTCGCCCCTAGCTAATTACCCCTATTTCGAACACAATAGGGTATGTTTCGCAAGCCAATTCGGCTGTTACGATCAGTTTCCACTGAAATTAAAATATAAATCATTATATTGAATTCTAAACGCACATTTCAATTTACCGGGGCCACATATTAACCTAAAAATTCCTGAAAGATTATTTCTAGATTCGTATTAACGATACAGTCCTAACAAAACTAGTTTCGTCAAATTCTGAGACCGTTTGAAAAATGGCCATTTTTTGGTTGACCCAATTCAACTAAAACTGCTAAAACACGTTTATCTTCGCCACGCTCACATATTGATTTAGAAAATTATGAATTTTGAAACCTAGCAATAATTTGACATCCCGGATCCAACAAAAGTGGTTATGTCGAAAACCATGGTCATTTGCAAAATTTCCATTTCTAAGGGCCTTTATGTATATTAAAATATATATAAATTCCACAGCGACTTTTCTGAATTTTAAACTGGACATATCTTTCAACTTCTAAAGTGAAATCTCAGTTACTTGGCTTCGTTAGAAAGATATGATCAAACAGATTCCATTATTTCTTGTTTCATTCAATTCCGACTTAAAACGAATTGTGTATATTCATTTGAAATTCGAAATCGAATTTTCGAACTACCATGCCATTTCAGGCTCGTTATATAATTAAAATAAAATTATTCGTTTTAACTTCGCCGAAAATAAATTTTCCGTCGTTATTATTTAAAATGAATCATTTTAAATATCCAAAATTCGCTAACATTGCCAAAATAAAAAAATTAAATTGGCTCGGATTTCCGGGTTATTACAATCTCCCCCACTTAAAACTTTTCGTCCCCGAAAAGGAACGAAGCCGAAAGTTGTTTCACAAATCAACTCAACTTCCATAATTTTCATTACAGCTTAAGTTCTTCAACTTTTCAGTTTCTAAGAACTTTTCAAATTTTTCAAAAATTTGGCTAACACCCTAAATTTTCGAATTTTTTTGCCATAACCTCCCCTGCACCGGGGACTTCGGGATATTTCATATAGCCTCTCGTAGCCTTCTTCCATCCAAAAGAAAAAGCCAAGCGGCTAGCCAATCGGCTCATAAAATCATTATCACCCAAACAAAACAGTAAATTATGGTAAACATGTACCTATTTGTCGGGCAAACAATTTTATTCTTCTGTTCTAGCCTCCATTCTATGACATGTTCAATATAAGTACATGTATATGCAAGCAAATGCGATAAATTTTCAATACAATTTACTATTTGGTTCAAATTGGCTATATGGTTTAGATTTAATTAATCAAACAACACAACCATCAATCAATTAGTTGATTATCAATTCAAACTCATAACTTTGATATATAGTCAAAAATCATGTTTTTGATGCCAAATCACAACAATGGCCCTATCTAATTTTGGTTCTCACACCAGTCAATTGGAAATATATAGAAACCTCACTTTCGTCACTCGAACATAAATTCTAATGATGGAGCTCCCTCATCAAAATCATCTCCGGGCGATTAGACTGTAATTCCATATCTACCCAGTATATTAAAATTTCAAATAGACGTGGATCAGACGTATATGCAAAATCTTTATATACTGGATTGACCAAAACAATATAAAAATAATATTCAAATACGTATAAAACGATTTAAATTTCAAAACAAAATTTGTTTTCATTTTCAAAAATATACTCTTCACGCCCATTCTAGGGTACTACTGATCCCATCTCTAACGAGTCATTCTCATTGGATATTGCTAATCCAATATCTGATGAATTCTTTCGTATGGTTCTAATGTGTCTTGTTCTCGAGCTCTGTAAACCAAAGATCTGATACCAAATATAGCGACCCGTAACTTCCCCGGTCTCCGAAGAGAAGAGAAAGAACGAATTACTTTGAGGACAAAACGAATCAGAACACAGACAGAAAAACATTTCATTGTATATTACAACAATTCCATCTGAATACAAGAATATACATAGTAAGAATAAATATTACACAGAAAATATCAGAAATTTAAATCACATTTAAATACAAAGCAGCGGAAAAATAATACAATACACAACTAGAAGTAATACGCGGATACAGAGCTTTCCGAGTATCATTCCAGCTGTAAATCAGGATCCTGTGGATATAAATCTGCAAAACCAAAACTACTAGCTGCCCGTGCGGAAAATAGGGGCACCTAGAGTTTTGGTTAAAACAATAAACTCCAGGTCAGTTATGTGACTGGTGTGAGAACTAAAACAGTTATTAATCTTTATTTTTAAAGTTAGGTAAATCAAGGGACCACGCCGCTAACGCGGAACGGGTTTCCTCCTAAGGATACCAGTGCATAAAACAATAGCGCAATGATAAATAAAGAACAATGAAGCTATTATAAGGCCCAGGTCCCATCACACAATGCAACGCAAGCCGGAGGATAGGGTTTTTACATTATAATAACCAAAGAATGCTTGATATGCTAAATTTCATGTTTTAATTCTTAATCAGACTCCAACCGTAAATTAGGAAGAGAACGATTCCCTAAGTATTAACCCCGAACGCCGAAACCAACATCAGACTAATACCTAGGAAACCGTTCGTCTTAGCTCGTTTCCAGTTAGTTTCTGATTTTATATACAATCATAAATATCAATCATAGGCGACATGAGCGCCCCATGCCACTATGTCTCCATATATAGGTTTACAATCAAAACCACACATGTCACGTATTGGAAGTTGAATTTCCATCTGTGAACCGAGGCAAAAGATAGTCCTCTACCGATTCGAGACGCTCTAGCCCACCCCTCAGGACCCAGA
This sequence comes from Allium sativum, assembly GCA_030737875.1. Lineage (NCBI taxonomy): Eukaryota > Viridiplantae > Streptophyta > Magnoliopsida > Asparagales > Amaryllidaceae > Allium > Allium sativum. The sequence goes on from CM060915.1 coordinate 557,777,488, forward strand.
CTCAAGTGGGCCCTTGGATCGTCTGGGCCGGTTCACCGATGTGGATTAAAATGCATGAACACTGCGTTTCCCCACCCTTTGGGGCGTAAATGAGCCAACAAATGACTCCATCGGCTTCACATAGTCACCAATATATCCGAGGCGCCTCGCAAACCAATAACCACATAAGTCAAACTCATAGGGGCGTGTAAAACCACTGACGCCACTTCTAACTAGAAAGAAAAACATGTCCTCCCTGAGGTCCTTCTCCTGTTTCTGGTTCACAACCGGGGTGTGAGGCTCGCGAATTCACGTTACACAAATCTATGCCATACAGGTCGTGCTTTGATCATCAACCACAAGACTTTGCTTTTCAACAAAAGCCTTGATCATTTGCATCTTAGCATGCCACATAGGCAAACCACTCCATGCAACCGATATCCATCAATCACACGGAATGATGTCCAATGTCAGACACACAGTCCATTTACAAGTCCGTTCTAGGTCTGAACGAAACCTGAGGCATCTTGTACCTCGCATATCCATCGATCTCCAAGTATGTCTGGACGATCACCAACTAATTCCCTCCTCTTGGGTGTACGACCCAATCAAGATCATCAGTAGGTATTCAAACGACGTGAAGACCTCCGGTCTTCAACCACCGTCTTCATCTTCGACTAATCATCGAATCAGTTATTCAGAATGGGATAAACCCGGTCTTTCTGAATAACTCGCATATATAATAAACAAGTGTTACACAAACATAACATACACCTCATTCCAATTCATCAGTCACTAATCGTAAATTAGTAAGAGAACAATTCCCCAAATATTAACCCCGAAGGCCGAAACCAACATCAGATGAATACCCAGGAAACCATTCTTCTTAGCTAACCTACAGTTAGATTCTAAATTTCACTTTCTTAGGGAAAGGTTCCCATTAATTTTATCAAAGATAAATTCTTTTAAATTTATTCTTTAATCTTCTTTTGAATATCACTTCAAACTAGTCCGGATTAGCGAACCACACTGAAGTAATTATTTATTTTATTTCCCAATCCCAACCTATATATCCCATGAAGTAAAACTGGTCATACTTCATATCTAACACCACGGTGTTATCGGTAAATTCAATTACCATTTCACGTTCAAATCTAATTAAAGATTTAACTATCGCCTAGAGTAAAACTGGTGATACTCCATTCTCGATTTTTTCAATCTAATTAAAGATTCATTAAAACTCCACTTGGTTTTAATCTTTAACTGGGTTAAAGAATCAGTGTCATTTAAAACACGGTTCACGATAAACCCCAAAATCACATCACATTTCAATCAGTCCCTAACCGTAAATCAGCAAGTGAGAAATTCCCTAAGTATTAACCCCGAAGGCTGAAACCAACATCAGATCAATACCCAGAAACCATTCAACTTAGCTAATCTCCAGTTAGTTTCTGATTTTCTTAACTCCTTTGGGTCTAAGAAGAATATTATTGAAGATACATTTCACGACAACCCAAAATCACATTCAATTAATTATCGGGTTAAAGAGCAAGTGTTATTTAAAACACTGTTCCCGATAAACCCAAAAATCACACCATATTTCAATCAGTCACTAACCGTAAATTAGCAAGTGAGCAATTCCCTAAGTATTAACCCCGAAGGCCGAAACCAACATCAGATCAATACCCCAGAAACCATTCAACATAACTAATCTCCAGTTAGTTTCTGATTTTCTTAACTCCTTTGGGTCTAAGAACAGTACTATTGAAGATATCGTTCACGACAACCCAAAATCACATTCCATTAATTATCAGGTTAAAGAACAAGTGTTATTTAAAACACTATTCACGATAAACCCAAAAATCAATACCAGTTCAATTCCAATTAAATATTTTTTAATTGGTACACTTCATTAAATCTAAATAAAAAAGATTTAATCTTTTCCTCAACCGTGTTTAAGAACAGTGTTAATGAAGACTCCATTTACAACAAACCCAAATCACAGTTGGTATTAAATACAAGGTTCTGAATAGAAAATATATCGGCTTATATTCAATATCAAATTCTACGACCAACAAATATCGTATTGGAAATAACGATATAAATATATCTTTCAAATTTCCATAACAATTTCTGTATAATCCCGAAATCCAACATCGAAATATTCCAAAGACAATTTCGACTCAAATCCATTCCAATTCAATTATTGGAAATTTTGGTTTCTATTAAAACCATTTCAAATCAAATTTATTTATTTAAAAATAAATAAATTATTATTCTAATTCAAAATTAGTTCATTTCGATAAAAATCAATTTTTATCTTTCAAATATGGAGTTTTTCACCCTAATTCTTCACAAATCATTTCTTATGATTTTACACAAATTATTATTATTTTTAATAATTTTATCAAGGCCCGTACAGTTGATTTCCTTCAATGGCCATCGAACTGCACTTACAACGACCTTTTCCAAATTTGATTTGGACATAATTCCAAATCCAACCATTAGATTTCAAATCTCTAATATTCGTTAGAAAGCTCTTTTCGATATCAACCCAATGGTTCCGGTTTTAGGAGAATCCGACGGTCAGATCTCCCGCAATGTCCATTCGAAGTCAATGGTCAAAATTCACGAACTGCCGTAGGGCGGCGCGTTCTATTCAGGCTATTCTGTATATATATTATATATATTTCGTCGATTTCCTTTTAAAACGTATTTTATAAATCGTTTTAAATTCGTTTTCAAAATGATTTCAACTTCATATTCAATTTCAAATCAAAATTAAATATTCCACATCATCGATATACAAATGATAATATTTTCAAAACGTTATATTTTGAAATCACTTTCTTTTCTATATTCGTTATAAAAACGAATAAAATCGATATGAATATCGCTCGCATCAAAATGGCGCAAATCTAATCAACACGGCTTCATAGATTTCTATTTTCAAATATTCTATTTCAAATATTTCTTTTTCAAATATTTCTATTCAAATATTTCTTTTTCAAATATTCTATTTCAAATATTTCTTTTTCAAATATTCTATTTCAAAACTGGAATGAGGCCCAATCAATTACCATATAATGTTAATTATATGGTTTTTTCTACAACACATGTGTATAATAACAACGATAAATAATCAACCATCATCAAGAGTGCACCACACAACTGCATAAGCATTAAATATAAATAATTAACGCTTACACAGTCTGTCAATCCATCGATTGACATACAACTAAACAATCGGGATTAGTGTACATCAAATCTCATCCCAACACCTGTGTCGGGTTTCAAATAATCAAACACAGATTTTATTTGTGTAGTAGGGCGATGTGTAAAATTTATCGTCCCAATCAATATCAGTCAAATCATTGTATATAAACAAATCGTCCGATTTGTTTATAAATATTTATTTTATATACACGTTAAAAATTATATTTTTAACTATAAAATATTTTCCACTATAAAATATTTTATTTCATTTTACATCACACAATCAAAATTCACAACACAGCAACCAAACAAACAAGTCATCCATGGTCTGTGGACGACGGCTGTCGGGTGCTACTAAACACCGTCTGCATCCTGGTATATATTTCAACTAGAAATAAAATTAAAAGTGAGAAGTTCTCACCGAGGGTTCCACTCCTCCATTCTTTATTTCTGAATTTCTGATCGACTGGATTTGCCCGAAATTCTTACTCCATTCTCTTCACGTTGTTCATATATAAAAATCACATTTTTAATATGATGTTCATTTTAAAAATCACTTTTTTATATTGGCACTTTATATATAAAAATTATATATTCTTACAACACTTCCTTTTGTACAAAGATTATATTTTTACATCGCTGCTTCATGGATAAAAATTGCATTTTTATATCGTTATACATATAATGAAAATGCCTTTTTATTATATCGCTACCTATACAAAGATCAAATTTTTACTTTGCTACACATATAAAAATTGAATTTTTATCTTCACTTCATATATATAAAAATCGAATTTTTATCTTTACTTCATATATATAAAATATATATAAAAATCGAATTTTTATCTTCACTTCATATATATAAAAATAGAATTTTTATCTTCACTTCATATATATAAAAATCGAATTTTTATCTTCACTTCATATATAAAAATCATATTTTTAATTGGTTTAAAAATCTCGTCTTTCCTTATTTAAAAATCTCTTCTCTTCTTATTTAAAAATCTCTTCATCATATAGAAATCCAGTCCTTGTTCATCTTTAAAAATCAAATCTTGTCCGCGATTCAAAATAAAATATTGTTCGTCATCAAAAATCAATCTTTTTAATTAACATAACAATTATAAAAAAAATTAAGCTATGTATTGCATAAAAAAACAACGCTTACAGTTGAAAGAGGGAGGAGGTCATTCATTAGCGTCGGAGGGTGGCCAGAGGCTGAAGGGGATCGGCGGGGCCCTACGTGGCGTAGTGGGCTTTGGTGCGGCGCGTTCAGCCGATTGGGGGGGGGGGCTCAATTTGGATGAAGGGGGAAGGAAGGGAGAGGCGGCGGGGCGCGAGGTGGGGGGGTCTTGTCGAAGGCGGGCGCCTCCTAGTGGCTGGACGGCGGACGAGCTCGAGGGGGGGCGTCGTCGATCTGAGCGGTTCCCTTTTTTATCTTTCTGTTTAATTTCGATTGGAACGAGGAGAGAGGTGTTGAGGGAGAGGGTTGACTTAGGTGGGAATACATATATATATATATATTTAATTTTAATATTAAATCCAAAAAGTAACTTTTTATTTCGAACTCAAAATCATACCCACCAACTGTCGCCCCTAGCTAATTACCCCCATTCCGAACACAATGGGGTATGTTTCACAAGACAATTCGGCTGTTACGATCGGTTTTCACTGAAATTAAAATATAAATCATTATATTGAATTTTAAACACACATTTCAATTTACCGAGGCCACATATTAACCCTGAAAATTCTCGAAAAATTATTTTTTGCTTCATATTGACGATACGGTCCTAACAAAACTAGTTTCGTCAAATTCTGAGACCGTTTGAAAAATGGCCATTTTCTATTCGACCCAATTCAACTAAAACTGCTAAAGCACGTTTAACTTCGCCACGCTCACATATTGATTCAGAAAATTATGAATTTTGATACCTAGCAATAATTTGACATCCCGGATCCAAAAAAAGTGGTTTCGTCGAAAACCGAGGTCATTTGCAAATTTTCATTTCTAAGGGCCTTTATATATATTAAAATATATATAAATTCCACCACGACTTTTCTGAATTTTAAACTGGACATATCTTTCAACTTCTAAAGTGAAATCTCAGTTTCTTGGCTTTGTTAGAAAGATATGATCAAACAGATTCCATTATTTCTTGTTTCGTTCAATTCCGACTTAAAATGAATTCTGTATATTCATTTGAAATTCTAAATCGAATTTTCGAACTACCGCGCCATTTCAGGCTCGTTATATAATTAAAATAAAATTATTCATTTTAACTTCGCCAAAAATAAATTTTCCGTTGTTATTATTTAAAATGAATCATTTTAAATATCGAAAATTCGCTAAAATTGCCAAAATAAAAATTTTAAATTAGCTCGAATTTCCGGGTCATTACATTATCCTACAAGTTGGGCTTAATCTCGTGTCATGGCCCAATTCTTATTTGCGCACTTGGACCTCTCACATTAGGTTCACCATTTGTGGGTGCTGGATATGCCGGGCGGGTCCGGGCAGACTTATACCACAAATGTAACCTAGCCTCGTGTCCAAGTACAATTATAATTAATTCACTGAAAATATTCTTTTACAAATAAAGATATGATCTTTACATTATATTGTTACTAAATTTGTAAAACCCTTTTTCTGAATATCCTAACTTACATTTCAATTTTTTAATGAAAATTTGAACTTTCTATATTATTATTATATTTATAATAATCTTTTCAAAATGTTCAAATTTTTGAAATCATAACCTTCTTATCTTAACATACTGACCGTAAAGATGTAATCTTTTAATTGAATTCTTTTTATTATAACTTTTAAACAATAAAGATATGATCTTTCTAATTCATTTGTCATTTAATTCCATTAATTGAATATTTAATTAAAATATTCCTTTAATTCAAAATTGGAATGAGACCCAATCCATTACCATATAATTTTAATTATATGGATTTCATACATCGCATTAATTCTATAATAATGATAAAACATTCAATAACAGCCAAAGTGCATTTTAAACTAATCACAAGGGCGACATATCAAACCAAGTCCCGTGTGGGGTTTCAACCAACACAAATTCAAATGATATATTATTAATTGTGCTTTTGGACGATGTGTGAAAATTTATCGTCCAATCAACATAAACAAGTCAGAAAACTTGTAAATGGAAGTGTAAACATGTTTTAAATATCATAAATGTCATAACAACATGTTACGTATTTCAAATTTCAAACAATTCACCATAGTCATCCAAATCAACATTTATCCAACAAATAATAATTCCAACACAGATAATTAATTAATATCTAATAATAAAAATAATTAACTGTTCAAAAACTTGAGTGAGATAAAAGTTCTCACATGACAATTTCTAACAAAGATGATTATTTTATCAAACATGACATTCTATGACCAAAAAATGAGATTTTTTGTTCCAATGCAACATTTATAACAAAAATGTTATTTTTATTCTTAGGCAACATTTTCTAACAAAATGTTCTCTCTCTTCTAATGTACACTTTATAACAAAAATGTTATTTCTTTTATAATGCAACATTTATACCAAAAATGTGATTTATATTTTAATGTACATTTTCATAGCAAAAATGTGATTTTTATCCTAATGTATATTTTCATAGCAAAAATGTGATTTTTATTTTAATGAAACATTTTCTAACAAAAAGGTATTTTTATCTAGATAAACATTTCTAATAAAATGTCGTTTTTATTCACACAACACATTTCTAGTGAAAATGGTGTTTTTATTCACATAGCATATTTCTAATGAAAATGGTGTTTTTATTCACATAACACATTTCTAATGAAAATGGTGTTTTTATTCTTATAACACGTTTAAACATAAATGTTAATGTTAATACTAACATAAATGACTTTTTAATTCTAATGTAATTGGTATAGTTAATCCTAATGTAATATGTCTAACCAAAGTGACATTTTCATCCTAATGTAATATTTCTTAACCAAAAGTGATATTGTAAATCTAAATAACATGGACTAACAAAAAAATGATACTTTAACGTTAACACCACATGAACTAAAAATGATGTTTTAATTTCAACATGTTAACGATTATATTTCTAACATACAACAATATAATTCAGCGAATCATCACAACCACAAGCAATATAAATAGAAATATATTTTAATTTTAATTTTTAAATCGAGAATTCTCACATTGCTTTCGAACATATCTAAAATCAAAGAGGTTTCAGAAATTGTTGAAGTCTGTTCTAGAATGTGATATCGGGTGCCACTGTTCCAATGTCTCCGAGATCGTCAAATTATGAATTTGTTTGAATCAGATATGGATGTGAAGAGGAGAGAAAGTTCTTCAAAATATTCTAAAGGATGTAGGTTTAATTCTTTATGGATGAAGAGAAATTGGAGGAGGAAGTTTTGAAGCCTTTAGGCCATTGAAGACGAAGAAAGAAGAAAAAGGAGGAGGCGGCTAAAGAATGAGAAGATGGATTAGGGTTATGTTCTAACCTCCTATTTATAATAAAATGTTATTGAATAACCCTAAAGGCCGGCTAATTTGTATGTTACAAAATAAAATGTTGACTAGGCATGAGGTAGCATCTCATTTCTTATTCAAACATGGATGTATGCATTAAAATAAGGAATGAAATAGGATGAAAAGAAAAAGAAAAAAAAGAAGGAATAAATTTGTGATTTACTGTTTAATGCGAATTGTTAGAAAGTTTATGACTTTCCAATTTCAAAATATATAATATTTACATTTTTCTATTAAAAATATTATATCATTTACTTAGGTGGTAATTAAGTTCAACTCAAATTTTTTTTTTCATTTAAGCCACATCAAAATACATTATAATATCGCTTAATGTTGATAATACCTTGTTGATTGTTTTATAAAATCGAATTTATTTATACCATTAAATCAAATTAAATTTCTTTTCCAAGTATTACTCAAACCAATATTTCATTCCATATTTTAAAATGTTAATGACATAACTTGTTTAATAAATTGATTTAATGACACCATATGATTTAAATTAACATTATCAACTGTATTCCATATCAGAAAATGTTAATTTGGAAAGCTATTTGCGAAATCAAATATTACTTTAATTATCAAATGTTATTGAACCAAAGAATGTTGGTATTAGTAAGTTAATAACATTGGTAAGTCAACATTTTTACGTAAATAAATACTACATATTCACTAATTTGTCATTTAGCCAATAAATCGTTTCTTAATTAAATTTAGGAATTTTTCTAATTTTCCGCTGACAATTCATATAATGTCGTATTGAGTACATATATGTCATATATGCACACATTCAACCACCGTTTAATAAATTCATTTTCTACATGCAATCAACGAATAAAATTCCAAATATGCGTTACTCACTAGCGCGCCTTAAATGCCTTAATTTGAGCAACCGCACATTTTCAAATTCATTAACTATGCATTAAATTATATGAATAAAATAGAATCAAATGTGTTCTCACAAATTAAAGGAATAAAAGTGGAAGAATGGATACAACATAAATGGAAATGAATTTTACAATGAAAGAGCGCATACGATATATGGTCGAAGAAAATAAAGTGGTAGAAATATTATGTTTATAATTTATTTCTCTAAAAAGAGTTTAATAGGGGAACATGACTTAAACTGAGGAGAAGTTTTATGCGAAAGAAATGGAACGGGAAAGAATTAAAGACGATAGCCAACTCAACAAATGACCAAATTTAACAAATTATGAATTATGGTTTATTACAAATAATTTTTTTAAATCGTTCACTAATAACATCATAATTTTATTTAGGACCAATTTAATTTAATAATTTAATTTTTTTTAAAAAGGAATTTTTAAATTCTGACTCATTTTTCCATAAAATTTATTAAAATAAAATTTTAAATCTGGGTCCAATTTTCTGGGTTGTTACAATCTCCCCCACTTAAAAATCTTTTCGTCCTCGAAAAGGAATAGAGCTAAAAGTTGTTTACTTAATTAACTCAATTTTCATTCCAATCAATTTTCAGTTCAGTTCAATATTAAATTCAATCTAGTTAAATTTATCATTCTTTAATATAGTGGTTAATCTTAATTATCATTCCAATAATTTTATTAGTTAAACTAATTATCAAACATCACAGCTATAACGACCCGAAATCCCCCATACGGGAAATCGGGGATTGTACTGAGAAGAAGCCACATCGGAACGCAAACAGAACATTTCATTGTATATTACAACAATCCCATTAGAATACAAGAATATACAGAGTATGAATAAATATTACATAGAAAATATCAGAGATTTAAATTACATTTAAATACATCGCAGCGGAAAAATAATACAATATACAGCTGAAAGAGATAAACGGATACAGAGCTTTTCGGATATCGTACCAGCTGTAAACCAGGTTCCTGTGAATATAAATCTGCAAAACCAAAACTACTAGCTTCCCGTGTGGAAATAGGGGCACCCAGAGTTTAGGTTAAAACAATAAACTACAGGTCAGTCATGTGACTGGTGTGAGAACTAAAATAGTTATTTATAACTTTACTTTAAATCAGATGTATCAAGGGACCACACCGTATAACACGGAACGGGTTTTCTCCCAAGAATACCGGTGCATATAACAAAACAGCGCAATGCTTTTCGAAAAATGAAGCTATTATAAGGCCCATGTCCTATTACACAATGCAACGCAAGCCGGGGGATAGGGTTTTCCCTTATAATAGCCAAACATGCTTGGTACATTAAAAACAAATCATTTGATACTATAATAAGTGCATAATGTCAAAACAATTTCAATCATAAATATCAATCCTAGACGGCATGGGTACCACATATCATGTCGCTAATACTAGGCTCTACAATCAAAACCGCAAATGTCACATATTGGAAGTTGGATTTCCATCTGTGAACGGAGGCAAAAGATAGTCCTCTACCAAATTCGAGAGCCTCTAGCCCGCCCCTCAGGCAAGTACTCAGTCAAGCCTTTGCATCGTCAGGGCCGGTCCGCCGATGTGGATTAAAATGTCTGAACACTGCATTTCCCTGCCCTTTGGGGCGTAAATGAGTCCAATGACTCCATTGGCTCCACATAGTCACTGATATATTCGAGGCGCCTTGCAACCCAACAAGCACATAAGTCAAACTCGTTAGGATGTGTCAAACCACTGACGCCACTTCTAGTTAGAAGGAAATGCATGCCCTCCCTAATGTCCTCTCCCGTTTCTGGTTCACAACCGGGGTGTGAGGCTCACGAATTAACGCTACACAAAGCTGTGCCACACAGGCGGTGCTTTGATCATCAACCACAAGACTCTGCTTTTCAACAAAAGCCTTGATCATTTGCCACTTAGGCATGCCACACAGGCAATTCACTCCATGTGATTGATATACATCAATATATAACATTTGAGCTTGTACGTCTCAGAGAAGGGCGTTAAGCAAGAGAATAAATTCTCCACGGCCAAACAGATATATATTTAATATAAATCAAGCACACAGAATGAAATCCAATGTCAGACAAACATTCCATTTACAAGTTCGTTCTGGGTCTGAACGAAACCGGAGGCACCTTGTACCTCGCATATCCATCGATCTCCAAGTACGTCTGGACGATCACCAATTGATTCCCTCCTCTTGGGTGTACGGCCCAATCAAGATCATCAGTAATTATCCAAGCAATGTGAAGACCTACAGTCTTCAACCATCATCTTCATCTTCGACAAATCGTCGTATCAGTTATTCAGAATGGGATAAACCCGGTCTTTCCGAATAACTTGCGTATTTTATAAACAAGTGTTACACAAACACAACATACGCCTCATTCCAATTTAGAATATTCTTTTATTACAATATTCACATTATTATTAAAGAAATCATTTTTATATGAATTCAAAACCTTGTTAATGGCGGCATCTTCTTCCTCGATTCCCTCCCTTGCCTCGTCCTCATCCTCTCTCTCTTTATCGTCTTTCCCTCCTCTTCCAACTCATCCTAAACCTCCTGACCCTCCTCCTCCTTCTTTGGTATTCCCAGTTGATGGATCTACATTGTCAAACTCTTCATCAGGTATTCTTGATTCTTGTTCTTCGAAAGGTAATTTGGTTGATTCTTTGATTTCCCCTGTAAGTAATCCTTCAATTCAGTCTGAAATTTCAGAATAATTCATCAAATTTTGATGTTTTTAGTCTTATATCTGATTGTAATCTTGATATGTCTAATCTTGTTTTTTCCTCAAACACTTCTCTATCAATGCCCTTTTCCAAGAGTGCTACTCTGGTTAATCCAATTTCTATCGATTCAGGAGAAAGCACTTCATTGGGTCATATTCCTCTTAATTCTGATCAACCTAGTTTGAATCTTGATTCACGCATTCCTTTAGTCAATTCCAGTTCACTACCTATTAAGCGTGATTACTTGTCCCTTTCCAATTCTTTGCCTCGTAATGCTGGTTCATATAAACCTCGTCAATTTGAGATTGTGAGAGATGCTCCTAATTATCCTCCTATGAGAGTTAGAGAAGAAGGCTTGAAGTATTGGCAGAATTATCTTGTGGGGTTTTTTCTGGATGGCACTCTTTCTTATCTAACTGTGATTAATTTTCTGAAAGGTTTTTGGAAACTTCAAGGGGAAATTAGTATTAAATCTGATGGTAGATGCTTCTATTTTAAATTCTCGAATGATTTTGATAAAGAGAAAGTTTTGAAAGCAGACCCAGTTTTCATCAAAGAAAGAGTGTTCATAATTACTAATTAGGATCCATCTTTTGGGAATGCTCAAGCTCAAATTAAGAAAGTTCCTATTTGGACTTACCTTCATCGTATTCCTCTTATTCTTTGGACACTTATGGGTATTAATTGGCTTACAAATCATGTTGGAAAGCTTATTTGTTTTGATGCAAGTACTGAAAAACTAGAGAGGTTCAGGTATGCTAAAGTCTTGGTGGAAATTTTAGTTGAGTATGAGCTACCGCAAACCATTGATATGTCTAAATTGGGAGATAAGTGCCCTCCGGTTCGGATTTAATATGATTGGAGACCCCAAATTTTTACACATTGCAAGATTTTTCGGCATTCTACAATTCAATGTGAGTTTAAAGAAATAAGTGATGGTGATAATATGAATGTAGACGGTCAACAAGGTGGTGTTGTTAATGTAGAAACTAAATCTTTTTCTAATTTTGAGAAAAGGCAAGTGAGATTTAAAACTCCAGTTGTAGACAATCAACAAGGAAGAAAAAAAGAGGAAAATAAGAAGAATTATGTATGGAAATGGAAAGGAAAATTCTCAAATGGTGATGTTGCAGAGGAAATTAATAACGAGCTGGATAAAGTAACTGAAATAGTTGGAAGAATTAATGTTCAGGAAACAAATAATGAAGAGAAAATTGATACTTCTTTGATGGATAAGTTTGCTGAAAAAAAAGAAAACAATTATTGTTGATGGTAAAGGGAATTGTTTTGTGCAACATGAAAGTGATATCAATGCTGATACTGGGAATATGAATGGATCCTTGCTCAAGAACAATACAAATTTTGTAGCAGTTTTAAGTGATGCTGTTGAAAAGGAGTTTCATACTTCAAATCCTTTCTCTGTTTTGTCTGATCAAATAATTTCTTCTGATATTAACTATTCTTCCTCATTGGATAAACAATCATCTACAGCCTCTTCTTCAACTTCTTTGAATTGTTCTTCTTCATTTAGTGCCAAAACTTCAAATCCTCTTTCAAATTTTGCTTCTCCTAGTGGTACTAAGTCTCCTTATAGTCATTTATCTCCTCCTCCAAATGTTGCCTTACCACCCCCTCCTCCTGATAATTTGCAAGACTCTCCTATAAATTCAAAAGGCAGTAAGAGGTAAGGTAGGAAGAAAAAGCAGTGTACTTCAGTTGATATTGATAAAGGTAAAAAAATTCGTTCTGAAGAGGTAGCTCCATCTAATAACATCAAAGCCACCGCAAGCCATATCAGGAAAAATCCTTCCACCATTGTTACTAATAATCAGCTTTTTAAATCATGAATAAAGTTTCTTTTTGGAATATTCGAGGAGCAAATTTGCCCTCAAAACAAGAAGAGATTAAATTCCTTATCAGGAAACATGATATTCAATTGATGTGTATTTCTGAAACCAAACTCAACGAGGCTAATACTTTGAAGGCAACCACTTTTATTGCTGCTTCGTGGAATTTTGATCACAATTTGAATGAGGCCAATTTTGTCAGATTGCTTACTTTATGGAATCCTAATGTCTTCTCTATTCATAAATTATCTGTGCCAGACCAATTTATCCATTATTCATGTGAACACCTTCAATCTAATCAACTTTTTTTGCTTACTTCAGTCTATGCTCATAACTCTATTTCTCTTTGTAGCTCTTTTCTTGATCAGATTGTTCTGCTTAATCTGTCAAATCTTCCCTGGATTGTTGGGGGAGATTTAATTGTATGTATGCATCTTCTCAAAAGGAAGGAGGCCATCTTCTTTCTCCTAATGATATTTCTCCTTTGAATAATGCTTTAGCTAATTCTCAACTGTTTCCTCTCCCTCAATTCGGTATGTCTTTCACTTAGTCTAATTGTAGTAAATCTTTCTCCCATCATTTTTAATTGGGGATTGGATAATGCCATTTGCAAAGGTAACTTCTCTTTTAAATTTAACTTTTGGTTAGAACATCATGATTTTACTAACATTTTAGTGAGGTTTGATCATCAGGTTCTCATAGTAATCCTCTTTTGAACTTAATTTTCAAAATGAGAGCTCTAAAATTTCATTTAAAAGCATGATCTTCTAAAACTTTGGATATGGTTCATTGCAATCTTATAGCATCAGGAAGGACTTAAGCAAAGTGCAGGAAAGTATTCAAACAAATCCATCTGATAGCAATCTCCATTAATTGGAAAGGAAGCTTAAAGATGATTTAATTAAAATGTTAGATTTTGAGTGGAAATCTAAAAGTCAGGAGTTTTGGGTTAGAAGGGAATTGCATGGTGATAGGAATTCTAAGATGTACCATAATTTTCTCAAAGTCAAGAAAGCAAAGAGCACAATTTTCATGATTCAGGATATGCATGGATCTTTACAGTCTACTCCTGATGGAATAAACGAAGCATTTGTCAAATATTTTAAACAAATCATTGCCCCTCCCACTTCTTTTTCACCTGATATTAATCCTCTTTTTCATATTATGCTTCCTCAGCTTTCTCAGCAAGAATCCAGTGATTTGATCAAAGCTATCTCTTCTGAAGAAATTAAACTAGCTGCATTTAGTCTTGATTCGTCTAGCAGTGGAGGACCAGATGGTTATAACGCTTGTTTTCTTCAGAAATGTTGGCCTACTGTTGGTGAGGATGTTATTAAGGCAGTGAAATTTTTCTTTTTGAATAATTTACTCCCTTAATCTCTATCTGCTACTGCAATTTCCGTAGTACCTAAAATAGAAAACCCTATTAATGTTGCTGACCTATCTCATGCTGTAATGTGGTCTATAAAGTGATTTCTAAAGTCCTTGCTACTAGACTGCAATCTGTTTTACCGTCAGTCATATCCCTCAATCAGTCTGCGTTTGTTAAGGGAAGGAGTATTAGTGATAACATTCTGCTTACCTAGGAACTGCTGTATGGGTATAACAGAAGCAATATTAGTCCTCGTTGCTTGATTAAATTGGATATTAAGAAGGCTTTTGATACGGTAGCTTGGGATTCTATTATGGCTATACTCTCTAGAATGAACTTTCCTAAACCCTATCTTGCATGGATCTATACGTGTATTTCTTCGCCATGGTTTTCTATAGCAAGGAATGGCAGTTTATTTGGATATTTTAAAGGAAAGAAGGGGATCAGACAAGGAGATCCTATCTCTCCATACTTGTTTATCATTGTAATGGAGCTTTTGAATGCGTTAGTGATTGACAAAGTTTTAAAGAAGCAGCTAGAGTTACATCCAAAATGTAAATTTCCAAGAATTACATATTTGTTATTTGCAGACGACTTGATCTTATTTACAAAGCCTTCTAAGGAAAATATTCAGTGTGTTTTAGCAATATTACATGAATTCTATGTTATCACTGGATTGCAAATAAACCTCAGCAAATCACATATTTTGATTGCCGGATTGAATCCTCTATTGAAAATAACATTATTCATAGTTCTGGTCTGAAAGAATTACCTCTTAACTCCACTTATCTTGGTCTACCTCTAATTTCTTCTCGTATTTTCAAGAGAACAGTGCCTTCCTATGTTTGAGAAGATCATTAATAAGCTATTGCAATGGCCATCCTCAAAGTTATCTCAAGCGGGAAGGCTCACTATTATACAATCTATAGCTAATGCTATGACAACTTATTGGACTAGACGTTATATTTTGCCAATTAAGTTGGTTAATATGGTGTCTAGTGCCTTTAATAAGTTTTTGTGGCATGGTGTTCCTTTCTCTAGGAAATTAATTCCAATTTCTTTCCAGAAACTGTACGATTCAAAAAAGCATGGAGGTCTTGGTATTTCAAATATTCTTCTTTGGAATAAGGCTGTTGTGTCTGTATATTTTAATAAACTTGTCTCTGATGAGGAAAATTTGTGGGCTCAATGGGTGAAAAGAAATTTGATTGGAGATAAGTACTTTTGGAAGATGGATATACAGCAACAGTGTAGTTGGCATTGGAGGAATGTTTTGAAGTTGAGGAGTGTTTTTCTTCCGCATATTCAATGCAACTGCATGACATTAAAGAATTTGTCTTTTTGGCATTCGCCATGGTTTAAAGAGGGCGTTATTTTGAGTGATTTGATAGATTATAACTCAAGAAGGTACTCTGGTGTTCATGAGCATGCTTTTGTAGAGGATTTTATTGTGGATGGTCGGTTAGTTTTACCTCATACAAGTTCAGTTTCTGTCAGAAGGCTATGGAGTGAACTAATTGAAAACTTTAGGTATAATGGTGATATTGATATAAGTTTGAAAGGAAAGAAGCATTCAGTGAAGTTTGTTTATAAGCTGTTGCAAGGTGACAGGCCTATCTTCCCATGGCATGCAAGAGTATGGAGTACATCTAGTTCAGCTAAGGATAATTTGCTTTTGTGGAAGGTTATGAATAATGCAATCAACCCAAAGCAAAAACTGCACTCTCTTGGGATTATACATGACTGTAGATGTTCTCTGTGTAATATGGAGGCTGAAACAAATACCTATCTATTCTTTGAATGTGGTTTTGTCTACCAGTTATGGTGCAAGATTCTAGCGCTTGGTGGTATGCACAAACCATCTAGAGATAGTATGGAGGAGTGGTTCAATATTTTCAAACGACCTAGATGGAGATCACTTAAGTCTATTCTTTTGCTCAAGATACTCAAGCGCTTTATTTCAGCTATTTAGCAAGAACGGAATAATCGAGTATTTGGGCTGGGAAGTATGAACTTGAATGATATGCCGTTGCTAATTAGTAATAGAATCAAGAAGGATATGGATAAAAGGATTATTTGAAAGTCTGAAGCATTGGGAAGTTGTTGTTCTTTGCTTTTTGTAGTGAGTTTTTTCTGTGCTTCTTTGTTTTTATGGTATTGTTTTTTTTCTCATTACAAATAGCTGGTTTTTAGGTTTTGTGGTAGTGTGTACAGTTGTATAGTTGCTAATACTTTAATTTTGTAATTGTTCTGTGGTTATATATAATAAAATTGCCTTTCAAAAAATATTCACATTATTAGGGAAAGGTTCTCATTAATTTTATCAAAGATAAATTCTTTAAAATTTATTCTTTAATCTTCTTTTGAATATCAATTCAAACCAAATTATGGTTTATCCAAACTAGTCGGGATTAATGAACTGTAATGACCCGGATTTTTAATGACTTTGGTTATCAACATAAACTCGATGTCGATAACCAAAACACCGAAAAATCCTGGTAATTAGTGAAAGAAATTAGAGGGTGAGAATAGATAAAATAGAAACTTAGAATAGAAGAAGAAGAAGAACACAACATCAGAGTAACACGAACCTCACAGCGTAACGAATAACATATAATATATATAACATAACTTGAAATATACATCTGTACTTGAATATACACATCATTATCAAAGTACAGCACTTACAACACAGAGGAATAATAATAGCGATATAATTTTGAAGTCTCCTGCTCGAGCTGTTCAATGTATCTGTAAATCCCGACTACTTGACTGCCCATACAAATTTAGGCACCCAAGAGTTTAGGGAAAACAACAAAGTAAACTCCGGGTCAGTCATGGGACTGGTATGAGTAAAACAGTTTAAAACAGTTGAACAAGTAAACGATATCTCATAAGACCACACCGCATAACGGAACGGGTTTTTCCCTTATGAGAATCCAAAATATCTTTATATCAAAAACCTTTTGATATTATAATAATGTCTATCAACCACAGTATATATACAATCATCTAGCAGAAACGCCTTCATCTCACGTTCTACATATATAGTATACAATCAAAACCGCAAGCACGTATTGGGTAATGGATTTCCAACTAAGACAAGGTATGGAACCACCTTTCGCTAATGTACCTCTAGAGAGGAATACACTGGGTTCAACAAGAACATCTTGCAACCCGACCACACATGACCGACCACTCATTTCGCTTGAGTGTATCGAATGTATATCACCAACGGTTGGGATCAGCAACCGTTTCCCAAATGGGACAGTATCGACAATAGATTTTAGAAGTAAATGAAACTCTAGATCAGGTGATTATACACCCTACTTCGGTGCGACCGACTTAACCATGCTGCCTGCCCGATTTCTGTCATTTACCGGATGTGAGGCTAGAAGCTACGCTTTATCATCACACCAGATTCACTTTGAATGCCACATCGTCAAATCCATCAAATCACCGATTGACGTCCTCAACCATATATTATGTGTTAGCTAAAAGAAGTTTCCTTCTCCGCTTTCACTCTTGGTACAGTTGGAGAAATCAATATACGTGATTGTCTGGGAATACTCTGACAGACATCCGTCCATACAAGTCATCCAGGAACAAGATGAACCGAAGGCACTATTCTATAAACAGGATAGCCCTTGCTTAACTCCGTCTTCAATTTCCTTTGGCATATATGATTCGCAACGCTTATGCCAATATAGAGTGGTTCTTTGGATAATAATCCAACCGGTCTTTCCATATTAACAACGTTAAAATGGTCAAAACTTCGATAGTCTGTGATTTAACTATCGAAGAAAACAGGTGTGCAACCAACGATATTATTTCCAAATGGAAATTTATATCAATCAAACATCATTCAACATTTATCTCTTTATTCCATTAATTTACTTATCTCATGTTTCCCTATATTCAATATTTCCTATTTTCTAAATTTGGAAAATATACGTTATTAACAATGGAAAACATTTCCATTTCCTGTTTTCTTTATTAGAAAAACATTTCTGGTTTCTTATTTGGAAAACATTTCCAAAGCTCCTTCATTGGATTTAGACAGATGTTTAAACAAACATTGCTATGCCAACTCAAACCATTTCCTTTACTGCCGAACCTTAACTATTCCTTAGTTAAAAATGAAGCCAATCAAGTTGGGGTAGAATTACCTCTCAGACCTTAACTGAACAACATTTCTAACTTTGAAATAGGCAAAGTTCACTTTATATTCCTTTTACTAACTTCCTTACTTAACCCTCCTTCGAATAGCTATATCCGATTGACTCTTTTCACTTAACTCTATTCGATTAAACCTTATCAATTAACTCTATTGGACTAACACTATTGGATTAACTCTATTTGACTAACGCTTATTGATTTACTCATTTCACTTAACTCCTTCGAATAAACTATATTCGATAACTCCTTTTACTTTCTTCGAATAAACTATATTCGATTAACTCATTTTACTTTATTCTCTAATCGATTAACTAACATCGATTAACTCCTTTTACTTTATTCTCTAATTGATTAACTAACATCGATTAAATCCTTTTACTTTCTTCTCTAATCGATTAACTAACATCGATTAACTCCTTTTAACTTTAACTCTAATCGATTAACTAACATCGATTAACTCCTTTTAACTTTATTCTCTAATCGATTAACTAACATCGATTAACTCTTTTTAACTTTAACTCTAATCGATTAACAAACATAGATTAACTCCTTTTAACTTTATTCTCTAATCGATTAACTAACATCGATTAACTCCTTTTAACTTTATTCTCTAATCGATTAACTAACATCGATTAACTCCTTTTCGAATAAACTATTCATTTTTAGAGATTTACTT
The DNA here is from genome assembly GCA_030737875.1 of Allium sativum. Taxonomy (NCBI): domain Eukaryota; kingdom Viridiplantae; phylum Streptophyta; class Magnoliopsida; order Asparagales; family Amaryllidaceae; genus Allium; species Allium sativum. The sequence continues at coordinate 557,796,948 of CM060915.1, forward strand.
TTAGTAACGGTTCTTCACTTTACAAATGATTTCCTTTTATTCTAACTTATCCTTTGATTTTATAAATAATTTCTTTTATAAAAATTCTTTTCCTTTTCTATATAAAATCCATCGATTTTATATAAATAATTCATTTTCAAAATACACTTTGAAAATCCGCTTCCCCATATCCAGTATTTCTTATGGTATTTAACATACCATATAACAATGATAAATATCGTCCAAACACACAAAATTAACAACAGATTATATATCACATCATATATCACAATATATGAATCACAGTAAAATAAATGTTGAGGAATCCAGTTTGATTCCTCCAACCTGTTTCCCTGCATCACAAATGTTAAACAATATAGATAACATCACTTTCAGTTCCATATGATATATTCTGTTAAACAGAATCAATATAGAAAATTCAACTAACTGACTAGCAGTTCAATCAAACAGTCAACATACAGTCAATCAGCCAATATCTAATAGTTCTAAAAATACAACATGAAATTATAAACTGTTCAGAGTTAGTGAGATGTACTCACTTTGGCAGTTCATCGTTAAAGAATGATAAACTGTTGTTTGATTTGAATCAAACACTTTATTTCGCCATAAATTCAAACGAGCTCCACTCCACTCCCAGTCAGTCTCATTGTGTTGTTCTCGTCCATACGATCCCAACGGATCTGACCACTCGTTAATCTAATACCGTATGGTCAAGATATCAGATATACAAGTTAGTACATCATTTGATTTAAATAAAATAAAAAAACTAATTCCCTTTTTAAAATAATTGGGCTTTGACCTATTTTCCTTCCGACCCATCTCATCCCACTACCAAAATGAGTATGTTATCCTCTTACCTTGCAAACGCAAGCTCCAGTGACATCTTTCCCATAGCCGTGCTTTCCAAGTCCTACCCGAACAAGTCTCAACCTTTCCGGTCTACTTAATCCCTTCATACCATTTTATTTTATTTTTATTTGGGCTTTATCAATTCACATGGGCCCAACATCCTTTTTAAACCCATATCCACATCCGCACCATCTTCTATAGCATCTCCTTCCCTTTTACTCTTCAAAACGCAAGCTCCCGGTTTCCCATTGCCATGAATTCTTCCCAGTTATATGTTCTTTTCTTTTTTTTCTCTTTTTCTTATTTGAGACTGGGCTTTACTCTTGCTAACGCCGGCCCACTCCCCCTTAAACCAACCCGCGTCTAATAGTATTACCATCCTCCCCAGGTATTTTCCACGCCAACTCCTCTTTTCATATATCCATCCACTATATGAACCTTCCGATGATCCCATCTTCATCCTAGAAATATAGCAGTCGCTTCACCACTTCGCCGGAGCTTCGGCCAATTACATCCCCGCGCTGACCCCTCCACTTCGCTCTCCCCTTCCAGAAACGAACCAGCGCCTGCTCCCATCAGTGGTTTGCCGTTCTCCCTCCACGTTCTTATCCCTTTTCTTGTTTTGTTTTATTTTATATTTCAAATTTTTTGATTTCCTTGGAAGCCAATAACCCACGGCTATGAAGTCTCAGCGGAAAGAAGCAAATCAAGACTTGCGTGCTTATTTATAGATGAGGGGACTCAATCTCGAAGTATACGTAAGTATAATACGTGCAGGTTTTTACTTCTTTGATATGTTGTGGTTGGAAAAGCATATACGTCTGCATGAATTTGTCCTACCATTTAAAAGGGACGTGGAGGGTTCTCTTTTCACATGTTACTTGACCGAATTTTTGTGTCCACACCATCTTAATAGTACGTAAAGATATGTAATATGTATATTTAAAGGTTGTTGTGGCATGGATATGCATTATTTCAAAGTGAAGTTTTTACGAACTGCTATAGACAGAAATAAACATACCGTTGTGATGAGAACGGTGTCACGATCCCAAAAATATAATAATATCGGTAGATTAACTCATATTGTGAAACCCCAAAATCGCTGATTAAGGGTGCAAAATACTCCAAATAAAAAGTTGCTTATTAAATTAATTAAAAATTACAGTAAAATTCTAAAAATTAAATTATCACTACGTCTCAAAAGAACCTCGTCTAAATTCAAACCCGATCTCTAGTTATATCGAATAATCCGTTACGGTCGATAAAACGATTCTATAGCGACTATTTTAAAATTTGATTTGGACATATCTCAAAATCTACCCGACGAAATCCAGGTTTTTCTCTTCCACTAGAAAGATATACTCCACCAGCTCCACACGTTTCTTGTTTCACAGAAATCCGGCTCAAAACGAATCATGTACATTCAGTTGAAGTTCAAATCGCCAATTTACGAACTACATCGCCATTTCGAGCTCGTTTATAATTATATTATAAACTATACGTTCAACTGTCGACAATTGAATATATTCGTTATTCAAATTCAATTCCAAGCTGAATTAAATATCACAGATGATCCAGTTCACACCATATCGTCATTTCGACCAATTCTGACTATTTCAGAATTAAATATATTATATAATTTATTATTTTAATTAAATATTCATCATTATTTAATTCTACGACCATTTAATTCACTACATCACCATTGATATAATTAAATAAATAAATCATAATACCCCTGCCAATGCGGGTCATTACAATCTTCCCCACTTAAAAATAATTTCGTCCTCGAAATTGCTAAAAGGTAGAGGACGACCCTATCGACTGGTTAGAACATATTTGTTCACTTCTTAACTTCAGTTTCCAACTGAACTAATTTAATTTCAATTAAATTATAAATTAATTCTTATCAATGAAAATTTTCAAAAATCCTGAAAATTTTCTAACGCCTTAACTCTTCGAAAAATTTCGCCAGCACCTCCTTTGTACTGGTCAATACGTCAAACTCCAACTCGCCTCTCTGGGCCATCTCCATCCCAAAAGAATATCAGACAGCGAAGCGGCTTGCCAATTCAGCTCATAAATCTTATATCCAATAGAAATATAAACTTGTACCTTTTGTCGGCATATCATTATATCCTTTCCACCTGTTATCAATTCAACGGATACAAGGGTCATCCCAATCAAATTCCAATCTGCTTTTATCCACAACACAACCATTCGCTTACAGCCGAGCCAAATATCATTTCAACTCGAGTTTCTTCTCGATTCCCAACTCTTAACTTGATTATCTCATTACACCTTAAATTTGAATCTCACAATCCAATTTGTCTTGATATCATTCTAATTCAATCTCAGTTACCACTTTACTGGCTTTACTTTAATTCAAATTTTGCTTTCACAAATTTCTGTTAAATTTGTTTTTAATCCAAACAGTCTTTCCCTGGGAGTTTTTAAACAGTTTACTCTTTTCAAAAATCAAATTTTCCTTTTGAACATGTCACTGAGCCCTTAATTAATATTCCATTAGTTAAATCACTTCTCTATTTCTTTATCAATATTTGTTAACCAAATATTTTCAATAACCATATTGGCCTTTTATGTTATTTGGAAAACATTTCCGAATACCGCCTTCCTTTATTTTCTAAACTTTAGGAAATATATGCTGTTTATAGTTGGAAAATATTTCAATTACTTATCTCTTTTCCTATCTCGTTTATTTCTATACTTAGGAAATATTTATTATTCTATTTCCAAGTTTACACTTATTTGGGTTAAAATGGATGTTGTGTAAAACATCGTTACGACAACACAAATACTATATTCAACTAACTCTTATTCAACATTGATCTTCGAGCCTGAAATCTTACTATTTATTTGTTAATAATGAAATCAATCAAGTTGGGGTATAACTACCTCTCAGACCTTAACTGAATAACATTTATAACGTCAAAACAAATATGACTACTTACTCGAACAATCAATACCATACAACTACTTATTCACTTATAAACACGTATACGCTTCCTCTTTCTATTCTTACTAGATTTTATTCTTAGTCTTCCTTTTTGATTTTACTATTCTATTTCTAAGTTCGTTTCCTTATCGACTTCTATATATATCGATACGTTGATTTCTAACTATCAAATTATCTTAAAAATATTCTAACTCCTTAAATTCCCGGAAAAATTCGCCATAACCTCCTTTGTACTGGGAGCATCGGGATATTTCAAATAGCCTCCCATGGCCCTCACCAATCCAGAATAAAAAGAAAAAGCCAAGCGGCTTGCCGATACGGCGCATAAAATCTCATATATGAATTAAATACATACCTTTCCCTCGAGCATTCTATTTATATACCTTCATACCTTATCCATACCTATCTCATGTATATTTATACCTGCCCAATCTATTTTAACTATACCTGATCGTTTTAACTCAATTCGTTAATAAAGTTGTTAATTAACTCTTTAGTCTATTTCACTTTTATATTTGAACATGAGATGTTCAAATATATTTTAACTTGCTTATTAACTAATTTGAATCCAAATTTCAAATTTAAGTTCTATATTCGATTTCGAATATCCATTTACAAATCCAATCCACCTTTCAAAGTTCAACTTCAAATTCAAAACTCGATTAACTAATTCCTCTTCGACTTAGTTAATTCTGTTCAATTTCTATTCAAATTTTATATCACTTCTATTATTCAAATCTATTTATCAAATTCTATTCAGATTCTATATAACAAATTCTGTTCAAATTCTATATATCAAATTCTATTCAAATTCTATATAACAAATTCTATTCAAATTCTATATAACAAATTCTATTCAAATTCTATATATTCAAATTATATAGTTTAAATTCCATTTGAATTCTATATTCAAATTCCATTTCACTTTCTATATTCAAATTCTATATCACTTCCATTGAATTTCATATATTCAAACTCCCTTTGAATTTCTATATTCAATTTCTATTTCAAACTTTCTTTATTCATTCTTTATTATAAATCCCATTTTGAAATTCAACACAACTTGTCTTTCCCAAAACAAATTCAAAACAGTATCTCTGGTAGTAATTCGTCACTTATAACTCGAAAATGAATACTAATGATGCAGCTGTCATCATCAGAATCTATTTTCCAGCGATCGAAGTGAGTTCAATACTATAAAAACATTTCTAAACATTTCCACTTTGAAATTCATTTCAAAATATAATTCGCACTGCTTGTAAAACAATTTAATATCTCCCAGGATCTTAAATTTTCCTTATTCTATATCCAAATCCATTTACAACCACTTATCCAATTTTCCAGAGTTTTGAACTCAATTTCTGGTTTAAAATTTCAGATTTAACTCATCTGATTCCACGTATTTCGCTTATATGAATTCTGATTGGTTATTTACATAACCATTTAATTTATAATCTTACTCGATTATAATCACAACCAATATATCCGCTATATTATAATATACTTTGGGTAAAATTATTTTCATTTACCCTCTTTTCAAAACATATCATGTCGACCCATCGTATTCGAGTGTTTAGTATCTCCTACCGATACAGTGGATCAAACTGATCGACCAGAACTCATAAACGACTCAATCAATGAATCTCCACAATATAAAACAATTTTTTATATCAATAACAAATACGTTCACTCGTATATATACACTCAATCTCAGTCTAGGGTATTACTAACCCCATCACTACTGAGTCACGCCACTGAGCCAAGGTAATTCATTTAACTTAAGCTCTGATACCAACTGTAATGACCTGGATTTTTAGCGACTTTGGTTATCGACATAAACTCGATGTTGATAACCAAAACACCGAATAATCCTGGTAATTAGTGAAAGAAATTAGAGGGTGAGAATAGATAAGATAGAAACTTAGAATAGAAGAAGAAGAAGAAGAACACAACATCAGAGTAACACGAACCTCACAGCGCAACGAATAACATATAATATATATAACATAACTTGAAATATACATCTGTACTTGAATATACACATCATTATCAAAGTACAACACTTACAACACAGCGGAATAATAATAGCGATATAATTCTAAAGCCTCCTGCTCCAGCTCTTCAATGTATCTGTAAATCCCGACTACTTGACTGCCCATACAAATTTAGGCACCCAAGAGTTTAGGGAAACAACAAAGTAAACTTCGGGTCAGTCATGGGACTGGTATGAGTAAAACAGTTGAACAAGTAAACGATATCACATAAGACCACGCCGCATAACGGAACGGGTTTTTCCCTTATGAGAATCCAAAATATCTTTATATCAAAAACCTTTTGATATTATAATAATGTCTATCAACCACAGTATATATATAATCATCTAGCAGAAACGCTTTCATCTCACGTTCTACATATATAGTATACAATCAAAACCGCAAGCACGTATTAGGTAATGGATTTCCAACTAAGACAAGGTACGAAACCACCTTTCGCTAATGTACCTCTAGAGAGGAATACACTGGGTTCAACAAGAACATCTTGCAACCCGGCCACACATGACCGACCACTCATTTCGCTTGAGTGTATCGAATGTATATCACCAACGGTTGGGATCAGCAACCGTTTCCCGAATGGGACTGTATCGACAATAGATTTTAGAAGTAAATGAAACTCTAGATCAGGTGATTATACACCCTACTTCGGTGCGCCGACTTAGCCATGCTGCCTGCCTGATTTCTGTCATTTACCGGATGTGAGGCTAGAAGCTACGCTTTATCATCACACTAGATTCACTTTGAATGCCACATCGTCAAATCCATCAAATCACCGATTGATGTCCTCAACCATATATTATGTGTTAGCTAAAAGAAGTTTCCTTCTCCGCTTTCACTCTTGGTACGGTTGGAGAAATCAATATACGTGATTGTCTGGGAATACTCTGTCAGACATCCGTCCATACAAGTCATCCAGGAACAGGATGAACCGAAGGCACTATTCTGTAAACAGGATAGCCCTTGCATAACTCCGTCTTCAATTTCCTTTGGCATATATGATTCGCAACGCTTATGCCAATACAGAGTGGTTCTTTGGATAATAATCCAACCGGTCTTTCCATATTAACAACGCTAAATTGGTCAAAACTTCGATAGTCTGTGATTTAACTATTGAAGAAAACAGGTGTGCAACCAACGATATTATTTACAAATGGAAATTTATATCAATCAAACATCATTCAACATTTATCTCTTTATTCCATTAATTTACTTATCTCATGTTTCCCTATATTCAATATTTCCTATTTTCTAAATTTGGAAAATATACGTTATTAACAATGGAAAACATTTCCATTTCCTGTTTTCTTTATTAGAAAAACATTTCTGGTTTCTTATTTGGAAAACATTTCCAAGGCTCCTTCATTCGACTTAGACAGATGTTTAAACAAACATCGCTATGCCAATTCAAACCATTTCCTTTACTGTCGAACCTTAACTATTCCTTAGTTAAAAATGAAGCCAATCAAGTTGGGGTAGAACTACCTCTCAGACCTTAACTGAACAACATTTCTAACTTTGAAATAGGCAAAGTTCACTTTATATTCCTTTTACTAACTTCCTTACTTAACCCTCCTTCGAATAGCTATATCCGATTGACTCTTTTCACTTAACTCTATTCGATTAGCCCTTATCAATTAACTCTATTGGACTAACACTATTGGATTAACTCTATTTGACTAACGCTTATTGATTTACTCATTTCACTTAACTCCTTCGAATAAACTATATTCGATAACTCCTTTTACTTTCTTCGAATAAACTATATTCGATTAACTCATTTTACTTTATTCTCGAATCGATTAACTAACATCGATTAACTCCTTTTACTTTATTCTCTAATTGATTAACTAACATCGATTAAATCCTTTTACTTTCTTCTCTAATCGATTAACTAACATCGATTAACTCCTTTTAACTTTAACTCTAATCGATTAACTAACATCGATTAACTCCTTTTAACTTTATTCTCTAATCGATTAACTAACATCAATTAACTCCTTTTAACTTTAACTCTAATCGATTAACTAACATTGATTAACTCCTTTTAATTTTATTCTCTAATCGATTAACTAACATCGATTAACTCCTTTTAACTTTATTCTCTAATCGATTAACTAACATCGATTAACTCCTTTTCGAATAAACTATTCATTTATAAAGATTTACTTTTAGTAACGGTTCTTCACTTTACAAATGATTTCCTTTTATTCTAACTTATCCTTTGATTTTATAAATAATTTCTTTTGTAAAAATTCTTTTCCTTTTCTATATAAAATCCATCGATTTTATATAAATAATTCATTTTCAAAATACACTTTGAAAATCCCCTTCCCCATATCCAGTATTTCTTATGGTATTTAACATACCATATAACAACGATAAATATCGTCCAAACACACATAATTAACAACAGATTATATATCACATCATATATCACAATATATGAATCACAGTAAAATAAATGTTGAGGAATCCAGTTGGATTCCTCCAACCTGTTTCCCTGCATCACAGATGTTAAACAATATAGATAACATCACTTTCAGTTTCATATGATATATTCTGTTAAACAGAATCAATATAGAAAATTCAACTAACTGACTAGCAGTTCAATCAAATAGTCAACATACAGTCAATCAGCCAATATCTAACAGTTCTAAAAATACAACATGAAATTATAAACTGTTCAGAGTTAGTGAGATTTACTCACTTTGGCAGTTCATCGTTAAAGAACGATAAACTGTTGTTTGATTTGAATCAAACACTTTATTTAGCCATAAATTCAAACGAGCTCCACTCCACTCCCAGTCAGTCTCATTGTGTTGTTCTCGTCCATACGATCCCAACGGATCTGACCGCTCGTTAATCTGATACCGTATGGTCAAGATATCAGATATACAAGTTAGTACATCATTTGATTTAAATAAAATAAAAAAACTAATTCCCTTTTTAAAATAATTGGGCTTTGACCTATTTTCCTTCCGGCCCATCTCAGCCCACTACCGAAATGAGTATGTTATCCTCTTACCTTGCAAACGCAAGCTCCAGTGACATCTTTCCCATAGCCGTGCTTTCAAAGTCCTACCCGAACAAGTCTCAACCTTTCCGGTCTCCTTAATCCCTTCATACCATTTTATTTTATTTTTATTTGGGCTTTATCAATTCACATGTGCCCAACACCCTTTTTAAACCCATATCCACGTCCGCACCATCTTCTATAACATCTCTTTCCCTTTTACTCTTCAAAACGCAAGCTCCCGGTTTCCCATTGCCATGAATTCTTCCCAGTTATATTTTTTTTCTTTTTTTTTTTCTCTTTTTCTTATTTGAGACTGGGCTTTACTCTTGCTAACGCCGGCCCACTCCCCCTTAAACCAACCCGCGTCTAATAGTATCACCATCCTCCCCAGGTATTTTCCACGCCAGCTCCTCTTTTCATATATCCATCCACTATATGAACCTTCCGATGATCCCATCTTCATCCCAGAAATATAGCAGTCGCTTCACCACTTCGCCGGAGCTTCGGCCAGTTACATCCCAGCGTTGACCCCTCCACTTCGCTCTCCCCTTCCAGAAACGTACCAGCGCCTGCTCCCATCAGTGGTTTGTCGTTCTCCCTCCACGTTCTTCTCCCTTTTCTTGTTTTGTTTTATTTTATATTTCAGATTTTTTGATTTCCTTTGAAGCCAATAACCCATGGCTATGAAATCTCAGCGGAAAGAAGCAAATCAAGACTTGCGTGCTTATTTATAGATGAGGGGACTCAATCTCGAAGTATACGTAGGTATAATACGTGCAGGTTTTTACTTCTTTGATATGTTGTGGTTGGAAAAGCATATACGTCTGCATGAATTTTTCCCACCGTTTAAAAGGGACGTGGAGGGTTCTCTTTTCACACGTTACTTCACCGAATTTTTGTGTCCACACCATCCTAATAGTACGTAAAGATATGTAATATGTATATTTAAAGGTTGTTGTGGCATGGATATGCATTATTTCAAAGTGAAGTTTTTACGAACTGCTATAGACAGAAATAAACATACCGTTGTGATGAGCAAGGTGTCACAATCCCAAAAATATAATAATATCGGTAGATTAACTCATATTGTGAAACCCCAAAATCGCTGATTAAGGGTGCAAAATACTCCAAATAAAAAGTTGCTTATTAAATTAATTAAAAATTACAGTAAAATTCTAAAAATTAAATTATCACTACGTCTCAAAAGAACCTCGTCTAAATTCAAACCCGATCTCTAGTTATATCGAACAATCTGTTACGGTCGATAAACGATTCTATAGCGACTATTTTAAAATTTGATTTGGACATATCTCAAAATCTACCCGACGAAATCCAGATTTTTCTCTTCCACTAGAAAGATATACTCCACCAGCTCCACACGTTTCTTTTTTCACAGAAATCCGGCTTAAAACGAATCCTGTACATTCAGTTGAAGTTCGAATCGCCAATTTACGAACTACAGCGCCATTTCGAGCTCGTTTATAATTATATTATAAACTATACGTTCAACTGTCGACAATTGAATATATTCGTTATTCAAATTCAATTCCAAGCTGAATTGAATATCACAGATGATCCAGTTCACACCATATCGTCATTTCGGCCAATTCTGATTATTTCAGAATTAAATATATTAATTAATTTATTATTTTAATTAAATATTCATCATTATTTAATTCTACGACCATTTAATTCACTACATCACCATTGATATAATTAAATAAATAAATCATAATACCCCTACCAATGCGGGTCATTACATGAACCTTACCGAAGTAATCAATTGTTAAATTTCCCAACCCCAACCTATTCATCCCATGAAGTAAAACTAGTAATACTTCATATCTAACACCACAGTGTTATCGGTAAATTCAATTACCATTTCATGTTCAAATCTAGTTAAAGATTTAACTATCACCTGGAGTAAAACTGGTGATACTCCATTCTCGATCATTTCAATCTAATTAAAGATTCATTAAAACTCCACTTAGTTTTAATCTTCCCAATAATCACTATCAATGGTTATTTAACTTGGGAAACCATATCCTCTCTTTAACTAGGTTAAAGAACCAATGTCATTTAAAACACGGTTCACGATAAACCCAAAATCACATTCCATTAATCATCGGGTTAAAGAACAAGTGTTATTTAAAACACCGTTCACGATAAACCCAAAAATAAATTCAAATTCAATTCCAATTAAATATCATTTAATTGGTATACGTCATTAAATCTAAATAAAAAGATTCAATCTTTTTCTCAACTGGGTTTAAGAACAGTGTTAATGAAGACACCATTCACGACAAACCCAAATCCCATTTGATATTGAATACAAGGCTCTGAATAGAAAATATATCGTCTTATATTCAATATCAAATTCTACGACCAACAAATATCGTATTGGAAATAACGATATAAATATATCCTTCAAATTTCCATAACCATATCTATATAATCACGAAATCCAACAACGAAATATTCCAAAGACAATTTCGATTCAAATCCATTTCCACTTTATATATTGGAAATTCTATTTATTTTCAAAACCATTCCAAATCCACTTTATTTATTTTCAAAATAAATGGGATTATAATTCTAGTTCAAAACTAGTTCATTTCGATAAAAATCTATTTTTATCTTTTCAAATTTGGAATTTTTCATCCCAATTCTTCACAAATCATTTCTTATGATTTTACACAAATTATTACTATTTTTAATAATTTTATCAAGGCCCGTACAGTCGATTTCCATCAACGGCCATCGAACTGCACTTACAGCGACCTTTTCCAAATTAGATTTGGACATAATTCCAAATCCAACCGTTTGATTTCAAATTTCTAATATTCTTAGAAAGCTCTTTTCGATACGAACCCAACGGTTCCGCTTTTAGGAGAATCCGACGGTCGGATCTCCCGTAATATCTGTTCGAAGTCAATGGTCGAAATTCGCGAACTGCCGCAGCGGGGCGTGTTCTATTTAGGCCATTATATTATATATATGATATATATAATATATACTTCGTCGATTTACTTTTAAAACGTATTTTATAAATCGTTTTAAATTCGTTTTCAATACGATTTCAACTTCATATTTAATTTCTAATCAAAATTGAATATTCCATATCAAAAATATATAAATGATAATATTTTCAAAACATTATATTTTGAAATCAATTACTTTTCGATATTCATTTAAAAATGAATAAAAACGATATAAATATCATTCATGTCAAAATGGCGTCAATCTAATCAGCACGGCTTTATATATTTCAATAACTTCGTTATTCTATTCAACAAATGAATATTTTCTTCAACACATGAATACACATGAATTTTTATTCTATTCAACACATGAATTTTATTCTATTTAACACGTGAATTTTATTCTATTCAACACATGAATTTTCTCTTCTAATATTCCTTATTTTCCAAATTGGAATGAGGCCCAATCAGTTACCATATAATGTTAATTATACGGATTTCCTACAACACATGTATATAATAGCAACGATAAATCATCAACCATCATCCAGAGTTCACTACACAACTGCATAAGCATTAAATATAAATAATTAACGCTTACACAGTTGTGAAAACCCGTAACTTCCCCGTAAAGGAAAGCGTCGGATAGTTCGAGGACAAGCCACAACAGAACGCAGACGGAAGAACATTTCACTGTATATCACAACAATGCATCAGATTACAAGAATATACAGAGTAAAAATGAATATTACACAGAAATATCAGAGATTTAAATTACATTTAAATACATAGCAGCGGAAAATAATACAATACACAACTAGAAGTAGATATACGGATACAAAGCTTTCCGGATATCGTTCCAGCTGTAAACCAGGATCCTGTGAATATAAATATGCAAAACCAAAACTACTAGCTGCCCGTGTCAAAATAGGGGCACCCAGAGTTTAGGTTAAAACAATAAACTCCAGGTCAGTCATGTGACTGGTGTGAGCACTAAAACAGTTATTTAAAACTTTACTTTAAAAGAGAGTAATTCAAGGGACCACGCCGTATAACACAGAACGGGTTTCCTCCCAAGAATACTAGTGCATAGAATAAACAACGCAATGCTTTTTCGAAAAATGAAGCTGTTATAAGACCCAGGTCCCATCACACAATGCAACGCAGCCGAGGATAGGGTTTTCCCTTATAACAGCCAAAGAATGCTTGATACGGTTTAAAACAAACCGTTTGATACTATTATAAGTGCATAGTGTATAAAACAACTTCAAATCATAAGTATCAATAATAGGCGGCATGGGTACCATATATCATGTCGCCATATATAGGTTTACAAATAAAACCGCAAAGTCACGTATTTGGAAATTGGATTTCCATCTATGAACCGAGGCAAAAGATAGTCCTCAACCGATTCGAGACAATCTAGCCTACCATGTCTCAGGATCAGAGCTCGAGTGACCCTAGGAGCGACAGGGCCGGTCCACCGATGTGGATTAAAATGCCTGAACACTACGTTTCCCCGCCCTTTGGGGCGCAAATGAGCCATCAAATGACTCCATCGGTTCGAGAACGACCGATCAATCCGAGGCGCCTCGCAACAGCAACAACCACATAAGTCAAACTCGTCAGGGCGTGTAAAACCACTGACGCCACTTTTAGCTAGAAAGAAACGCAAGTCCTCCCTGAGGTCCATCTCCCGTTTTTGGTTCATACCGGGTGTGAAACTCGCGAAGTAAACGTTACACAAAGCTACGCCACAAAGGCTGTGCTTTGATCATCAACCACAAGACTCTGCTTTTCAACAGAAGCCTTGATCATTTGCCACTTAGGCATGCCACACAGGCAATTCACTCCATGCGTTTGATATCCATCAATATATAACCCCTGAGCTCGTACGTCTCAGAGAAGGGCGTTAAGCAAGAGAATAAATTCTCCGCCGCCAAATAGATATATATTTAATAGAGATCAATCACACGGACTAAAATCCAATGTCAGACACACAGTCCATTTACAAGTCCGTTCTGGGTCTGAACGAAACCGAAGGCACCTAGTACCCCGCATATCCATCGATCTCCAAGCACGTCTGGACGATCACTAACTGTTTCCATCTTCTTGGGTGTACAGCCCAATCAAGATCATCAGTAATTACCCAAACGACGTGAAGACTTCTGGTCTTCCACCACCGTCTTCATCTTCGACTTATCGTCGTATCAGTTATTCAGAATGGGATAAACCCGGTCTTTCCGAATAACTCGCGTATATTTTAAATAAGTGTTACACAAACACAACATACGCCTCATTCCAATTCATTAGTCACTAACCGTAAATTAATCAAGAGAATAATTCCCCAAATATTAACCCCGAAGGCCGAAACCAACATCAGATCAATATCCAGAAAACCATCCTGCTTGGCTAACCGACAGTTAGTTTCTGAACTTCACATTCATAGGGAAAGATTCCCATTAATTTTATCAAAGATAAACTCCTTGAATTTATTCTTTAATCTATTTTTGAATATCAATTCAAACTAGTCGGGATTAGCGAACCTTACCGAAGTAATCATTTGTTTTAATTTCCCAATCCCAACCTATTCATCCCATGAAGTAAAACTGGTAATACTTCATATTTAACACCATGTTGTTATCGGTAAATTCAATTACCATCTCACGTTCAAATCTAATTAAAGATTTAACTATCGCCTGGAGCAAAACTGGTGGTACTCCATTTTCGATCTTTTCAATCTAATTAAAGATTCATTAAAACTCCACTTAGTTTTAATCTTCGACTGGGTTAAAGAATCAGTGTCATTTAAAAACACAGTTCACGATAAACCCAAAATCACATTCATTAATTATCGGGTTAAAGAACGAGTGTTGTTTAAAACACTGTTCACGATAAACCCAAAAATCAATATCAATTCAATTCCAATTAAATATTATTTAATTGGTACACTTCATTAAATCTAAATAAAAAGATTTAATCTTTTCTCAACTGGGTTCAAGAACAGTGTTAGTGAAGACACCATTCACGACAAACCCAAATCACATTTGATATTCAATACAAGGCTCTGAATAGAAAATATATCGGCTTATATTCAATATCAAATTCTACGACTAACAAATGTCGTATTGGAAATAACGATATAAATATATATCTTTCAAATTTCCATAACAACACCTGTATAATCACGAATTCCAACATCGAAATATTCCGAAGACAATTTCGATTCAAATCCACTCCAATGCAATCATTGGAAATTTTGGTTATTTTTAAAACCCTTTTCGAATTCAATTTATTTATTTAAAAATAAATAGAATTATATTTCTAGTTCAAAACTAGTTCATTTCGATAAAAATCTATTTTTATCTTTTCAAATATGGAGTTTTTCATCCCAAATCTTTCTAAATCATTTCTTATGATTTTACACAAATTATTACTATTTTTAATAATTTTATCAAGGCCCGTACAGTCGATTTCCATCAACGGCCATCGAACTGCACTTACAGCGACCTTTTTCAAATTTGATTTGGACATAATTCCAAATCCAACCGTTATATTTTGAATTTCTAATATTCGTTAGAAAGCTCTTTTCGATACGAACCCAACGGTTCCGGTTTTAGGAGAATCCGACGGTCGGATCTCCCGTAATATCCGTTTGAAATAAATGGTCGAAATTCACGAACTGCCGCGGCGCGGCGCGTTCTATTCAGGCCATTATATTATATATATAATATATATAATATATACTTCGTCGATTTCTGTTTAAAACGAATTATATAAATAGTTTTAAATTCGTTTCAAAAGCAATTTCAACTTCCATTTCAATTCAAATCAAAATTGAATTCCTCTTTATAAATTCATTTTAAAATTCATTTCTATTCAATTCAAATTTCAATTCAATTTGAATTCATCTCAATTCGCTTTCAATTCAATTTGAATTCGTTTTCAATTCAATTCATTTCGAAATCGTTATATATTCAATTCATTTCGAAATCGTTATATATTCAATTCATTTCGAAATCGTTATATATTCAATTCATTTCGAAATCGTTATATATTCAATTCATTTCGAAATCGTTTTATATTCAATTCATTTCCAAAATGAATAAAATCGATATAAACATCGTTTACGTCAAAATGGCGTCAATCTAATCAACACGGCTTCATAAATTTCTATTTCAAATATTTTATTTCAAATATTTCTTTTTCAAAATAGTTGTTATTATCAAAATATTTCGTTCAACACATGACCAATCTCAAAGGATGAGTACTGTCAACACATGAACCGTTATTTTATATTGATAAAGATGTAAATTTTATTACTAAAATATTTCGTTCAACACATGACCAATCTCAATGGATGAGTACTGTCAACACATGAACCGTTATTTTATATTGATAAAGATATAAATTTTATTACTAAAATATTTCGTTCAACACATGACCAATCTCAATGGATGAGTACTATCAACACATGAACCTTTATTTTATATTATTCTTTATTTTCTAAATTGGAATGAGGCCCAATCAATCACCATATAATGTTAATTATATGGATTTTCATACATTACACACATATAATAGCATTGAAAAATAATCAACCATCAACCAAAGTGCACTACACTGTATAAGCATCAAATATAGATATCTAACGCTTATAACAGCCTGTCAATCAATCGATCGACATATTTAACCAATCAGGATGAGTGAACTTCAAATTTCATCCCAACACCCGTGTGGGGTTTCAAACAATCAAACACAGATTTTAGTTGTGCAGTTGGGCGATGTGTAAAATTTATCGACCCAATCAATGTCCTTCAAATAGGTGTACATAAACAAACCGTTCGGTTTGTAAATGAATATTTTATTTTATTCACTTCACGTTAAAAATTATATTTTTAACGATAAAAACATTTTATTCCAACATATGAATTTCTATTCAGTTCATTCTTTAAATAAAATGATATTTTTATTTTTCTAACATATTTTAGAAAATTTCGGCGGCATAACGGCACGATACTAGAAACGGGACGAGGCCTAGCCTTATCCCCGGTCTAGTGAAGGCCCACGCCATTCACACATCAATCAAGTCAATTTAATTTCACCAAACAATTCAACTAATCTATGCAACCAAACAAACAAGTCCATGGTCTGTGGACGATTGTGTCGGGTGCTACTAAGCACCGTCTGCATCCTAGTATATATTCATAACTAGAAAAGAAATTGAAAGGTTAGAAATTCTCACATATAGCTATCCTAGCTCCACGGCACTTCATTGATAGAAATCTTCATCGCTATCGCATCCTCGTCGTCTTCGTTGCCCGTAGCCACTACATATATAAAAATCGAATTTCTACTTCGTTATTCAATATATAAAAATCATATTTTTATTTCGAAGTTCAATATATAAAAATCGAATTTTTATTTCGAAGTTCAATATATAAAAATCATATTTTTAATTCGAAGTTCAATATATAAAAATCATATTTTTAATTCGAAGTTCAATATATAAAAATCAAATTTTTATTTCGAAGTTCAATATATAAAAATCATATTTTTAATTCGAAGTTCAATATATAAAAATCATATTTTTAATTCGAAGTTCAATATATAAAAATCAAATTTTTATTTCGAAGTTCAATATATAAAAATCGAATTTTTATTTCGAAGTTCAATATATAAAAATCATATTTTTAATTCGAAGTTCAATATATAAAAATCATATTTTTATTTCGAAGTTCAATATATAAAAATCATATCTTTAATTCGAAGTTCAATATATAAAAATCGAATTTTTATTTCGAAGTTCAATATATAAAAATCGAATTTTTATTTCGAAGTTCAATATATAAAAATCATATTTTTAATTCGAAGTTCAATATATAAAAATCATATTTTTATTTCGAAGTTCAATATATAAAAATCATATTTTTAATTCGAAGTTCAATATATAAAAATCATATTTTTATTTCGAAGTTCAATATATAAAAATCACATTTTTACTTCGAAGTTCAATATATAAAAATCATATTTTTATAATTGCTCCATACCTTTAAAAATTGAATTTTTTTTCCTACGTTATCATATTTTAAAAATATCGCCTTTAATCATTTTAAAAATCTCGTCTTTAACATTTTAAAAATCTCGTCTTTTCTTAAATAAAAATCATTCCTTTTATAAAACAAAATTCTAACCTTTTTAATTAAATAGTTTTATAACTAAATTCAGTTTTTAACCATTAATTAAAAATTAACAGATAATTGAAAATAAAAAAATAAAAAAAATAAAAAAAATCAAAACTTACAGCCACATGGGGGGGGGGTCTTCCTGCATCGTCGGAGGAGGGGGCTCTCGAGTAGGCGGAGGGGATGCGGGGTGGGGGTGGTGGATCGCGAGGGGGGTGCGGGTTCCTGGCGACTTCGATTCAGCTGGAGGAGGGCGTGCTGCGCGTTGCGGTCGAGGTGGAAGGGGGGGGTCTTCCGATGAGGCGCGGTGGCCCTTGGGGAGGGCGGCGGCTCCTCCCCGCCTTCGTCGCCTCCGTCATCTTCTTCTTCTCTTTTTTTTTTATTTTTTATTTTTTTTATAATGAAACGAACGGGGGGGGCCAGAAAGAAAAAGGGAGGAGAGTGTTTTTTATTATTATTATTTAATTATTTAATTCCACCTAAAGTTGACTTTTTCATACGACCTCGAAACGAGGCCCACCGCCTGTCGTCCCTAGCATTTTACCCCCATTCCGAACACAATGGGATGTGTATCGTAAGCCGATCCGATTGTTACAATCAGTTTCTTTTGAATTTACATTTAAATCACTATATTGAATTTTAAACGTGCATTTCAAATTACCGGGGTCACATACTAACTAGAAAAATTCCAGAAAAATATTTTCTAGCTTCGTATTGACGATACGGTCCTAACAAAACTAGTTTCGTCGAATTCTGAGACCGTTTGAAAAATGGCCAATTTCCAGTCGATTAAAATCAACTGAAACCGGTCAAACGCGTTTTCCTTTGCCGCGCTCACATATTGATTCGAAAAATTATGAAATTTAAAACCTAGCAATAACCTTACATCCCGAACCCAACAAAACTGGTTTCGTCGAAATCCGAGGTCATTTGCAAAATGTCCATTTTTAAGGGCCTGAATTCCATAGCGACTATTCAGAATTTTCAACTGGACATATCTTTTGGTTCCCGTTAAGAAATCTTGATTTTTCGGATTCGATAGAAAGATATTATCAATTAGATCCTATCATTTTTGGTTTCACTAAAATCCGGATTGGTTTGCACCCGGTACATTCAATTGAAGTTTGAAATCGAATTATCGAACTACCGCGCCATTTTCAATTCTATTTATAATTATATATAAATATTTATATTCTAACGACGACGCGTATAAATATATACGTTCGAATTATATTCAAAATAAATTTTCGTCGATATTATTTAAAATAATTCATTTTAAATAATCAAAATTCGCTAAAATAGCCAAAATAAAAATTTTAAACTGGCCCGCATTTTACGGGTTGTTACAATCTCCCCCACTTAAAACTTTTCGTCCCCGAAAAGGAACAAAGTCGAAAGTGGTTTGATCATTCAACTCTACGTTCGATCAGGCTTTCATTCTCCAACTTTTCAGTTTCTGAGAATTTTCAAATTCTTCAAAAATTTGGCTAACACCCTAAATTTTCGAAAAATTTCGCCATAACCTCCCCTGCACCGGGAGCATCGGGGAATTTCAAATAGCTTCCCCGGTCCTTCAGATCTCAAAAAGAAAAAGAAAAAGCCAAGCGGCTAGCCAATAGGCTCATAAAATCATCATCACCCAAACAAAACAGTAAATTATGTAGTAAACATGTACCTATTTGTCCGGCAAACAAATTTTATTCTCTGCTCTAGCCTCCTTGCTATGACCTGTTCAATGTAAGTATATGTATATGCAAGCAAATGCGACCAATTTTCAATATATTTCAATATTTGGTTCAATTAGGCAAAAGGGTTAAAAATTAGCAAACAAATGAACAAACAACCCAAACATCAATCAATTAGTGGATTAGAGTTTCAAATCCATAATTTTGATATATATAAAGAAAATCATGTTTTGATGCCAAATCACAACAATTTATCCTAGCTATATTAGTTTTGGTTCTCACACCAGTCTAATGGAAATATATAGAAATCACACCTTCGAAACACGAATATAAATGTTGATGATGCGATCGCTATCATCAATATCATCTTCGGGCGACTAGAGTGTGTTGCTATATCTATCCAATATATTAAAATTTCAAATACACGTGGATCAGACGTATACGCAAAATCTTTATATACTGGACTGTCCAACTCAATATAAATAGATAATCAAATACGAATAATTGATTTAAATTTTCAAAACAAAAATTTGTTTTCACTTTAAAATTTTACTCTTCGCACTCGTTCTAGGATACTACTGATCACATCTCTAACGAGTCATTCCCATTGGATTTTACTAATCCAATATCTGATGAATTCTTTCGTATGGTTCTAATGTGCCTTGTTCTCTGCTTTGTAAACCAAAGCTCTGATACCAACTGTGAAAACCCGTAACTTCCCGTAAAGGAAAGCGTCGGATAGTTCGAGGACAAGCCACAACAGAACGCAGACGGAAGAACATTTCACTGTATATCACAACAATGTATCAGATTACAAGAATATACAGAGTAAAAATGAATATTACACAGAAATATCAGAGATTTAAATTACATTTAAATACATAGCAGCGGAAAATAATACAATACACAACTAGAAGTAGATATACGGATACAAAGCTTTCCGGATATCGTTCCAGCTGTAAACCAGGATCCTGTGAATATAAATCTGCAAAACCAAAACTACTAGCTGCCCGTGTCAAAATAGGGGCACCCAGAGTTTAGGTTAAAAAAATAAACTCCAGGTCAGTCATGTGACTGGTGTGAGAACTAAAACAGTTATTTAAAACTTTACTTTAAAAGAGAGTAATTCAAGGGACCACGCCGTATAACACAGAACGGGTTTCCTCCCAAGAATACTAGTGCATAGAATAAACAACGCAATGCTTTTTCGAAAATTGAAGCTGTTATAAGACCCAGGTCCCATCACACAATGCAACGCAGCCGAGGATAGGGTTTTCCCTTATAACAGCCAAAGAATGCTTGATACGGTTTAAAACAAATCGTTTGATACTATTATAAGTGCATAGTGTATAAAACAACTTCAAATCATAAGTATCAATCATAGGCGGCATGGGTACCATATATCATGTCGCCATATATAGGTTTACAAATAAAACCGCAAAGTCACGTATTTGGAAATTGGATTTCCATCTATGAACCGAGGCAAAAGATAGTCCTCAACCGATTCGAGACAATCTAGCCTACCATGTCTCAGGATCAGAGCTCGAGTGACCCTAGGAGCGACAGGGCCGGTCCACCGATGTGGATTAAAATGCCTGAACACTACGTTTCCCCGCCCTTTGGGGCGCAAATGAGCCATCAAATGACTCCATCGGTTCGAGAACGACCGATCAATCTGAGGCGCCTCGCAACAGCAACAACCACATAAGTCAAACTCGTCAGGGCGTGTAAAACCACTGACGCCACTTTTAGCTAGAAAGAAACGCAAGTCCTCCCTGAGGTCCATCTCCCGTTTTTGGTTCATACCGGGTGTGAAACTCGCGAAGTAAACGTTACACAAAGCTACGCCACAAAGGCCGTGCTTTGATCATCAACCACAAGACTCTGCTTTTCAACAGAAGCCTTGATCATTTGCCACTTAGGCATGCCACACAGGCAATTCACTCCATGCGTTTGATATCCATCAATATATAACCCCTGAGCTCGTACGTCTCAGAGAAGGGCGTTAAGCAAGAGAATAAATTCTCCGCCGCCAAATAGATATATATTTAATAGAGATCAATCACACGGACTAAAATCCAATGTCAGACACACAGTCCATTTACAAGTCCGTTCTGGGTCTGAACGAAACCGGAGGCACCTAGTACCCCGCATATCCATCGATCTCCAAGCACGTCTGGACGATCACTAACTGTTTCCATCTTCTTGGGTGTACAGCCCAATCAAGATCATCAGTAATTACCCAAACGACGTGTAGACTTCTGGTCTTCGACCACCGTCTTCATCTTCGACTTATCGTCGTATCAGTTATTCAGAATGGGATAAACCCGGTCTTTCCGAATAACTCGCGTATATTTTAAATAAGTGTTACACAAACACAACATACGCCTCATTCCAATTCATTAGTCACTAACCGTAAATTAATCAAGAGAATAATTCCCCAAATATTAACCCCGAAGGCCGAAACCAACATCAGATCAATATCCAGAAAACCATCCTGCTTGGCTAACCGACAGTTAGTTTCTGAACTTCACATTCATAGGGAAAGATTCCCATTAATTTTATCAAAGATAAACTCCTTGAATTTATTCTTTAATCTATTTTTGAATATCAATTCAAACTAGTCGGGATTAGCGAACCTTACCGAAGTAATCATTTGTTTTAATTTCCCAATCCCAACCTATTCATCCCATGAAGTAAAACTGGTAATACTTCATATTTAACACCACGGTGTTATCGGTAAATTCAATTACCATCTCACGTTCAAATCTAATTAAAGATTTAACTATCGCCTGGAGCAAAACTGGTGGTACTCCATTTTCGATCTTTTCAATCTAATTAAAGATTCATTAAAACTCCACTTAGTTTTAATCTTCGACTGGGTTAAAGAATCAGTGTCATTTAAAAACACAGTTCACGATAAACCCAAAATCACATTCATTAATTATCGGGTTAAAGAACGAGTGTTGTTTAAAACACTGTTCACGATAAACCCAAAAATCAATATCAATTCAATTCCAATTAAATATTATTTAATTGGTACACTTCATTAAATCTAAATAAAAAGATTTAATCTTTTCTCAACTGGGTTCAAGAACAGTGTTAGTGAAGACACCATTCACGACAAACCCAAATCACATTTGATATTCAATACAAGGCTCTGAATAGAAAATATATCGGCTTATATTCAATATCAAATTCTACGACTAACAAATGTCGTATTGGAAATAACGATATAAATATATATCTTTCAAATTTCCATAACAACACCTGTATAATCACGAATTCCAACATCGAAATATTCCGAAGACAATTTCGATTCAAATCCACTCCAATGCAATCATTGGAAATTTTGGTTATTTTTAAAACCCTTTTCGAATTCAATTTATTTATTTAAAAATAAATAGAATTATATTTCTAGTTCAAAACTAGTTCATTTCGATAAAAATCTATTTTTATCTTTTCAAATATGGAGTTTTTCATCCCAAATCTTTCTAAATCATTTCTTATGATTTTACACAAATTATTACTATTTTTAATAATTTTATCAAGGCCCGTACAGTCGATTTCCATCAACGGCCATCGAACTGCACTTACAGCGACCTTTTTCAAATTTGATTTGGACATAATTCCAAATCCAACCGTTATATTTTGAATTTCTAATATTCGTTAGAAAGCTCTTTTCGATACGAACCCAACGGTTCCGGTTTTAGGAGAATCCGACGGTCGGATCTCCCGTAATATTCGTTTGAAATAAATGGTCGAAATTCACGAACTGCCGCGGCGCGGCGCGTTCTATTCAGGCCATTATATTATATATATAATATATATAATATATACTTCGTCGATTTCTGTTTAAAACGAATTATATAAATAGTTTTAAATTCGTTTCAAAAGCAATTTCAACTTCCATTTCAATTCAAATCAAAATTGAATTCCTCTTTATAAATTCATTTTAAAATTCATTTCTATTCAATTCAAATTTCAATTCAATTTGAATTCATCTCAATTCGCTTTCAATTCAATTTGAATTCGTTTTCAATTCAATTCATTTCGAAATCGTTATATATTCAATTCATTTCGAAATCGTTATATATTCAATTCATTTCGAAATCGTTATATATTCAATTCATTTCGAAATCGTTATATATTCAATTCATTTCGAAATCGTTATATATTCAATTCATTTCGAAATCGTTATATATTCAATTCATTTCGAAATCGTTATATATTCAATTCATTTCGAAATCGTTTTATATTCAATTCATTTCCAAAATGAATAAAATCGATATAAACATCGTTTACGTCAAAATGGCGTCAATCTAATCAACACGGCTTCATAAATTTCTATTTCAAATATTTTATTTCAAATATTTCTTTTTCAAAATAGTTGTTATTATCAAAATATTTCGTTCAACACATGACCAATCTCAAAGGATGAGTACTGTCAACACATGAACCGTTATTTTATATTGATAAAGATGTAAATTTTATTACTAAAATATTTCGTTCAACACATGACCAATCTCAATGGATGAGTACTGTCAACACATGAACCGTTATTTTATATTGATAAAGATATAAATTTTATTACTAAAATATTTCGTTCAACACATGACCAATCTCAATGGATGAGTACTGTCAGCACATGAACCTTTATTTTATATTATTCTTTATTTTCTAAATTGGAATGAGGCCCAATCAATCACCATATAATGTTAATTATATGGATTTTCATACATTACACACATATAATAGCATTGAAAAATAATCAACCATCAACCAAAGTGCACTACACTGTATAAGCATCAAATATAGATATCTAACGCTTATAACAGCCTGTCAATCAATCGATCGACATATTTAACCAATCAGGATGAGTGAACTTCAAATTTCATCCCAACACCCGTGTGGGGTTTCAAACAATCAAACACAGATTTTAGTTGTGCAGTTGGGCGATGTGTAAAATTTATCGACCCAATCAATGTCCTTCAAATAGGTGTACATAAACAAACTGTTCGGTTTGTAAATGAATATTTTATTTTATTCACTTCACGTTAAAAATTATATTTTTAACGATAAAAACATTTTATTCCAACATATGAATTTCTATTCAGTTCATTCTTTAAATAAAATGATATTTTTATTTTTCTAACATATTTTAGAAAATTTCGGCGGCATAACGGCACGATACTAGAAACGGGACGAGGCCTAGCCTTATCCCCGGTCTAGTGAAGGCCCACGCCATTCACACATCAATCAAGTCAATTTAATTTCACCAAACAATTCAACTAATCTATGCAACCAAACAAACAAGTCCATGGTCTGTGGACGATTGTGTTGGGTGCTACTAAGCACCGTCTGCATCCTAGTATATATTCATAACTAGAAAAGAAATTGAAAGGTGAGAAATTCTCACATATAGCTATCCTAGCTCCACGGCACTTCATTGATAGAAATCTTCATCGCTATCGCATCCTCGTCGTCTTCGTTGCCCGTAGCCACTACATATATAAAAATCGAATTTCTACTTCGTTATTCAATATATAAAAATCATATTTTTATTTCGAAGTTCAATATATAAAAATCGAATTTTTATTTCGAAGTTCAATATATAAAAATCATATTTTTAATTCGAAGTTCAATATATAAAAATCATATTTTTAATTTGAAGTTCAATATATAAAAATCAAATTTTTATTTCGAAGTTCAATATATAAAAATCATATTTTTAATTCGAAGTTCAATGTATAAAAATCATATTTTTAATTCGAAGTTCAATATATAAAAATCAAATTTTTATTTCGAAGTTCAATATATAAAAATCGAATTTTTATTTCGAAGTTCAATATATAAAAATCATATTTTTAATTCGAAGTTCAATATATAAAAATCATATTTTTATTTCGAAGTTCAATATATAAAAATCATATTTTTAATTCGAAGTTCAATATATAAAAATCGAATTTTTATTTCGAAGTTCAATATATAAAAATCGAATTTTTATTTCGAAGTTCAATATATAAAAATCATATTTTTAATTCGAAGTTCAATATATAAAAATCATATTTTTATTTCGAAGTTCAATATATAAAAATCATATTTTTAATTCGAAGTTCAATATATAAAAATCATATTTTTATTTCGAAGTTCAATATATAAAAATCACATTTTTACTTCGAAGTTCAATATATAAAAATCATATTTTTATAATTGCTCCATACCTTTAAAAATTGAATTTTTTTTCCTACGTTATCATATTTTACAAATATCGCCTTTAATCATTTTAAAAATCTCGTCTTTAACATTTTAAAAATCTCGTCTTTTCTTAAATAAAAATCATTCCTTTTATAAAACAAAATTCTAACCTTTTTAATTAAATAGTTTTATAACTAAATTCAGTTTTTAACCATTAATTAAAAATTAACAGATAATTGAAAATAAGTAAATAATAAAAATAAAAAAATAAAAAAAATCAAAACTTACAGCCACAGGGGGGGTCTTCCTGCATCGTCGGAGGAGGGGGCTCTCGAGTAGGCGGAGGGGATGCGGGGTGGGGGTGGTGGATCGCGAGGGGGGTGCGGGTTCCTGGCGACTTCGATTCAGCTGGAGGAGGGCGTGCTGCGCGTTGCGGTCGAGGTGGAAGGGGGGGGTCTTCCGATGAGGCGCGGTGGCCCTTGGGGAGGGCGGCGGCTCCTCCCCGCCTTCGTCGCCTCCGTCATCTTCTTCTTCTCTTTTTTTATTTTTTTTTTTTTTTTTTTTTTTATAATGAAACGAACTGGGGGGGGGGCAGAAAGAAAAAGGGAGGAGAGTGTTTTTATTATTATTATTTAATTATTTAATTCCACCTAAAGTTGACTTTTTCATACGACCTCGAAACGAGGCCCACCGCCTGTCGTCCCTAGCGTTTTACCCCCATTCCGAACACAATGGGATGTGTATCGTAAGCCGATCCGATTGTTACAATCAGTTTCTTTTGAATTTACATTTAAATCACTATATTGAATTTTAAACGTACATTTCAAATTACCGGGGTCACATACTAACTAGAAAAATTCCAGAAAAATATTTTCTAGCTTCGTATTGACGATACGGTCCTAACAAAACTAGTTTCATTGAATTCTGAGACCGTTTGAAAAATGGCCAATTTCCAGTCGATTAAAATCAACTGAAACCGGTCAAACGC
Source organism: Allium sativum (assembly GCA_030737875.1). Classification (NCBI taxonomy): domain Eukaryota; kingdom Viridiplantae; phylum Streptophyta; class Magnoliopsida; order Asparagales; family Amaryllidaceae; genus Allium; species Allium sativum. The sequence continues at coordinate 557,823,881 of CM060915.1, forward strand.
GTTTTCCTTTGCCGCGCTCACATATTGATTCGAAAAATTATGAAATTTAAAACCTAGCAATAACCTTACATCCCGAACCCAACAAAACTGGTTTCGTCGAAATCCGAGGTCATTTGCAAAATGTCCATTTTTAAGGGCCTGAATTCCATAGCGACTATTCAGAATTTTCAACTGGACATATCTTTTGGTTCCCGTTAAGAAATCTTGATTTTTCGGATTCGATAGAAAGATATTATCAATTAGATCCTATCATTTTTGGTTTCACTAAAATCCGGATTGGTTTGCACCCGGTACATTCAATTGAAGTTTGAAATCGAATTATCGAACTACCGCGCCATTTTCAATTCTATTTATAATTATATATAAATATTTATATTCTAACGACGACGCGTATAAATATATACGTTCGAATTATATTCAAAATAAATTTTCGTCGATATTATTTAAAATAATTCATTTTAAATAATCAAAATTCGCTAAAATAGCCAAAATAAAAATTTTAAACTGGCCCGCATTTTACGGGTTGTTACAACAGTCTGTCAACCCATCGATTGACATACAACTAAACAATCGAGATTAGTGAACGTCAAATATCATCCCAATACTCATGTGGGTTTTCAAAATAACAAACACAGATTTTATTTGTGCAGTTGGGCGATGTGTAAAATTTATCATCCCGATCAATATCAGTCAAATCAGTGTATATAAACAAATCATCTGATTTGTTTATAAATATTTATTTTATTTACACGTTAAAAATTATATTTTTAGCTATAAAATATTTATTCAATCAACTACACACAATCATTTTTCACAATACATCAATCAAACAAACAAGCCATCCATGACCTGTGGACGACGGGTGTCGGGTGCTGCTAAGCACCGTCTGCATCCTAGTATATATTTTAACTAGAAAATAAATGTAAAAGTGAGAAGTTCTCACCGAGAAGCTAAACCAAATGCTGTGACTCTTCATATGTAGGAAATCTTCATCGTGCTCACCTTTTGTCACTTTCGTTGTTCGTATCCACTACATATATAAAAATCGCATCTTTATATTGTTGTCATGTATATAAAAATTACATTTTTATACCACTACTATATAGATAAAAATTCTATTTTTATACCGTGGCATATACAGATAAAAATTCTATTTTTATACCGCTACATATATTATAAAGATCACATTTTTATTCTTGTACTATTCATATAAAAATCTCATTTTTATTCTTCTCACTATATAAAAATTATATTTTTGATTCACTACTAATACAAAAATCATATTTTTATCATCTCACATATATAAAAATCATATTTTTATTTTGCTAATCTATATATAAAAATCGAATTTTAAATCACTAAAAATCGAATCTTTATCCCTTTAAATATCAAGTCTTTATCGTTCTAAAAATTGAGTTTTTATCACTTTTAAAAATCGAGTCTTCAACCCTTTAAAAGTTGAGTCTTTAACACTTTAAAAATATATTATTTTCTACTTTCAAAAAAATATATTCTTTTCGGTGTTAAAAATATAATCTTTCCTTAGCAAAGATCATTTCTTTTTCATTTAAAAATCAAATTTTCATGCATTAAAAATTAAAGCTTTCTAAAAAGAAAAATCCTATATTTTATAACTTGAAGATCATATATTTACATTGCTATTTTCTTCATAAAAATCGAATCCTTTCATTACCATTTTCTATATAAAAATCTGACCATTTATTTCATTACATACAAAGGATCTGATTTTTGACACTAATTATATAGAAAATAAATTAATTAAATAAAGAAAACTTACTGTTCTTTGATGGAGGAGGGTTTTCTCGATGGAGAAAGAAGAGAGAGATTGCGCGAGGAGGGAGGAGGAGACTAAGGGGGCGGTAGAGGAGAGAGGGAGGGTGCGGCGGTTTAGGTTTAAACGAGAGAGAGGGTTGCGAGCGGCGGCTGGTGCTGACGGAGGGGAGGACGTTCCCTAGCAGTGCGGTGATGGACCAAGCGGAGGAGGAATTTGCGACCGGGGGGGGGGGGGGGGTTGCTGCGTGTTCTTTCCCCTTTTTCTATTTGATTTAGAAAAGAAATGAATGGGGGGGTCAGAGAAGGTATAGAGATATTTTTTTATTATTATTATTTAATTATTTAATTTCAAAAAGTACCTTTTGATTTTAAATTCGAAATCAAACCCACCGACTGTCGTCCCTAGCTAATTACCCCCATTCCGAACACAATGGGATATGTATCGTAGGCTTATTCGACTGTTTCGATCAATTTCCATCAAAATCAAAATATAAATCTATATATTGAATTTGAACGCACATTTCAATTTACCGAGGCCACATACAGACTCTAAAAATTCCCGAAAAATATTTTCTAGCTTCATATTGACGATACGGTCCTAACAAAACTAATTTCGTCAAATTCTGAGATCGTTTGAAAAATGGCCATTTTAAAGGGCTAGAATTCCATAGCGACTATTCTGAATTTTCAACTGGACATAACTTTTGATTCCCGCTATGAAATTTCAATTTTTCGGATTTGTTGGAAAGATATTTTCAAATAGATTCTAAAATTTTTGGTTTCGCTAAAATCTGGTTTATTTTGAATCCTGTACATTCATTAAAATAACCAAAATAAAAATTTTAAATTGGCTCGGATTTCCGGGTTATTACAATCTCCCCCACTTAAAACTTTTCGTCCCCAAAAAGGAACGAAGCTGAAAGTTGTTTTACAACCAACTCAACTTTCACTATTTCTTTACGGCTTAAGTTCTTCAAATTTTCAGTTTTTAAGAACTTTTCAAATTTTTCAAAAATTTGGCTAACACCCTAAATTTTCAAATTTTTTTGCCATAACCTCCCTTACACCGGGAGCTTAGAGATATTTCAAATAGCCTCCCATGGCCCTCACCAATCCAAAAGAAAAAGCCAAGTGGCTAGCCAATCGGCTCATAAAATCATCAAAACCCAAAGAAATACAATAAACATGTACCTATTTGTCGGGCAAACAATTTTATTCCTCTTCTTTAGCCTCGTTGCTATGACCTGTTCAAAGTAAGTACATGTATACATATGCAAATGCGACAAATTTTCAATAAAATTCACTATTTGGTAAAATTTGGCTAAATGGTTCAAATTTTAATTAATCAACCAATAATCAAACAACACAATCAGCAATCAATTAGTTGATTAGCTTTTCAAATTCATAACTTTGTGCATAGTCCAAAAATCAAATTTTTGATGCCAAATCACAAACAATATATTCTAACTATATTTTGGTTCTCACACCAGTCAGTTGGAAATATATAGAAATCCCACTTTCGTCACTCGAATATAAATTCTTATGACGTTTCGAGCCACCATCAGAATATCCACGGGCGACTAAAGTGTGATTCTATATTTATCCAGTATATTAAAACTTCAAATACACGCGGATCAGACACATAAGCAAAATCTTTATATACTTGATTGTCCAAATCAATTTAAATAAATATTCAAATACGTATAATTGATTTAAATTTTCAAAACAAAAATTGCTTTCATTTTAAAAATATACTCTTCACACTTGTTCTAGGATACTACTGATCCCATCTTTAACGAGTCATTCCCATTGGATATTACTAATCCAATCTCTGATGAATTCTTTTGTATGGTTCTAATGTGTCTTGTTCTCTGAGATCTGTAAACCAAAGCTCTGATACCATGCTATAACAACCCGAAATTCCCCTTACTCGAAATCGGGGATTGTACTGAGAATAAGCCACATCGGAACGCAAACAGAAGTACATTTCATTGTATATTACAATAATTCCATCAGAATACAAGAATATACAGAGTACAAACAAAAATTACACAGAAAATATCAGAGATTTAAATTACATTTAAATACATCACAGCGGAAAAATAATACAATACACAACTGAAAGAGATAAACGGATACAGAGCTTTCCGGATATCATTTCAGCTGTAAACCAGGTTCCCGTGAATATAAATCTGCAAAACCAAAACTACTCGATGCCCGTGTGGAAATAGGGGCACCCAGAGTTTAGGTTAAAACAAAAAACTCCAGGTCAGTCATGTGACTGATGTGAGAACTAAAACGGTTATTTAAAACTTTACTTTAAATCAGTTATATCAAGGGACCGCGCCGTATAACACGGAGCGGGTTTTCTCCCAAGAATACCAGTGCATATAACAAAACAGCGCAATGCTTTTTGGAAAAATGAAGCTATTATAAGACCCAGGTCCTATCACACAATGCAACGCAAGCCGGGGGATAGGGTTTTCCCTTATAATAGCTAAACATGCTTGGTACGTTAAAAACAAATAATTTGATACTATAATAAGTGCATAATGTCAAAACAATTTCAATCATAAATATCAATCATAGACGGCATGGGTACCATATATCATGTCGCCAATACTAGGCTCTACAATCAAAACTGCAAATGTCATGTATTGGAAGTTGGATTTCCATCTGTGAACCGAGGCAAAAGATAGTCCTCTATAGAATTCGAGAGCCTCTAGCTCGCCCCTCAGGCAAGTACTCAGTCAAGCCTTTGGATCGTTAGGGTTGGTCCACCAATGTGGATTAAAATGCCTGAACACTGCGTTTCCCCGCCCTTTGGGATGTAAATGAGTTCAATGACCCTATCGGTCCACATAGTCACCGATATATCTGAGGCGCCGCGCAATCCAACAACCACATAAGTCAAACTCGTCAAGGCGTGTCAAACCACTAACGCCACTTCTAGCTAGAATGAAATGCATGCCCTCCCTGATGTTCTCTCCCATTTCTGGTTCACAACCGGGGTGTGAGGCTCACGACTATTCTGAATTTTCAACTGGACATAACTTTTGATTCCCGCTATGAAATTTCAATTTTTCGAATTTGTTGGAAAGATATTTTCAAATGGATTCTAATATTTTTGGCTTCGCTAAAATCCGGTTTATTTTGAATCTTGTACATTCATCAAAACAACCAAAATAAAAAATTTAAATTGGCTCGGATTTCCGGGTTATTATAACAATCATCAATCAGTTAGGTGATTAACTTTTCAAACATATATAATTTTTATATATAATTAAAAATCATATTTTTAGTGCAAATCACAACAATAGACTCTATCTAGTTTTTGGTTCTCACACCAGTCAATGGAGATATATAGATATACCACTTTCGAAACTCGAACATAAATAATGATGATGTCATGCTCATCATCAGAATTATCTCCGGGCAACTAGAGTGTGATTCTATATCTATCCAGTATATTAAAACTTTGAATATTTGTTAATTACTCGTCTAATCGAAATCTTTATATACTCAATTGTCCAAATCAAAATATAATAATATCTCAAAAACAAACTATTAGATTAAATCTTCAAAACTAAATTTGTTTTTATTTTTAAAATTAATACTCTTTACACTCGTTCTAGGATACTACTGATCCCATCTCTAACGAGTTATTCTAATTGGATATTACTAATCCAACCTCTGATGAATTCTTTCGTTCGGTTCTAATGTGTCTTGTTCACGAGCTCTGTAAAATTGGCTCTGATACCAACTGAAACGACCCAAACTCCCCGTAAAGGAAAGCCCGGATTTCTTTGAGAACAACACACATCAGAACAAAAAACAAAAGAATACTTCATTGCTACTACAACAATTACATTAGAGTACAAGAATATTCCAGAGTATGAATAAACAATATAACTTGGAAATACAATAATATCAGAGTTTTAAATTACATTTAAATAGCAGCGGAAAAATAATACAAAACACAACTGAAAGAAATACACGGATACAGAGCTTTCCGAATATCACTGCAGCTGTAGACCAGGATCCTGTGAATATAATATCTGCAAACCAAAACTACTAGCTGCCCGTGTGGAAAATATGGGCACCCAGAGTTTAGGTTAAAACAATAAACTCCAGGACAGTCATGGGACAGGTATGAGAACTCAAAAACAGTTATTAAGTTGATTTTAAAGTTAGTAAATCAAGGGACCACGCCGTATAACACGGAACGGGTTTGCTGTAACAACCCGTAAAATGCGAGCCAGTTTGAAATTTTTATTTTGGCGATTTTAGCGAATTTTGAATATTTAAAATAGATTATTTTAAATAATATCGACGAGAAATTTAATTTGAATATAATTTGGACGTATATATTATATACGTCGTCGTTAGAATATATAATAATTATATATAATTATAAAAGGAATTGAAAATGGCGCGGTAGTTCGAAAATTCGATTTCTAATTTCAAATGAATACACAGAATTCAATATAAGTCAGAATTGAACGAAACAAGAAATATTTGAATCTGTATAACTATATCTTTGTAACGAAGTTAACAAACTGAGATTTCATTTTAGAAATGATAAGATATGTCCAGTTTAAAATTAGAAATAGTCGCTGTGGAATTTATATATATTTTTATATATATAAGGCCCTTAAAAATAGCAATTTTGCAAACGACCTCGGATTTCGACGAAACCAGTTTTGTTGGGTCCGTGATGTTAAGTTATTGCTAGATTCCAAATTTCATAATTTTTCGAATCAATATGTGAGCGTGGCAAAAGAAAACGCGTTTGACCAGTTTCAGTTGATTTTAATCGACTGGAAATTGGCCATTTTTCCAACGGTCTCGGAATTCGACGAAACTAGTTTTGTTCGGACCGTATCGTCAATACGAGGCTAGAAAATATTTTTCGAGAATTTTTAGAGTTAGTATGTGACCCCGGTAATTTGAAATGTACGTTTAAAATTCAATATAGTGATTTAAATGTAAATTTAACGGAAACTGATTGTAACAGCCGAATCAGCTGACGATACATATCCCATTGTGTTCGGAATGGGGGTTAAACGCTATAGACGACAGGAGGTGGGCCTCGTTTTGATGACGTATGTAATAGTCAACTTTTAAAAATAATAAAATAATAAATAAATAAAAAAATAAAAAAAAAAGAAACCCCCTTCCTCCCTTAAAACCTTCTGGCCCCCCCGATCATTCTTATGCAAAAAAAAAAAAAAAAAAAGAAGGAGGACGGAGGAGCTGCCGCTCCTCCGATCGACGTGCGCCGCTCCCCAGGAGAGCCGCCGCCGCGGCTTCATCCCCTCCTCCTCCTCTACCTCCACTCCCCGCCTCTCTTCTTCTCCCTCAGCCCATCGACCGCACCCCCAAAACCCCGCTAGCCACCTCGCGAGACCCCTCCGACCACTCCAGCCCAAGCCGCACCCCTCCCCTCTGACGTCAGCTGCGACCCCGCAAGGAACCCCCCCTCTTCGCACAGAAAGATAACACTGTAAGTTATATGATTTAGATTTTATTAGTTAAATCTGTTTTTTTATATACGTTAAAACTGTTTTTTTTAATAATAAAAAAAACTGTTTTTAAAAGAAAAAAAATGATTTAAAGCTGATTTGAAAAGAGAAAAAAAACTGATATATATGTTTTTTTAAAACTGATTTGAAAAAGCATTTTTAAAAACTGATTTTAATTAAGATTTAAAAACTGGATTTTTTTTTAGATTTCTAAAACTGATTTAAAGAAATATATAAACAGATTTTTTTTTTAGAACTATAAAAACTGAAAATTATATAAAGTAAAAACTGTTTTTTTATAAGTTTAGAAAAGTTGAGAGTTTAATTTATGAAAAGATTTCATTTTTAAAACAATGAAAAGATTTCATTTTAAAAACAATGAAAAGGTTAGATCTTTAAGATTAAAACGGTGAGTTTTTTTTTCTATAAAAAGATATGATTTTTATTTCTAAAAATATGGTTTTTAATTTATAACAAGGTAAAAATATAATTTTTACATGTTAGGAAGATTAAAAATATCATCTTTGTATATGTAGTGAAATAAAAATTCGATTTTTATATATTGAACTTTGAAATAAAAATTAGATTTTTATATATTGAACTTTGAAATAAAAATTCGATTTTTATATATTGAACTTTGAAATAAAAATTCGATTTTTATATATTGAACTTTGAACTAAAAATTCGATTTTTATATATTGAATAACGAAGTCAAAATTCGATTTTTACATATGTAGAGGATACGGGCAACGAAGATGACGGAGATGCGATAGCGATGAAGATTTCTATCAATGAAGTGCCAAGGAGCTAGGATAGCTATATGTGAGAATTTCTCACCTTTCAATTTCTTTTCTAATTATATATATATACTAGGATGCAGACGGTGCTTAGTAGCACCCGACACAATCGTCCACAGACCATGGACTTGTTTGTTTGGTTGCATAGATTAGTTGAATTATTTGGTTGAATTGAATTGTTTAGTGAGATGAAATTGATTTGATTGATGTGTGAATGGCGTGGGCCTTCACTAGACCGGGGATAAGGCTAGGCCTTGTCCCGTTTCTAGTATCGTGCCGTTATGCCGCCGAAATTTTCTAAAATATGTTAGAAAAATAAAAATATCATTTTTATTGAATAAATGAACTGAAAAGAAAATTCATGTGTTGGAATAAATATTTTATCGTTAAAAATATAGTTTTTAACGTGAATGTGAATAAAATAAAATATTCATTTACAAACCAGACGGTTTGTTTATGTACACTGATTTGACTGATATGGATTGGGACGATAAATTTTACATATCGCCCAACTGCACGAATAAAATCTGTGTTTGATTGTTTGAAACCCCACACGGGTGTTGGGATGAAATTTGAAGTTCACTCATCCTGATTGATTAAATATGTCGATCGATTGATTGACAGGCTGTTATAAGCGTTAGATATCTATATTTGATGCTTATACAGTGTAGTGCACTTTGGTTGATGGTTGATTATTTTTCAAGGCTATTATACATGTGTTGTATGAAAATCCATATAATTAACTTTATATGGTAATTGATTGGGCCTCATTCCAGTTTTAAAATAGAAATATTTAAAATAGAAATATTCGAAATGGAATATTTGAAAATGTCAATATATGAAGCCGTGTTGATTAGAGTGACGCCATTTTGACGTGAACGATATTTATATCGATTTTATTCATTTTAAAATGAATATTAAAAAGTAATTTTGAAATCAAATATTTCGAAATGAATTGAATTGAAAGTGATTTCGAAATGAATTGAATTGAAAACGAATTCAAAGTGAATTGAATTGAAAACGAATTCAAAGTGAATTGAATTGAAAGTGATTTCGAAATGAATTGAATTGAAAACGAATTCAAAGTGAATTGAATTGAAAGTGATTTCGAAGTGAATTGAATTGAAAACGAATTCAAAGTGAATTGAAAGTGATTTCGAAATGAATTGAATTGAAAACGAATTCAAAATGAATTGAAAGCAAATTGAAATGAATTCAAATTGAATTGAAATTTGAATTGAATAGAAATGAATTTTAAAACGAATTTATAGAGAAGAATTCAATTTTGCTTTGAATTGAGATGGAAGTTGAAATAGATTTTGAAACGAATTTTAAAACTATTTATATAATTCGTTTTAAATAGAAATCGACGAAGTATATATTATATATATTATATATATAATATAATGGCCTGAATAGAACGCGCCGCGCCGCGGCAGTTCGCGAATTTCGACCATTGATTTCAAATGGACATTACGGGAGATCCGACCGTCGGATTCTCCTAAAACCGGAACCGTTGGGTTCGTATCGAAAAGAGCTTTCTAGCGAATGTTAGAAATTTGAAATCTAACGGTTGGATTTGGAATTATGTCCAAATCAAATTTGAAAAAGGTCGCTGTAAGTGCAGTTCGATGGCCATTGATGGAAATCGACTGTACGGGCCTTGATAAAATTATTAAAAATAGTAATAATTTGTGTAAAATCATAAGAAATGATTTGTGAAGATTTGGGATGAAAGACTCCATATTTGAAAAGATAAAAATAGATTTTTATCGAAATGAACTAGTTTTGAACTAGAATTATAATTCTATTTATTTTTAAATAAATAAATTGAATTAGAAAAGGGTTTTAAAAATAACCAAAATTTCCAATGATTGCATTGGAGTGGATTTGAATCGAAATTGTCTTCGGAATATTTCGATGTTGGAATTCGTGATTATACAGGTGTTGTTATGGAGATTTGAAAGATATATATTTATATCGTTATTTCCAATACGACATTTGTTAGTCGTAGAATTCGATATTGAATATAAGCCGATATATTTTCTATTCAGAGCCTTGTATTGAATATCGAATGTGATTTGGGTTTGTCGTGAATGGTGTCTTCACTAACACTGTTCTTGAACCCAGTTGAGAAATGATTAAATCTTTTTATTTAGATTTAATGAAGTGTACCAATTAAATAATATTTAATTGGAATTGAATTGATATTGATTTTTGGGTTTATCGTGAACAGTGTTTTAAATAACACTCGTTCTTTAACCCGATAATTAATGAATGTGACTTTGGGTTTATCGTGAACCGTGTTTTAAATGACACGGATTCTTTAACCCAGTTAAAGATTTAAACTAAGTGGAGTTTTAATGAATCTTCAATTAGATTGAAAAGATCGAGAATGGAGTATCACAAGTTTTACTCCAAGCGATAGTTAAATCTTTAATTAGATTTGAACGTGAAATGTTAATTGAATTTACCGATAACACCGTGGTGTTAGATATGAAGTATAACCAGTTTTACTTCATGGGATGAATAGGTTGGGATTGGGAAATAAAATAAATGATTACTTCGGTGTGGTTCGCTAATCCCGACTAGTTTGAATTGATATTCAAAGGAGATTAAAGAATAAATTCAAAGAATTTATCTTGGATAAAATTAATGGGAACTTTTCCCAAAGTATAGGAATATTTGAATAAAAGAATATTCTGAATTGGAATGAGGCGTATGTTGTGTTTGTGTAACACGTTTATAATATATACGCGAGTTATTCAGAAAGACCGGGTTTATCCCATTCTGAATAACTGATTCGACGTGGTGTCGAAGATGAAGACGGTGGTCGAAGACCAGAAGTCTTCACGTCGTTTGGGTGATTACTGATGATCTTGATTGGGCTGTACACCCAAGAAGATGGAAACAGTTGGTGATCGTCCAGACGTACTTGGAGATCGATGGATATGCGGGGTACTAGGTGCCTCCGGTTTCGTTCAGACCCAGAACGGACTTGTAAATGGACTGTGTGTCTGACATTGGATTTTAGTCCGTGTGATTGATCTCTATTAAATATATATCTGTTTGGCGGCGGAGAATTTATTCACTTGCTTAACGCCCTTCTCTGAGACGTACGAGCTCAGGGGTTATATATTGATGGATATCAAACGCATGGAGTGAATTGCCTGTGTGGCATGCCTAAGTGGCAATTGATCGAGGCTTCTGTTGAAAAGCAAAGTCTTGTGGTGATGATCAAAGCACAGCCTGTGTGGCACAGCTTTGTGTAACGTGAATTCGCGAGCCTCACACCCCGGTTGTGAACCAGAAACGGGAGAGGACATCAGGGAGGGCATGCGTTTCTTTCTAGCTAGGGTGGTGTCAGTGACCTACCAGCCCTGACATTTATATACTTTTCACCTGTGTGGTTGTTGCGCGAGGCGCCTCGGTTAGATCGGACGATCCGGGTCCGATGGAGCCATTCGTTGGCTCGTTTACGCCCCAAAGGGCGGAGAAACGCAGTGTTTAGGCACTATAATCCACATCGGTGGACCGGCCCTGACGATCTAAGGGGCAGTTGCGGCTGCTCCGGAGACATGGGCTAGATTGTCTCGAATCGGTTGAGGACTATTTTTTGCCTCGGTTCATAGATGGAAACCCAATTTCCAAATACGTGACATGTGCGGTTTTAATTGTAGAACTAGTATGGCGACATGATATATGGTACCCATGCCGCCTATGATTGATACTTATGATTTGAAGTTGTTTTATACACTATGCACTTATAATAGTATCAAATGATTTGTTTTAAACGTATCAAGCATTCTTTGGCTGTTATAAGGGAAAACCCTATCCCCCGGCTTGCGTTGCATTGTGTGATAGGACCTGGGTCTTATAACAGCTTCATTTTTCTTTATTTAGCATTGCGCTGTTTGTTTTATGCACTGGTATTCTTGGGAGGAAACCCGTTCCGTGTTATACGGCGTGGTCCCTTGATTTACCTAATTTTAAAATAAAGATTAATAACTGTTTTAGTTCTCACACCAGTCCCATGACTGACCTGGAGTTTATTGTTTTAACCTAAACTCTGGGTGCCCCTATTTTGACACGGGCAGCTAGTAGTTTTGGTTTTGCAGATTTATATTCACAGGATCCTGGTTTACAGCTGGAACGATATCCAGAAAGCTTTGTATCCGTATATCTCATTCTAGTTGTGTATTGTATTATTTTTCCGCTGCTATGTATTTAAATGTAATTTAAATCTCTGATATTTATGTGTATATTCATTTATATTCTTGTAATCTGATGCATTGTTGTAATATACAATGAAATGTTCTTCTGTATGCGTTCTATTTTGTCGTGTTCTCAAACGATAGGGCGTTTCGAGCGGTCTGGGTCGGTTTAGCGACTGGTTCGGACCGAGCGAAATTCCTGTTCGTCACATTTGCCCCCAAGAAAGACCGGTGCATAAAAATAAACAACGCAATGATAAATAAAGGAAAATGAAGCTATTATAAGACTCAGGTCCCATCAAACAATGCAACGCAAGCCGGAGGATAGAGTTTTCCCTTATAATAGCCAAATATGCCTGATATGCGAAATTTCATCTTTTATTATTACTATAAGTGAAGAAATCAACTTCAAATATAATTGTATCAATCATAGGCGGCATGGGTACCATATATCATGTCGGCATACTAGTTCTACAATCAAAACCGAAATATCGTATTAGAAGTTGGATTTCCATCTATGAACCAAGGCAAGGCGCAATCCTACCGTTCCGAGACTCTAGCCCGTGCCTCAGGCTTCAGCTGCAACTGTACCTAGGTAACATGTAGGGCCGGTGCACACTAGGTGAATTCATAATTCCTAAGCATGCTTTTTGTAACGACCCGGATTTTGAGCGACTTTGGTTATCGACATAAACACGATGTCGATAACCAAAACACCGAAAAATCCTGGTAATTAGTGAAAGAAATTAGAGGGTGAGAAAAGATAAGATAGCAACTTAGAATAGAAGAAGAAGAAGAAGAAGAACACAACATCAGAGTAACACGAATCTCACAGCGGAACGAATAACATATAATAGATAACATATCCTTGAAATAAATCATTATATGTATACAATACATTATCAAAGTACAGCACTTACAACACAGCGGAAATAACTATAGCTATATGATCCTGAAGCCTCCTGCTCCAAGCTCTTCCAGTATATCTGTAAATCCCGACTACTTGACTGCCCGTACGAATTTAGGCACCCAAGAGTTTAGGGAAAACAACAAAGTAAACTCCGGGTCAGTCATGGGACTGGTGTGAGTAAAATAGTTTTAAACAGTTATCCTGGTATATGATATCTCATAAGACCACGCCGCATAACGGAACGGGTTTTTCCTTATGAGAATCCAAAATATCTTTATATCAAAAACCTTTTGATATTATAATAATGTCTATCAACCACAGTATATATAATCATCTAGCAGAAACGCTTTCATCTCACGTTCTACATATATAGTATACAACTCAAAACCGCAAGCACGTATTGGGTAATGGATTTCCAACTATGACAAGGTATGGAACCACCTTTCGCTAGTGTACCTCTAGAGAGGAATACACTGGGTTCAACAAGAACATCTTGCAACCCGGCCACACATGACCGACCACTCATTTCGCTTGAGCGTATCGAATGTATATCACCAACGGTTGGGATCAGCAACCGTTTCCCGAATGGGACAGCATCAACAATAGATTTTTAGAAGTAAATGAAACTCTAGATTAGGTGATTATACACCCTACTTCGGTGCAACCGACTTAGCCATGCTGCCTGCCCGATTTCTGTCATTTACCGGATGGTGAGGCTAGAAGCTACGCTTTATCATCATACCAGATTCACTTTTAATGCCACATCGTCAAATCCATCAAATCACCGATTGACGTCCTCAACCATACATTATGTGTTAGCTAAAAGAAGTTTCCTTCTCCGCTTCCACTCTTGGTACGGTTGGAGAAATCAATATACGTGATCGTCTGGAAATACTCTGTCAGACATCCGTCCATACAAGTCATCCAGGAACAGGATGAACCGAAGGCACTATTCTGTAAACAGGATAGCCCTTGCATAACTCCGTCTTCAATTTCCTTTGGCATATATGATTCGCAACGCTTATGCCAATACAGAGTGGTTCATCCAACCGGTCTCTCCATATTAACAACATTAAAATGGTCAAAACTTCGATAGTCTGTGATTTAACTATCGAATAAAAATAGTTGTGCAAACAACGATATTATTTCCAAATGGAAATTTTATCAATCAATCATCAATCATATATCTCCTTACTTCATAAATTTACTTATCTCCTGTTTCCCTATATTCCATATTCCTTATTTGCTAAATTTTGAAAATATACGTTATTAACAATGGAAAACATTTCCATTTCTTGATTTCTTTATTAGAAAACATTTCTGGTTTCTTATTTGGAAAACATTTTCAAAGCTTCTTCATTGGACTTAGACAGATGTTTGAACAACCATCGCTATGCCAACTCAAACCATTTCCTTTACTGCCGAACCTTAACTATTCCTTAGTTAAAAACGAAGCCAATCAAGTTGGGGTAGAACTACCTCTCAGACCTTAACTGAACAACATTTCTAACTTTGAAAGAGGCAAAGTTCACTTTATATTCCTTTTTCTAACTTCCTTACTTAACCCTCCTTCGAATATCTATATTCGATTGACTCTTTTCACTTAACTCTATTCGATTAACCCTTATCAAATAACTCTATTGGACTAACACTATCGATTAACTCCTTTTAACTTTATTCTCTAATCGATTAACTAACATCGATTAACTCCTTTTAACTTTATTCTCTAATTGATTAACTAACATCGATTAACTCCTTTTAACTTTATTCTCTAATTGATTTACTAACGTCGATTAACTCCTTTTAACTTTAACTCTAATCGATTAACTAACATCGATTAACTCCTTTTAACTTTATTCTCTAATCGATTTACTAACATCGATTAACTCCTTTTACTTTCTCTTCTAATCGATTAACTAACATCGATTAACTCCTTTTACTTTCTTTTCTAATCGATTAACTAACATCGATTAACTCCTTTTAACTTTATTCTCTAATCGATTAACTAACATCGATTAACTCCTTTTAACTTTATTCTCTAATTGATTTACTAACATCGATTAACTCCTTTTTGAATAAACTATTCATTTATAAAGATTTACTTTTAGTAACGGTTCTTCACTTTACAAATGATTTCCTTTTATTCTAACTTATCCTTTGATTTTTATAAATATTTCTTTTATAAAAGTTCTTTTCCTTTTCTATATAAAATCCATCGATTTTATATAAATAATTCATTTTCAAAATACACTTTGAAAATCCCCTTCCCCATATCCAGTATTTCTTATGGTATTTAACATACCATATAACAACGATAAATATCGTCCAAACACACATAATCAACAACAGATTATATATCACATCATATATAACAATATATGAATCACAGTAAAATAAATGTTGAGGAATCCAGTTGGATTCCTCCAACCTGTTTCCCTGCATCACAGATGTTAAACAATATAGATAACATCACTTTCAGTTCCATATGATATATTCTGTTAAACAGAATAAATATAGAAATTTAACTAACTGACTAGCAGTTCAATCAAACAATCAACACACAGTCAATCAGCCCATATCTAACAGTTCTAAAAATACAACATGAAATTATAAACTGTTCAGAGTTAGTGAGATTTACTCACTTTGGCAGTTCATCGTTAAAGAACGATAAACTGTTATTTGATTTGAATCAAACAATTTATTTCGCCATAAATTCAGATGAGCTCCAATCCACTCCCAGTCAGTTCCATTGGGTAGTGTCCATCCATATGATCCTAATGCAACTTACGGTTCTCGATTCTGACCTCGTATGGATGAGATATCACATTCACAAGTTAATACAAATTTTTAAATTAAATTTAAACTAAAACTAAAACTTTAATTGGGCTTTACCACTATCCTTCGGCCCACCTTTATCCTTATAAACCCGTACCCGCTCTTTACCTCGTCTTCCCCAATCCCACATACAGGAAACCGCAAACACCACTTCACCATTTCCGCACGTTCAAACCTCCACCATCACTCCATCTATCAACCGAATCACAAACCATCACCACCATTGTCCTCCTCATCTGAATCTCCATCTCCCCCATACCATCACCTTTGACTCGGTCTTCCCTCCTCGATTGCGTCGTGCAGCTCGTTCTTCGGTGTACAGGGAACCACCGACATCAATTCGCACCGAAACCCCCAAAAGTTTGCTACCAGATGCTGTTTGATCTCCTCACTCCAAATCCGAACTGAAATTCGAGATTTAACGCCTGTATTCGCCAATAACTCGGACCCTAGGCTAACGCTCCAACTCCGAGTACCTGTGCGAGCTTCACGAAAGGGGTACCAAGCTATAGCGAATGCTCCCAGGAGTCTATACATACATATAGGATTATTTTAGGATTTTTTTTTCAATTTCTTTTGAATTTTCTAACTTGAAATTGTTTCTGTGTTTGGATTTTACGGTATATATATACTTGCGTTTGGGTTGGTAGGATTTGTGGATGGAAAATGGGCTGCGTGGCTTGGTTATGATCAGAGAATGGGAGGGGATATTTTTAAATTTGTTTTTCTATATTATTTTATCGTTTTTATAAGCTTCCCTCGTCCTTAAAAATCCCTGCGACCACATACGATACCCAAAAATCACCAAACTGGACATGCACTTTCAGTTCGACATTACGGTCCCAACGAAACTGGTTTCGTCGAAATCCGACTCCGTATGCTCACACAGCGTATTTTTAACCGTCGAAATACTGACCGTTTTTCACTCTAAAAATCCGTGCGGCCACACAGTGACTCTAAAAATCACGGAACTTGGAATCTAACAATAATTTGATGTTACGGATCCAACAAAATTAGTTTCGTCGAATTCTGACTTAATTTGCATAAGTGGCTATTTTTAAAGCTCTAGATGACCCATTTAAATATATAAATATATTTAAATAAAATTAAATTAAATATAAATAAATTTATATTATCTATATATTCACAGTGGAATACCATATAGCTCAGAAAAACCCTATATTGATTTCTAACTCGATATTCACTTCTGGATCAACCCGATATTCGATTTAATTGAAATTCCTTTTTAAAATATAATTAATTATAAAGGAATTCCACAATGACTTTTCTAAAATTTGATTTGGACATAAATCAAAATCTACACAACGAAATCCCTATTTTTCTCTTCCACTAGAAAGATATACTCCACCAGCTCCATACGTTTCTTGTTTCACAGAAATCCGGCTTAAAACGAATCCTGTACATTCAGTTGAAGTTCGAATCGCCAATTTACGAACTGCAGCGCCATTTCGAGCTCGTTTATAATTATATTATAAACTATACGTTCAACTGTCGACGATTGAATATATTCGTTATTCAAATTCAATTCCAAGCTGAATTAAATATCACAGATGATCCGGTTCACACCATATCGTCATTTCAGCCAATTCTGATTATTTCAAAATTAAATATATTATTTAATTTATTATTTTTAATTAAATATTCACCATTATTTAATTAGACCACCATTTAATTCACTATATCACTATTTATATAATCAAATAAATTAATTATTATACCTCTGCCAATGCGGGTCATTACACTTTTCCCTGCCCTATAGGGCGTAAATGAGCCAAATGAATCCAACGGCCCCCGCAGTAGCCGGATATATCTGAGGCGCCTCTCAATCCATCAAGTAATAATAAGCAACATCCACATGAGTAAAATGTCAGGGCTTGCAAAACAATGACACCACTCCTAGCTAGAAAGAAACGCAATGCCCTCCCTGCTGTCCTCTCCCGTTTTTGGTTCATACCGGGGTGTGAGGCTCGCGAAGTAACGCTATACACAAAGCTGTGCTAATTAAAGCTATGCTTTGATCATCAACCACAAGGCTCTGCTTTTCAACAAAAGCCTTGATCATTTGCATCTTAGCATGCCACATTGTCAGTCCATACTATACCATTGATTTTTACCAATATATAACCTCTAAGCTCGTACGTCTCAGAGAAGGGTGTTAAACAAGAGAATAAATTCTCCGACACCAAACATATATATATTTAGCAGAGATCAACGAATACAATATAAAGGAATACAATGTCAGACACACAATCTATTTGCCAGTCCATTCTGGGTCTGAACAAAACCATATCCGGTAGATCTCCAAATATGTCTGAATGATCACCAATTTTTCCCTCATCTTGTGTGTGCGGTCCAATCAAGATATCAATAATCATCCATTTGATATGGAACTCTCCCAGTCTTCAATAACCGTCTTCATCATCGATCTTCAATCGTCATATGAATTATTCAGAATGGGTTAAACCCGGTCTTTCTGAATAAGTTGCGCAATTTAAAATCATGTGCTTTAACCAACGCCTCATTCCAATCAAGAATATTCTTTGATTTTAATTTAAACGAAATTAAGGTTTATTCAACTAGTCGGGATTAACACCTTACCGACGTAATCATTTATTAATATCCCATTCCCAACCTATACAACCCATGGAGTAAAACTGGTGGTACTCCATATTTAACACCCAATGTGTTATGGTAAACTTAATTACCATTTTATCATTCAAATCTAATTAAAGATTTAACTATCGCTTGGAGTAAAACTAGTGGTGCTCCATTATCGTTCATTTCTTGAATTAAGCAAATTTAATTACTTTTATCCTCATTCAATCCAATTAAAGATTTATTAAAGCTATATTTAGTTTTAACCTTCAAGAATCATTATTTAATGATTATTTAACTTTCATGAAATAATCTTGCCTTTAACTGGGTTAAAGAACAAATGTTGCTTAAAAACATCGTTCACAATAAACCCAAAATCATATTCCAATTTAATATACTAAATTGAAAACTTCTCTTTAGAATATTTCATAAAATCTTATTTAAAAGATTTATGAATTAACAATCTAAATTTCACTGTCAATCAGGTTTTAAGAACTAATGTCATTTAAAAACATTGTTCGCAATCAACCCAAAAGTCAGTTTCAATTAATTTTCAATTATGTTTAATAATTGGAAATCTTATTTAAATCTTAATTAAAAGATTTATTATTTCTCAAATGGGTTTAAGAACAGTGTTATTTAAGACACTATTTACGGCAAACCAAAATTTCTAATCTGATATTAAATACCGTGCTTTGGATAGAAATTATATCGATTTATATTCAATATCAAAATTCTGAAAACTAACGTATACCAAATCAGGAATAACGATATTAATATCTTCCAAATTCCCATAATAATATCCATATAATTACAGAATCCAATACTGAAATAATCCGAAGATTATCTCCATTCAAATCCATTTCAATATATGTATTGGAAAATCTTGGTTTTATCAAAACCATTTAAATCCTTTTATTCATTTTAATTAACTTATTAAAATAAATAAATAAATCACTAATTTTGATAAAGATATCTTTATAAACTTGGAATTTTCATCAAAAACCCCTTTAAAACATTTATTATGATTTTACATAATTTTTCCCTATTTTTAATAATTTTATTTTTGCTCGTACAGTCGGTTTCCAATAACGGCCACTGAACTGCACTTACAACGACCTTTTCTGAAATTGATTTGGACATATCTCCAAATCTAACCATTAGATTTCAAATCTCTTATATCAATTGGAAATCTCTTTCCGATATGAACCCAAAGGTTCCAGTTTTAGGAGAATCCGACGGTCGGATCTCCCGTTACGTCAATTTAAAGTTAATGGTCGAAATTCGCGAACGGTCGCTGCGCAGTGCGTTCTATTCAAACCTTTATAAATGTATAATATATATATTTCGTCGATTTCCTTTCTAAACATATTCTAAAATGTTTATAAATTCGTTTATAAAACGATTCCAACTTTTATTTAAATTTTAAATCCAAAATGAATATTCTATCTATTATCATATTAAAATAATATTATTTCCAAAATATTAATTTTGAAATTAGCTCTTTTAATATTCATTATATAATGGATAAAATAAATCGATAAACACATTTGGATTAAAATGGCGTTGCTATTTAAAACAGATTAAATAGCCCAATTCATTATCTTATTCATTTATATTTTATACTAGGCCAGACCTCCCACATTAAGCCTGCGACTTGTGGATGTTGGATATGCTGGTTGGTTCCGGGAAGACTTATCCCATAAGTTGGGCTTAACCTCGGGTCATTGCCCAATTCGTATTTGCGCACTTGGACCGCTCACATTAGGTTCACCATTTGTGGGTGCTGGATATGCCGGGTGGGTCCGGGCAGACTTATACCACAAACGTAACCTAACCTCGTGTCCAAGTACAATTATAATTAAAAATTATAGTTAATTCACAGAAAATATTATTTTAAAATATTTTTTTTAAAATAAAGATATGATCTTTACATTAAATTGTTACTAAATTTATAAAACCTTTTTTTTGAATATCCTAACTGACATTTCAATTTTTTAATGAAAAATTGAACTTTCTATATTATTATTACATTATAATAATGATCTTTTCAAAATGTTCAAAATTTCGAAATCAAACCTTCTTATCTTAACATACTGACCGTAAAGATGTAATCTTTTAATTGAATCCTTTTTATAATAATTTTTAAACAATAAAGATATGATCTTTCTAATTCATACGTCATTTAATTCAATTAACTAAATATTTAATGAAAATATTCCTTTAATTCAAAATTGGAATGAGACCCAATCCATTACCATATAATTTTAATTATATGGATTTCAAATATCGCATTAATTCTATAATAATGATAAAACATTCAATAACAGCCAAAGTGCATTTTAAACTAATCACAAGGGCGATGTGTAGTCAGAATATCAACCCAAGACCCAAGTGGGGTTTCAACCAACAAAAATTCAAATAATACATTATTAATTGTTCTTTTGGACGATGTGTGAAAATTTATCATCCAATTAACAAAAATAAGTCAGGCAACTTGTAAATGGCAGTGTAAACATGTTTTAAATATCATAAATGTCATAACAACGTGTTACATATTTCAAATTTCAAACAATTCACCATAGACAACCAAATCAACATTTAACCAACAAACAATAATTCCAACACAGATAATTAATTAATATTTAATAATAAAAATAATTAACTGTTCAAAAACTTGAGTGAGATAAAAGTTCTCACATGACAATTTCTAACAAAGATGATTATTTTATCTAACATGACATTCTATGACCAAAAAATGAGATTTTTTTGTTCCAATGCAACATTTATAACAAAAATGTTATTTTTATTCTTATGCAACATTTTCTAACAAAATGTTATCTCTCTTCTAATGTACATTTTATAACAAAAATGTTATTTCTTTTATAATGCAACATTTATACCAAAAATGTTATTTACATTCTAATGTACATTTTATAACAAAATTGTGATTTATATTCTAATGTACATTTTCATAGCAAAAATGTGATTTTTATCCTAATGTACATTTTCATAGCAAAAATGTGAATTTTATTTTAATGAAACATTTCTAACAAAAAGGTATTTTTATCTAGATAAACATTTCTAATGAAAATGTCAATTTTATTCACACAACATGGTGTTTTTGTTCACATAGCACATTTCTAATGAAAATGGTATTTTTATTTACATAACTCATTTCTAACGAAAATGGTGTTTTTATTCTTATAACACATTTAAACATAAATGTTAATTTTAATACTAACATAAATGACTTTTTAATTCTAATGTAAGTGGTATATTTAATTCTAATGTAATATGTCTAACCAAAGTGACATTTTCATCCTAATGTAATATTTCTTAACCGAAAGTGATATTGTAAATCTAAATAACATGGACTAACAAAAAATGATACTTTAAACTTAACACCACATGATGTTTTAATTTCAACATGTTAACGATTATATTTCTAACATATAACAATATAATTCAGCGAAACATCACAACCACAAGCAATATAAATAGAAATATATTTTAATTTTAATTTTTAAATCAAGAATTCTCACCTTGGTTTCAAACAGATCTAAAATCAAAGAGGTTTCATAAATTGTTGCAATCTGTTCTAGAATTTTATATCGGGTGCCACTGTTCCAATGTCTCCGAGATCGTCAAATTCTGAATTTGTCTGAATCATATATGGATGTGAAGAGGAGAGAAAGCTCTTTAAAATATTCTAGAGGATGTAGGTTTAATTCTTTATGGATGAAGAGAAATTGGAGGAGGAAATTTTGAAGCCTTTAGCCCATTGAAGACAAAGAAAGAAGAAAAAGGAGGAGGCGGCTAAAGAATGAGAAGACGGATTAGTGTTATTTTCTAACCTCCTGTTTATAATAAAATGTTATTGTATAATCCTAAAGGCCTGCTAATTTGTATGTTACAAAATAAAATGCTGACTAGGCATGAGGTAGCATCTCATTTCTTATTTAAACATGGATGTATGCATTAAAATAAGGAATGAAATAGGATGAAAAGAAATAGAAAAAAAGAAGGAATAAATTTGTGATTTATTGTTTAATGTGAATTATTAGAAAGTTTATGACTTTCCAATTTCAAAACATATAATATTTACATTTCTCTCTTAAAAATATTATATCATTTACTTAGGCGGTAATTAAGTTCAACTCAATTTTTTTCTCCATTTAAGCCACATAAAAATACATTGTAACATCGCCTAATGTTGATAATACCATGTTGATTGTTTTATAAAATCGGATTTATTTATAAATCAAATTAAAATTCTTTTTCAAAGTATTACTCAAACCAATATTTCATTCCATATTCTAAAATGTTAATGACATAACTTGGTTAATAAATTGATTTAATGACACCATATAATTTAAATTAACATTATCAACTGTATTCCATATCAGAAAATGTTAATTTGGAATGCTACTTGCGAAATCAAATATTACTTTAATTAGCAAATGTTATCGAACCAAAGAATGTCGGTATTAGTAAGTCAATAACATTGGTAAGTCAACATTTTTACGTAAATAAAACACTACATATTCACTAATGTGTCATTTAGCCAATAAATCGTTTCTTAAGTAAATTTAGGAATTCTCCTAATTTTCCGCTGACAATTCATATAATGTCGTATTGAGTACATATATGTCATATATGCACACATTCAACCACCGTTTAACAAATTCATTTTTTACATGCAATCAACGAATAAAATTCCAAATATGCGTTATTCATAGCGCGCCTTAAATGCCTTAATTTTAGCAACCACACATTTTCAAATTCATTAACTATGCATTAATGTATATAAATAAAATAGAATTAAATGTGTTCTCACAAATTAAAGGAATAAAAGTGGCAGAATGGATACAATATAAATGGAAATGAATTTTATAATGAATGGGCGCATACGATATATGGTCGAAGAAAATAAAGTGGAATAAGTATTATTTTTATAATTTATTTATCTAAAAAGAGTTTAATAGGGGAACATGGCTTAAACTGAGGAGAAGTTATATGCAAAAGAAATGGAACGAGAAAGAATTAAAGACAATAGCCAACTCAATAAATGAGCAAATTTAACAAATTATGAATTATAGTTTATTACAAATAATTTTTTTAGATCGTTCACTAATAACATCATAATTTTATTTAGGACCAATTTAATTTAATAATTTAATTTTTTTTTGAAAAGGAATTTTTAAATTCTGACTCATTTTTCCATAAATTTTTTAAAATTTTCCAGGTTGTTACATTACTGATGTCTTGATTGGGCTGTACACCCAAGACAAGGGAATAAGTGGTGATCATCCAGACGTACTTGGAGATCGACGGATATGCGAGGACCTCTATCCTGTATTGGGCATATGGGACAAGGAATAAGGTACCTCCGGTTTTGTTCAGACCCAGAACAAACTTTTAAATGGATGTGTGTCTGACATTGGATTTTATTCTGTGTTGATTGATTTATGTTAAATATATATCTGTTTGGCGGTGGAGAATTCATTCTTTTGCTTAACGCCCTTCTCTTAGACGTACGAGCTCAGAGGTTATATATTTATAGACATCAGTTGCATGGCATGAATTGTCTGTGTGGCATGCTGAGATGCAAATGATCAAGGCTTCTGTTGAAAAGCAGAGTCTTGTAGTTGATGATCAAAGCACGGCCTTAAATGGCATAGCTTTGTGTATAGCGTTAATTCGCGGGCCTCACACCTCGGTATGAGTTAAAAACGGGATCGGACCATTGGGAGAACACGACGTTTCTTTCTGGCAATGGGTGGTGTCAGTGTTTACATGCCCTG
Organism: Allium sativum; assembly: GCA_030737875.1. NCBI lineage: Eukaryota > Viridiplantae > Streptophyta > Magnoliopsida > Asparagales > Amaryllidaceae > Allium > Allium sativum. The sequence goes on from CM060915.1 coordinate 557,848,379, forward strand.
ACATATATATTATTTTTACCTATGTGGTTGTTGGATTGCGAGGCGCCTCGGATATATCGGTCTCTTCGAAGCTGATGGATATAAGTCCTATAGGACCGGGAAACGTGTGTTTAGGAATTGACAATCAACTAACGTAAGGGTGGACCGGCTCAACCGATCCAGGGCTACCCAGAGTGTTTAGTCCTGAGACATTGTCTAGAGTGTTTTGAAGCAGTGAGGAGCCATCCCTGGCCTCGACTGATAGATGGAATCCAATTTCAAATACGTGACATTCAGTTTTATTTGTAGAGCCTAGTATGGCGACATAGTGGGATGGGGAACTATGCCGTCTATGATTAATACATTTATATTTGAAGTTGTTTTCATACACTTTACACTATAATAGTATCAAAATGATTTGTTTTAAATGTACCAAGCATGTTTGGCTATTATAAGGTAAAACTCTATCCTCCGGCTTGCGTTGCATTGTGTGATAGGACCTGAGTCTTATAATAGCTTCATTTTTCTAAAAAGCATTGCGTTGTTTATTCTATGCGCTGCTATTCTTGGGAGGAAACCCATTCCGTGTTATATAGCGTGGTCTCTTGATTTACCTTATTTATAAAGTAAAGTTTTAAATAACTGTTTTAGTTCTCACATCAGTCACATGACTGACCTGGAGTTTATTGTTTTGACCTAAACTCTGGGTGCCCCTATTTTCCACACGAGCGGCTAGTAGTTTTGGTTTTGTAGATTTATATTCATAAGATCCTGGTTAACAGTTGGAATGATATTCGGAAAGCTCTGTATCCATGTATCTCTTTCAGTTGTGCTTTGTATTATTTTCCGCTGCATTGTAATTTGTAAATCTCTGATATTTATCAAATGTATATTATTTATTCATACTCTGTATATTCGTGTACTCTGATGTAAATTGTTGTAATAACAACGAAATGTTCTTCCGTTTGTGTTCTGATTTGTCTTGTCCTCAAAGCAATCCAGGCTTTCCTTTACGGGGAAGTTCGGGTCTTCACAATACTGTTAATCACTACGGTAAAATGATTAACAAAAGTCTGAAAAGACCATTGTAAATATATACTGGGCAACATGAAATCCAACAATCAATAATCAAAAATCGTTTGTTTGTGTAAAATGAACACAAACGATCAACAAACACAGACAAATATCCTCCTGAAATACTATTTAGAACAAACAAAGAAGTAGTAAAACTAACACAGACAATCATTTAAAATAAATATATACAATCATTTAAAACAAACACAAACAATCTGTAGTAACCCGCATTTTAGCTGTTGAATAATTTATTTATTTAATTATTAAATATCGATTTATCGATATCGAGAACGTGAATTTAATAATATTGAATATTGAATTAATAATTATAATATAATAAAATATATTATAATGTTGAAATAATAAAAAATATTGGAAATCACAATATTCTGTGAGCGGGGTCATCCCTAAGATGTAATTCTGCTTAGAGTTGAATTATATTGACGAATATATTCAATCGACGACAGTTTGAACGTATAATTATATTATAATTAAAATCGAGCTTGAAACGACGCGGCAGTTCGCTATTTGGCGATTCGGACTTCAACTGAATGTACAAGGTTCGTTTTAAGCCGGATGAGACGTCCCAAAATCCCGTTCAGACGGAAACAGGGCTATCTTTGGAATATAACACAGAAACAGATAATAGCAGAACAAAGTTAAATAAATACACCAGATAATGAACAATAGAATATACTGGATAAAAGTAATCATCAGAGTTACACAGTATACAGGATCTTACTTAGTACAAATACAGTTCAGCTATACATAAATGTCTACAGCGGAAATAAACAAAATATGTACAATAGGAGCTGAACAGCATAAAAAGAAATAAATGATAGAATCCCTCTTCAGCTCCAGCTATCCAGAAAGAACCAGCTAAACCTGAATACAAGGCTGCCCGTGTAGAAAAAGGGGCACCCGAGTTTGAAAGTGAAACAAACTACGAGTCAGTCATGGGACTGGTATGAGAAATCCACTCAACACATATATAATTGGCTAATCACAGGACCACGCCACTTTCGTGGAACGGGTTTACTCCATTGGATTGCCAGTGCCTTAAAAACAAATCATTCTTTTAAACATCGCTATGCTTTTTATAAAAATGAAGCCATTATAAGACTCAGTTCCCATCACACAATGCAACGCAAACCGGAGGATAGAGTTTTACCTTATAATGGCCAAAACATGATTGATACGAATAAAACAAAGGCAATTGATATTATTGCTAGTGTTTATATGTTTTGAAAACAATTTCAAATCATAACTATCAATCATAGACGGCATGGGTACCATATATCATGTCGCCATATATATATACAATCAAAACCGCACGATGTCGTATTTGGAAATTGGATTTCCGTCATGAACCAAGGCAAAAGATAGTCCTTACCGAATTCGAGACGCTCTAGCCCGTGTCCCAGGCAAGTACTCAGTCAAGCCTTTGGATCGTCAGGGCCGGTCCACCGATGTGGATTAAAATTCCTGAACACTGCGTTTCCCCGCCCTTTGGGGCGTCAACGAGCCAACGAATGACTCCATCGGACCCGGATCGTCCGATCAAACCGAGGCGCCTCGCAACAGCAACAACCACATAGGTGAAAAGTATATAAATGTCAGGGCTGGTAGGTCACTGACACCACCCTAGCTAGAAAGAAACGCAGGCCCTCCCTGATGTCCTTTCCCGTTTTAGGTTCATACCGGGGTGTGAGGCTCGCGAATTCACGTTATACACAAAGCTACGCTACACAGGCGGTGCTTTGATCATCACCACAAGACTTTGCTTTTCAACAGAAGCCCTGATCACTGCATCTTAGCATGCCACACAGGCAATTCATGCCATGCGACTGATGTCCATCGATATACAACCTCTGAGCTCGTGCGTCTCAGAGAAGGGCGTTAAGCAAAAGAATAAATTCTCCGCCGCCAAACAGATGTATATTTAACAGAAATCAATCAACACAGAATAAATTCCAATGTCAGACACACAGTCCATTTACAAGTCCGTTCTGGGTCTGAACGAAACCGGAGGCACTAAATACCTCGCAAACCCTTCGATCACCACGTACGTCTGGACGATCACCACTCATTATCCATATTTCGGGATGCCTCCCAATCAGAACCTCGGTTACCATCCAAACGAGATGAAGATCTCCGGTCTTCGACCACCGTCTTCATCTTCGACTTTCAATCGTCGGTCACTTATTTGAAATGAGAATTAACTCGGCCTTTTCAAATAATTCACGTATATTTAGAATTTCAAATCAACTTGTTTCAATGGTTAAATTATTCGACAACACCAATTGTGTCCTTTAATGTAATTTTCACACCAAACACATTCAACCATCAGAGGCCACATAAATCAAGCAAATTCAGTTTATTTCCATTCCATATCGCTTATGATATTTTATAACTATTTATCGCAATTTTTATTTATTTTAAAATAGCCAATATATTCAAAACGACGCTTCGGGCCATAAAGCGGCCGTGGCGCTGTTTTTCTTCAGATTTGATTTACACATATCTGAAAATCTAACCGTTAGATCTTCACAAAATTTACATCATTAGAAAGGTCTTTTCAAAACGAATCCAACGGTTCCAGTTTCGGGAAAATCCGACGGTCGGATCTCCCGGTACAATCGTTTGAAGTTTCGATTTCAAAATACGAACTGCAGCGTCGTTATTCGATTAAATATAATTATATTTATATATATAAATAAATATAATCGTTTCTGGCGCTGTTTTTCTTCAGATTTGATTTACACATTCCAGAAAATCCAACCGTTGGATTTTTGCAAGGTTGGTGCCGTTGGAAAGATATTTCCAAGGCGAACCCGACGGTTGAGGTTTCGGGAAAATCCAATGGTCGGATTTCCCGCACTAGTCGTTTGAAATCACGGTTTCAAAATACGAACTGCACGGCCTCGTTTCGTTTTAATTTTATTTATATTTATATATTTATATAAATATAGTTCATTCAATGATTTCCATATCGTTTTCACTTCAAATATTTTTCTAACACCTTAAAATTTTGGAAAATTTCGCCATAACCTCCCCTGCACCGGGAGCATCGGGAAATCGCAAATAGCGTTCCCGGTCCTTCTAATCTCAAAAAGAAAAAGAAAAAGCCAAGCGGCTAGCCAACAGGCTCATAAAATCATCACCCAAACAAAACAGTAAATGTGTACCTATTTGTCGGGCACAAAATTTTATTCCTCTTCTCTAGCCCCTTTTGCTATAACCTGTTCAATAAATATGCATGTACATATATATACAGTTCTTATCATTTATCATTTTCTATTCAACTTCATATTTGATTTCTGTTTGGTTTAAAGACACCATTTATTCTAATGTTACATACATAGGTGCAAATCATTTCATTAGCTAATTAATGAATATTTCATCTCATATATGTTTATTTTGAACAAGTGGCTATTTTTAACACTTCACATTTCAACGATTAATGCATACAATAAAAATGTGATTTTTATTGTAAAACAATTCATTTCAAAACACTATTTTTCTATATAGTTCAAGTTGGTGATAAAAATGGGATTTTTATCATAAAACAATTTCTTTTAAAACGAGATTATTTCACACAGTTCATATAGTCGATAAAAGGTGATTTTTATTATCAAACAATTTATTTCAAAATATGAATACCATTCAACACATGAATTTCTAATCAACGAATGAATATCAATTCAACACATGAATGTTTTCTATAGTTTCTATATATAGATAAAAATGTGATTTTTATTATCAAACAATTTATTTCAAAATATGAATACCATTCAACACATGAATTTCTAATCAACGAATGAATATCAATTCAACACATGAATGTTTTCTATTCAATGAATAAATATAGTTTAAGCATATGAAAATAATTCAAACACACGAATATTATTCAAAATTTCGGCAGCATAACGGCAGGGTAGTTAAACCGGGACCGTCCCTAGTACGGCTCCTCGCTCTACCTTAAAACCTCGCGGTTTTTGACAATGGGGATCATGCATCTAGTTCGCACGCAGGCGGCATGTATATATTTATTTCATTTCCACAAACTAATCCTATGTGGTTTCAGCCAAATATTTCTCAACCACAAATGGGTATATTTCAACCACAATCCACCAATATCAATCACAAACAATCCCAAACAATCATTCGCTATCAATCAATTTTCACAACAATTTCAATCAATAAATATCGTCCATGGTTTGTGGACGAGGGGCGTATATATATATATATATATATATATATTTATATATAGCAATTCATTTTTATTTCACCCATATATATATATATTTGAATCAGAAATCTCACCAATAGCTAATTCAACTTCACGACACTTCACTTAGAGAAATCTTCGCCTTTTGTCGCTTCGTTGCCTGTATTCTCTACATATGTAAAAATCGAATTTTTACTATGTTATTCAATATATAAAAATCGAATTTTGACTTCGCTATTCAATATATAAAGATCATATTTTTATTATTCCTATGATGTAAAAATTATATTTTTATTGCTTTAAAAATATAAAAATCATATCTTACTTCTTCTACTTAATAAAAATTCCGTCTTTTCTATTTTGAAAATATGATCTTTATTTTTTTCAAGTTCAAATTTTTTTCTTTAAAAAGATTAAACCTTTTTCTATCTAAAGTTTAAACCTTTTCTATTTTAAAGCTTAAACCTTTTTCCTATTTAAAGTTTTTAAATAAAAAAAATCAGTTTTTAAATCTGTAAAAAAAATCAGTTTTAACTTCTTTAAAATCAGTTTTAACTTCTTTAAAATCAGTTTTAACTTCTAAACAAAATCAGTTTTTACTTTTAAACAAAATCAGTTTTTAAATACATAAAAATAAATTAACAAAACAAAAAAAAACTTATAGAGGGGGGGGGGGTTTCGCAGATCGACGGAGGGCTTCTCGAGGGTGGCGCTCGGGGTTCGCCGGTGGTGGCAGGCGGTGGGGGTTGGGGTCGTTGATCGGGTGTCGCGATGCTTAAGGGGGGGCTCGTGGGTCCTGCGAAGCGGAGGAGGGAGAGTGAAGCGGAGGAGAGAGTGGCGCAGAGCGATGCTAGGGGTGGCGGAGTTTGGGCGTCGGCGGCGCCTAGGGCAGAGCTTCGGTGGAGCTGCTGCTGCTCCGTTCTTCTTCCTTTCTTTTTTTTTTTTTATTTTGAACGAGAATGAATGTGAGGAGAGAGAGAGAGAAAAAGAGTTTATATAAATATTTATTATTATTAAATTTCTATTTAAAAGTTGACTTTTTATTCGAAGTCGAAATGGGACCCACCGACTGTCGTGTATAGCGTATTACCCCCATTCCGAACACAATGGGATATGTATCGTAAGCTGATTCGATTGTTTCGAATAGTTTCCGTTGAATTTACATTTAAGTCCTTATATTGAATTTTAAACGTACATTTCAAATTACCGGGGCCACATACTAACTAGAAAAATTCCAGAAAAATATTTTCTAGCTTCGTATTGACGATACAGTCCTAACAAAACTAGTTTCGTCGAATTCTGAGACCGTTTGAAAAATGGCCAATTTCCAGTCGATTAAAATCAACATAATCTGGTCAAACGCGTTTTCCTTTGCCACGCTCACATATTGATTCGAAAAATTATGAAATTTGAAACTTAACAATAACTTGACCCTGCGGATCCAACAAAAGTGGTTTCGTTGAAATCCGAGATCATTTGCAAAATGTCCATTTTTAAGGGCCTGAATTCCATAGCGACTATTCAGTATTTTCAACTGGACATATCTTTTGATTCCCGCTATCAAATTTCGATTGGTCAGATTCATTGGAAAGATATTATCAATTAGATTCCAATGTTTTTGGTTTCACTAAAATCCGGATTGTTTTGCACCCGGTATATTCAATTGAAGTTTGTAATCGAATTATCGAACTACCGCGCCATTTTCAATTATATATATAATTATAATTAATTATATTCGTTTTCAAATGTCGATTCGAACTCAGTTTTCATTGCCATCATTTAAAAATATTTATTTTAAATATTTAAAAACCATTATTTTAGCCAATTTAAAAATTTTAAATTGGTTCAGATTTTCTGGGTCGTTACAATCTCCCCCACTTAAAACTTTTCGTCCCCGAAAAGGAATAAAGTCGAAAGTGGTTTGATAAATCTACAATCACACAGCACAACGACCAATCCAATTGTTTTTAACCTTCAAAAATATTCTGATCAACTTCTATATTCTTTTAAAAATCATTCAGACTATATAATTAAAAGTGCACATCTATGAAAAGAAAATAACAATAGAGTAGAGAATCGAATGGTAGTGCAAAGTAGGGTAAATGTACCTGGCACCGGAGTCAATCAGAGATATCTACTCGGCATCTGGGATAAGCTTTCTGAATGCTCTCCTCAGTTTCCCAAGTACAATCTCGCGGATCTCCACTCCATTGCACTTTGACTAAGTGAACCTTCTTGTTCCTCAGCTCTTTGGTTTCTTTGCCGATAATCTTTAGCGGCTCTCGCCTCACGGCTAATTCTGGAGTAATTTCAATATCCTGCTGAGCTGCTTCTTCCACGATCAAGTCTGGATCATGAACGTGCTTTCGAAGTTGAGATATATGAAATACATCATGAACTCCAGGCAACCAGTCAGGCAGTTTGACCCTATAAGCGAGAGTTCCAATCCGTTCCAGAATAGGAAACGGACCAATGAATTTGGGTGCCAACTTTCCAGTCTTACCGAACCGGATAACTCCTCTCATCGGCGATACTTTCAAATATACATAGTCGCCAACTTCAAAGGATATATCTCTTCTTCTTCTATCGGCATAGCTCTTTTGTCGGCTTTGAGCGGCGAGTAATCGCTTCTTAATAAAATCGACTTTGTCGGCAGCTTCGCGAATCATATCAGGACCCAACACAAGTCTATTTCCAGGCTCGACCCAACAAGCAGGAGATCGGCACGGTCTACCATACAATGCTTCGAATGGCGACATTGTTAGACTCGCCTGGTAGCTGTTGTTATAAGAGAATTCAGCCAAATGCAGATGGTCTTCCCATGATCCACCGAAATCTAGAACACAAGCCCGCAATAGATCTTCTAAAATGCGATTCACCCTCTCAGTCTGACCGTCTGTCTGAGGATGATAAGCGGTGCTCAAGTTTAACTTCGTTCCTAGCTCGATTTGAAATGCTTCCCAGAATTTACTAGTGAATATTGTATCTCTATCACTGACTATATTGAGCGGCACTCCATGTAGTCTAACTATTTCCCTGACGTAAATCTGCGCCAGACTCTGAGCAGTTCTATTTGATTTGACAGGTATGAAATGGGCGGTCTTCGTGAAACGATCTACGATCACCCAAATACTGTCATTTCCTTTTCTGGTTCTGGGCAAACCATCAATGAAATCCATCGAAATATGCTCCCACTTCCAACCAGGAACTTCCAGCGGTTGTAATAGTCCAGCCAATTTCTGTTGGTCACTTTTGACTAGTTGGCAAGTAGGGCACCGGCTAACATATAAGGAAATGTCTCTCTTCATCGACTTCCACCAGAAAGTGCGTTTGATGTCATTATACATTTTGCTTACTCCTGGATGGATACTGAGTTTTGACTTGTGGCATTCATCCAGTACTTCCTTTCGAAGTTCAGGAATGTTAGGAACGCATATTCGACCTTTAAGCCTTAGAATCCCCTCATTATCAACTTGAAAACTCGAGGGTTCGCCTTGTTGAATTATCCCTCTGATCTTCTGAATGAAGTGATCATCCTCCTGAAGAGCAGATATCTCATCTAGCAATGAAGTCGTGATAATAAAACTGGCGATCATTACATTCTTTCTGCTTAACGCATCGGCCACGACATTGGCTTTTCCTGGAGTATATATAATTTCAAAGTCATAAGCTGCAAGAAACTCCAGCCAGCGCTGCTGCCTCAAATTTAAGTCCTTCTGAGTGAACAGATACTTTAACGACTGGTGATCTGTAAACAGTTCAAATCTCTCGCCCAGAAGATAGTGTCTCCAGATTTTCAAAGCGAATACTATAGCCAATAACTCAAGATCATGAGTTACATAGTTCTTCTCGTGCGGCTTCAGTTGACGGCTAGCATAAGCAATCACTTGGCCTCTTTGCATTAACACTGCGCCAAGGCCTTCTCTAGAAGCATCAGTCCAGACTTTTAAATCTTGGTTGCCATCAATGATGGTTAACACTGGAGTTGTCGTTAATCTTAACTTTAGCTCTTCGAAAGCCTCCTCACTTTCTTGAGTCCATTTGAATTTAGAATGCTTCTTGGTAAGCTTCGTTAAGTGGCCAGATATCTTCGAAAAGTTTTTAACGAACTTCCGGTAATAGCTAGCCAATCCGAGAAAACTGCGGACTTCAGTGGGAGTACTGGGCTGTTTCCAATTTTGAATGGCTGTGATTTTGCTTGGATCCACAGCGATTCCTTCTTTCGATACAACATGGCCCAGAAATTTCACTTCATCTTGCCAGAATATACATTTGGAAAACTTGGCCTTTAATACATTCCGTCTGAGAATTTCTAACACTTGTTCCAGATGCTTTTCATGTTCGGCCTTTGATTTAGAGAAGATTAGAATATCATCAATAAAAACCAAAACAAATTTATTCAATACTCCTCTGAATACTCTATTCATCAGATCGACGAAGTAAGCTGGAGCGTTACATAAGCCAAATGGCATTACTAACCACTCGTAGAATAGGTCGGGACCTCTGAACGCTGTCATTGGAACACACTCTTCGGCAATTCGAAGTTGATGGAATCCTGTAGCTAGGTCCATTCGTGAAAATACTTGTGCTCCATTTAATCGATCCAACAAATCATCAATCTGCGGCAATGGATATTTGTTCTTTATTGTCTGTTTGTTCAGATCACGATAATCCACACATAACCGTAGAGTACCGTCAGACTTTGGGACAAATACCACTGATGCACCCCAATCCGAGAAACTAGGACTGATCAGACCTTTCCATACTAGCTGTCGTGTTTGATTGTCTAATTCTTCCTTCTCTTTCAAGGACATTCTTCGAATAGCGTGAACTACCGGCCTTGCATTGGGAATCAAAGCAATCTTGAAATCTATTTCTCTTTGCGGAGGTAAGCGAACGACTTCCTCAAACACATCCGCATAGTTTTTGACGACAGGAATATCTTTTATGAGGTCAGGAATATTCTCAGTGATTTCAGGGATATTTTCTATTTGGGTTGGAGAAACATTCAAAGCTGCCCAGAAGTCTTTTCTATTAGCATTCTGACCTTCACACGGTATGGTTATATAACTCCCGGATTTAATCTTAGCTTTAACAACTCTCTCGGCGCATCTAACCTCTGCTTCATATTTGGTTAGCCAATCCAATCCCAAAATAAGATCGAATTCATCAAAATTCATGACGACAGAGACAATAGGGAATTTATAGCAAGAAAAAGAGACGGGTACTGCAAAAACCCAACTGAGATTGATGGAACCTCCCACTGGATTTCGGACCGTCATTGGCTCTTTGAGTTTCTTCAAATTCAAATCCAACTTCTTGACTGCACTCTTTGCAATAAAGCTTCGTGACGCGCCAGTATCAAACAGTACTTTAACTGGAATGTTCTTGACATTGAGCGTGCCTTCTAAAACATCAGCCCTTTCTTGACTAGCTGAGGGCTCGGAAATCGCTGCCAATTCATTTATATGCACTGTTTCAGATTTCTCTAAGAGTTGGCACTCCCGTGCAATATGACATGCTTGGTGACACTTATGGCATTTCCTTTTCCCATGGGGGTTCTTTTGTTTCTTAGTGGCCTTAGATCCAGCTTTGATTCTTTTCTTTAAGGGCCCACAATTTATCGACAAATGTCCTTTCTTATTGCAGTTAGAGCAAATAGCAGTTGTTACTGGTTCTTTCCCAGATTCGGCCCTTTTTCTCTTGGCACTGGGCTTCTTATTGACCTCCGACCTTGTATTGGCTTCAGGAATATCAGTTTCTGACTTTGCTATGTCACTAGAACTGACTTCTTCTTCGTCGCATAACATTCCTTTCTTATGGAGATCTTCATACTGATAGGCCATATATATCATTTCAGAAAAAGGAAGCTTCACATGCCCCAATACTTTATTCTGGTATTTCCTTTGAAGCCCGTGAATAAATCTCATATTTTTCCTCTTCGGATTTTGAATTAGATGAGGAGCAAAGTGAGAAAGTTCGTTGAATTTCTTATGATATTCGGGAATGGTCATGTCACCTTGTATTAGATAAGAAAATTCATCACTTAATCTCTCGGTTGCTTCGGGAGGAGTAAATCTTTGTAGGAAAATCACTTTAAATCTGTCCCAGGTGATATCACCTTCTGGATTATTTCTGATGATTGTTTCCCACCAGATTAAAGCTTCTTCTTTGAGCGCCCAAGATGCTACTAACTGTTTCTGGTCATCTCTCAGCTGGATATGCTCAAAGATTCTCTCGACAGAACTCATCCAAGCTTGAGTTTGAATAATAGATTCATTGCCCGAGAATTGTGCTCCACCCAGATTTCGATATCTCTTGAATAGAGCCTCTAGATCGGGTTCTGCATTCCTTCTGTTTCTGGCACTCATTTTTCTAGTACTTCTGCAATTAGCAGATCAAGTGTCAGGTCACAGAAAAGATATTTTAAAATATAGAAACATATACTTCAATGTAAATGTGTCTATCGAGGTGTAATTTCATTATGCTTTACTCATACTAGGATATTGCTGATCCTATCTGTATAGAGTTACCCGTCCTAGAACACTACTGGTTCTATTTCTGACGAGTTCGTTCAAATGTTATATTCCAGAACTAAGCTTAACCAAAGCTCTGATACCACGATGAGACGATACCGCGAAATCCGGTAGGCTTTGCAACCATCCCTTCATCCTCCAGTACAGCAGGTAAAACCCACCGTGGCTCCCAATGGTACCCCAACCACTTGTTTTACGGCGACCCTCTCGAGTCTCGCGCCCACTGGCGAACCAACCCTCAACAGGGACATGTAGGGGTAAGAGTCTCCCCTATCACGCGTACCCAGCCCACACAGGGCCAGCAACAAGGACTGGTATGAGAAATCCACTCAACACATATATAATTGGCTAATCACAGGACCACGCCACTTTCGTGGAACGGGTTTACTCCATTGGATTGCCAGTGCCTTAAAAACAAATCATTCTTTTAAACATCGCTATGCTTTTTATAAAAATGAAGCCATTATAAGACTCAGTTCCCATCACACAATGCAACGCAAACCGGAGGATAGAGTTTTACCTTATAATGGCCAAAACATGATTGATACGAATAAAACAAAGACAATTGATATTATTGCAAGTGTTTATAAGTTTTGAAAACAATTTCAAATCATAACTATCAATCATAGACGACATGGGTACCATATATCATGTCGCCATATATATATACAATCAAAACCGCACGATGTCGTATTTGGAAATTGGATTTCCGTCATGAACCAAGGCAAAAGATAGTCCTTACCGAATTCGAGACGCTCTAGCCCGTGTCCCAGGCAAGTACTCAGTCAAGCCTTTGGATCGTCAGGGCCGGTCCACCGATGTGGATTAAAATTCCTGAACACTGCGTTTCCCCGCCCTTTGGGGCGTCAACGAGCCAACGAATGACTCCATCGGACCCGGATCGTCTGATCAAACCGAGGCGCCTCGCAACAGCAACAACCACATAGGTGAAAAGTATATAAATGTCAGGGCTGGTAGGTCACTGACACCACCCTAGCTAGAAAGAAACGCAGGCCCTCCCTGATGTCCTCTCCCGTTTTAGGTTCATACCGGGGTGTGAGGCTCGCGAATTCACGTTATACACAAAGCTACGCTACACAGGCGGTGCTTTGATCATCACCACAAGACTTTGCTTTTCAACAGAAGCCCTGATCACTGCATCTTAGCATGCCACACAGGCAATTCATGCCATGCGACTGATGTCCATCGATATACAACCTCTGAGCTCGTGCGTCTCAGAGAAGGGCGTTAAGCAAAAGAATAAATTCTCCGCCGCCAAACAGATGTATATTTAACAGAAATCAATCAACAAAGAATAAATTCCAATGTCAGACACACAGTCCATTTACAAGTCCGTTCTGGGTCTGAACGAAACCGGAGGCACTAAATACCTCGCAAACCCTTCGATCACCACGTACGTCTGGACGATCACCACTCATTATCCATATTTCGGGATGCCTCCCAATCAGGACCTCGGTTACCATCCAAACGAGGTGAAGATCTCCGGTCTTCGACCACCGTCTTCATCTTCGACTTTCAATCGTCGGTCACTTATTTGAAATGAGAATTAACTCGGCCTTTACAAATAATTCACGTATATTTAGAATTTCAAATCAACTTGTTTCAATGGTTAAATTATTCGACAACACCAATTGTGTCCTTTAATGTAATTTTCACACCAAACACATTCAACCATCAGATGCCACATAAATCAAGCAAATTCAGTTTATTTCCATTCCATATCGCTTATGATATTTTATAACTATTTATCGCTATTTTTATTTATTTTAAAATAGCCAATATATTCAAAACGACGCTTCGGGCCATAAAGCGGCCGTGGCGCTGTTTTTCTTCAGATTTGATTTACACATATCTGAAAATCTAACCGTTGGATCTTCACAAAATTTACATCATTAGAAAGGTCTTTTCAAAACGAATCCAACGGTTCCAGTTTCGGGAAAATCCGACGGTCGGATTTCCCGGTACAATCGTTTGAAGTTTCGATTTCAAAATACGAACTGCAGCGTCGTTATTCGATTAAATATAATTATATTTATATATATAAATAAATATAATCGTTTCTGGCGCTGTTTTTCTTCAGATTTGATTTACACATTCCAGACAATCCAACCGTTGGATTTTTGCAAGGTTGGTGCCGTTGGAAAGATATTTCCAAGGCGAACCCGACGGTTGAGGTTTCGGGAAAATCCAATGGTCGGATTTCCCGCACTAGTCGTTTGAAATCACGGTTTCAAAATACGAACTGCACGGCCTCGTTTCGTTTTAATTTTATTTATATTTATATATTTATATAAATATAGTTCATTCAATGATTTCCATATCGTTTTCACTTCAAATATTTTTCTAACACCTTAAAATTTTGGAAAATTTCGCCATAACCTCCCCTGCACCGGGAGCATCGGGAAATCGCAAATAGCGTTCCCGGTCCTTCTAATCTCAAAAAGAAAAAGAAAAAGCCAAGCAGCTAGCCAACAGGCTCATAAAATCATCACCCAAACAAAACAGTAAATGTGTACCTATTTGTCGGGCACAAAATTTTATTCCTCTTCTCTAGCCCCTTTTGCTATAACCTGTTCAATAAATATGCATGTACATATATATACAGTTCTTATCATTTATCATTTTGTATTCAACTTCATATTTGATTTCTGTTTGGTTTAAAGACACCATTTATTCTAATGTTACATACATAGGTGCAAATCATTTCATTAGCTAATTAATGAATATTTCATCTCATATATGTTTATTTTGAACAAGTGGCTATTTTTAACACTTCACATTTCAACGATTAATGCATACAATAAAAATGTGATTTTTATTGTAAAACAATTCATTTCAAAACACTATTTTTCTATATAGTTCAAGTTGGTGATAAAAATGGGATTTTTATCATAAAACAATTTCTTTTAAAACGAGATTATTTCACACAGTTCATATAGTCGATAAAAGGTGATTTTTATTATCAAACAATTTATTTCAAAATATGAATACCATTCAACACATGAATTTCTAATCAACGAATGAATATCAATTCAACACATGAATGTTTTCTATAGTTTCTATATATAGATAAAAATGTGATTTTTATTATCAAACAATTTATTTCAAAATATGAATACCATTCAACACATGAATTTCTAATCAACGAATGAATATCAATTCAACACATGAATGTTTTCTATTCAATGAATAAATATAGTTTAAGCATATGAAAATAATTCAAACACACGAATATTATTCAAAATTTCGGCAGCATAACGGCAGGGTAGTTAAACCGGGACCGTCCCTAGTACGGCTCCTCGCTCTACCTTAAAACCTCGCGGTTTTTGACAATGGGGATCATGCATCTAGTTCGCACGCAGGCGGCATGTATATATTTATTTCATTTCCACAAACTAATCCTATGTGGTTTCAGCCAAATATTTCTCAACCACAAATGGGTATATTTCAACCACAATCCACCAATATCAATCACAAACAATCCCAAACAATCATTCGCTATCAATCAATTTTCACAACAATTTCAATCAATAAATATCGTCCATGGTTTGTGGACGAGGGGCGTATATATATATATACATATATATATATATATAGCAATTCATTTTTATTTCACCCATATATATATATATATTTAAATCAGAAATCTCACCAATAGCTAATTCAACTTCACGACACTTCACTTAGAGAAATCTTCGCCTTTCTCGCCTTTTGTCGCTTCGTTGCCTGTATTCTCTACATATGTAAAAATCGAATTTTTACTATGTTATTCAATATATAAAAATCGAATTTTGACTTCGCTATTCAATATATAAAGATCATATTTTTATTATTCCTATGATGTAAAAATTATATTTTTATTGCTTTAAAAATATAAAAATCATATCTTACTTCTTCTACTTAATAAAAATTCCGTCTTTTCTATTTTGAAAATATGATCTTTATTTTTTTCAAGTTCAAATTTTTTTCTTTAAAAAGATTAAACCTTTTTCTATCTAAAGTTTAAACCTTTTCTATTTTAAAGCTTAAACCTTTTTCCTATTTAAAGTTTTTAAATAAAAAAAATCAGTTTTTAAATCTGTAAAAAAAATCAGTTTTAACTTCTTTAAAATCAGTTTTAACTTCTTTAAAATCAGTTTTAACTTCTAAACAAAATCAGTTTTTACTTTTAAACAAAATCAGTTTTTAAATACATAAAAATAAATTAACAAAACAAAAAAAAAACTTATAGAGGGGGGGGGGGTTTCGCAGATCGACGGAGGGCTTCTCGAGGGTGGCGCTCGGGGTTCGCCGGTGGTGGCAGGCGGTGGGGGTTGGGGTCGTTGATCGGGTGTCGCGATGCTTAAGGGGGGGCTCGTGGGTCCTGCGAAGCGGAGGAGGGAGAGTGAAGCGGAGGAGAGAGTGGCGCAGAGCGATGCTAGGGGTGGCGGAGTTTGGGCGTCGGCGGCGCCTAGGGCAGAGCTTCGGTGGAGCTGCTGCTGCTCCGTTCTTCTTCCTTTCTTCTTTTTTTTTTTTATTTTGAACGAGAATGAATGTGAGGAGAGAGAGAGAGAAAAAGAGTTTATATAAATATTTATTATTATTAAATTTCTATTTAAAAGTTGACTTTTTATTCGAAGTCGAAATGGGACCCACCGACTGTCGTGTATAGCGTATTACCCCCATTCCGAACACAATGGGATATGTATCGTAAGCTGATTCGATTGTTTCGAATAGTTTCCGTTGAATTTACATTTAAGTCCTTATATTGAATTTTAAACGTACATTTCAAATTACCGGGGCCACATACTAACTAGAAAAATTCCAGAAAAATATTTTCTAGCTTCGTATTGACGATACGGTCCTAACAAAACTAGTTTCGTCGAATTCTGAGACCGTTTGAAAAATGGCCAATTTCCAGTCGATTAAAATCAACAGAATCTGGTCAAACGCGTTTTCCTTTGCCACGCTCACATATTGATTCGAAAAATTATGAAATTTGAAACTTAACAATAACTTGACCCTGCGGATCCAACAAAAGTGGTTTCGTTGAAATCCGAGATCATTTGCAAAATGTCCATTTTTAAGGGCCTGAATTCCATAGCGACTATTCAGTATTTTCAACTGGACATATCTTTTGATTCCCGCTATCAAATTTCGATTGGTCAGATTCATTGGAAAGATATTATCAATTAGATTCCAATGTTTTTGGTTTCACTAAAATCCGGATTGTTTTGCACCCGGTATATTCAATTGAAGTTTGTAATCGAATTATCGAACTACCGCGCCATTTTCAATTATATATATAATTATAATTAATTATATTCGTTTTCAAATGTCGATTCGAACTCAGTTTTCATTGCCATCATTTAAAATATTTATTTTAAATATTTAAAAACCATTATTTTAGCCAATTTAAAAATTTTAAATTGGTTCAGATTTTCTGGGTCGTTACAATCTCCCCCACTTAAAACTTTTCGTCCCCGAAAAGGAATAAAGTCGAAAGTGGTTTGATAAATCTACAATCACACAGCACAACGACCAATCCAATTGTTTTTAACCTTCAAAAATATTCTGATCAACTTCTATATTCTTTTAAAAATCATTCAGACTATATAATTAAAAGTGCACATCTATGAAAAGAAAATAACAATAGAGTAGAGAATCGAATGGTAGTGCAAAGTAGGGTAAATGTACCTGGCACCGGAGTCAATCAGAGATATCTACTCGGCATCTGGGATAAGCTTTCTGAATGCTCTCCTCAGTTTCCCAAGTACAATCTCGCGGATCTCCACTCCATTGCACTTTGACTAAGTGAACCTTCTTGTTCCTCAGCTCTTTGGTTTCTTTGCCGATAATCTTTAGCGGCTCTCGCCTCACGGCTAATTCTGGAGTAATTTCAATATCCTGCTGAGCTGCTTCTTCCACGATCAAGTCTGGATCATGAACGTGCTTTCGAAGTTGAGATATATGAAATACATCATGAACTCCAGGCAACCAGTCAGGCAGTTTGACCCTATAAGCGAGAGTTCCAATCCGTTCCAGAATAGGAAACGGACCAATGAATTTGGGTGCCAACTTTCCAGTCTTACCGAACCGGATAACTCCTCTCATCGGCGATACTTTCAAATATACATAGTCGCCAACTTCAAAGGATATATCTCTTCTTCTTCTATCGGCATAGCTCTTTTGTCGGCTTTGAGCGGCGAGTAATCGCTTCTTAATAAAATCGACTTTGTCGGCAGCTTCGCGAATCATATCAGGACCCAACACAAGTCTATTTCCAGGCTCGACCCAACAAGCAGGAGATCGGCACGGTCTACCATACAATGCTTCGAATGGCGACATTGTTAGACTCGCCTGGTAGCTGTTGTTATAAGAGAATTCAGCCAAATGCAGATGGTCTTCCCATGATCCACCGAAATCTAGAACACAAGCCCGCAATAGATCTTCTAAAATGCGATTCACCCTCTCAGTCTGACCGTCTGTCTGAGGATGATAAGCGGTGCTCAAGTTTAACTTCGTTCCTAGCTCGATTTGAAATGCTTCCCAGAATTTACTAGTGAATATTGTATCTCTATCACTGACTATATTGAGCGGCACTCCATGTAGTCTAACTATTTCCCTGACGTAAATCTGCGCCAGACTCTGAGCAGTTCTATTTGATTTGACAGGTATGAAATGGGCGGTCTTCGTGAAACGATCTACGATCACCCAAATACTGTCATTTCCTTTTCTGGTTCTGGGCAAACCATCAATGAAATCCATCGAAATATGCTCCCACTTCCAACCAGGAACTTCCAGCGGTTGTAATAGTCCAGCCAATTTCTGTTGGTCACTTTTGACTAGTTGGCAAGTAGGGCACCGGCTAACATATAAGGAAATGTCTCTCTTCATCGACTTCCACCAGAAAGTGCGTTTGATGTCATTATACATTTTGCTTACTCCCGGATGGATACTGAGTTTTGACTTGTGGCATTCATCCAGTACTTCCTTTCGAAGTTCAGGAATGTTAGGAACGCATATTCGACCTTTAAGCCTTAGAATCCCCTCATTATCAACTTGAAAACTCGAGGGTTCGCCTTGTTGAATTATCCCTCTGATCTTCTGAATGAAGTGATCATCCTCCTGAAGAGCAGATATCTCATCTAGCAATGAAGTCGTGATAATAAAACTGGCGATCATTACATTCTTTCTGCTTAACGCATCGGCCACGACATTGGCTTTTCCTGGAGTATATATAATTTCAAAGTCATAAGCTGCAAGAAACTCCAGCCAGCGCTGCTGCCTCAAATTTAAGTCCTTCTGAGTGAACAGATACTTTAACGACTGGTGATCTGTAAACAGTTCAAATCTCTCGCCCAGAAGATAGTGTCTCCAGATTTTCAAAGCGAATACTATAGCCAATAACTCAAGATCATGAGTTACATAGTTCTTCTCGTGCGGCTTCAGTTGACGGCTAGCATAAGCAATCACTTGGCCTCTTTGCATTAACACTGCGCCAAGGCCTTCTCTAGAAGCATCAGTCCAGACTTTTAAATCTTGGTTGCCATCAATGATGGTTAACACTGGAGTTGTCGTTAATCTTAACTTTAGCTCTTCGAAAGCCTCCTCACTTTCTTGAGTCCATTTGAATTTAGAATGCTTCTTGGTAAGCTTCGTTAAGTGGCCAGATATCTTCGAAAAGTTTTTAACGAACTTCCGGTAATAGCTAGCCAATCCGAGAAAACTGCGGACTTCAGTGGGAGTACTGGGCTGTTTCCAATTTTGAATGGCTGTGATTTTGCTTGGATCCACAGCGATTCCTTCTTTCGATACAACATGGCCCAGAAATTTCACTTCATCTTGCCAGAATATACATTTGGAAAACTTGGCCTTTAATACATTCCGTCTGAGAATTTCTAACACTTGTTCCAGATGCTTTTCATGTTCGGCCTTTGATTTAGAGAAGATTAGAATATCATCAATAAAAACCAAAACAAATTTATTCAATACTCCTCTGAATACTCTATTCATCAGATCGACGAAGTAAGCTGGAGCGTTACATAAGCCAAATGGCATTACTAACCACTCGTAGAATAGGTCGGGACCTCTGAACGCTGTCATTGGAACACACTCTTCGGCAATTCGAAGTTGATGGAATCCTGTAGCTAGGTCCATTCGTGAAAATACTTGTGCTCCATTTAATCGATCCAACAAATCATCAATCTGCGGCAATGGATATTTGTTCTTTATTGTCTGTTTGTTCAGATCACGATAATCCACACATAACCGTAGAGTACCGTCAGACTTTGGGACAAATACCACTGCTGCACCCCAATCCGAGAAACTAGGCCTGATCAGACCTTTCCATACTAGCTGTCGTGTTTGATTGTCTAATTCTTCCTTCTCTTTCAAGGACATTCTTCGAATAGCGTGAACTACCGGCCTTGCATTGGGAATCAAAGCAATCTTGAAATCTATTTCTCTTTGCGGAGGTAAGCAAACGACTTCCTCAAACACATCCGCATAGTTTTTGACGACAGGAATATCTTTTATGAGGTCAGGAATATTCTCAGTGATTTCAGGGATATTTTCTATTTGGGTTGGAGAAACATTCAAAGCTGCCCAGAAGTCTTTTCTATTAGCATTCTGACCTTCACACGGTATGGTTATATAACTCCCGGATTTAATCTTAGCTTTAACAACTCTCTCGGCGCATCTAACCTCTGCTTCATATTTGGTTAGCCAATCCAATCCCAAAATAAGATCGAATTCATCAAAATTCATGACGACAGAGACAATAGGGAATTTATAGCAAGAAAAAGAGACGGGTACTGCAAAAACCCAACTGAGATTGATGGAACCTCCCACTGGATTTCGGACCGTCATTGGCTCTTTGAGTTTCTTCAAATTCAAATCCAACTTCTTGACTGCACTCTTTGCAATAAAGCTTCGTGACGCGCCAGTATCAAACAGTACTTTAACTGGAATGTTCTTGACATTGAGCGTGCCTTCTAAAACATCAGCCCTTTCTTGACTAGCTGAGGGCTCGGAAATCGCTGCCAATTCATTTATATGCACTGTTTCAGATTTCTCTAAGAGTTGGCACTCCCGTGCAATATGACATGCTTGGTGACACTTATGGCATTTCCTTTTCCCATGGGGGTTCTTTTGTTTCTTAGTGGCCTTAGATCCAGCTTTGATTCTTTTCTTTAAGGGCCCACAATTTATCGACAAATGTCCTTTCTTATTGCAGTTAGAGCAAATAGCAGTTGTTACTGGTTCTTTCCCAGATTCGGCCCTTTTTCTCTTGGCACTGGGCTTCTTATTGACCTCCGACCTTGTATTGGCTTCAGGAATATCAGTTTCTGACTTTGCTATGTCACTAGAACTGACTTCTTCTTCGTCGCATAACATTCCTTTCTTATGGAGATCTTCATACTGATAGGCCATATATATCATTTCAGAAAAAGGAAGCTTCACATGCCCCAATACTTTATTCTGGTATTTCCTTTGAAGCCCGTGAATAAATCTCATATTTTTCCTCTTCGGATTTTGAATTAGATGAGGAGCAAAGTGAGAAAGTTCGTTGAATTTCTTATGATATTCGGGAATGGTCATGTCACCTTGTATTAGATAAGAAAATTCATCACTTAATCTCTCGGTTGCTTCGGGAGGAGTAAATCTTTGTAGGAAAATCACTTTAAATCTGTCCCAGGTGATATCACCTTCTGGATTATTTCTGATGATTGTTTCCCACCAGATTAAAGCTTCTTCTTTGAGCGCCCAAGATGCTACTAACTGTTTCTGGTCATCTCTCAGCTGGATATGCTCAAAGATTCTCTCGACAGAACTCATCCAAGCTTGAGTTTGAATAATAGATTCATTGCCCGAGAATTGTGCTCCACCCAGATTTCGATATCTCTTGAATAGAGCCTCTAGATCGGGTTCTGCATTCCTTCTGTTTCTGGCACTCATTTTTCTAGTACTTCTGCAATTAGCAGATCAAGTGTCAGGTCACAGAAAAGATATTTTAAAATATAGAAACATATACTTCAATGTAAATGTGTCTATCGAGGTGTAATTTCATTATGCTTTACTCATACTAGGATATTGCTGATCCTATCTGTATAGAGTTACCCGTCCTAGAACACTACTGGTTCTATTTCTGACGAGTTCGTTCAAATGTTATATTCCAGAACTAAGCTTAACCAAAGCTCTGATACCACGATGAGACGATACCGCGAAATCCGGTAGGCTTTGCAACCATCCCTTCATCCTCCAGTACAGCAGGTAAAACCCACCGTGGCTCCCAATGGTACCCCAACCACTTGTTTTACGGCGACCCTCTCGAGTCTCGCGCCCACTGGCGAACCAACCCTCAACAGGGACATGTAGGGGTAAGAGTCTCCCCTATCACGCGTACCCAGCCCACACAGGGCCAGCAACAAGGACTGGTATGAGAAATCCACTCAACACATATATAATTGGCTAATCACAGGACCACGCCACTTTCGTGGAACGGGTTTACTCCATTGGATTGCCAGTGCCTTAAAAACAAATCATTCTTTTAAACATCGCTATGCTTTTTATAAAAATGAAGCCATTATAAGACTCAGTTCCCATCACACAATGCAACGCAAACCGGAGGATAGAGTTTTACCTTATAATGGCCAAAACATGATTGATACGAATAAAACAAAGGCAATTGATATTATTGCTAGTGTTTATAAGTTTTGAAAACAATTTCAAATCATAACTATCAATCATAGACGACATGGGTACCATATATCATGTCGCCATATATATATACAATCAAAACCGCACGATGTCGTATTTGGAAATTGGATTTCCGTCATGAACCAAGGCAAAAGATAGTCCTTACCGAATTCGAGACGCTCTAGCCCGTGTCCCAGGCAAGTACTCAGTCAAGCCTTTGGATCGTCAGGGCCGGTCCACCGATGTGGATTAAAATTCCTGAACACTGCGTTTCCCCGCCCTTTGGGGCGTCAACGAGCCAACGAATGACTCCATCGGACCCGGATCGTCTGATCAAACCGAGGCGCCTCGCAACAGCAACAACCACATAGGTGAAAAGTATATAAATGTCAGGGCTGGTAGGTCACTGACACCACCCTAGCTAGAAAGAAACGCAGGCCCTCCCTGATGTCCTCTCCCGTTTTAGGTTCATACCGGGGTGTGAGGCTCGCGAATTCACGTTATACACAAAGCTACGCTACACAGGCGGTGCTTTGATCATCACCACAAGACTTTGCTTTTCAACAGAAGCCCTGATCACTGCATCTTAGCATGCCACACAGGCAATTCATGCCATGCGACTGATGTCCATCGATATACAACCTCTGAGCTCGTGCGTCTCAGAGAAGGGCGTTAAGCAAAAGAATAAATTCTCCGCCGCCAAACAGATGTATATTTAACAGAAATCAATCAACACAGAATAAATTCCAATGTCAGACACACAGTCCATTTACAAGTCCGTTCTGGGTCTGAACGAAACCGGAGGCACTAAATACCTCGCAAACCCTTCGATCACCACGTACGTCTGGACGATCACCACTCATTATCCATATTTCGGGATGCCTCCCAATCAGGACCTCGGTTACCATCCAAACGAGGTGAAGATCTCCGGTCTTCGACCACTGTCTTCATCTTCGACTTTCAATCGTCGGTCACTTATTTGAAATGAGAATTAACTCGGCCTTTACAAATAATTCACGTATATTTAGAATTTCAAATCAACTTGTTTCAATGGTTAAATTATTCGACAACACCAATTGTGTCCTTTAATGTAATTTTCACACCAAACACATTCAACCATCAGATGCCACATAAATCAAGCAAATTCAGTTTATTTCCATTCCATATCGCTTATGATATTTTATAACTATTTATCGCTATTTTTATTTATTTTAAAATAGCCAATATATTCAAAACGACGCTTCGGGCCATAAAGCGGCCGTGGCGCTGTTTTTCTTCAGATTTGATTTACACATATCTGAAAATCTAACCGTTGGATCTTCACAAAATTTACATCATTAGAAAGGTCTTTTCAAAACGAATCCAACGGTTCCAGTTTCGGGAAAATCCGACGGTCGGATTTCCCGGTACAATCGTTTGAAGTTTCGATTTCAAAATACGAACTGCAGCGTCGTTATTCGATTAAATATAATTATATTTATATATATAAATAAATATAATCGTTTCTGGCGCTGTTTTTCTTCAGATTTGATTTACACATTCCAGACAATCCAACCGTTGGATTTTTGCAAGGTTGGTGCCGTTGGAAAGATATTTCCAAGGCGAACCCGACGGTTGAGGTTTCGGGAAAATCCAATGGTCGGATTTCCCGCACTAGTCGTTTGAAATCACGGTTTCAAAATACGAACTGCACGGCCTCGTTTCGTTTTAATTTTATTTATATTTATATATTTATATAAATATAGTTCATTCAATGATTTCCATATCGTTTTCACTTCAAATATTTTTCTAACACCTTAAAATTTTGGAAAATTTCGCCATAACCTCCCCTGCACCGGGAGCATCGGGAAATCGCAAATAGCGTTCCCGGTCCTTCTAATCTCAAAAAGAAAAAGAAAAAGCCAAGCGGCTAGCCAACAGGCTCATAAAATCATCACCCAAACAAAACAGTAAATGTGTACCTATTTGTCGGGCACAAAATTTTATTCCTCTTCTCTAGCCCCTTTTGCTATAACCTGTTCAATAAATATGCATGTACATATATATACAGTTCTTATCATTTATCATTTTCTATTCAACTTCATATTTGATTTCTGTTTGGTTTAAAGACACCATTTATTCTAATGTTACATACATAGGTGCAAATCATTTCATTAGCTAATTAATGAATATTTCATCTCATATATGTTTATTTTGAACAAGTGGCTATTTTTAACACTTCACATTTCAACGATTAATGCATACAATAAAAATGTGATTTTTATTGTAAAACAATTCATTTCAAAACACTATTTTTCTATATAGTTCAAGTTGGTGATAAAAATGGGATTTTTATCATAAAACAATTTCTTTTAAAACGAGATTATTTCACACAGTTCATATAGTCGATAAAAGGTGATTTTTATTATCAAACAATTTATTTCAAAATATGAATACCATTCAACACATGAATTTCTAATCAACGAATGAATATCAATTCAACACATGAATGTTTTCTATAGTTTCTATATATAGATAAAAATGTGATTTTTATTATCAAACAATTTATTTCAAAATATGAATACCATTCAACACATGAATTTCTAATCAACGAATGAATATCAATTCAACACATGAATGTTTTCTATTCAATGAATAAATATAGTTTAAGCATATGAAAATAATTCAAACACACGAATATTATTCAAAATTTCGGCAGCATAACGGCAGGGTAGTTAAACCGGGACCGTCCCTAGTACGGCTCCTCGCTCTACCTTAAAACCTCGCGGTTTTTGACAATGGGGATCATGCATCTAGTTCGCACGCAGGCGGCATGTATATATTTATTTCATTTCCACAAACTAATCCTATGTGGTTTCAGCCAAATATTTCTCAACCACAAATGGGTATATTTCAACCACAACCCACCAATATCAATCACAAACAATCCCAAACAATCATTCGCTATCAATCAATTTTCACAACAATTTCAATCAATAAATATCGTCCATGGTTTGTGGACGAGGGGCGTATATATATATATATATATTTATATATATATATATATTTATATATAGCAATTCATTTTTATTTCACCCATATATATATATTTAAATCAGAAATCTCACCAATAGCTAATTCAACTTCACGACATTTCACTTAGAGAAATCTTCGCCTTTCTCGCCTTTTGTCGCTTCGTTGCCTGTATTCTCTACATATGTAAAAACCGAATTTTTACTATGTTATTCAATATATAAAAATTGAAATTTGACTTCGCTATTCAATATATAAAGATCATATTTTTATTATTCCTATGATGTAAAAATTATATTTTTATTGCTTTAAAAATATAAAAATCATATCTTACTTCTTCTACTTAATAAAAATTCCGTCTTTTCTATTTTGAAAATATGATCTTTATTTTTTTCAAGTTCAAATTTTTTTCTTTAAAAAGATTAAACCTTTTTCTATCTAAAGTTTAAACCTTTTCTATTTTAAAGCTTAAACCTTTTTCCTATTTAAAGTTTTTAAATAAAAAAAATCAGTTTTTAAATCTGTAAAAAAAATCAGTTTTAACTTCTTTAAAATCAGTTTTAACTTCTTTAAAATCAGTTTTAACTTCTTTAAAATCAGTTTTAACTTCTAAACAAAATCAGTTTTTACTTTTAAACAAAATCAGTTTTTAAATACATAAAAATAAATTAACAAAACAAAAAAAAACTTACAGAGGGGGGGGGGGGTTTCGCAGATCGACGGAGGGCTTCTCGAGGGTGGCGCTCGGGGTTCGCCGGTGGTGGCAGGCGGTGGGGGTTGGGGTCGTTGATCGGGTGTCGCGATGCTTAAGGGGGGGCTCGTGGGTCCTGCGAAGCGGAGGAGGGAGAGTGAAGCGGAGGAGAGAGTGGCGCTGAGCGATGCTAAGGGTGGCGGAGTTTGGGCGTCGGCGGCGCCTAGGGCAGAGCTTCGGTGGAGCTGCTGCTGCTCCGTTCTTCTTCCTTTCTTCTTCTTTTTTTTTTATTTTGAACGAGAATGAATGTGAGGAGAGAGAGAGAGAAAAAGAGTTTATATAAATATTTATTATTATTAAATTTCTATTTAAAAGTTGACTTTTTATTCGAAGTCGAAATGGGACCCACCGACTGTCGTGTATAGCGTATTACCCCCATTCCGAACACAATGGGATATGTATCGTAAGCTGATTCGATTGTTTCGAATAGTTTCCGTTGAATTTACATTTAAATCCTTATATTGAATTTTAAACGTACATTTCAAATTACCGGGGCCACATACTAACTAGAAAAATTCCAGAAAAATATTTTCTAGCTTCGTATTGACGATACGGTCCTAACAAAACTAGTTTCGTCGAATTCTGAGACCGTTTGAAAAATGGCCAATTTCCAGTCGATTAAAATCAACAGAATCTGGTCAAACGCGTTTTCCTTTGCCACGCTCACATATTGATTCGAAAAATTATGAAATTTGAAACCTAACAATAACTTGACCCTGCGGATCCAACAAAAGTGGTTTCGTCGAAATCCGAGGTCATTTGCAAAATGTCCATTTTTAAGGGCCTGAATTCCATAGCGACTATTCAGTATTTTCAACTGGACATTTCTTTTGATTCCCGCTATCAAATTTCGATTGGTCAGATTCATTGGAAAGATATTATCAATTAGATTCCAATGTTTTTGGTTTCACTAAAATCCGGATTGTTTTGCACCCGGTATATTCAATTGAAGTTTGAAATCGAATTATCGAACTACCGCGCCATTTTCAATTCTATATATAATTATAATTAATTATATTCGTTTTCAAATGTCGATTCGAACTCAGTTTTCATTGCCATCATTTAAAATATTTATTTTAAATATTTAAAATCCATTATTTTAGCCAATTTAAAAATTTTAAATTGGTTCAGATTTTCTGGGTCGTTACACCGGATTTCAGTGAAACAAGAAACGCGTGGAGCTGGTGGAGTATATCTTTCTAGTGGAAGAGAAAAATCTGGATTTCGTCGTATAGATTTTGAGTTACGTCTAAATCAAATTTCAGAAAGGTCGCTGTGAAATTCCTTTATAATTCGTAACGCTTTATTTATGTTATAAAAGGAATTTCAACATAAACTGAATACCGGGATAATCTGGAATCTGAAATATCAAACTGTAAATTCTGATATGATATTCTGAAGCTGTACAATATCATATGTGAAGATATACGATGATATAAATTTATTTATATTTAATTTAATTTATTTAAATATATTTATATATTTAAATAGGCCATTTAGAGCTTTAAAAATAGCCACTTTTGCAAACGAAGTCGGAATTCGATGAAACTAGTTTTGTTGGATCTGCAATGTCAAATATTTGTTAGATTCCAAGTTTTGTGATTTTTAGAGTCAGTTTGTGACCGTAGGGATTTTTAGAGTGAGAAACAGTCAGTATTTCGACGGTTAAAAATACGCTGTGTGAGCATACGAAGTCGGAATTCGACGAAACCAGTTTCATTGGGACCGTAATGTCGAACTCTAGCTGTATGTCCATTTTCGTGATTTTTGGTTATTGTATGTGACCACATGAATTTTTAGAGACGAATACCAATAGTGTTTGCTTAAAAATGAATTAAAAATCGAATATTAAAATAATATATATTTTTCCCTATAAAATAACTCTAACTTCCTAAACCTAATCTCATTTCCTCACATAGTTAACACAGCAAGAAATGCGCCACTGCCATTTCAAAGTGATATCGTGATGTTGGAAAATCAAAACAATGAAAACAAAAATCTATAAATTCACAAATATATACGTATGGGATCCTCGTCGTTTGCTCAGTCCGCTGGTATGGTTTTCGTGTGGCTCGATCACTGTTCGGTGGAAGTCCTATTTCTACAGTGACGCTAGGGTTGGGTTCTGCATCGACTATGTGATGTCGGAGGAGCCGTCGACGGTGTGGGCGAGTTCGGGGTAGCCTGAGGGTCAGGATGACGTGGGTCAGTGGAACTCCGGCGGTCACTGGCGAAAATCAATGTCGTGGGTCAGCTCGTTTAGTAGCAGGTCTGGGCGATGTAAGGGAGTTCGAGTTGGGGGAGATGGTGCCTGGTGGGTGCGGTTTAGGGTGGCGATGTCAGTGGTGGCGTCGGAGACTGGTGGCCGAGGTGGATGCAAGCGGCAGTCAAATGGAAGGTCAACGGGGGAAATTATGTTAGCAGGCATCGGGATTTAGATTGGGGAAGGAGAAGTGCCGGTCTGGGCTGTTAAAGGGTAAGCGGGCCAAGTTAAGGGGTTAAGGCCCATTGGAAATAGAAATTCAAGTGTTTTATTTAATTTATATAATATGTATAAACTTCGTAACGCGATATATATTTCATACGAGGTCGGATTCGCGAACCGTCAGTCAAATTGGGATCGTATGGACGAGAGCAACACAATGAGACTGACCTAGAGTGGATCGGAGACAGTTACAATTTATGGCAAAATAAATTGTCAGACTGAATCAAAGAATGCAAACCGATTATTTAACGGTTAACGCGCAAATGTGAGTAAAACTCACCAACTCTGAACAGTTTATATTTCCATGTTGTATTTTTAGAACTGTTAGATATTGGCTGATTGACTGTGTGTTGACCGTTTGATTGAACTGCTAGTCAGTTAGTGGAATTTCTATATTGATTCTGTTTTAACAGAATAATTCATATTGAACTGAAAGTGATGCTGATTATATTGTGTAACATCTGTGGATGCAGGGAAACAGGTTGGAGGAATCCGACTGGATTCCTCAATAGTTATTTTATTGTTTTTCATATATTTTGATATATGATGTGAATTTATAACCTGTTGTTGATTTCATGTGTATGGACGATATTGGACATCGTTATTTGATATGTTAAACACCATAACATACCTGAATGTTGATAAGGGAATTTTCAAAGTGATATTGAAAATAGAATATTTATAAAATGGGATATTTATAAATAAGAGATATTTATAAAGTGGAATATTTATAAATAAGAAATGTTTATAAATTGGAATATTTATAAATAGGAGATATTTGAAAAGGAAATAAACTCAAAACATTTCTTTTTGAATGGAAAGGCCTGTGTGGTGGGTTTGGGGATTTTCCCGATGCTTCCGATACAAAGGAGGTTATGGCGAATTTTCCCGAGAATTTAAGGAGTTAGAATATTTCAAGAATAAATTTGAAAAGGAAATATTTGTAAACCATTTACAAATAGAATTGGAAAGGGAACATTTTAAAAAGGAAATCATTTTTAAAGTGTAGAACCATTATTTAAAAGTAAATCTTTTCAAATGAATAAAACGTTGTTAAAAAGGAAATCTTTATAAAGTGAATAAAGTAAATCGAATATGGTATTCGAAAGGAGAAATCGAATATAGGCATTCGAAAGGAGTTAATCGAATATGGTATTCGAAGTTAGTTAATCGAATATGGTATTCGAAAGTTAGTTAATCGAATATGGTATTCGAAGTTAGTTAATCGAATGTGGTATTCGAAGTTAGTTAATCGAATATAGACATTCGAAAGGAGAAATCGAATATGGTATTCGAAGTTAGTTAATCGAATATGGTATTCGAAGTTAGTTAATCGAATATGGTATTCGAAAGTTAGTTAATCGAATATGTTATTCGAAAGGGGTTAGTTAAGTCGAGTTAGTCAAATAGAGTTAACCAGTTAGAGTTAATCAAATAGAGTTAACCAGTTAGAGTTAATCAAATAGAGTTAACCAGTTAGAGTTAATCAAATAGAGTTAACCAGTTGGAGTTAATCGATTAGAGTTAAAACGAACTAGAGTTAATCAAATATAGTTATTTGAGACAGAGTTAGTCAAACATAGTTTTCAGGGTAAGTTGCCATCTTGTACGACTGCTAGCGTAATTCGTAGGGCTGTAAATAGCCTACGGCGGTCGGATGTTTCCTGAGGGAGTCAGGCGTAACCATTGTGATCGCTGCGATCTAGAGTCAAGCGAATGGAGTTTAATGGAATATTAGTTATTCGATAGGCGTAAATCGAGTTGATCGAGTTGAGACGAGTTAAGTTAATCAAGTTAGTCGAGCCTAGTTAATCGAATCGAATTGGTCGAACCAAGTAAGCCGAGTTAAGTTAGTCAAGTTAGTCGAGCCTAGTTAATCGAATCGAATTGGTTGAACCAAGTAAGTCGAGTTAGTCGAGTCAAGTTAAGTTAGTCGAGTTAAGTTCGTCGAGTTAAATTTATCGATGTTAGTTTCATCGAAGGGAGTTATCGATTATAGTTTAATCGAAGTGAGATTTTCAAATATGAGATATTTGAAAAGGAAGAGTTATCGAATATTAATTATTCGAAGAGAGATTATCGAATATCGTTTATTTGAGAAGAAGTTAATCGAATATAGATTATTCGAAGAAGAGTTAATCAAATAGAGATTTCTCGAAGAGAGTTAATCGGCAAATTCGATTATATCGAATTCGGGAAAGTACTTATACTTTTCCAGTGTTTAAATAGAGATTTATTTATTTATAAATAAATAAGTGTTAGGTTAATTATTCACTAATAAGAATAGAAGTTATAATTAAAGTTAGATAATTCGAAAGTAGGGATTTTAACGTTATCGTTATAACCAATGTTTTAAATATAGAAGTGGATTAGTAAAATTGGATCCGAGAAAGGCGTAAAGAAGTTGTTAAAGATTAAAAGATAAACTTTGACCATTTCGAAGTTATAACGTTGTTCAGTTAAGGTCTGAGAGGTAATTATACCCCAACTTGAGTGACTTCCTTCTTAACTAAGAAATGGTAAGGTTTGATCGTAAAGGAGTTTTGGAAATGTTTTCCAAACGAGAATCATAAATGTTTTCTGATAAAAGAAAAATAAGAATTTAGAATATAGGGAAAACAGGAGATAAGTAAATAAATGAACTAAAGAAATTTATGTTAAATGATGTTTGTTTGATATAATTTCCATCTGGAAATAATATCGTTGTTTGCACACTTGTTTTCTTTGATAGTTAAATCACAGACTATCGAAGTTTTGACCATTTTAACGTTGTTAATATGGAGAGACCGGTTGGATTATTATCCAAAGAACCACTCTGTATTGGCATAAGCGTTGCGAATCATATATGCCAAAGATAATTGAAGACGGAGTAAATTGCAAGGGCTGTTGTATAAGTCTTAGATAACAGTGACTAAGATGGATATACTGAATAGTGCCTTCGGTTTGTCCAGTCCCAGGACAACTTGTATGGACGAAGGTCTGACAGAGTATATCCAATGAACCGCGTAAGTTGATCTATTCAAACGTTTTCACGTTTGGTGGTGGAGGAATTCGTTTCTCTTAGCTGTATACCCGTGTTATTTTTGAATAAGTCAATTTGTGATTTGGCGGGTATGACGATGTGACATTTTAAGTGAATGAAGATGGATGTCTGACATAGTATTTCCAAACGGTCACGTACACTGATTTCTTCAACCGTAACAAGAGTGGAAGCGGAGAAGGAAACTTCTTTTAGCTGACACGTAATGTACTGTTGTAAACGTCAATTAGTGATTTCGATGGATTTGACAATGTAGCATTCGAAGTGAATCTGATGTAATGATAAAGCGTAGCTTCTAGCCTCATCAACCGGTAAATGACAGAAATCGGGAAGGCAGCATGGCTAAGTCGGTCGCACCGAAGTAGGGTGTATAATCACCTATCTAGAGAATATTCATTTGTTTTTCTTAAATCTATCAATGTTGTCCCATATATATACGGGAACGGTTGCTGATCCCAACCGTTGGTGATATACATTCGATACACTCAAGCGAAATGAGTGGTCGGTCATGTGTGGCTGAGTTACAAGATGTTCTTGTTGAACTCCAGTGTATCGTTCCTAGAGTACACTGATCGTAAGGTGGTTCCATACCTTGTCATAGTTGGAAATCCATTATCCAATACGTGCTTGC
This sequence comes from Allium sativum, assembly GCA_030737875.1. Taxonomy (NCBI): domain Eukaryota; kingdom Viridiplantae; phylum Streptophyta; class Magnoliopsida; order Asparagales; family Amaryllidaceae; genus Allium; species Allium sativum. Next base: position 557,880,819 of record CM060915.1, read on the forward strand.
GATTTTGATTGTATACTATATATGTAGAACGTGAGATGAAAGCGTTTCTGCTAGTTGATATCTATTTGTACATAGACATTATTATAATATCAAAAGGTTTTTGATATAAAGATATTTTGGATTCTCATAAGGGAAAAACCCGTTCCGTTCTGCGGCGTGGTCTTATGAGATATCGTTTACTTGCCCATATACCTGTTTAAACTGTTTTACTCACACCAGTCCCATGACTGACCCGGAGTTTACTTTGTTGTCTTCCCTAAACTCTTGGGTGCCTAAATTTGTACGGGCAGTCAAGTAGTCGTGATTTGCAGATACATTGAAGAGCTGGAGCAGGAGGCTTCAGAACCATATAGCTATAGTTTATTTCCGCTGTGTTGTAAGTGCTGTACTCTCATAAGTGTTATTGTATACATAACTGTTATATTTCAAAGTTATGTTATCTATTATATGTTATTCGTTCCGCTGTGAGGTTCGTGTTAATCTGATATTGTGTTCTTCTTCTTCTTCTATTCTAAGTTTCTATCTTATCTATTCTCACCTTCTAATTTCTTTCATTAATTACTGGGATTTTTCGATGTTTTGGTTATCGACGTCGAGCTTACGGCGATAACCAAAGCCGCTCAAAATCCGGGTCGTTACAGTTGGTATCAGAGCTTAAGTTAAGAATTACTTGGCTCTGTGGCGTGACTCGGTAGAGATAGGGTTAGTAATACCCTAGATTGAGTTTGAGTGTATATATACGAGTGCGTATTTGTATTTGATATAAAAATGGTTTTATATTGTGGAGATTCATTGGCTGAGTTGTTTATGAGTTCTGGTCGATCGGTTTGATCCACTGTATCGGTAGGAGTAAATAAACACTTGAATACGATGGACCGACATAGTATGGATATGTGATATATTATCATACATAGGATGTGTTGGTAATAATTATAATCGAATGAGATTATAAAGTGAAATGGTTATATATAACCAATCAGAATTCATATAAGTAAAGTATATGAAATAAGATGAATTAAATATGAATTTAAATCAGATTTGGAATTAATATAAGGAAATTTTAAGTTCCTGGGAGATTTTGAAATGTTTTCAAAATGGAAGTATTTAGTAATGGTTTTGAAAATGATATAGTATTGAAATCACGTGGGTCGCTGGAAAATAATTCTGATGATGACTGCGCAGTATCATCGGTGTGATTTTCGAGTTCTAAGTGACGAATTACTACCAAGGATTTAGTTTTTAAATAGACTGAGATGACAAATGTGAATAAGTGAATTAGAATTAAACTTGAACAGAGTTAAATAGAATTGAATTGGATTAGAGAATAATCTAGAATGGAACCCAATTGATAAGTCAATAATTTGGAATTTGATATTGGGGTTCGAATGAAATTCGATTTGGATTTGAGGATATGAACTGATTGGAATTCAATTGAGATAACACTGGTATATGCTGAGTTGATAGCATATGGAAGTGATAGAGTTGATATGCCCGACAAAAAGGTACCAGTTTATATTATATATGGATATGAGATTTATGAGCCGAATTGGCAAGTCGCTTAGCTGTTTGATTTTCTTTTGGGATAAAGAAGGCCCAGAGAGGCGAGTTGGAGTTTGAGATATCGACCAGTACAAAGGAGGTGCTGGCGAAATTTTTTCAAAAGTTAAGGCATTAGAAAATTTTCAGGATTTTTGAAAATTTAGTTAGTCAAAATAAATTAATATTTTAGTCGATATTAATTGGTTCAGTTGAAACCAGAGACAAGAGGTAATGTAACACCCCGTGTATTCTATAACTGTGAAATTCACAAATTAAACTATAACTAATTTTAAATCAAAGAATTAAGGGAAACGGGATACGCCATTACGTTCGTCTCGAAATTCTGCTTGAGATAGAGTTAGAGTTTGCGTAAAACGGATATCGTATGAAGAAGATATGGACGAACGAAGTTGGGCGAAAAACCGGAAAACGGGTCAGAATGCACTGGCGCACTTGGGAAGTGCGCCAGAACAAAAATGCATTGGCGCACTTGGGAAGTGCGCCAGTACATTTTTGACCTGGCGCACCTGCCAAGTGCGCCCAGGTCAAAAATGACCTGCTGGTCAGGTCTGGTCAAGTCTTGGCTGGCCAGGTCTATATTTGGTCGATTTTCTGAGCCTTGCCTTGTCACTAGGGCTAGGTGTCAGCTCCTGGTTGGTCTCTCCTTCAAACGAACGGCTATCATTGAACCAAGCTTCATCGACGGTCTAAATCAACTCACAAACTCTATAAAAAGGACCTAAGGCTAACCCTAATTCACATAAACTAAAATGGAGATGAGACCGTCATGCTGCTGAGGAGAGACTGAAGATAGCCGTCAGAAATAGAGAGACAACTAGGAGATAATTCAAAGCTTAAAGCAACGTTAATCAAATCAAAGAAACGCCTACAACAAAGGATAGCACCTCCAAATTCAGAATTCAGATTTCTGAATTGAAGATTCACCATACGCTGTAAGTAGAGTGCTATTCCGATATGAATTAAATAATTGTGTTGATTTGTGTAATGTAAGAAATGGAATTGTGGCGATAATAATTTATATTTGTATGTTGCTTTGATGCAAAACGATTTGGGAATATTATGGTATACGATTGGATATTTGCAAATACGCGATTTGCGTTGGAAACGAAATGGAATTGTGGCGATAATGATTTATATTTATATGTTATTTTGATTCTAAACGATTTGGCAATGCTATGGTTTGATTCATACAAGTATGTGGCTTATGTTGACAACCACATGTTGTGGAATTTGGATTGGGACTTATGCAAGCATATGATTTATATTGAAAACTACATGTTTGTGGTAGTTATTTACAACACCCATTTGGTAAATGCAAGTATAAGATTCATGTTGAAACAACAACTATATGTTGTAATAGTTTATTTTGAAATTCATGCAAGTCTATGATATATTGTTATGACAACATGATGTAAAATTTTATGGTCATCTTTAGTGTAATTTGATTCACCTAAGTATTATGATTCATATGAAGGTTATGTTGAAATTGGCATCATAGTTCAAGTATAAAAATCATGATTTTGTGATAGTGACAAAAACAAGCGTCGTTGTAAGCTTGTATTAATTTTATGAACATGTCTAAGCTATGTTTGTTATTATGCCTAGTTAAAAACATTTTTTCTAAGCTTATGTTGTTATCTTAAACATATGATAATATATTTTTGGCACATAAGTTACATTAGGAATTTACACTAGAATTGCATCCCCTTACAAGTTACATAGATTGGACAAAAACCCATGATTATATGAATAATAGGATTCATAATCAATTATGTTTATGCCATGACCATATAAGGACTCATGTTTAATTATGATTATGCCATAATTATATGATTAGAACGGTTCATGTTTAAGTACTATTTATGCCAAGACTACATGTTTCGTTTACACCATGATTTTGTGAATAGAATGATTCATGTTTAAGTATTGCTTATATTATATGTTGTTACAATTGCAAGTTCACATATGCCTATCTTATGATAATTAGATCGTATGTTGCAAGTTCATGCGTTCACACTCCCCTTTTTATGTCACCTTATAAACACCATGTTATAGCCTCCCCTTTTCATATGGCTAAATTGGGTTTAAGTATTAAACCGAACACACCTTACATTGGAACGAACGAATAAAACGGGGGAATTGACGTTTGGGTTAAAAATATAGAACATATGTGTTGGCTTGTTTGACGCACGCCAATAACTTTGAAAAACAATTAAGTGGCATAAATAAATCTTAACCAATAAAGATGAATTTGAATAATGGGCCGCAAATATTTACATATAAAAAGAAGAAAGACAAAATATGTAAATGTAGAAAATACGATGTGTTTAACCCGAGGTTGGATTGAGTTGTGATGTAAACCTGCCCGGAACCGCCCGGCTGTCCAGTAGTCACAACAATACCTATCCAATGTGGGTGGTTAAACACGGAGCCCAATAAGGACCCGAGGTTAGACTGAGTTGTGGCGTAAGACTGCCCGGACCCAACCGGCAACAGGCAGCCACAACAATACCTGTCTAATGTGAGAGGTCAAGGCTTTAATAAGACAATTAAGGCTGAGTCTGGATTGATAGGATTAAGTAAATTAAATTAATACTTAATCAGAATGGAACATGCTAAACTAAACAGACCGATTGGGGGTTAGGTTTATAAAACACTTAACCAACTTAGCATGATGGCTAGAAATAGAAAACCTAGTAGCGGGGGACCCTTTTCAGCAGTAACCCTATTAGGTATCATGATACCCTGAAACTAGGCAGGGTGGGGCACGATTACTGGGCTGATTGTAAGCGGTCAAATCGACGGCGGTGGTGCAACAGTGTAGGTTCTAACGGGGTGCGGGCGTGCACACACTCCGGCGCAGAAAAATAAGGCACTGGGCACCAGTAGCATACCTGTGCATTCTAGGATTGTGTCGGGCCGCCACCATGGGACTTGATACACCCCATGGTGGGACCAGCATAGGTAACTACAACATCGGGGGCCGTAAGACACATATAACTATGCGAGTAGGAGCCGATCATCATAAAATGGATCACTTCACCCTGATTATGGGGTGCCTGTTGGGAACTAGTTTATATGGGTATAGAGATTAATATGGGGTACGATAGTATATTCGACCCTAGACAACTTAACTAAGTTTATGGTGCTTTCCCATTTCTAGTTTATACTTATCATACCCAGTTCTTTATTCATAGACTGAATAGTCCTAGACTTACTCAGGCTTTATGTATGACTCTACTTTTCTTTCGTCTTCTTTTCTTCCGTTCCCCCCCCCAGGTCCACAGGGAGGGAATACCGCAGCTTGACCAGCCTTCATATCCAGCTTGAAGAGAAAGAATGTATTGCTTGGATCTTTTCGTTTTGGACTATGGCTTTGGACAGCAACTATGGGACTTTTGCAGTTTATTTATGTTTTCTTTATGCTTCTTTAAATAATGTAATCAAGACAGTTATGAAGATGTTATGTTTTTTGAAGTATTGTAAGACAATTATGGTATGGTTGGTGTAACACGTATTTTATTGAAATAAAAGTTGTTGTTTTCCGCTGTTCAAAAATATGTGTTCTTATTATCTGTCTTGTATATCTGTGACTTATACTTATAAACCTCCACCAAAATTAGGGCATTCCCTTTGAGAGTGACCCTAACGGAAGTGGGGTGTTTCACTTGGTATCAGAGCATAGGTTTACCAGATAAGATAAAAAGTTTTGAAAATTTATTTTCAAAAAGGAAATTTAAAGAAGCATTTTTAAAAGAAAAATATTATTTTATTTTAAAAAGGCAAAGTCCTCCCCCAAAGCCATAGGTACTATCTCTTATCCTTCGTTTTGAATCTATCCTTTTTGTTTCAGCATGTCCGAAGAACTTAACTTGCCAGAGGGTGTACCAATACCTGGTTGGTTTAGGCGGTTCTTAGAAGCAAGGGCCACTCAGCCAGGTCCTATCGTTCCTCCTCCCCCAGCTGCAGGAAATCATCCAGCTGCAGCAGCACCTCTTCCTCCACCTCCTCCATGCGGAAACACGTTTGCTAAGATATGTAAAGATTTTAAAGCTATGGGAGGAAAGGATTTTCATGGAACTGAGTCCTCCGTGGCAGCTAGAAATTGGCTGAAAGAAACCGAGGACTTATTCATCATCTTTGAGGTAGAAGATAGACAGAAAGTACAACTGGTAGTATGGCTACTAAAGGGCGAGGCTTCCTACTGGTGGGAAGTCACTAATGCAGAAAGACTAGTGGAGACATGGGAGGACTTTAGGGCAAGGTTTGAGGCTAAATTTCTCTCAGATGCGGAAAGGAGTTTGCAGTTGGAAAAATTCTTATTTCTTAAGCAAGGGAACAAGACAGTCAAAGAGTATGTTAATCAGTTCGATGAGCTGGCTAGGTTTGGGCTGGACCTAGTCAACACCCCGCACAAGAAGGCTCTCCGTTTCGTCAAAGGGTTGAATGAGCCATTACACAGTTTGGCCATGACCCATATACCCATGGGAGCTACATATGAAAGGTTGGTACAAATGGCATTGCTGAACGAAGAGGATAAGGGCAAGAAGGAGACAAAGGCAGAAAGCTCTCAAGGGAAGAAAGAGGGTTTGCAGCCTAAGAAGACAGACTTTAAGAAGGGCGGGAAAGGCAACAAAGAGAAGAGGAAGTGTAATTTCTGTGGCAAAGTGGGGCACTTAGTGAAAGATTGCCGGAAAAAGAAGGCCAAGGAGAATGGTGGGTACTTTTCTTGCGGTGAGACAGGCCACAGGGCTAAGGACTGCCCAAAGAAACGAGCACAGGGGCAGAGGGCTGGATCCACCTCAGGGGCACAAGTTCATGTGCTAGAAGCGCCACCTCTGCAACAACGAGGTATAAATACTTCTGTAGAAAGTGTAGTTTATCTTTATGATCACCCCGTTCGCACTTTATTTGATTCTGGCGCATCACACTCCTTTATCTCGTCCGCTTTAGTAGAATCTCTGCACCTAAAAACTAGTATGGTAGAGGACCCCTCAATTGTTTCAAACCCAATCGGGGGCCCAGCTCATTTGTCTATGATCTGTTTGGGATTGAAAATTTCTATTCTAAGCGTAGAATTTCAATGTAGTCCCTTTGTTTTGGGCTTTTCGGGATATGGTTTGATTTTGGGCATGGATTGGCTATCCAGTAATGGGGCCATCCTTGATTATGAGAAAAGGGTTGTTAGGCTCCTAACCCAGCTCGGTAATACTTTGGAAATTTCTTGTAATCCCTCGTATGCGGTTATGCTTAGTTACCTTGAATCGCTAGATGCCTCTGTTGAAAATTTGCAATCAGTTAGAGTGGTCCGGGAATATCCGGATGTCTTCGAAGAGGTGAAGGGCTTGCCTCCGAAGCGGGAGATAAACTTCCGCATATACCTTGTAGATAATGCAAAGCCCGTTGCGTTGCCCGTTAGACACATGGCTCCGCGAGAAAGGAAAGAGCTCAGTAAACAGATTAAAGAGCTTCTAGAAAAGGGGTTCATTAGGAGGAGCATTTCAGAATGGGGCGCTCCAGTGGTATTCGCTACAAAGGCGGATGGTTCACTCCGTCTATGTGTTGACTATAGGGAGCTCAACAAGCTAACGAAAAAGAATAGGCACCCTCTCCCCAGAATTGACGATTTGTTTGATCAGCTTGTAGGAGCGTCTGTTTTCTCCCAACTCTATTTAGCGACCGGTTTTCATCAGCTAAGGGTGGCTGAAGATAGTATCGATAAAACGACATTCAGAACCCCAGACGGCTTCTTTGAATGGCTTGTCATGCCTTTCGGCTTGACAAATGCACCTGCTTACTTCGTGGACCTGATGAGTAGGGTATTCAGAGATTTCCTCAATAAGTTCGTAGTGGTCTTCGTAGACAATATCCTTATCTTCTCAAAGAGTGAAGAGGAACATGCTCAGCACTTAAGGGCAATCATGGAAACTCTGCGAGTCCATCAGCTAAAAGCCAAATTCTCCAAATGCCACTTTTGGAAAGAAGAGGTGAGGTTCCTTGGGCACATAGTATCCAAACAAGGGTTAGCAGTGGACCCTGCTAAGGTAGTGGCGGTACAGGATTGGAAGACACCAAGGAATGCAACTGAGGTCCGAAGTTTTCTGGGACTAGCAGGTTTCTATCGAAAGTTCATAAAGGATTTTTCGAGAATCTCAGCTCCGCTCACGAAATTGACCAAGAAGAATCTAGCGTTCAATTGGGACTTGGATTGCGAGTTTGCTTTCTAGCGACTAAAAAGGGCTCTTACAACAGCCCCAGTTTTGACGTTGCCAGATGGAAGCAAGATGTTCACTGTTTATACAGATGCATGTGGGACAGGGCTAGGCGCCGTCTTAATGCAAGAAGAAAGGGCAGTAGCTTATGGCGGGAGGCAGTTGAAAGTGCACGAAAAGAACTACCCGACCCACGATTTTGAGTTAGCTGCCATCGTCTTTGCACTCAAGTCTTGGCGACACTATCTCCTAGGTGAGAAGTTCGAACTTTACACTGACTATAAATCGTTGAAATATCTTTTCTCGCAGAAAGATCTTAACTTGAGGCAACAAAGATGGATGGAGTTTCTTGCCTCGTACGATTTCGAGATCTCCTACACTCCGGGCAAAGGCAACGTAGTAGCAGACGCGATGAGCCGAAAGAAATTGACCCTAAGCCCGCTGTTTGTTGAAAGACAAAGCCTAGAGTTTATAGCCATCTTCGACTTTAGGCCTTCCTCCGATTTTGTACCAGGCTTGCTAGCATCTCTCGAAGTGCGCCCGATTTTAGTGGACTCAATAGGGACAGCACAACGCGAAGACCCTTAGCTTGTGGAAACGATTGATAGCCTAATTAGGGGTGAGACTTCAAGTCACCTCAACAGATACTCCATCGACGATAAGGGTTGGCTAAGGCGAGACGGAAGACTATGCGTCCCACAGACAAGGAATTTAGTAAAGAGGGTTCTCGAGGAAGCGCATCACTCCAAGATGACGATACACCCAGGCGGAGATAAAATGTACAAGGACATAAAAAGAACTTTCTTCTGGAATGGCATGAAAAAGGACGTGGCATAATTCGTTTCTAAGTGTATAGTGTGCCAACAGGTTAAGGCGGAACAGAAAAAGCCCGGCGGTCTGCTACATCCTCTAGAGGTCCCGCAGTGGAAGTGGGATAGCATCTCAATGGACTTCATCGATGGGCTGCCTAGGTCTAGGAGAGGCAACACTAGCATATGGGTAATAGTGGATAGGCTTACTAAAAGCGCCCACTTTTTACCTGTCAAAAGTAAAAGAACTGCCTCATCCCTAGCATCTCTTTACCTCAAGGAAATCGTTCGACTCCATGGAATACCATCCAGTATTGTTAGTGACCGAGACCCTATCTTCACCAGTGAGTTTTGGTGGAGTCTGCAAGAGGCAGTAGGAACGCAGTTATGCTTGAGCACAACCTATCATCCCCAAACCGACGGCCAAACAGAAAGAGTGAACAGAGTTTTGGAAGACCTTCTAAGACTATGCGTCCTTGACTTCGGAGGGACATGGGAAGACCATCTTCCTTGGGTGGAATTTGCCTACAACAACAGCTATCAAGCAACCATCGGAATGGCGCCCTTCGAAGCTTTATATGGAAGACCATGTCGATCGCCCACTTGTTGGTGGGAGTCTACTGATTAGCTCATACTTGGACCAGATATGATCCGAGAAACTACAGAGAAAGTAGACTTAATACGAAGAAGGATGAAGACGGCCCAAGACTGACAAAAGTCCTATGCCGACAACAGGAGGACCGACCTTGAATTTGAGGTTGGAGACAGAGTTTTTCTTAAGGTATCTCCGCTAAGGAACGTTGTTCGTTTTGGAACCACAGGAAAGCTAGCACCAAGGTTCGTAGGGCCATTCCCTATCACCGAGAAAATTGGGAAAATGGCCTATAGATTAGAGCTACCAGAAAAGCTGGCCGGAGTTCACAACATTTTTCATGTTTCACATCTCCGAAAATGTCTACATGAGTCTGCTGAAGTGGTAGAGCCAAATATCCTAGAAGAAGCTGAAGTGGAACGCGAAGCAACCATAAGAAAAGTTCCAACCCGCATATTAGGAACGGAAGTGAAAAAGCTACGCAACCGCGAAGTCAAGCTCGTCAAAGTTCAGTGGAGCAACGCTGAAGGAGATGCAACTTGGGAAACTGAAGCTAAAATACGCGCAGCCTACCCTTTTCTTTTCGAGGGTACATCTTTGATCTTTCCTTTTTCCTTAAGTTGCGCTTTTATCTATCTTTTTAGGTATATCTCCTCGACCCTATCTTTTAGGTAGAAACTCTTTGGATGAAAACATGTAGTTGAAACATGTTATGGATGATGGTTGCAAGTGGTTGCAAGTGATTGCTAGTGGTTGCTCGTGGTTGCATATATACACACACAATCTAGGCTTTAGATCGGCTCAGTCACTTCATTTTGCATATGCATATATGTTTGCATTCGTATATGGTTGAACTTTAATGTGTTGTCATGTGGATGTTGCATGTGTATGAATGATTGTGCACTCATGTAGAATCATGAATAGGGGGATTTGCATTCATTATGGATTCATAGCACTTACATAATTCTCATTAAGGAGGTCAACTGAATCAGTAGACCGCCTGATTTTGCATTAGATAAGTACATGTACACACACACTTCGCATATGATCATGAAGCATTAGAAGTCTTTTAAGGACAATGGATGCTCGTATTTGATGGATGAGTAGATGGATGTTTGGACGTTAGGATGTACATTCTTCCTGAACTTGAAGATTTCGGGGACGAAATCCTTTTTAAGTGGGGGAGAATGTAACACCCCGTGTATTCTATAACTGTGAAATTCACAAATTAAACTATAACTAATTTTAAATCAAAGAATTAAGGGAAACGGGATACGCCATTGCGTTCGTCTCAAAATTCTGCTTGAGATAGAGTCTGAGTTTGCGTAAAACGGATATCGTATGAAGAAGATATGGACGAACGAAGTTGGGCGAAAAACCAGAAAACGGGTCAGAATGCACTGGCGCACTTGGGAAGTGCGCCAGAACAAAAATGCATTGGCGCACTTGGGAAGTGCGCCAGTACATTTTTGACCTGGCGCACCTGCCAAGTGCGCCCAGGTCAAAAATGACCTGCTGGTCAGGTCTGGTCAAGTCTTGGCTGGCCAGGTCTATGTTTGGTCGATTTTCTGAGCCTTGCCTTGTCACTAGGGCTAGGTGTCAGCTCCTGGTTGGTCTCTCCTTCGAACGAACGGCTATCATTGAACCAAGCTTCATCGACGGTCTAAATCAACTCACAAACTCTATAAAAAGGACCTAAGGCTAACCCTAATTCACATAAACTAAAATGGAGAAGAGACCGTCATGCTGCTGAGGAGAGACTGAAGATAGCCGTCAGAAATAGAGAGACAACTAGGAGATAATTCAAAGCTTAAAGCAACGTTAATCAAATCAAAGCAACGCCTACAACAAAGGATAGCACCTCCAAATTCAGAATTCAGATTTCTGAATTGAAGATTCGTCATACGCTGTAAGTAGAGTGCTATTCCGATATGAATTAAATAATTGTGTTGATTTGTGTAATGTAAGAAATGGAATTGTGGCGATAATAATCTATATTTGTATGTTGCTTTGATGCAAAACGATTTGGGAATATTATGGTATACGATTGGATATTTGCAAGTACGCGATTTGCGTTGGAAACGAAAAGGAATTGTGGCGATAATGATTTATATTTATATGTTATTTTGATTCTAAACGATTTGGCAATGCTATGGTTTGATTCATACAAGTATGTGGCTTATGTTGACAACCACATGTTGTGGAATTTTGATTGGGACTTATGCAAGCATATGATTTATATTGAAAACTACATGTTTGTGGTAGTTATTTACAACACCCATTTGGTAAATGCAAGTATAAGATTCATGTTGAAACAACAACTATATGTTGTAATAGCTTATTTTGAAATTCATGCAAGTCTATGATCTATTGTTATGACAACATGATGTAAAATTTTATGGTCATCTTTAGTGTAATTTGATTCACCTAAGTATTATGATTCATATGAAGGTTATGTTGAAATTGGCATCATAGTTCAAGTATAAAAATCATGATTTTGTGATAGTGACAAAAGCAAGCGTCGTTGTAAGCTTGTATTAATTTTATGAACATGTCTAAGCTATGTTTGTTATTATGCCTAGTTAAAAACATTTTTTCAAAGCTTATGTTGTTATCTTAATCATATGATAATATATTTTTGGCACATAAGTTACATTAGGAATTTACACTAGAATTGCATCCCCTTACAAGTTACATAGATTGGACGAAAACCCATGATTATATGAACAATAGGATTCATAATCAATTATGTTTATGCCATGACCATATAAGGACTCATGTTTAATTATGATTATGTCATAATTATATGATTAGAGTGGTTCATGTTTAAGTACTATTTATGCCAAGACTACATGTTTCGTTTACACCATGATTTTGTGAATAGAATGATTCATGTTTAAGTATTGCTTATATTATATGTTGTTACAATTGCAAGTTCACATATGCCTATCTTATGATAATTAGATCGTATATTGCAAGTTCATGCGTTCACACTCCCCTTTTTATGTCACCTTATAAACACCATGTTATAGCCTCCCCTTTTCATATGGCTAAATTGGGTTTAAGTATTAAACCCAACACACCTTACATTGGAACAAACGAATAAAACGGGGGAATTGACGTTTGGGTTAAAAATATAGAACATATGTGTTGGCTTGTTTGACGCACGCCAATAACTTTGAAAAACAATTAAGTGGCATAAATAAATCTTAACCAATAAAGATGAATTTGAATAATGGGCCGCAAATATTTACATATAAAAAGAAGAAAGACAAAATATGTAAATGTAGAAAATACGATGTGTTTAACCCGAGGTTGGATTGAGTTGTGATGTAAACCTGCCCGGAACCGCCCGGCTGTCCAGTAGTCACAACAATACATATCCAATGTGGGTGGTTAAACACGGAGCCCAATAAGGACCCGAGGTTAGACTGAGTTGTGGCGTAAGACTGCCCGGACCCAACCGGCAACAGGCAGCCACAACAATACCTGTCTAATGTGAGAGGTCAAGGCTTTAATAAGACAATTAAGGCTGAGTCTGGATTGATAGGATTAAGTAAATTAAATTAATACTTAATCAGAATGGAACATGCTAAACTAAACAGACCGATTGGGGGTTAGGTTTATAAAACACTTAACCAACTTAGCATGATGGCTAGAAATAGAAAACCTAGTAGCGGGGGACCCTTTTCAGCAGTAACCCTATTAGGTATCATGATACCCTGAAACTAGGCAGGGTGGGGCACGATTACTGGGTTGATTGTAAGCGGTCAAATCGACGGCGGTGGTGCAACAGTGTAGGTTCTAACGGGGTGCGGGCGTGCACACACTCCGGCGCAGAAAAATAAGGCACTGGGCACCAGTAGCATACCTGTGCATTCTAGGATTGTGTCGGGCCGCCACCATGGGACTTGATACACCCCATGGTGGGACCAGCATAGGTAACTACAACATCGGGGGCCGTAAGACACATATAACTATGCGAGTAGGAGCCGATCATCATAAAATGGATCACTTCACCCTGATTATGGGGTGCCTGTTGGGAACTAGTTTATATGGGTATAGAGATTAATATGGGGTACGATAGTATATTCGACCCTAGACAACTTAACTAAGTTTATGGTGCTTTCCCATTTCTAGTTTATACTTATCATACCCAGTTCTTTATTCATAGACTGAATAGTCCTAGACTTACTCAGGCTTTATGTCTGACTCTACTTTTCTTTCGTCTTCTTTTCTTCCGTTCCCCCCCCCCCCAGGTCCACAGGGAGGGAATACCGCAGCTTGACCAGCCTTCATATCCAGCTTGAAGAGAAAGAATGTATTGCTTGGATCTTTTCATTTTGGACTATGGCTTTGGACAGCAACTATGGGACTTTTGCAGTTTATTTATGTTTTCTTTATGCTTCTTTAAATAATGTAATCAAGACAGTTATGAAGATGTTATGTTTTTTTGAAGTATTGTAAGACAATTATTGTATGGTTGGTGTAACACGTATTTTATTGAAATAAAAGTTGTTGTTTTCCGCTGTTCAAAAATATGTGTTCTTATTATCTGTCTTGTATATCTGTGACTTATACTTATAAACCTCCACCAAAATTAGGGCATTCCCTTTGAGAGTGACCCTAACGGAGGTGGGGTGTTTCAGGTAAACAGATAAATTTTTACCCAGAAGATAGGGTCATCTCCTAGCTTAGCAATTTTTAGGACGAAATTTTATTTAGGGGGGAAGATTGTAGTAACCCGCATTTTAGCTGTTGAATAATTTATTTATTTAATTATTAAATATCGATTTATCGATATCGAGAACGTGAATTTAATAATATTGAATATTGAATTAATAATTATAATATAATAAAATATATTATAATGTCGAAATAATCAAAAGTATTGGAAATCACAATATTCTGTGAGCGGGGTCATCCCTAAGATGTAATTCTGCTTAGAGTTGAATTATATTGACGAATATATTCAATCGACGACAGTTTGAACGTATAATTATATTATAATTAAAATCGAGCTTGAAACGACGCGGCAGTTCGCTATTTGGCGATTCGGACTTCAACTGAATGTACAAGGTTCGTTTTAAGCCGGATTTCAGTGAAACAAGAAACGCGTGGAGCTGGTGGAGTATATCTTTCTAGTGGAAGAGAAAAATCTGGATTTCGTCGTATAAATTTTGAGTTACGTCTAAATCAAATTTCAGAAAGGTCGCTGTGAAATTCCTTTATAATTCGTAACGCTTTATTTATGTTATAAAAGGAATTTCAATATAAACTGAATACCGGGATAATCTGGAATCTGAAATATCAAACTATAAATTCTGATATGATATTCTGAAGCTGTACGATATCATATGTGAAGATATACGATGATATAAACTTATTTATATTTAATTTAATTTATTTAAATATATTTATATATTTAAATAGGCCATTTAGAGCTTTAAAAGCCACTTTTGCAAACGAAGTCGGAATTCGATGAAACTAGTTTTGTTGGATCCGCAATGTCAAATAGTTGTTAGATTCCAAGTTTCGTGATTTTTAGAGTCAGTATGTGACCGTAGAGATTTTTAGAGTGAGAAACAGTCAGTATTTCGACGGTTAAAAATACGTTGTGTGAGCATACGAAGTCGGAATTCGACGAAACCAGTTTCATTGGGACCGTAATGTCGAACTCTAGCTGTATGTCCATTTTCGTGATTTTTGGTTATTGTATGTGACCACATGAATTTTTAGAGATGAATACCAATAGTGTTTGCTTAAAAATGAATTAAAAATCGAATATTAAAATAATATATATTTTTCCCTATAAAATAACTCTAACTTCCTAAACCTAATCTCATTTCCTCACATAGTCAACACAGCAAGAAATGCGCCGCTGCCATTTCAAAGTGATATCGTGAGGTTGGAAAATCAAAACAATGAAAACAAAAATCTATAAATTCACAAATATATATGTATGGGATCCTCGTCGTTTGCTCAGTCCGCTGGTATGGTTTTCGTGTGGCTCGATCACTGTTCGGTGGAAGTCCTCTTTCTACAGTGACGCTAGGGTTGGGTTCTGCATCGACTATGTGATGTCGGAGGAGCCGCCGACGGTGTGGGCGAGTTCGGGGTAGCCTGAGGGTCAGGATGACGTGGGTCAGTGGAACTCCGGCGGTCACTGGCGAAAATCAATGTCGTGGGTCAGCTCGTTTAGTAGCAGTTCTGGGCGACGTAAGGGAGTTCGAGTTGGGGGAGATGGTGCCTGGTCGGTGCGGTTTAGGGTGGCTATGTCAGTGGTGGCATCGGCGTCGGAGACTGGTGGCCGAGGTGGATGGAAGCGGCAGTCAAATGGAAGGTCAACGGGGGAAATTATGTTAGCAGGCATCGGGATTTAGATTGGGGAAGGAGAAGTGGCGGTCTGGGCTGTTAAAGGGTAAGCGGGCCAAGTTAAGGGGTTAAGGCCCATTGGAAATAGAAATTCAAGTGTTTTATTTAATTTATATAATATGTATAACTTCGTAATGCGATATATATTTCATACGAGGTCGGATTCGCGAGCCGTCAGTCACATTGGGATCGTATAGACGAGAGCAACACAATGAGACTGACCTGGAGTGGATCGGAGACAGTTAAAATTTATGGCAAAATAAATTGTCAGACTGGATCAAAGAATGCAAACCGATTATTTAACGGTTAACGCGCAAATGTGAGTAAAACTCACCAACTCTGAACAGTTTATATTTCCATGTTGTATTTTTAGAATTGTTAGATATTGGCTGATTGACTGTGTGTTGACCGTTTGATTGAACTGCTAGTCAGTTAGTGGAATTTCTATATTGATTCTGTTTTAACAGAATAATTCATATTGAACTGAAAGTGATGCTGATTATGTTGTGTAACATCTGTGGATGCAGGGAAACAGGTTGGAGGAATCCGACTGGATTCCTCAACAGTTATTTTATTGTTTTTCATATATTTTGATATATGATGTGAATTTATAACCTGTTGTTGATTTCATGTGTATGGACGATATTGGACATCGTTATTTGATATGTTAAACACCATAACATACCTGAATGTTGATAAGGGAATTTTCAAAGTGATTGAAAATAGAATATTTATAAAATGGGATATTTATAAATAAGAGATATTTATAAAGTGGAATATTTATAAATAAGAAATGTTTATAAATTGGAATATTTATAAATAGGAGATATTTGAAAAGGAAATAAACTCAAAACATTTCTTTTTGAATGGAAAGGCCTGTGTGGCGGGTTTGGGGATTTTCCCGATGCTTCCGATACAAAGGAGGTTATGGCGAATTTTCCCGAGAATTTAAGGAGTTAGAATATTTCAAGAACAAATTTGAAAAGGAAATATTTGTAAACCATTTACAAATAGAATTGGAAAGGGAACATTTTAAAAAGGAAATCATTTTTAAAGTGTAGAACCATTATTTAAAAGTAAATCTTTTCAAATGAATAAAACGTTGTTAAAAAGGAAATCTTTATAAAGTGAATAAAGTAAATCGAATATGGTATTCGAAAGGAGAAATCGAATATAGGCATTCGAAAGGAGTTAATCGAATATGGTATTCGAAGTTAGTTAATCGAATATGGTATTCGAAAGTTAGATAATCGAATATGGTATTCGAAGTTAGTTAATCGAATGTGGTATTCGAAGTTAGTTAATCGAATATAGACATTCGAAAGGAGAAATCGAATATGGTATTCGAAGTTAGTTAATCGAATATGGTATTCGAAGTTAGTTAATCGAATATGGTATTCGAAAGTTAGTTAATCGAATATGTTATTCGAAAGGGGTTAGTTAAGTCGAGTTAGTCAAATAGAGTTAACCAGTTAGAGTTAATCAAATAGAGTTAACCAGTTAGAGTTAATCAAATAGAGTTAATGTAACAACCCGAAAATCGGGGCCAGTTTAAAATTTTTATTTTGGCAATTTTAGCGAATTTTGGATATTTAAAATAGATTATTTTAAATAATATCGACGAAAAATTTATTTTGAATATAATTCGAACGTATATATTATACGCGTCGTCATTAGAATATAAATAATTATATATAATTATAAATAGAATTGAAAATGGCACGGTAGTTCGATAATTCGATTTCAAACTTCAATTGAATGTACCGGGTGCAAAACAATCCGGATTTTAGTGAAACCAAAAACAATAGGATCTAATCGTGAATATCTTTCCAACGAATCCGACAAATCGAAATTTCGTAGCGAGAATCAAAAGATATGTCCAGTTGAAAATTCTGAATAGTCGCTATGGAATTCAGGCCCTTAAAAATGGACATTTTGCAAACGACCTCGGATTTCGACGAAACCACTTTTGTTGGATCCGCAGTGTAAAGTTATTGCTAGATTTCAAATTTCATAATTTTTCGAATCAATATGTGAGCGTGGCAAAGGAAAACGTGTTTTGACCATTTCAGTTGATTTTAATCGACTGGAAATTGGCCATTTTTCCAACGGCCTCAGAATTCGACGAAACTAGTTTTATTAGGACCGTATCGTCAATACGAAGCTAGAAAATATTTTTCTGTAATTTTTCTAGTTCGTATATGACCCCGGTAATTCGAAATGTACGTTTAAAATTCAATATAGTGATTTAAATGTAAATTTAACGGGAACTGATCGAAACAGTCGAATCAGCTTACGATGTATATCCCATTGTGTTCGGAATGGGGGTGAAACGCTATGGACGACAGGCGGTGGGTCCCGTTTCGAGTCCGAAATTTTAAGTTGCCTTTTTGGAGAATAAAATAAAATAATTTAATTAAATAAATATATATATTATAAACCCCCGTACCCCCCCTTTTTTTTATTCTCCAATCAGAAAAAGAAATTGAAAATTAAAAAAAACCGATCCTCCTTTTCACCGTTGACCCCGTCGCTCCCCCTATCTCCACCGCGCCTCCGCCGGAGGGCCCTACCTCGCGTCGCCCGCCACCTCCACCCCTCTCGCTCCCTTCTCGCTCCTCTTCTGTTGAGACCCGAACCCCCCCCCCCCATCGCGATTCTCCCTCCTCTTCCAATTAAGCCGCCGCCGCACCCACATCCACCCTCAGGCGAACCTCCGACCACCGCATCCGCCTGCTCGTCCACCGCCACCCTGTTTCACCGCCAAACCATCATGTCCCGACCCTCCAATCACGAATGAACAACCCCTCCCTCTAGAAGAAAAACCCTGTAAGTTTTTAACTATATTTTATTTTGTTTTATTTAAAGCTTTCAGTTTTATCCATTTTTAACTTAAAATAATTAGTTTTAAAACCGGCTTTTTATATAACATGGAAGTAAAAATATGATTTTTATATTTTTAAAGTATTAAAAATATGATTTTTATATTTTTAAAGTATTAAAAATATGATTTTTATATTTTTAAAGTATTAAAAATATAGTCTTTACTATATAGGTGATGTCAAAATATAATTTTTGCATGATAGGAATATTAAAAATATGATTTTTATATTTTTAAAGTATTAAAAATATGATCTTTATGGGATAGAGAAGTTAAAAATATCACCTTTGTATATGTGGCAAAATAAAAATCTGATTTTTATTTTATATACGTTGAAATAAAGTAGATATTTTTATAATGATGAAATCTTTATTTTGAAAAAGGCGAAACCTTTATTTTGAAAAAGGCGAAATCTTTATTTTATATAAAGGCGAAAACTTTATTTTTTATAAAGGCGAAATAAATATTTTCGAAATGGAATTTTTATCTATATGAAGTGATTATAAAAATATGATTTTTAAATTGAAAACGAACAAATAAAAATGTGATTTTTATTTTAAAGACATCAAAATATAAAAATGTGATTTTTGTGTATATAGTGACTACGGGCAACGAAGATGACGAAGATGGGATCACGAAGAAGATTTCTATAAAAGAAGTGTCGTGAAGTTGGATAGCTATTGGTGAGAACTTCTCACTCTAAATTCTCTTTTTCTAGTTATATATATATACTAGGATGCAGACGGTGCTTAGTAGCACCCGACACCCGTCATCCACAGACCATGGATGACTTGTTTGTTTAATTGTTTGGTTGTGTAGTTAGTTAGATTGTTTGGGTTGATTTGAATTGTTTGGTGAAATGAAATTGATATGATTGATGTGTGAATGGCGTGGGCCTTCACTAGACCGGGGATAAGGCTAGACCTCGTCCCGTTTCTAGTATCGTGCCGTTATGCCGCCGAAATTTTCTAAAATATGTTAGAAAAATAAAAATATCATTTTTATTGTGTAAATGAACTAATAGAAATTCAAGTGTTGAAATAAAATGTTTTATCGTTAAAAATATAATTTTTAACGTGAAAGTAAATAAATAAATATTTATAAACAAATCGGCCGATTTGTTTATTTACACTGATTTGACTGATATTGATTGGGTCGGTAAATTTTACACATCGCCCAACTGCACAAATAAAATCTGTGTTTGATTGTTTGAAACCCCACACGGGTGTTGGGATGAAATTTGAAATTCACTCATCCTGATTGATTAAATATGTCAATCGATTGATTGACAGGCTGTTATAAGCGTCAGATATCTATATTTGATGCTTATACAGTGTAGTGCACTTTGGTTGATGATTGATTATTTTTCAATGCCATTATATACATGTGTTGTATGGAATCCATATAATTAACATTATATGGTGATTGATTGGGCCTCATTCCAATCGGGAAAACAATGAATATTATAAAAGAAAATTCATGTGTTGAATATAAAAATAGTCAGGTGTTGACGATGATCATGTGTTGAAACTATTCATGTGTTGAGCAAAATATTTTAAATAAAATAAATTACATCTTTATCACATTTAAAATTAGAACTACTTCCCAGTAGAAGTCTAATTAAAAATCAAACGATAGATACCATAGTTTTATAAAATATTTTACATGACAAAAATAGTGATGTGTTGACAGTACTCATGTGTTGAGATTAGTCAGGTGTTGGAAGAAATATAGATTCATGTGTTGAATGGAATAAATATTCATTTGTTGAATAGAATAACGGATTTTTTTTGAAAAAAATATAAAGCCGTGTTGATTAGAGATGCGTTATTTCGACGTGAACGATATTTATATCGATTTGAAAACGATTTCGAAATGAATTGAATTGAAAACGATTTCGAAATGAATTGAATTGAAAACAATTTCGAAATGAATTGAAAACGAATTCAAATTGAATTGAAAGTGAATTGAAAAGAATTCAAATTGAATAAAAATTTGAATTGAATAGAAATGAATTTTAAAACGAATTCATAAAGAAGAATTCAATTTTGGCTTTGAATGGAAATAGTGTTGAAATGGTTTTGAAACGAAGTTAAAACGATTTATAAAATTCGTTTTAAAAGGAAATCGACGAAATATATATAATATATATATATTATATATATAATGGCCTGAATAGAACGCGCCGCGCCGCGGTAGTTCGTGAATTTCGACCATTTATTTCAAACGGACATTGCGGGAGATCCGACCGTCGGATTCTCCTAAAACCGGAACCGTTGGGTTCGTATCGAAAAGAGCTTTCCAATGAATATTAGAAATTTGAAATCTAACGGTTGGATTTGGAATTATGTCCAAATCAAATTCGAAAAAGGTCGCTGTAAGTGCAGTTCGATGGCCATTGATGGAAATCGACTGTACGGGCCTTGATAAAATTATTAAAAATATCTATAATTTGTGTAAAATTATAATATGTGAATTGAAAAGAATTGGGCTGGAAAATTCCACATTTGAAAAGGTAAAAATAGATTTTTATCGAAATGAACTAGTTTTGAACTAGAATTAAAATCAATTTATTTTTGAAATAAATAAATTGAATTTGAAAGTGATTTTAAAAATAATCGATATTTCCAATACGTGGATTGGACTGGAGTTGAATCGAAATTATCTTCGGGATATTTCGATGTTGGATTTCGTGACTATACAGATATTGTTATGGGAATTTGAAAGATATATTTTATATCGTTATTTCCAATACGATATATGTTGGTTTCAGAATTTGATATTGAATATAAGCCGATATATTTTCTATTCAAAGCCTTGTATTTAATATCAAATGTGATTTGGGTTTGTCGTGAATCGTGTTTTAGAAGACATTGGTTCTTTAACCCAGTTAAAGACAGAATATTGATTTTTGTGAAGATTAAAACTAAGTGGAGTTTTAATGAATCTTTAATTAGATTAAAAATGTGGATTGATAATTTAAATTATCAAATCTGAAAGGTGATCGAGAGTGGAGTATCACCGGTTTTGCTCCAAAGCGATAGTTAAATCTTTAATTAGATTTGAACGTGAAATGGTAATTAATTTTACCGATAACACCGTGGTGTTAGATATGGAGTATCGCCAGTTTTGCTCCATGGGATATATAGGTTGGGATTGGGAAATAAAATAAATAATTACTTCGGTGTGGTTCGTTAATCCCGACTAGTTAGAAATGATATCCAAAGGAGGATTGAAGAATAAATTTAGAAGAATTTATCTTTGATAAAATTAATGGGAACCTTTCCCTAAAAGGGTGATTTTGTGAATAAAAGAATATTCTGAATTGGAATGAGGCGTTTGTTGTGTTTGTGTAACATTTGTTAATTATATACGTGGGTTATTCAGAAAGGCCGGGTTATACCCATTCTGAATAACCGATTCGACGAGATGTCGAAGATGAAGACGGTGGTCGAAGACCGGAAGTCTTCACATCGTTTGGGTGATTACTGATGATCGTGATTGGGCTGTACACCCAAGATGAGGGAAACAGTCGGTGATTGTCCAGACGTACTTGGAGATGGATGGATATGCGAGGAAAGTGCCTCCGGTTTCGTTCAGACCCAGAACGAACTTGTAAATGGATTGTGTGTCTGACATTGGATTTTATTCTGTGTTGATTGATCTCTATTAAATATACATCTGTTTGGCGGCGGAGAATTTATTCTCTTGCTTAACGCCCTTCTCTGAGACGTACGAGCTCAGAGGTTGTATATCGATGGACATCAGTCGCATGGAGTGAATTGCCAATGTGGCATGCGTAAGTGGCAATTGATCAAGGCTTCTGTTGAAAAGCAAAGTCTTGTGGTTGATGATCAAAGCACGGCCTGTGTGGCGTAGCTTTGTGTATAACGTGAATTCGCGAGCCTCACACCTCGGTATGAGTCAAAAACGGGATAGGGACTGCAGGGAGAGCACGACGTTTCTTTCTAGCTA
This sequence comes from Allium sativum, assembly GCA_030737875.1. Classification (NCBI taxonomy): domain Eukaryota; kingdom Viridiplantae; phylum Streptophyta; class Magnoliopsida; order Asparagales; family Amaryllidaceae; genus Allium; species Allium sativum. The sequence goes on from CM060915.1 coordinate 557,903,223, forward strand.
GGGGGGTGTCAGTGACCTACCAGCCCTGACATTTATATACTTTTCACCTGTGTGGTTGTTGGAATGCGAGGCGCCTCGGATATAGGTCTGTAAGGACCGGGAAACGTGTGTTCAGGAATAATTAATCCTCAAAAGTAAGAGAGGACCGGCCCTGAAGATCCAAGGATCATAGTGGGGTCCTGGGACATTTGCTAGAGTGTCTCGAACGCGGAGAGGAGCTTGCCCCTTGCCTCGACTCATGACGGAAATCCAATTTCCAATACGTGTATTGCGGTTTTAATTGTAGAACTAGTATGGCGACATGATATATGGTACCCATGCCGTCTATGATTGATATTTATGATTGAAAATGTTTTGACACTATACACTTATTATAGTATCAAATGATTTGTTTTAAACGTATCAAGCATGTTTGGCTATTATAAGCGAAAACCCTATCCTCCGGCTTGCGTTGCATTGTGTGATGGGACCTGGGTCTTATAATAGCTTCATCTTTCCAAAAAGCATTGCGTTGTTTTGATATATGCACTCGTATTCTTGGGAGGAAACCCGTTCTATGTTATACGGCGTGGTCCCTTGAATTACTCTCTTTTAAAGTAAAGTTTTAAATAACTGTTTTAGTTCTCACACCAGTCCCATGACTGACCTGGAGTTTATTGTTTTAACCTAAACTCTGGGTGCCCCTATTTTCCGCACGGGCAGCTAGTAGTTTTGGTTTTGCAGATTTATATTCACAGATTCCTGGTATACAGCTGGAACGATGCTCGGAAAGCCCTGTATCCGTGTATCACTTCTAGTTGTGCTTTTGTATTATTTTCCGCTGCTATGTAATTTATTGTAATCTCTGATATTTATCGAATGTAATTTATTCATTTATACTCTGTATATTCTTGTATCTGATGGAATTGTTGTAATAGCAATGAAATGTTCTTCCGTCTGCGTTCTATTTTGTGTTGTCCTCAAAGTATTCGTGCTTTCCTTCACGGGGAAGTTACGGGTTCTTTCAGTTTACCAGTTAGAGTTAATCAAATAGAGTTAACCAGTTGGAGTTAATCGATTAGAGTTAAAATGAACTAGAGTTAATCAAATATAGTTATTTGAGACAGAGTTAGTCAAACATAGTTTTCAGGGTAAGTTGCCATCTTGTACGACTGCTAGCGTAATTCGCAGCGCTGTAAATAGCCTACGGCGGTCGGATGTTTCCTGAGGGAGTCAGGCGTAACCATTGTGACCGCTGCGATCTAGAGTCAAGCGAATGGAGTTTAATCGAATATTAGTTATTCGATAGGCGTAAATCGAGTTGAGAAACGAGTTAAGTTAGTCAAGTTAGTCGAGCCTAGTTAATCGAATCGAATTGGTCGAACCAAGTAAGCCGTGTTAAGTTAGTCAAGTTAGTCGAGCCTAGTTAATCGAATCGAATTGGTTTAACCAAGTAAGTCGAGTTAGTCGAGTCAAGTTAAGTTAGTCGAGTTAAGTTCGTCGAGTTAAATTTATCGATGTTAGTTTCATCGAAGGGAGTTATCGATTATAGTTTAATCGAAGTGAGATTTTCAAATATGAGATATTTGAAAAGGAAGAGTTATCGAATATTAGTTATTCGAAGAGAGATTATCGAATATCGTTTATTCGAGAAGAAGTTAATCGAATATAGGTTATTCGAAGAAGAGTTAATCAAATAGAGATTTCTCGAAGAGAGTTAATCGGCAAATTCGATTATATCGAATTCGGGAAAGCACTTATACTTTTCCAGTGTTTAAATAGAGATTTATTTATTTATAAATAAATAAGTGTTAGGTTAATTATTCACTAATAAGAATAGAAGTTATAATTAAAGTTAGATAATTCGAAAGTAGGGATTTTAACGTTATCGTTATAACCAATGTTTTAAATATAGAAGTGGATTAGTAAAATTGGATCCGAGAAAGGCGTAAAGAAGTTGTTAAAGATTAAAAGATAAACTTTGACCATTTCGAAGTTATAACGTTGTTCAGTTAAGGTCTGAGAGGTAATTATACCCCAACTTGAGTGACTTCCTTCTTAACTAAGAAATGGTAAGGTTTGATCGTAAAGGAGTTTGGGAAATGTTTTCCAAACGAGAATCAGAAATGTTTTCTGATAAAAGAAAAATAAGAATTTAGAATATAGGGAAAACAGGAGATAAGTAAATAAATGAACTAAAGAAATTTATGTTAAATGATGTTTGTTTGATATAATTTCCATCTGAAAATAATATCGTTGTTTGCACACTTGTTTTCTTTGATAGTTAAATCACAGACTATCGAAGTTTTGACCATTTTAACGTTGTTAATATGGAGAGACCGGTTGGATTATTATCCAAAGAACCACTCTGTATTGGCATAAGCGTTGCGAATCATATATGCCAAAGATAATTGAAGACGGAGTAAATTGCAAGGGCTGTTGTATAAGTCTTAGATAACAGTGACTAAGATGGATATACTGAATAGTGCCTTCGGTTTGTCCAGTCCCAGGACAACTTGTATGGACGAAGGTCTGACAGAGTATATCCAATGAACCGCGTAAGTTGATCTGTTCAAACGTTTTCACGTTTGGTGGCGGAGGAATTCGTTTCTCTTAGCTGTATACCCGTGTTATTTTTGAATAAGTCAATTTGTGATTTGGCGGGTATGACGATGTGACATTTTAAGTGAATGAAGATGGATGTCTGACATAGTATTTCCAGATGGTCACGTACACTGATTTCTTCAACCGTACCAAGAGTGGAAGCGGAGAAGGAAACTTCTTTTAGCTGACACGTAATGTACTGTTGTAAACGTCAATTAGTGATTTCGATGGATTTGACAATGTAGCATTCGAAGTGAATCTGATGTAATGATAAAGCGTAGCTTCTAGCCTCATCAACCGGTAAATGACAGAAATCGGGCAGGCAGCATGGCTAAGTCGGTCGCACCGAAGTAGGGTGTATAATCACCTATCTAGAGAATACTCATTTGTTTTTCTTAAATCTATCAATGTTGTCCCATATATATACGGGAACGGTTGCTGATCCCAACCGTTGGTGATGTACATTCGATACACTCAAGCGAAATGAGTGGTTGGTCATGTGTGGCTGAGTTACAAGATGTTCTTGTTGAACTCCAGTGTATCGTTCCTAGAGTACACTGATCGGAAGGTGGTTCCATACCTTGTCATAGTTGGAAATCCATTATCCAATACGTGCTTGCGATTTTGATTGTATACTATATATGTAGAACGTGAGATGAAAGCGTTTCTGCTAGTTGATATCTATTTGTACATAGACATTATTATAATATCAAAAGGTTTTTGATATAAAGATATTTTGGATTCTCATAAGGGAAAAACCCGTTCCGTTCTGCGGCGTGGTCTTATGAGATATCGTTTACTTGCCCATATACATGTTTAAATTGTTTTACTCACACCAGTCCCATGACTGACCCGGAGTTTACTTTGTTGTCTTCCCTAAACTCTTGGGTGCCTAAATTTGTACGGGCAGTCAAGTAGTCGGGATTTGCAGATACATCGAAGAGCTGGAGCAGGAGGCTTCAGAACCATATAGCTATAGTTTATTTCCGCTGTGTTGTAAGTGTTGTACTCTGATAAGTGCTATTGTATACATAACTGTTATATTTCAAAGTTCTGTTATCTATTATATGTTATTCGTTCCGCTGTGAGGTTCGTGTTACTCTGATATTGTGTTCTTCTTCTTCTTCTATTCTAAGTTTCTATCTTATCTATTCTCACCTTCTAATTTCTTTCATTAATTACCGGGATTTTTCGATGTTTTGGTTGTCGACGTCGAGCTTACGTCGATAACCAAAGCCGCTCAAAATCCGGGTCGTTACACAATCATTTATCACTTCAACAATAATAATAACATAAAACACAGACAATATCAACTTGTGAAATTCAGTAGATATAACAAACCTAAAACAGTGTTTTTTTTTGAAAAGATAAATGCAATTATCTTTTTAAATCTGAAATAAAATAAGATATTCTACTAAACATTTAAAATTTGTTAACTACAAAAATGTATTATCTTTTTTAAATCATTACACATGTACAAAATGAAAGCAGAAAGCGATTAGTTCAGTTTTATCTTTTTTAAATCTTAAATAAATTAAGATATTATTATGTAAAAAATAAACATGTTAATATTTATCGTTTAGTAAAAGATAAAATAAGATATTCTATGTAACCTATCTTTTATATTTTAGTGAAAGATAGATGCAATTATCTTTTCTAAATCTGAAATAAAATAAGATATTCTATGTAAAAAATAAACATGTTAATATTTATCATTTAGTAAAAGATAAAATAAGATATTCTATGTAAGTTATCTTTTAATGGTTTTATCATAATAAGTCCAAATCATAAGAAAAACAACAAATATGTTTAATCATCAATTATTACTAAGGTTTGATACGTAATTAAATCATTCAAATCAAATGATAAAACACCTTTATCTTTTTAAGCTGTCAAACAAAATAACATCTACCATTAAATATATATGTATGAATAGTTTCATATTATGCTATATGATCACTATAAATTGATTCATATTACGTATTGTTAACCCACCGAATATATACATATGATTAACAAAACAACAAATATGTTTAACATGCATCAGAAATTTTCAAATATTACTAAATTTTAATACGTAATTAAATCATTCAAATCAAAAGATAAACACCTTTATCTTTAAAAGTTGTCAAACAAAATAACATCTGCCACTGGATATATGCGTATGAACAGTTTTATATTGCAAATAAAATTAATCAGTGAATGACAACTTACTTCAGCTAAGAAAAATAATTGATAAATAGCAAGCAAAAAAAATCGAGGAGCAACAAACAACAAAGATAAACAAGTACTTACTTGTTCAACAACTTGTGAAAAGAAACCGCGTCTTAGTTTCTCCAGCTGAAGAAAGGTGAGGCGATTAACATCAACTGAAGATAGGTGAATCAATCGATATATTAGAAAACAACAGAAATAAACAATTACTTACTTGTTCAACTGAGAAAAGTGATGCGGTTTGAATTCTTCAACTAATCGAAAAATCATTTAAGGCGATTTTGTTTCGAAAGTAATTTAGCAGCAAATTTGATTTTAATTTTGGTGAGAAAGATGAATTAGCAATAGATTTGATATTGTTTCGAAAGTTTATTAGCAGAAGATTAGATTTTGGAAGTTTAAAGATGAAGAAGAATGCGGGTTTGAAATCGATTTGGGTTTGTTTTTAGCGTTGAGAATGCATACGAAACGAAAAATAGATGGAAGAAACAATTGAATAAAATTTTGTCCTGGAAAATAATTATTTTAAGGTCATGTCCTAGAAACTAATTAGCACATGAAAGGAAGCCCTTTTGGTATAATTCCCCAAAAAAATCTGTTTGTAATTATTCCACTTGATTATTAAACTAAATTTAATAATTATTTTTCGCCCACTTTGCAGGGCATTAAAATTTATGTTATTAAAAAAATTGTAATGATTAAATATAAAAAATAAAAGAAAAATAAAGTATTGTAATTATTATTAAATAGTTATATATATATATATATATGGCATTCTAAACAATGTATGAGTAGTTGTTGCTCAATGTATGATTTGTTATTAAGTTTTAAATAGATTTTTTTTATGTATAAGAGGCATTCTAACTTAAAAAAATAAAATCAAATTACAACATAGAAATAAACATCCATATCAGAAAAATACATTAATCAATAGTAGTTTTCAGAGCAAAACAAATATAAGATCATGAGTAGTTTTCATTCCAAACAAAATTAATATGAAAATCAGAGTAAAATAAATATAAGATCATGAGTAGAAGTATCTAAAATATCCTGCCAATATCGAAACGATTATCCACATAAAATACTTAGAACTGGAAGAACGTAACATTGAGATATCACATTATTTAGATGCCTTTATATGCAATAAAGTACAACAAAATTAACACATATCTTACAAACTATAAAAAAAACTTCTTCATACACCACATTATCAGTAATTGTTGTAGTTCCTCCTTCTTCTTTCTCAATGAAAATAACTAAACCAGTAGGATATGTTACCCGACTGATAGCAACATAAAATTGGCCATGAAAAAATACTGGCTCTGGCAAATACAAACCTACACGCTCAAGAGATTGACCTTGTGCTTTGTTGATTGTCATAGCAAAACAAAGATGCAACGGTAACTGAAGACCAAATCAAATGGTAAATTTGAATCACTTGGAGACATTTCAATTCTAGGTATTAAGTGTGTTGTGTGTGCGTGACTGCCACTAATAATTTCACATACCGTTGTGTGTTTTAAACACCTCCTAATAACCAAGCGAGTACCATTACACAATCCAATAGCCTGGCTCAAATTGCTCAACAACATTACAACAACACCCTCTTTCAAAACCAGCTTATGGGGAGGAATACCACAAACTTTAATGGAATTTAGATATTCAACAGGAAAAGTGGCACTGAGTTAATCATCATCACCAGCACGACATTTAACTGAATCAGAACTCAAATATATGAATCGCTCACCAGGTATCTTTTTAAGAACTAGGTTGTTAACATGATCAACCACCTTATTTCTGGGAGTCAATATTGATTTTTCACGTAAATACTCATCATTGGTGTATGATGTCTCCATGTTTGGAACAACAGTATTTATAAATTCATCAATGTTATTTGACTCTGATTGAATACAAAATTCTGGTGGAATATCAATTGAACAATCATTTTGAACCACATGAACTTTACCCTCACCAATATCTAGTATCCATTTACTAAATGCTTCTATATGACGTCTTTCACCATTATTATTTCCTTCATTTAGCCTCATATTGCGTGTTAATTTAAAAACCTGACATATGGACCAAAGTTGAGATCTAAAAATACATGCGCTAATAATGTCACTTCTGTTACCTTTATGAATTACAAGCAAAATCTGTCTAAAGTCAACCCCCAGCACTACAGTTATCCCACCAAAAGGTTTATCAAAATTTTCACTACTAGCTAGCTTCATAATATCGCGTAATGAATGGTCTATAGCTTCAAATGCGAACCTGTGTTGCATTGGAGCTTCATCCCAAATAATAAGCTTTGTTTGCCTAAGGAGTTATGCAATATCAGAATTCACATAGATTGAACATGTAGAAGAATCATCTAGCTTTAGAGGGATTTTGAATCTCGAGTGCGTGGTTCTACCTCCTGGTAACAAAGTAGCAGCAATTTTGGATGAAGCCATAGGTAGAACAATTAGAGACTCTGATCTTAGGCGGGAAATTATAGTCCTCCAAAGAAAAGTCTTTCCACAACCTCTACTTCCATACACAAAGAAGATACCTCCATTATTGTTATAAACAGAATTCATGACTGCATTATAAACACACTTTTGTTCAACATTTAACTTTGAAAACAAATCCTTGTGTTCATTATACATGATTTGTCTCATAACTCCTTTCTTCTAAAATCAATTCGTTATTGAACTTATCCAAATAGAGGCTGGATGACAATGGAATAGTGGGAAAATCCTTCAGTGATTTACCAGTTGTGTTTAATATTATCTCAATTTCTGTACAGAAAAAATATTATGTTTTAGTTAAGATTGTAATATTAGGATACAATATTTTGAATATAGTAAATTATGTAAGAATGTAATGGTAACTCAATAGACAATATTAAAATTTAATAATGAAATATACATAATATATTGGATAAGACATAACATACTAGCCAGAGCATAATTTTGTAATTGCTCATCACTTAGCTTTAAATTAGGATTTCCCGTAAGCACCTTCTGTTTATGTAAGATATCATCTGCCATGCATTCACAATGAGAAATCCACAACTTATAGACATCGGTCACCTGATAGTTTGTGATAATACGGACAAATAGCGAGCGCAATTGCCATGGGAATGCAGTTGACTTATTTTCCGCAAAACCCTCATGTCATTCATTATCATCATTCAATAAGCCTAGTGCATCACAAGTTTCACGATAGGTATTGTAGATGGTATCTCCAACCCGACGTAAATCTTCAAAACATGTAGATCCAGTTATCCTTATGAGTAGCATACGTAAGTACCATACTTCTTCGGCATAATGTAATGAATTTAATCTACCTACCATCCGTCCTCTTTTTCTAGGTCTCCATTTAAAAATGTCAGAATCCCAAACAAAATGTTCTGATATTTCTTGGTAAGTGTGCCTTCTCGCATCAACATTTTCCTGACAAAGTTTAAAGAATGCTTCCAACCTGGAACTTTTTTCAGCTGCTTGTTTAATAACATGATCTAAGTTGCCTGTTGATTTAAAAGTAACATACCTCTCATTTTCCAAATCGAAACATAGTCTCTCTACAGACACACTACGATGGTGCTCATCAAATCCAAAGATTCTATGAGCAGCCTCTGGTCCATATACATACCAACATTTAGGTTAACATGTCATTTGATAGCATTTTATCTGTAACAAATATGCAAAATAAAAAATAAAAATACAATTCTTTTAGTATAAATTACCTCCCATCTACGTATGTTTTAATCTCATTTATTGTTTTCTTCTCCCCAGATTGTTGATCTTTTCTTTTTTCGGACTGTACTAACACAGTGGCACGGTCATGACCCTTTAAACAATACTTGAAAAGATATTTCATGCAACGCCCGTGATTGCAGATCTCAACATTAATGTGACACTGGTACCGAACCAAAAGATCCCTATTATAAGGAACAACCCACTAGTTATCTAAATATGTATTTCTAACTCTGACAGTATGTTTGGTTTTTCTTCTCCTGTAAATTGGAAATCCACAATCATCGAACATTGTACTTGAACAATACCTGAAATGAAAAAGAAAAATTAGAGTTAAATACAAAAAAAATTAATTTATATTTTATAGTTGAATAAAGTTTTTGATCATACTTTTTTTTAATTTCCTTGTACATTTAGAACCCTTCATGCAAGGTGATTGAAATCCAGGTTCGCAAGGACCATGTATCATAAATTGTTTAACAACCGCATATCCATATGGATCTTTTTGTTCATCAGCGATCTCTGCACATACATACTTATCAATATTACTCTTCAAATCCTTCTTACCACTGTCGTCCAACCATATTACATATGCGCATGGGGAAGTCCTTTTTTTGATACTTAACAACATACATAACTGAAAATTAAAAATTTTCCGAAACATTATTAATATGAATTGAAAGGAAATAATAGCCAGCATGATAAATAATTTTAAATTATGAAATATGTGATAATATATTTAGGGGAGAAAACAAACTTGCTGCACATGGTCCTTTTTTTTGATATCATCATATAATTGATCAAGTCTCAACTTAAAAACTCTGGCAATTATATCTGGGCAATCCGCTGGAGTTGTTGCTGACAAAAGTGACATCATTTGTAAGACTTTATCACACATAGGGTTAAAAGTCATGATTAAAAATATATTTGGATAACCAATCTTCCGACGCAAAGCCAGTGAATTCAAAAAAAATTGTTGCATTTATCTTGCAGATCCAACAAAAGAAGTTGGAAGAATATATCCTTTACCGACATTTGGAGGATATACAGAGTCAGAACTTAAAAGCATGTCATGTAAATTATGATACAGTTCATTTTGAAAAAATTGTTGGTGACGATGAAACCACCTCAATCTCGGTTGTTCAATGGCGGAGAATGCGTCCACAATGTATTGCTGATATAATTTTCCTCCAAGCCTCTTTGTATCATCTTTTACATAGAAAATATAAAAAAAAGTATATTAGAGTATTTTCAAGGAATGTAGAGTGTGCGTGTGGATGTATGTAATAAACTTCTAAATAAAAACAGAAAGGGAAAAAAATAATATGCTCCAACCTTGATTAGTTCTAACTTGATTCTGATATAAATAAAATTCCTTCATTGAAATCTTATCCCTTTTCTTTTTTATCTCATTATCTGAATTGACAAAATATAACTTTTCATGAAATCCAGCTCACACTGTTCAACAACTTAAGAATTAAAAAAGATACTGTAATTAAAATTCAAGTAATTAATTATGATAAAGTAGTTGTAAAGAATATATAGTATATGTATATATATATATAATGAACATTTAAATACTTAAAAACAATGGAAAAAATTACTATTACTTAACCTTGGTCTGTCCCAGCTTGATTCAGATCCCTTTTATTTGTATTCTCATTATCAGAATTGACAAAGTACATTTCATTATGAAAGCTATCTTCACCGTTTTGGAATAAAAGAGGATATTGCAATGCCATCAGCTTTGGATGCATGAATGTATCCTTTGTAGATCTCCACTCTTGCTTGTAATGAGGATGTCACGTTGTCCACATGTATATCCCTCATCTCCCACAATTAGTGCAGCAACTTGATCATTTGAGTTTGTGAAATGATTCTCACGACCATTTTGAGCTCTTGACTCTTTGAACAGGATATTCATATCAACAATATTATCATTCTTAAAACGATCGCATGACTTGCGAAAATATTTACACAAGGGATTAATTTCATCCAACATTTTCACCAGACCTTCTAAAATCATTGGATGAATCTGATTAGAATTTTGGGCATTAATAACTTTCATACAGTTAAAAATTTCATCTTCTGTGTCATATATGTATAGCTGACAAAATTTTGGTATTTCGCCCTCGGGTGGAAATAGACTTCCAATCTCATGATGATTAAGTCCACCTAACCTATAAATAGATGGACCCCTTGACTTATTGATAGAACGATCTATCTTTCCACCAGTAGATGTCATGGATAAGGCACAATTATATGATCGTTGTGATTTGCATAATGTTGGTCCTTCCTCTTTGTCAAAATAAACACGATGTAGATAATCAGGAGTAGGTGGATTCTTTTCAAGCTTGAATTTTCCTTTGGCACAACAAATTGAAAATATTGGCTCCTCTTTCATATTATTCTTATTTACTCTTTCTTCATTCCACATAGTTGCTCCACAATATTTACATGTTTTTGACAGAAACCCAAGAGATCTGTACTCAGGACAAAGTGGTATATTCTTCTTACCTGCATGCTCAGCTTGAGTAGAAGAAATATTTTGCATGTCATAAACCACATCGTCAAAGATCATGTTTCATTTGGATCATAATCAAAAATGTCATCTTCTGAGCTCGAGATACAAATTCCCACACTCTCTGTAGAATGTATTAAATATTGTTAAGATTTTAAAATGAAGAAAGATGAAATGAAACAACATTACTTGAATAAAAATATTTTAAATACAGTACCATTATTCTCAAACTCCTCTAACTGGTGAGACTTATTTGATAAGTAACCACTGCAGGTGTAGGCATTAGAACTACTTTCTGAAGAAAAGCAGGAGATAAATTACAAAGCACTCCAAAAATTATAAAAATAAAACCTAGTTTCTTGAGATAAACCAAATACCTCAATCAAATTGAGCTTGTAATCTCACTGGCTTCACATTTCTTACCGGCTTCACATTTCTTAATATGCTACCTGTAAAATATAAAAGTCATACGATATGATACCAAAAATCAAATAATAATATACTAAAACATTAGGTAATAAACTCATTTTAATGTGTTATATGCACTAAATATAACATATCTAAATTGGATGCATGTTACAAAAATTAAAATACAGAGGATTTTAACTTATTTCGTATATGGATAAAGAAATTATAGTAAATATAATTAACTAAAATACAGAGGAAACATATAATATGAGAATTTTGTTAAATTAATTAACAAAAGCATGTGGATAAAGAAATTATAGTAAATATAATACATACTCATCACACGTGTAGGGAATTGAGATTGGAAACTCGTGTTCTTAATATACCTGGACTGGTACTAATATCAGCAACAGGTTGTTTTGTTTTTGTATTTACATTATTTTTATAAACACAACCACTACTCCATTCCGGGATGCTAGATCTCTTGGTTTGATCCGAAGAATAAGTTCCTACAAAGACATATCCCATGAGAATTTTATTAAAATAACAAAATAAAAGCACGAAATAAAAATTATGGTTAAAATAATACACTCATAATACCTGGAGTATACTGAGATTGGGAATTGATATACCAATGATTCTTAATACATTGCCTGTAAGATAAGTAAATTGAGTGTATATTTTAAAAATTACACCCATAATATTTTTAAACATCTTAAATGTAATATACCTGGAGTGTTAGTAATATCACAAAGAAGTTGTTTTGATTTTGCATTTGTATCATTCTTTTCAACACAACCACTACGCCATTTTAATATATTAAATCTCCTGAGGTGATATGTGGAAGAACTTCCTGTAATGGGCATGTCCGTTATCTATGATGTTATATTAAACAACATATGTACTCAATACCTATTTGATATATTAAAGCAAATTAAGATCTAAGTTTTATAATATAATGATCAGAGTTGGTGACACTTTCATTTCTCATTTTACTACGTAAAAGGTAGCAAATTGAGATCTAAGTTTTGTAACATGATGATCAAAGTTGGTGACACTTTTATTTCTTATTTTACTACGTGAAAGGTAGAAAATTGAGATCTAAGTTTTGTAACATGATAATCAAAATTGGTGACACTTTAATTTCTTATTTTACTACATGAAAGGTAGCAAATTGATCCTATAATGGCCATCTCCCATGCTGCACTGGACCTCAGGTGACATTTGTATATTTTCTCTATTAATTATGTCTTCAACAGTATTAGGAATAATGTTTTGTCCAAGAGCTCTTCCACTTCATTTCTTACAAACTTATACATGAGTATGTAAATTAACAACTTTAAGTGAATATAAAGAACCAAAATGCTACACAATATGATGTCGTTATATATGGACCAAGTACCAGATACTGAATTTGCTTTTAATTTTGGTGGCCTTCCACGTTTTCCACTTTGAAACGGACCAGAATTTTCACCTTTAAAGCAATAAATAAAATTTTGTATAAGTAATCTAGCAACCAGAATATAACTTCAAAACCACTTTTAAAGTTCAAAATTTTATGTTGTACTATGAAACAAATAATAATATAAAAATACAAATTTATTTAGTATACACATACATATTTAAACGTATTTTTCAATACTTATAACAAATTTGATGACGGAAATAAGAAAAAAACCCTGTATAATAAGTATTTTCTTCAACTTCAGCAGTATATTGTTTTTTAACCATAGATGATTGCAAGTTGGTTGAATATACTTTCATAATAGCAGCAGGAACGTTTTTCAATTTGTTCAATCTCTATTCTTGGGTTTCTTTCTTGTTCATAAGTATGAGATTCATGGGCTGTAATATTTGGTTGTGCTTCTAAAGATGCATTTTGCGATCTTTCCCTTCTTTGTCGATATGTTTCATGACGCCGAGCTAGGTAACTTTCTCGTTGTTTTTGACTCATACCTCTTCTTTCTCTATCCCTTATATGGCGCATTTCTCTTTGTTCATCATTTAAAATGTTAGAACTTCTATTTTATCTCCTTTGATTATTCATCTTTGGTGTATTGCCGTCTGAAAAATAAATATCATTTGATTATTAATATTATAACTATAAATCATTTAACTACAATAATAGCCAAGTTAAGCAATAAATAAGCAAGCAACAGATCACCATAGTTCAGTGTAGGTTCTATCATACTTGGTACAAATGTCCACCGATTATATTCAAACACCCTTAAAGTCAAGCTGGCATTAGGTTCGTATCTCAGGGGGAGCTAAAAAGAAAAGAAAAGAAAAAACTACAAATGCATCCTATCTACTCAAAATCCATAAATTAAATTCAAGATTAGTAATTAAATCCATAAATTAAATCAATAAGCTGATGAGGCATAATAAGGAAAAAGTAATTAATTACATAACTATGTGTATCTATCAATGCACTTAATATTTATTTCCTTCTAAAAGGAAGATAATAGGACACATCAAGATTAGTAGCATGAAACTTGGTAAAATCATTAAAGAAAAGATATAGTTTATTATTATTCCCAAAAAGGATTATGTAATATAATCAATGTATAAAACAACCACATTTATATTTGAGTTTCAAAAGTTGAAGTAAAGGGAAAAATGGAGTAAGAGTGCAATAATTATAATAGAAAATTTTCAAATTTCTTTGAAGGAAATAAACAGAAGATAACCAAATTAAATTGAAGTAAAGAAATTGAAGGTACCCACTAAAACTATTTTCCTTTAAATCTCTTACAATTAGCCTTTTCAAACTACAAAAATATTATGCATATGTTAGGGTATTTTATCACTACATTTTAGGCAATATAATTAATAACCATATAAAAGCCACTGTAATATTTAAAAACAATATCAATGACACAACATTAAACACTTGGCAATCTGAAGCTACAAATCTTGTAGTGGTGAGTAGTGACCTTTGTTTTTGTATCCAACATAATAAAATTAGGTAGATGTTCACACGTCGGTTTGGAAACAACAAATATTCAATAAATACGGAATTTAAAAAAAATCGCCTGCCATCAATCATCAAAATACACAAATAGTTAAAGCATTATCCTAGTATAAAATAGGAAAAATAAAAAGTTCTCTTACAAAAAAGTCACACGTTTGGCATTTAATTTTATAATTAAAGCATGACTGAAACAAAGTAAAACAAAGATACTTGAATTTAAAAACAGAAAATCTTGAGATGTCCGTTATTATGATTGCAAAATTGCACAGAAATGAAGCAGTAGAGCGGAATATCTTCACGTCAGAATGCAAGTTAATAGTTAGTAGGAACAGAACAACTTAGCAACATTAGCCAATGGTCTAAGCTCGGTTTGCATCTAATATTCTTTAACTTACCGTAAACAAACTACCACAAATCCAAACTCTCCGATCTGTTTGTTGCCTTTATCTAAATCTTCCAAGTGATTTCAGGCCAAGAAGCTTAGAGTAGCAGTGTTATCAGATGCTGCAGGCAAAAAAAATTGTGTAAGAGCAACGATCATGTTGTAAGTCTTAGTAGATCCAAAAATATCAGATATTCAACAATGAAGATAGAAACAAAATTTGTATTGTCTTCCAACCTTAAAAATGACCCACAAAAGAAGACCAGGACATTTTTTTTCTGTAGTAGATCTAATCCAGTCATTGAAGAAAGAAATAGTGAGAAGAGAAAATTAATTTAAATTTATTATCTAAGAAAGCATCAAATTGGGTATTTAATAATTAACAAAATAAGTAAAAGGGCTAGATTACCTCACCATGCTGTTTAAGGATAAAATCCTTGATTTTGTTTGTATTATTAATGCACTAGCTGATGGCGATTACAATTTTGAATCTTAAAAAGGATTTAATGTGCCTAGATAGTCTTACTAGACGTGATGAATATTCACAAAGAATTAAAAAGGAAAACAATCACAAAATAAATAAGAGATCTGTATAATTAAGTCATTAAAATGTTAAAAGTATGCAACATGAATAATAGTTAATTACAATTTACAACATCAGTGAATGAAATAAAACATTTACATATATAAAACAACCACATTTAAATTTGAGTTTCAAAAGTTGAAGTACAGGGAAAAATGGAGTAAGAATGCAGAAGTTGTCAATTAAATTTCCAAATTTCTTTTAAGGAAAGAAACAGAAGATATCCAAATTACATTTAAGTAAAGAAATAAAAGGCACCCGCTAAAACTATTTGTCTTAAAATCTCTTACAATTAGCCTTTTCAAAGAACATAAAAATTATGCATGTTAGGGTATTTTATCATTACATTTTAGGCAATAGTTCAATAAAAACAGACAATACATTTATCATACATAATATTATGTGTATATATATATATGCTTGTGTGTGTGTAATACAATGATATATTTATGTATACATATGTGTGTGTGTGTGTACACGTGTGTGTAATACAATGAGAGTACACAATATGAACATCTACATGTTGGTCCACTAATATAGAATTAAATCTGGTTGATTTAATTGACAATTTAATATGAACATCTACATGTTGGTCCACTAATATAACATGAATAATACATTTAATAGAGAGAGAATTTAGAAACGTAGAGAGGTTAATTGACAATTTATCATACATAAAATTTAATTGACAATTATCATACATAAAATTATCACTAAGTTATCATACATAAATTACCACTAAATTATCATACATAAAATTATCACTAAATTGACAATTTATCACTAAATTATCATACATAAAATTTAATTGACAATTTAGAAACGTAGAAAGGATAGCATAAGTAACGTATATAAGATAAAATCTGAAACTAATATTATTTAATTAAATAAATAGATTAATGGACATTTCATGTCTCATATAAATCGATCGTTAACCAATTAGTCAATTTAATTAAAGGGAAGGAAATGTAAAGTTTTCTATCTCTAATTATTAATATCATTTGCCATCCTTGTCAGTTTGAAATAAGTTAAGTGAAGAAAACAAAAAAATTCATTCCTTAAATATATATACATATTAAACTATAATAAAAATTTATTTGTGAAACTATAATAAAAATTGTCAATTAAACAATAATAAAAAATTATTTCTGAAACTAAATAAAATATTGTTTTATTTAAAAGAAACTTAGAAAAGTTCTAAACGAATCTAGATTAATTAATAATTATATCGATATATGTTATGTGATTTTAATTTGTTTAGGATAACGTAAGTAACGTATATTAGATAAAATTTGAAACTAATATGATTTATTAAAATAGATTTGTGACGGCAAGGAATTTCGCTCGATCCGAACCAGTCGCTAAACCGATCCAGGCCGTTCGAAACGCCTTATCGTTTGAGAACATGACACAACAGAACGCATACAAAAGAACATTTCACTGTATATTACAACAATGCATCAGATTACAAGAATATACAGAGTACAAATGAATATTACACAGAAATATCAGAGATTTAAATTACATATAAATACATAGCAGCGGAAAATAATACAATACACAACTAGAATGAGATATACGGATACAAAGCTTTCCGGATATCGTTCCAGCTGTAAACCAGGATCCTGTGAATATAAATCTGCAAAACCAAAACTACTAGCTGCCCGTGTCAAAATAAGGGCACCCAGAGTTTAGGTTAAAACAATAAACTCCAGGTCAGTCATGGGACTGGTGTGAGAACTAAAGCAGTTAATCTTTATTTTAAAGTTAGGTAAATCCAGGGACCACGCCGTATAACACGGAACGGGTTTCCTCCCAAGAATACCAGTGCATAAAACAAACAGCGCAATGCTAAATAAAGAAAAATGAAGCTGTTATAAGACCCAGGTCCTATCACACAATGCAACGCAAGCCGGGGGATAGGGTTTTCCCTTATAACAGCCAAAGAATGCTTGATACGTTTAAAACAAATCATTTGATACTATAATAAGTGCATAGTGTATAAAACAACTTCAAATCATAAGTATCAATCATAGGCGGCATGGGTACCATATATCATGTCGCCATACTAGGCTCTACAAATAAAACCGCAAATGTCACGTATTTGGAAATTGGATTTCCATCTATGAACCGAGGCAAAAGATAGTCCTCAACCGATTCGAGACGCTCTAGCCCGCCCCTCAGGACCCAGACTCAGGTGGGCCCTTGGATCGTCAGGGCCGGTCCACCGATGTGGATTAAACTTAAACCCTGAACATGCATTTCCCCGCCCTATGGGGCGTAAACGAGCCAACTAAATGACTCCATCGGTTCGAGAACGACCGATCAATCCGAGGCGCC
This sequence comes from Allium sativum, assembly GCA_030737875.1. NCBI lineage: Eukaryota > Viridiplantae > Streptophyta > Magnoliopsida > Asparagales > Amaryllidaceae > Allium > Allium sativum. The sequence continues at coordinate 557,920,968 of CM060915.1, forward strand.
TCGCTACAGCAACAACCACATAAGTCAAACTCGTCAGGGCGTGTAAAACCACTGACGCCACTTCTAACTAGAAAGAAACGCATGCCCTCCCTGAGGTCCTTCTCCCGTTTTTGGTTCATACCGGGTGCGAAACTCGCGAAGCAAACGTTACACAAAGCTACGCCACAAAGGCCGTGCTTTGATCATCACCACAAGACTTTGCTTTTCAACAGAAGCCTCGATCAATTGCCACTTAGGCATGCCACACAGGCAATTCACTCCATGCGTTTGATATCCATCAATATATAACCCCTGAGCTCGTACGTCTCAGAGAAGGGCGTTAAGCAAGAGAATAAATTCTCCGCCGCCAAACAGATATATATTTAATAGAGATCAATCACACGGACTAAAATCCAATGTCAGACACACAGTCCATTTACAAGTCCGTTCTGGGTCTGAACGAAACCGGAGGCACCTAGTACCCCGCATATCCATCGATCTCCAAGTACGTCTGGACGATCACTAACTGTTTCCATCTTCTTGGGTGTACAGCCCAATCAAGATCATCAGTAATTACCCAAACGACGTGAAGACCTCCGGTCTTCGACCATCGTCTTCGACTTATCGTCGTATCAGTTATTCAGAATGGGATAAACCCGGTCTTTCCGAATAACTCGCGTATATTTTAAATAAGTGTTACACAAACACAACATACGCCTCATTCCAATTCATCAGTCACTAATCGTAAATTAATCAAGAGAATAATTCCACAAATATTAACCCCGAAGGCCGAAACCAACATCAGATCAATATCCAGGAAACCATTCTGCTTAGCTAACCGACAGTTAGTTTCTGAATTTCACATTCATAGGGAATGGTTCCCATTAATTTTATCAAAGATAAATTCTTTATATTTATTCTTTAATCTATCCTTTTGAATTTCGATTCAACTAGTCGGGATTAACGAAACTTACCGAAGTAATCATTTGTTTTAATTTCCCAATCCCAACCTATTTATCCCATGAAGTAAAACTGGTAATACTTCATATCTAACACCACAGTGTTATCGGTAAATTCAATTACCATTTCACGTTCAAATCTAATTAAAGATTTAACTATCGCCTGGAGTAAAACTGGTGATACTCCATTCTCGATTATTTCAATCTAATTAAAGATTCATTAAAACTCCACTTAGTTTTAATCGTTAACTGGGTTAAAGAATCAGTGTCATTTAAAACACGGTTCACGGTAAACCCAAAATATCATTCCATTAATTATCGGGTTAAAGAACAAGTGTTATTTAAAACACTGTCCACGATAAACCCAAAAATCAATATCAATTCAATTCCAATTAAATATTATTTAATTGGTACACTTCATTAAATCTAAATAAAAAGATTTAATCTTTTCTCAACTGGGTTCAAGAACAGTGTTAGTGAAGACACCATTCACGACAAACCCCAAATCACATTCGATATTCAATACAAGGCTCTGAATAGAAAATATATCGGCTTATATTCAATATCGAATTCTACGACTAACAAATGTCGTATTGGAAATAACGATATAAATATATATCTTTCAAATTTCCATAACAACATCTGTATAATCACGAATTCCAACATCGAAATATTCCGAAGACAATTTCGATTCAAATCCACTCCAATGCAATCATTGGATATTCTGGTTATTTTTAAAACCCTTTTTAAATTCAATTTATTTATTTAAAAATAAATAGAATTATAATTCTAGTTCAAAACTAGTTCATTTCGATAAAAATCTACTTTTATCCTTTCAAATATGGAGTTTTTCATCCCAAATCTTCACAAATCATTTCTTATGATTTTACACAAATTATTACCATTTTTAATAATTTTATCAAGGCCCGTACAGTCGATTTCCATCAATGGCCATCGAACTGCACTTACAGCGACCTTTTTCAAATTTGATTTGGACATAATTCCAAATCCAATCGTTAGATTTCTAATTTCTAATATTCGTTAGAAAGCTCTTTTCGATACGAACCCAACGGTTCCGGTTTTAGGAGAATCCGACGGTCGGATCTCCCGTAATGCCCGTTTGAAATAAATGGTCGAAATACGCGAACTACCGCGGCGCGGCTCGTTCTATTCAGGCCATTATATTATATATATATAATATATATAATATATATATCGTCGATTTCTATTTAAAACGAATTATATAAATAGTTTTGAATTCGTTTCAAAAACATTTTCAACTTCCATTTCAATTCAAATCAAAATTGAATTCTTCTTTATAAATTCGTTTTAAAATCCATTTCTATTCAATTCAAATTTCAATTCAATTTGAATTCATTTCACTTCGCTTTCAATTCAATTTGAATTCGTTTTCAATTCAATTCATTTCGAAATCGTTTTCAATTCAATTCATTTCGAAATCGTTTTCAATTCAATTCATTTCGAAATCGTTTTCAATTCAATTCATTTCGAAATCGTTTTCAATTCAATTCATTTCGAAATCGTTTTCAATTCAATTCATTTCGAAATCGTTTTCAATTCAATTCATTTCGAAATCGTTTTTAATTCAATTCATTTCGAAATCATTTTCAATTCAATTCATTTCGAAATCGTTTTCAATTCAATTCATTTCGAAATCGTTTTCAAATCGATATAAATATCGTTCACGTCAAAATGGCGTCCATACACGGCTTCATAAATTTCTATTTTCAAATATTCTATTTCAAATATTTCTTATTATCAAAATATTCTTTATTTTCACGATTGGAATGAGGCCCAATCAATTACCATATAAAGTTAATTATATGGATTTTCATACAACACATGTATATAATAGCATTGAAAATAATCAACCATCAACCATCAACCAAAGTGCACTACACTGTAAAAGCATCAAATATAGATATTCAACGCTTATAACAGCCTGTCAATCAATCGATCGACATATTTAATCAATCAGGATGAGTGAACTTCAAATTTCATCCCAACACCCGTGTGGGGTTTCAAACAATCAAACACATATTTTATTTGTGCTGTTGGGCGATGTGTAAAATTTATCGTCCCAATCAATGTCATTCAAATAGGTGTACATAAACAAACCGTCTGGTTTGTAAATGAATATTCTATTTTATTCACTTCACGTTAAAAATTATATTTTTAACGATAAAACATTTTATTTCAACCTATGAATTTCTATTCAATTCATTTATTCAATAAAATGATATTTTTATTTTTCTAACTTATTTTAGAAAATTTCGGCGGCATAACGGCGCGATACTAGAAACGGGACAAGGCCTAGCCTTATCCCCGGTCTAGTGAAGGCCCACGCCATTCACACATCAATCAAATCAATTTATTTCACCCAACAATTCAATTCAAATCAAATCATCTAATCAACTACACAACCAAACAATTTAACAAACAAGTCATCCATGGTCTGTGGATGACGGGTGTCGGGTGCTACTAAACACCGTCTACATCCTAGTATATATATATAACTAGAAAAATTAAATTGAAAGGTGAGAAGTTCTCACTTATAGCTATCCAAACATCTTGACTCTTCTTGGATATAAATCTTCGTCGTTCTCGCCCTTTTTGTCAGCTTCGTTGTCGTAGCCACTACATATGTAAAAATCGAATTTTTACTTCGCTATTCAATATATAAAAATCGAAGTTTTACTTTGCTATTCAATATATAAAAATCGAAGTTTTACTACTATGTTATATAGATAAAAATTATATTTTTATCACGCTATTTTCTATATAAAGATTTCGCCTTTTTAAATTTAAAGATTTCGCCTTTTTAAATTTAAAGATTTCGCCTTTTGAAATTTAAAGATTTCACCTTTTGAAATTTAAAGATTTCATCTTTATAATCTACTATTCCTATTTTAAAAACAATGTTAATTTTATTTTCAAAATCAATGCAAAATACATTTTCAAAAAGAATGCAAATTTTGTTTTCAAAGCAAATTCAAATTTTGTATCTTCTTCTTTATATAAATTCTAACTTCTTCTTTACATATCTAAACAAACTGATTTTATATTTTCAAAACCGAAGTTATATTTTCTAAACCGAAGTTATATTTTAAAACCAAAGTTATATTTTATTTTAAAGCAAAGTATGTTTATATTTTCAAATTCAAAGTATATTATTATTTTCAAATACAAAGAATGTATATTTTATTTTCAAAAACAAAGAATGTATATTTTATTTTCAAAAACAAAGAATGTATATTTTATTTTCAAAACAAAGAATGTATATTTTACTTTCAAAACAATGAGCTTTTTATTTTTAATAAACCATGTCTTTATTTAAACTTTTTCATAATAAAAATTTACATTCTTAAAACAATAACATTAACAAAGAAAATAAATAAATAATGGAAAATAGAAAGGACTCACTGTTGCGTTTCTGGAGGGCAAGGGGGGGTCTGACCATCGGTGAGGTGGCGCTGGGTCTACAAGGGGCGGCGGCGGCGGAGTCTTGGGCATCTGGTGGTCGCAAAAGGGGTGGAGGGCCGTCAGGCGGTGGCCGCGCGAGGGGGGTGGCTCGCGGTCTCGAGGTGGCGCTGGGATGGGTGACAACGGCGGAGTCTTGGGCTTCTGGGCGTCGAATAGGAGATGAGATGATGGGGGTTAAAGCGGAGGGGGTCGCGGTGTTGGAGTCGACGGCCTGGGGGGGGTTGCGACGTCGGTCATCGACGATGGAGGGTGGATCGAGATCGGGTTTTGGGGTTTTTTTTTTTCTTTTGTTTTATTTTCTGAATTGTGACGGGGAAGGAAGGAAAAAAAAAGGGGGGGGTATATGAAAAAGGATTTATATATTTAGTTTAATTTTAATTTATTTTCTTCTTATAGTTGACTTTTGTCCCGAACCCCGAATCGATCCCAACGAATGTCGCTACTTGCTAATTACCCCCATTCCGAATACAATGGGATATGTATCGCAGGCTAATTTGATCGTTATGATCTGTTTTCATTAAATTTACATTTAAATCTATATATTCAATTTTTAACGTGCATTTCAAATTACCGGGGTCACATACTAACTCTAAAAATTCCATAAAAATATTTTCTAGCTCCGTATTGACGATACGGTCCTAACAAAACTAATTTCGTCGAATTCTGAGACCGTTTGAAAAATGGCCATTTTCCAGTCGATTAAAATCAACTGAAACTGGTCAAACGCGTTTTCCTTTGCCACGCTCACATATTGATTCGAAAAATTATGAAATTTGGAATCTAGCAATAAATTGACATCACGGACCCAACAAAACTGGTTTCATCGAAATCCGAGGTTGTTTTCAAAATGTCCATTTTTAAGGGTCTGAATTCCATAGCGACTATTCAGAATTTTCAACTGGACATATCTTTTGATTCCCGCTACGAACTTTTGATTTTTCGGATTCGTTGGAAAGATATTCACTATTAGATTCCATTATTTTTGGTTTCACTAAAATCCGGATTGTTTTGCACCCGGTACATTCAATTGAAGTTTGAAATCGAATTATCGAACTACCGCGCCATTTTCAATTCCTTTTATAATTATATATAATTATTTATATTCTAACGACGACGCGTATAATATATACGCTCGAATTATATTCAAAATAAATTTCTCGTCGATATTATTTAAAATAATTCATTTTAAATAATCAAAATTCGCTAAAATTGCCAAAATAAAAATTTCAAACTGGCTCGCATTTTGCGGGTTGTTACAATCTCCCCCACTTAAAACTTTTCGTCCCCGAAAAGGAACAAAGTCGAAAGTGGTTTGATTAATCAACTCTACGTTCGATCTGGCTTCCATTCTCCAACCTTTCAGTTTCTGAGAATTTTCAAAATTTCAAAATTTTGGCTAAAACCCTAAATTTTTGAAAAATTTCGCCATAACCTCCCCTGCACCGGGAGCATCGGGGAATTTCAAATAGCTTCCCCGGTCCTTCAGATCTCAAAAAGAAAAAGAAAAAGCCAAGCGGCTAGCCAATAGGCTCACAAAATCATCATCACCCAAACAAAACAGGAAATTATGTAGTAAACATGTACCTATTTGTCGGGCAAACAAATTTTATTCTCTGGCTCTAGCCTCCTTGCTATGACCTGTTCAATGTAAGTATAGGTATATGCAAGCAAATGCGACCAATTTTCCAATACAATTTAATACGCGATTCAATTAGGCTAAATGGCTAAAAATTAGCAAACAAATAAACAAACAACACAAACATCAATCAATTAGTGAATTAGAGTTTCAAATTCATAATTTGATACATATACAAAAAAAAAATCGTGTTTTGGTGCCAAATCACAACAATGTATTCTAGCTATATTAGTTTTGGTTCTCACACCTGTCTAATGGAAACATATAGAAATCCCACCTTCGAAACACGAACATAAGTTCTGATGATGATCGATCAATCATCAGAACCATCTCCGGGTGTCTAGAGTGTAATCCTATATCTATCCAGTATATTAAAATTTCAAATACACGTGGATCAGACGTATACGCAAAATCTATATATACTGGATTGTCCACATCAATATAAATAAATAATCAAATACGAATAATTGATTTTAAATTTTCAAAACAAATTTGACTTTCATTTTAAAAATATACTCTTCACACTCGTTCTAGGATACTACTGATCCTATCTCTAACGAGTCATTCTCATTGGATATTACTAATCCAATATCTGATGAATTCTTTCGTATGGTTCTAATGTGCCTTGTTCTCTGAGCTTTGTAAACCAAAGCTCCGATACCAACTGTGACGGCAAGGAATTTCGCTCGATCCGAACCAGTCGCTAAACCGATCCAGGCCGTTCGAAACGCCTTATCGTTTGAGAACATGACACAACAGAACGCATACAAAAGAACATTTCACTGTATATTACAACAATGCATCAGATTACAAGAATATACAGAGTACAAATGAATATTACACAGAAATATCAGAGATTTAAATTACATATAAATACATAGCAGCGGAAAATAATACAATACACAACTAGAATGAGATATACGGATACAAAGCTTTACGGATATCGTTCCAGCTGTAAACCAGGATCCTGTGAATATAAATCTGCAAAACCAAAACTACTAGCTGCCCGTGTCAAAATAAGCGCACCCAGAGTTTAGGTTAAAACAATAAACTCCAGGTCAGTCATGGGACTGGTGTGAGAACTAAAGCAGTTAATCTTTATTTTAAAGTTAGGTAAATCCAGGGACCACGCCGTATAACACGGAACGGGTTTCCTCCCAAGAATACCAGTGCATAAAACAAACAGCGCAATGCTAAATAAAGAAAAATGAAGCTGTTATAAGACCCAGGTCCTATCACACAATGCAACGCAAGCCGGGGGATAGGGTTTTCCCTTATAACAGCCAAAGAATGCTTGATACGTTTAAAACAAATCATTTGATACTATAATAAGTGCATAGTGTATAAAACAACTTCAAATCATAAGTATCAATCATAGGCGGCATGGGTACCATATATCATGTCGCCATACTAGGCTCTACAAATAAAACCGCAAATGTCACGTATTTGGAAATTGGATTTCCATCTATGAACCGAGGCAAAAGATAGTCCTCAACCGATTCGAGACGCTCTAGCCCGCCCCTCAGGACCCAGACTCAGGTGGGCCCTTGGATCGTCAGGGCCGGTCCACCGATGTGGATTAAACTTAAACCCTGAACATGCATTTCCCCGCCCTATGGGGCGTAAACGAGCCAACTAAATGACTCCATCGGTTCGAGAACGACCGATCAATCCGAGGCGCCTCGCAACAGCAACAACCACATAAGTCAAACTCGTCAGGGCGTGTAAAACCACTGACGCCACTTCTAACTAGAAAGAAACGCATGCCCTCCCTGAGGTCCTTCTCCCGTTTTTGGTTCATACCGGGTGCGAAACTCGTGAAGCAAACGTTACACAAAGCTACGCCACAAAGGCCGTGCTTTGATCATCACCACAAGACTTTGCTTTTCAACAGAAGCCTCGATCAATTGCCACTTAGGCATGCCACACAGGCAATTCACTCCATGCGTTTGATATCCATCAATATATAACCCTTGAGCTCGTACGTCTCAGAGAAGGGCGTTAAGCAAGAGAATAAATTCTCCGCCGCCAAACAGATATATATTTAATAGAGATCAATCACACGGACTAAAATCCAATGTCAGACACACAGTCCATTTACAAGTCCGTTCTGGGTCTGAACGAAACCGGAGGCACCTAGTACCCCGCATATCCATCGATCTCCAAGTACGTCTGGACGATCACTAACTGTTTCCATCTTCTTGGGTGTACAACCCAATCAAGATCATCAGTAATTACCCAAACGACGTGAAGACCTCCGGTCTTCGACCATCGTCTTCGTCTTCGACTTATCGTCGTATCAGTTATTCAGATTGGGATAAACCCGGTCTTTCCGAATAACTCGCGTATATTTTAAATAAGTGTTACACAAACACAACATACGCCTCATTCCAATTCATCAGTCACTAATCGTAAATTAATCAAGAGAATAATTCCACAAATATTAACCCCGAAGGCCGAAACCAACATCAGATCAATATCCAGGAAACCATTCTGCTTAGCTAACCGACAGTTAGTTTCTGAATTTCACATTCATAGGGAATGGTTCCCATTAATTTTATCAAAGATAAATTCTTTATATTTATTCTTTAATCTATCCTTTTGAATTTCGATTCAACTAGTCGGGATTAACGAAACTTACCGAAGTAATCATTTGTTTTAATTTCCCAATCCCAACCTATTTATCCCATGAAGTAAAACTGGTAATACTTCATATCTAACACCACAGTGTTATCGGTAAATTCAATTACCATTTCACATTCAAATCTAATTAAAGATTTAACTATCGCCTGGAGTAAAACTGGTGATACTCCATTCTCGATTATTTCAATCTAATTAAAGATTCATTAAAACTCCACTTAGTTTTAATCGTTAACTGGGTTAAAGAATCAGTGTCATTTAAAACACGGTTCACGGTAAACCCAAAATATCATTCCATTAATTATCGGGTTAAAGAACAAGTGTTATTTAAAACACTGTCCACGATAAACCCAAAAATCAATATCAATTCAATTCCAATTAAATATTATTT